>JBAMNC010001681.1:0-655382 GCA_037902135.1 Cetoscarus ocellatus
TTAATCTGGGCACATGTGATTTGAAATGGGACTCTGCTAAGCTCAAACACTTATGATCTGGACCTTGACTGAGCTGAAATGGAATGTTGTTGAGACTGACATTGACATCCAAGAGCTGAGCTCCACACTAATGATCTGTTTTCAGATTGAGTTTACCTGGACAATAATTTGCAGAGTCAGGACGCTGAAAGTGCTTCATCTGGAGCCTGAAATTCTTCAAATGGATCTCAGTGATCTGGACCTGAACTGAGCTGTACTTTGGCACTGATGAGATTGACAATGAAAAAAAAAAAAGATATAAACCTTGGAACAGATGATCTGGATCCAGATTTAGCTACCTCTGGTTCCCAGTAACACTGGTGCAAAGGACTTGGACACTGATGATCTAGACCTATGATCTGATAATCTGGACCCAAACTGAAGTGAATTTGGACTCTGCTGAGCTGGACATTCAGGGGCTGTGATTGAGAGAGACTACACTGAACTTCACTGACATGACAAACTGACAGCAGCAGAGAGGATTTAAAGTTTGGCACCACAGAGATGGTTGGTCCGTAAAAGCTGTGTCCAGATCTGGTTTGGTACTTAAAGAGTTCACATACCTGATGAGCAGATTATTGAAGCAGGGAGAGACAGATAGCAGAGGAGAGGGGGAGCAGCATGAACAAATGAAGATAAAATAGTCGTCCTACTTGAAGTCACTCCTTGCTTCATTTTTTTGAGTATCTGACTCTGGTATGTTGACTTCAAGGAGGGTGAATCAATTTTTAAAGGTCGTCTTCTCCAGTCCTGAATAAATCAATCAATTTATAATGTTTTCTTGAACTAAATTATGTAATCCTACAATGTCATCATGAGAGTCTTTTTCATCCTCATACAAAATATTTCTTGCTTTGTTATGGGTACAGGCCTGGGGGTGTTAGCTGACACGCAGCCTCCATATCTCCCACTCCTCCATGTATGCAGCTGCATGCAGGGATGAAAGACATGAGTAGCATGTTGGGAGGCTAAAACCGGCATTATTTCTTTTTTTTTTTTTTTTCTCGTCTCTATTTCATGTCTGCAGTCTGCCCACCTTCTCTCCCTGGCAGAAAGAGAAGTCTCCTACGCATTGTGGTGATGTGGGACTGAGGATGGAGAAATCACACTGGGTGCTTTGGCAGCCTCAGAGGCCCTCTGGAGGTGCTGATGATTTGGAGCCGAGGCAAGGAAGAAGAAGAAGAAAAAGAAGATGCAGGAGTGTGAAAATGAGTTGGAGCTTCAGAGAAAACAGGCAGGAGACAATGCTGCTTGGGATTAGTTATGTAAGCAATCAAGAACCAGTGCCATGTTCTTGGTGAGCTCTGATGCAGTTATGTAAGAGAAAGAGATATAAGGAGTGAGGGGACACTTGTACACGTAAAATTATGACATTTACATACATTAATCTAACTTGATCACCTTTACATGGGCCAGAAATTCATTCCTGAATGCCCTAAATGAACATACACTTACCAGCCATTTCATTAGGAACACCTCCTTTAGCCTTTAGAGCTGGTTTAATCCATTTTGAACAGATGCAAACACCAACAGATAGCTGTGCAAATGCAAAGTATTATGAAATGCTCTCCTGTGTGTTCAATTAAACACATTCACATTTAACATTAATTAATTACTTATAGCCATATTCATAATATAAATGCATTAAGGGCGTCAGTGGTGCAGTGCGATAGTGCACTCTGTAGGTAATCAGAAGGTTGAAGGTTTGAGCCCAGCTCCAGTTATCACATGGCATTTTGTCCTTGGGCTAGACACTTAACCCCAAGTTGCTCCCTCTACTGTGTCAGTAGCGTGTACGTGGGTATAAAAGGATGAGGATGTGTTTGTGTATTAATACTGATGGGCTACATAGTCTATAGCAGCTCTCAACCATCAGTGAGTGAATGTGAGAGTGACTGGGTGTGAATGGGAGGATGTGATCTGTGTTGTAAATCTGCTTTGAGTAGTCAAAGAGACTAAAAAGCACCACGTAAACTCAAGTCCACTTAAGACTTGCTAAAATATGTTTTTAATTGATATATACAAAAGTATTACAGTGAATTATGATCAACTTTATAAAGCATTATGATTTAACAAAAGTGGTTATAATACAGCATTATAACTGCATTACATGTAAACATGCTCATAATATGTTAATAACAATGATAAAGAGGGGCTTCATAGAAAGTGTTACCATGCAATAATTTCTATTTTTTTCTACCGAGGGTCATTATGTATTTTATAACTAAAAGTACTCCTTAAATCATTCATGTACATTTTGCTTGTTATCACTATATTAAAAGATTAAACTTGACCAAACAAAGGTGTTCACTTTTGACCTACGTCATTTTTTAGGTGTTTATGTTTCATAAAATTTTATTTTTTCTGTGGAAAAGAAGCAAATCTCACCTGCTGGAATTCACCGTCTTTTTGAGTGACTGTATTCAGAATCTACTGGTGGATTTGACTGCATTATACATATCAATTGCTTAACCTTGACATATTTCGCATATATTAATGCAGCTGTCTATTCACTTCAGCTGACAGCCACCTGCAACACATTTTTTTTTTTACATTTTCCACACAATATCCCTTCTCTGATGGCGTCTTCACCTTAAGACGGGATGGAAAATGGAAATGAGACTCTATTTCTATTTAAATCTCTGCAGCAGCGGCAGGAGCAGACCGCAGCTCCTGCTGCCCTGTCACCGCTTCACACAGACTCCTCTGAATACCAGGTCATTAGAGGCACAGCTCCACTTTTACATCTCTACAACCCACACTGATCCAGTCAGGCTGGGATAATATCTGGACACCCACACACACACACACACACACACAGAGCACTTAATTCAGTCTTGTTGCCAAAGCTGTAAGCTATACGGCTCATTTGAAGAGCTTTATAAAGAGGGGAAATTAAAGAGACACGGAGACTTGTGGTGAACTGTTCAACAAAAATTCTCCAAGCATTCAAGAAATATCAGGCTTAGGGATGATCATGAGGACCCAATGACCTTTGACCTTGCACCTCCAAACTTTAAAAGTTCATGCCACTTCTGTTGCACTCCTCCTGCAGCTCGGTGTACTTTATTTACACTCACCAGCCTCTTCTTTTCACTCCTCCAGAGGACTTTCAATTCAAGAATGAGCTTTTATTTTTGTTGATTCAGAGACCAGTAACACAGTATCCAGTCTGGAGAGTAGACCGTACAATGTTCTAGTGGAATCCTGAGCTGTTTCCCCTAGGTCACCTCTCATCTGTAAAGACGTGTCTAGGCTTTTGTTTTGGGGTTTGTTGTTCTCATGCTCTCATGAAAGTGGTGTTGTGTTTTTCTGAACAAGACGTTTGACCTGATTGATGGTGCTTCAGATGGTTGCTTCCCTCTGCACTTGTGGCACTAAAGGTATCAACCCTCCCCCTGTGCTTTAGGACAGCAGCTGAGGATGTGCTCTGGGGGGGTCCAGACATGAGACACAAGAGAGGGGTTTAGCTGTAGCCCTCCACAGTCAGGCTCCCTCTACAGTCAGGCCTCCTGTCAGGCTGGTCCTGACATCTTTGGTGCTTGCCTTTTGTGTTGTTGTTCTGATTGTACACAGTCTAGGTAAATCTGTCTCTTTTCATTCAAGTGTGTACGTTAGTAGCACATCTTTAACACAGATGGGGTCATCATAGCTTGACTGTTGAAAACTACATGGCATCCTCACAACCTAAAACCTGGAAATAGAGGTGACAGTGTGGCTGGCTCCAGTTCTGTGCCAGGGACTAGACACAATCCCTAATGAAGAAAAAAAACAACCAAGTTTAGGCCAGATTTACACCATTAAAGCCTTGTGGTTACTCACCCTCTTTATTTGTCTGTGTCTGTATGTCAGCCCCTGTGACTGACTGGTTATTAATTTAGTCTCTTGCTCAATGACACACATGATCCCAATGGGAATAAGCAGTTTAGACAACAGACAGATGGATGGACTAACCAGCCTTACAGTGGAGGCAGTGGACTTTGAAGTCTGCAACGCTGGCTTTAGAGTGAGATCTTGTTTTGGGTTTGGACGTGATGGGGGTAGAAAATCAAATACTGACTGGGTGAGAAACTTGGTGTGAAGGGGTTCAGTCTTCCTCTGCTCAGCCCATGTGATCTTCAGTCTATTGCTTGATCCCATCTGGTCCATGCACCCCTGCTGCTGCAGCCCCTCCATCTGCCTTGCACACATCTCCTAACCCTGGTTCTCCCTTCTTCAGAGACCAGGTCTGCCTCACTTTGATAAAGTTAGCAACCAGATCTTTTCATATATCTGACTGTAAATGCTTTAATTTCTTAGAAATATAATTTTTGTCCATGAGGCTTCCTGGGCTTTATGAGCCTGCCCCAAGTGGACACAAATGGAACTGCAGTGTCTAGCGCCTCTGCAACAGGCCTCATTTTTCAACACTGGAGGTTGACATTTGGTTGGGATTTATCACATTAAAAATGCAGTAGCAAAGAAATCTGTACTAGTCAATTAGTTCTTTTTATGATGTTTTAATTGCCAGCAGAAGCAGCACTGAATCCTGAATCAAGACATTTTACATCTCATTGCCTCTCTCATGTTTGGGCAACAAAGTCAAACAATATTTCCAGGTAGGGCGGAGAGGTGGGAGGATTTGTTTCCAGCTGATCAAACAGAGGGAGGGGATATGTTTTGTTCAGAGGGCGACCATCCAAAGCGCAGGAATGAGGCCTCCTCCCTCAAAACACAAGTATCACTGAGCTCCTGCTGAGAGCCTCCTCCTCTGTAAGAGAGAGAAACCAGCAGGGGGGAGCCTCATCACATGCTCCATCCTGTTTTTATAATGATGGTGTGAGGACAGCGGGATTACACTGATTTTTATTAGTGCTGCATCTCTGAAGCTACAAATCATATCCTCTGGGGGGAATACACAAGGGGACGTGCTGTGTATTTTACGTCACTAAAAATAGATTAGGCTGACTCGCATACTAGATTTGGTTGTAATGCTAAAATACAAGTTTTCTCTTGAACTTACACTGGTATCTGAGTTTGGGTGAAAGTAGGGCAGCACTATGATTATGCATTCTTTCCTTTTTTCTAGCTTATCAAAAAAAAAGTCAGTCTGGGAGAATTTTGTCCGGTCCCACTTGAAGGAACACACCAAATCCCCAGCTGCCGCATAAATCCAAATAATTATTATCTCACTTTTGATAACAGATGACTGACAACATTACATCAGAGCTACAGATGGTATAGATTTAGATTTTGCCGTCTGTGAGAACAATACTGCCAAACAGAAAACCCTCAGAAACTGAAATTCCTAAAGAAGTGTTGAGGAAATGCATTTTACAATGTAATGCTAAGCCAAGGATGGGAGTAAAGGCACAGCTATAGCCCCCTAACAAAAATGGTGTAGACCATATGAGACCCCTCTCGCACCACAGAAAGGAGGGTTTTGAGTTGTCAAAGGTCATATTTGACCCTTTTTCAACAAGTTTACACTGGCTCCAGATGTCCCTACAACATATTATTCATTTTTCTGCCTAAAAATCCACACAGATATTGGATTTTGGCTCAACTATAAACCCCTCTGTTTTCTGCCCCTGCTCAAAAAGGCTGTTTTAGTTCAAATACTCATGAGCTGTGTTTGACTACACGCCTCTTAATAGGCTTAAAACTGCATACACGCAACAAAATAATTGAATTTTGTCAAAGAACTTTGCCTTCGACCAAGGTCAGCAGGTCATCTAGTGGGGGCCCTAGAGATTATTACACCTGCAGTGTGAGTTGTGTTAAAGCTCCTGGGAACGCAAATCAATAAAGACTTTCCTCAAAAGATATCTATAATCATTTAAACATTATATCAACTGTCTAAAAATCTTAGCACTGATCTTTCTTCTGTTTTAAAATGTCAGCAATAACATTTTTGAGGGTGCTCAGAAACTGGAAGTAAAGTGGGTGGACTTTAGACAATTATATATTGATGTAATAAATGACTCAGCCAAAAAAGCAATTCCTGTCCACTCAGTGGCAAGAAAACTACTTTACTCTGCCCAATCGGCCTCTTCACTTCAAAGCAATACTGACCATGCCCACATCGTCCTGAGAAATCCTGTATAATATTAGCTGTTATAGAACAAGATTTTCTAATACTTATAGAGACATTCTTCCTCTCTATAAATTTTTAAGGATCCTTAAAGGACAGCCGAGCGTGTTTTCTGTGTTTTGTCCATAGACTGTTAAAGAATTGGATGAAGCCATATGACGCCAGCTGTTTATTATCAAAAGAGCCTGAGGAGCATTGTGGATTTGTTGTAATGGACTCGGCCATACTGCACGTCATCTCAACTGAACTTTAGCTCAACCTATGCACAGACAGAAAGGCTGTGTTAATTAGGCCCTCTGACCATTAGCAAGCATCATCCATCATCCGGGTGTCAGGTTTCTGCAGCCAGCCTCAAGTGGACACTTGGGGAATTACAGGTTTTGGCACTTCCGCTTGGGTCTCCATTTTCAGCTCATATTCTAAACCCTAAATAAAGAGGCAGTCTCGAGGACTCTCTCTGTTTCAATCAGCTGCTTAACAATTACTTAGGAACACAGTCATCTTAAACACACCTTTTGGCATTGTGTCTGATTATCCTGTTGAATACTGATGGGTATTTTATTTTCTCTGAGAGTTGAGAGCTCTTGTTTGCCCCAACTGTGACTGTGCAGAGTCAGATGTATTTAAAACTACATCCGGTGCACAGGTGGAAGGATGCATGGGCATAAGACTTACCCTAGAGTTTATCTCAAGTTAAATTATTGGTTCATCACAGTGGTGACAGAAACAGAGAGTCTGAGTGTAGAGTCAAGCTTGAGATTCAGATATGCAAGGATCTTACCAAAGATTGTGAATAAAACACGTTTTTCTTCAAATAAGACTGATCCCATAAAGGCTTGCATTGGGAGTATGCACTATTATCTTGTTGAAATTGTATTTATTACGTGTGCTGCTGACCTCTTGGACAGGTCGCCCTTGTAAATGAGATACTGATCTCAAAGGGAATTATCTGGTTAAATAAAGTTTTTTAAAAAATCACACATAATGGTTCAGAAATGAGTTCAGAAACACAGAAGTGAGTTATCATTTAGCACTTTCTGGTTCCCGACCAGAAATGGGATTTAGAATCCTGGTTTCAGATAAGTGCCCAATCTAAGGTTTGTGGTGAACACACACATGCATCAGATTTTTAATGTTTAATGGGAAATAACAAAATTCATCTAATGTTGCCTGCTTTTGTATTTTAAAGCCTTGTTTGTTTTAAAAGACCATTGCTAACTGACTGCTGACAAGGACTACAATAACAGCAAGCATTTTTGATTGTTTTGGAATAACCAGTTATTCATACACGATTGCCACAGACATTAGGAGAAACTTGATCAGGTCACTCAATTAAGAGGAAACTACTGAACAAGAAGATACAACAAGACATTATAAATCAGAAGTATTGTAGCTGCTTCTAGTTTGAACCACCATGTTGTTGTTCAGTAGCAGCTTATTGATAGCTTTCTACTATGGCCGATTATGTTTAAGCATAAAACAATGTGAAAAGTGAGTTTGTGTAAGATTATCACTGAGAACAGGACATGTAAGTCTCATATTTTTTTGTTCTTCACAGGCTTTTAGCGGGCTTGCAGTTGAGAGAACCAGAGCGATGCTAACTTCTGTGTTGGCCTACAAAAATACATCAGCCCTGCACCACTCGATATAACTTTTGGTAGTCTGATTTGGATGATGACATCATTACACCTAATTATCAAATTCACACCAAAAATGAGTTAGAATTTCACTTCATTCCATGTAGTGGAGTCAAAATAATACTGGTCCTTAAAATGTATAGTGGAGTAAACGTAATCAGTTTCCTGCAAAAACAAACGTTTTTTCAAAAAGTAAAGAACCAAAAATACTGGACTTCACTCAAATAAAAAAAAATTGTTTCTGTCAAACTCTGAAGAGGGGTGCAGTTTGACCCTTGAAAGTGTGAAAAATCACAACATTTAACAAACCAGCCTGCAGTACGCTGTGTTGTGAACCACAGCCTCAGAAGTGAAAATTGTCGTGTTATTTTGATGTCATTTCAGAGAATCATTTTGCCAGGAGCTGCAGGCTTGGCTCCTGTCTGTAAAATGTTTATATAACAACATTACATGTGTGCTTTAGTACTTATCTGACCGTGAAAAACACAATTAAGCACAGAAAAAGTCAGTCATTATTGCACATAATAACGTTCACATGACAGACATATGGGTCAATGGAACATGTGGGAGATGGGTTAAACAAACCATAACAATCCTTTGGTGCAATATTGAGCCTTAAAATGTCAGTATCTCATGTGGTCGATGCTGCTATTTTATAAATTACATTATTTCTTCAACATACAGCTCTTGAAGGAGAAATGCTTGTTTTTACAGCAAAATACCAAAATAGAAAAATAAAATTGTCACATCTTACCACCAAATGAACCATGAAACTGCTTATTTCATTCTATTTCATATACATTTTTAACAATTTAATCAGCTCTATAATTCAGAATTGATTCTTATGTGAAAGTACAAATAGAAGTATTCTGATGAAGTACAGTAAGTTGGTATTTCCATCAAAGTGTTTTAAATAAATTACAGCATTAATTCTTTTATTTGAGTGTTTTATTCACACTCTGATGATTCACACCACGGCTAACTGGACCATAAAGAGAATAATTATTTTACCTTCACAGACTGATTAAATTTCACAAAATTCTATTAACTGAATTTAGTCGAATGATGAGATATTTTGTCAACTAAAACTAGACCAGGATTATGAAGGGTAAAACCAGTTATAATGAGACTAAAACTAATGAGTGTTTATGTCCAAGGATTATTTTACTTATTTTTCATTCTTGTTTCGTTCCTATGATCATTGATCTGCACGTCATTCTTAATGATGCATTTTGAATGAAAGTGCAACGGTCATCAAAATTTTCCCCAGGGAATAAATGAAGTCTTTTAAAATCTGAATTAACTGGATGATAACATTTTGATTTGCAGTTTTTGACTGGTGAATGAAGGGATGAGGGTGTAGATGATTACTGTATGCATTTGTCTGACAAAAACTACGGACTAGAAAATTATAAAGGAAGAGTCTGGTGAGGGTTTATTACCGTGAATCACTTAATATGGACTCAATAACAGTGAGGTTGGTTTTGAAAAAGGGTCCCAAGCTTTAAAAATGAGGCCTGATGGCTCCAAAAATACTTTTTTATTTTTTATTGAATGAAAAGAATTAAACATACCAGAACATATGTTTGTTGACTTGTTAACACCTTTTATAATTACCAGCATCAAATAAATCCATTGTTTACAATAACAGCCAATGATGATACAAATCATAGATAAATAGAATTACATTTAGTGTTGTTAAAGAATAAGGGTGCACAGTATTAATTGTACCAAAGGATGGTATCTGCTGATGTAAACATTTCTGTGAATATTTACAACAGATATTTTGGCATTAAATACGGTCCTGATAAATTCCTGTCACACCAGAATGTTTGTTTGAAAATGTTTCTCTTTGATGCCGAGCATCAGCCTCCATGTCTGCTAAGTTTCTGTTCATTTAAAGCAGGAGTGGGCAGCTTTAGAGACCACAAGAACCACATTAATGTTATTTTTAATTCCAGAGTGCCAAATTATTTAGAAAAAAAGGATAATATCAACTAGAAGTGCTCCGAGAGCACAAACCTCTGCCAAGGCATTTCTGACATTATTAATTCACAAAACATGGAAAACTGCCCTGTTGTGCAATGTTAACTAATCTTTGAAAATGAAATCCCTGCATCTGCATTCATATACAGGTCACCACCAAAATCTTATTGATTGGTTTGGCCCATTTTTGACCTATCCCAATTCTTTTATAAAAAATTAAAATTCCAGTCATAACATTTTGAGTTAATGCCAACAAAAACACAACGCCCTTGCACAGAAACACCAATACATAGAAAATATAGATAAAATACCAAGTGAATATTTTCAGAAGTAACAGTAACACTTCTGAAACAACAATGAAATTAAAATATAAATAAAATAAAATAAAATAAATAAACGCACAATTTCCAGGGTTCGACAGAGTAAGTGACAGATGATGCCAATATTAGTTTTAATCTCATTTGGACATTTTCCTGTAGAAATTAAACAAAAAAAAAAAAGAAGGTAAGATTACCCTACCCTCTGATAGTTCCTGACTGCTGTTGGTTAAATTGAAGAGCTCAACAGAGCCGCTCTTTTATCAGCCCACACCTTCTGCCCCCCTCTGTTTTATGCCTTTTTATACAGGAAACAATGTTGACAAGCAGGAGGGGCGAAGAAGGCACCAATAAGCTGCGCCAAGCCCATCAGGAGGCCTAATAACTAGATGTCATGGCAACCAGATGGCAACACATGAGTTGTCAATTTCACAGTCTAATTTGCAGCTGTAACAGAGGAGAGCGTGTGTGGGGGATGATCGGTGCAAACAACAAGAAGAGATTCCTTCACTGGGTACATGGATCTGGGTCATAGTCTCAGCGGCTGCTACAAGCAACAGGTTTATAGGGTGATTTCAGAAATATTCAAATGTATAAACTCTACAGATGTGGACTGTACTGACTGACATGAACATTGTATTTTACTCCTTCTAGTTGAAAGTATGAATAATTTCTTTTGTCAAGGTCTTGTGAAAACAATCAAAATTATCTCATTATTTTTCTCACAACAAAATGGAGTACTCAGAGACAAAACCTCCGCCAAGGTAGCTCATAAATTGCTGTTACATCTCTAAGCAATAGTTTAATGATAAAGTTACCATTATAATAGGATTGCTTGACCCTGAAAAGCCAATTTAGTTTTGTACAAAATGACTAGCAGCCATGTTGTTCAGATTATTGGCACTGCTTGGCTAGACCTGGTCTACCAGGCAACCATTTGGGTATCACTGCTCTTGTACTTAGAGGTAAAAAATACCACAATAAACATGATGTCTGGTATTACAAGCCATAGTCAGAGTAGACAATAAGGAGAGAAACAACAAAAGTTTTGTAAGACATTTGGAAATGTCAGTGGTCCACAGCATTCAGGCCCATTGACACATCAAGGTATATTACTTGACATTGACCGACGTTGAGAAATCGGTGAAAGTATGCTCTTGGGGTCAATTTTGCTGTGCTCAACGCAGGTCGATGCATCTTTGTGTTGGAGAATGACATTTCCTGATGGCTCCCAGACTAATTATGGCAAATCTTAAATATTCGCCAATGTAGAATTAACAACCCAGTTATTTGTGAACAACTCAGCACTGACGTATATTGATGCTTGATATGATGTTGATGTCAATGACATGAGGACTTGAGGATAAAGATAATATGATTATGAAGATAGTAATGATGATGATGATGATGATATTGGGTTGACTTGACAAGGTTTTCTGTCTATTGCTTGGTCAAGAAAAAAAATGCACTGCCTCCGCTCTACATGGCAGCACCTATGTCCAATCAGACTTGAAGCAGTTTGTTTCACTTACTAATGTTGTTCCCTGCAGTCTAGATTCTTGCTTGTGTTGTTCTTACTCTCAGATGTACGTCACTTTAGACAAAAGCGCCTGCTAAATGAAACTGTAACATTGTAACACATGGGTAGTGCCCTCAACAAGAACTTGTGCCGAGCATAGCTTGGTGCTGCTGTGCGTTGTCCAAACATATTGCAATGTCACTCTATGACTGACATATAAAAAGGATATACACGAAATTTTACAATGTGCAGCTGGTCTCAGTATTCTGACCCCATGCCTTGAGGACAAAAGACGGCTGTCCCCAGAAGGGCAGCTCAGGTCAAAAACAGGAGTCCAGAGCTGAGGACAAAGCAAATGGGGCAGAGAGATGAATGCAGGTGTTACTGATGGTAGCAAAGGTAAGCAGAGGTCAACTCTTGCTGACCAACAAGCACGTTGGAAATTTTCAAATGTGTAATTTTTTTCAGCGTTGCCCAACTTACGTTAACTTAGTTCTGCGTAGCCTGACTTAAATCCACACAACTTTGAGTTTTCCCTCTTTGTCTGCAGAAGTTGGCTTAAACATTAGTGTGAGAATGCTGACCTTCAAGCCCACTCACTGGAAGAAGCCTTACATAACCTTAAATTAAAAACACGAACTATCACTTTTCACAGAGTCATACAGTATGCTTTGTGCCTCGAGGTGCTTTAGTTCATTGAAAATCTTATAATTTCTTCTTTTACACCCTCATATTGATTCTCTCTGTGCAGCACAGGCACAAAAGCCTCATTTGCCCTCTTTCCCGCCTCCGTCTGGACCACATTGAGACCTTTAATGCTCTACTGATCAATGAGACGATTAAAGCAATTTAAAGGCTCCTTTGTTCAGCCTGTGTGTTGGAATCTCCTTCATCCTCCAAACTGCTGCGCTTGCAGGGTGTTCCTCGTGTGTCCTGGAGTGAGAGTGCAAAGAGCAGACATGGCCTCTTTGTCCAGGGCTGCTTTATCCCCTCGCAGATACCCTGGGGACTGACTGTGCTGCAGTCTGCGACCACGCTGAGGGCGGGGGTGATGGTGTGACTCATGCAGGCGCCCCCTCCTCCTTCCCCTTTTCATCTTGACATTTGACACACTGATGTAGAGGATCTCAGCTGGAACAAACACTGGGTGCTGCTGTGTCACAGCTGCAGCGTCGGGGCCTCTGAGAACAGGTAACAGTGAGTCAGCTGCAATTTAATTCTAACACCTACGCTGTGGCTCTCAGGAGGGTGTTTTCAAGCTGATTTTATTTTTCTTTTCTGGTCTGCGCCATGCTGAGAAATCAACATATCACCATGCTGCCAGGTGCTTCTGAAAAGACTTGGTCGAAACACAAACCAGGGTGCACTGTTACATTTTAATAGCCCCACCTCAGGGGAGGATTCCTGCAAATTTGACAATGCATTCTCGTTAAAGCTCTACTGGTGGACAGCAAGAGCATTAGAATGTATTTGGCTATATGTTACCACAAACACAAATGATGCAGCAGCAGAGTGAGGGATGCCGAAGGGGATTCTGGTCTAATGAACCCCTCTGAGGCCATTCACCATCAGGTCCTGTCTTGACAAGGTGGTAAAAGAGAGCAAAGACTTTCTCTTCACCAGATCGCCTATTTTAGGCAGCTGGAGGTGGATGTTGACAAGCGCCTCAGAGGAAATGCTGGCACACACTTTCTGAGATCATTAAGTGGCGATTCCCCCAACAGACCGCTTTACTCTGCACCAGTGATTCACAACAATCTCTGAAAATGAAAAGAGAAGAACCAAGGACAAAAAGTCAAAGTCATCCATTAAAATCTTTCCTTTCAAACTTTTCTTGATAGTGTAACATGAAGGGATACAATTAAAAAATCTTAAGAAACTGGACAATTTAAAAATAGGAAAAAATTTTTACAAGCTCTACGTTGTCATGGATCAAAGGGTATAACCTGTTCATATTGATTATATTCAGAGGGTCAATTTGGGATTTAATAGCAGTGTTCATTTATTCAACTTCTATGACTGCTAGAGTATGTTTGCTAATGTTCAAAAACCTGCCAGTTTTCACATACTGAGTACCCCTGATCCACCTCTAGTCTCACTCTATTTGCCTCTGTTGGAAGTCCTGTCATTTTTAAGGCCCTCTTTCCCGCATAGGCACAGTTTGCTCTGATTGGTTGACCAGTTCATTTCATGGTAATCATCATATTGTCAATGGCTCTGTATCTATGCTCTGCACTGGGCTTGCTACCCGAGACAGTGGGTGTGAACTACTGATGTATCAGTGGCAGGACTATTTAGAAGCCATTTCAGGCAGCTACTGGCACTGTTCACAGGGGTAGAGGTGCTGATGCTGTGGACTCTATTGTCTTGTGCATAGAAGTACTTTATAATGTGAATGAGATATACAAAACACACTTAAGGGTGTTTAAACCTGGAAAAAATAATATGACTTTAATGGGACGGTAAAGTGTTGTACATAATTGACAAGAACTGTTTTGTATTAGCTTCATGTCAAGTTCCATTGTATTGCATCATTGTGTATCATATTGTACTGTGTTGTTGCATGTCTTGTTGTGACATGCTGTATTAAAGTGCCTTTTACATATTGTGTTGTGTATTACATTATGTCTAAATTATTTGTTTATCTTGTCATATCACATTGAGTTGTATCTTGCCTAACTTTCTGTAAAGTGTTGCATTGTGTTGTATCTTAACTTGTGTCAAGTCATATCACATTGTACTGTGCCATACTGCCAGAGTTTCCTGGCTGTAATGTAACGTGTCATGCTGTAAAGTGTCTCTCAAGTACTGTGTAATATTGTTTTTTATTTGTATTAGATTGATCTTACCATAATCTAAAATGCCCAATCATTCTGTATCAGGTTGTGTCATACTGTATACCTCTTGGGTTGAATTGTATATTTTCATATTGTAATATGTCTTATTCCATCATGTCATATCACTGTAACATTGATTTCATGTTGTGTTGAATCATATAGTGTCTTTTTTGTAATGTGTCATTTCATATCTTATTGTATCAAATGGTGTGGTTTCATGATGCCCCTTAAACTGCCCTTATTCCCCCATATTGTGTTTTATCATATTTTATCATGTTGAATTGTGTTGTAACCACCTGTATCTTCACATGCTGTATTGTACAGTGCCTTTTTTGCATTTTGTTGTACCTTGTGTGCTGTGCCATGTAGTGTCATTTCATATTGTATCTTGTAGTGACATGGTGTATTGTACTGTGCCATACCAAAAAGAATCATTTCGTGTTTTGGCATACTTTATCTTATCATACATTTTTGTATTGCATCAGTTTCAGTTCATGTAATATTATTCTGAGCCACAACAAGCTGTTTTGTAAAATCATAAAATGCTATATAGATCTTGTTATACTAAATCAAATCACATGTTGTACTACAGATTTTTTTTTTAATAACATGCTGTATCACAAAAAAACAGATAATATCGTATCAATAATAGATGTCTGTCGTGATTCAATTCAGTGATGCTACAGTAGATATGTTTCACTTCAAGAAATATCCTAAGTTCCATAAATTAAGTTAAAAAATAAACTAGGAAGCACTTGGTGAGCGCGAACCTCCTCCTAGCTCACATATTGCTATTACATATATGAGCAATAGTTCCATGATAAAGTTAACATCATAACATGATTGACCCTTGACCCTGAAAACCCATTCCTAGCACTCAGAATCATGTTGACATCATTATTGGTTAGACAGTTACTGAGCATAAATGATAATTCGCTAATGGCGGTTATCTTGATCACCACTAAAATCTAATCATTCTTAAGTTGGGCCACTACCAACATCTCCTGAAAATTTCAGCAAAAATGTCCCATAGTTTTTGAGTAATCTTGCTAACAAACAAACAAAGATGCGCCTGCAAAAACATTACCTCCTTGGCGGAGGTAATAAAAATATCAGGTTGAAAATACACCCAGCATGACTGCTTGTCAGAAGCCTCATCTATGACTTTGGTGTTAACAATTCTCACAAGTAATGCTTTCTATCCCTTTCAAATTTTCATTTAAAATTCTGGTTAAAAAATACTAAAAAAAAAAAGTTGACCAGTCCTATAGCATTTCTTCATCAATTTGAATCAAGAGTCCTTTTTTCTTTCTGTACAAACAGCTATGGTCAAAGCATATTTAAGCCATTAAATTATTGAAATTCTAATTACAACATATCATTGAGCATTTTTGTGTTCTACGACCATTTTAGTTCCATTTCATTTTCTCTGTGGACTTCAGGCTTTGCTTTTCTGAAAACAAAACAAAACACTGTTTACGGTACAAATTCAAAGACAAATAAGTACCTACTGGATAGACCTGTTCTGACACAGATAAAACATCTGTATTTTGTTGGCATTTCCCTTGAGCTCTTTAGGTTTTTTTAGGAGATCTCAAAGACTGCGGTTGCTGTTAGAAAATGGCTATTCATCACTGACATTATCTTTTGACAGTTTTCTACCTTCTGCCTGAAATTAAGAGTCGATTGAGATCCGAAGCACAGGTGTGCTCCAGTTTTTCACATGGCTTACAAAGTGTATTGCCTTTCATCCCTGTCCAGCTAACACAGAAGCGCCAAAATATAACACAAATAGGGTGGAGGGAGAAGGCTATCACAAGTTTTCATCCTGTTATAATAACCTCCGAGTGAAATATGAATTTTACTTTAAAACCTCATAGAGCAGATTTTTGAAAGTGGGGGTCCATGACACTATGGGGGTCATGAAGAGATACTGAAGGTCAGTAAGTCTAATACGAAAATGCAAAAGACATCAAATTTACTGATTGTTGTTTTTGGCAACATGTTAATAAACTTTTGATGTTACATATGACATCAGAACCTTCGTCTTATTGTACTATGAAAGTCAAATAGTTTAGCCTACATGAATTTCTAGGTTACTTCCAGACATTGCCAATTTTTAAAGACAACTTAGATGTCTTTAATAATTTTACACTTAAAAAAAAAAAAATTGACCCCTGATTTCAAGCACCAGGTGGTAACTTCTGCTGTGTTTAACAATGCCTCTGCAGGCACCTTGGAGGCTTCCTCTGGGCTACCAAGGTGCAAGCAGGCACCACATTAACCACCGCTGGCCTAAGCTAGCTGTTTCTGTTGGTTAGCCTGTGAGGGAAAGAGCTGCTTTTAGTCAACTGCAGTGAGCTAAGCTAACATGAACATTTCTCTCTCTCTCGCTTTTCTTGATGTAAAGGCTGTTACTCGGTCTCATTAAAATAGCAGAACTCCTAATTTAAGAAATCATTCACTTTATCTGTTGACAAAGCAGTCTGTTAATGTAAGCTAGCTTCTCACTAGTGAGACAGTTCTTCATTGCTGGTGTATGTTAATTTGAAAAGGTTCAGTTTGCTTTGGGCAAGATATAGAATTTTCGGTCTAAAATTGGCAGTAAATTTAGCAAGGTAGCAACTCTTATTTTGCAAAACCTGGTGTGTGTGGCTTTTTTTTCAACCCTGAAAATACACAATACAAGACTGGTACATTTGAGGCAGGCAGTGTTCTTTTAAATGGTAGCAACTGACCAAAACCAAAATAATATTAGAAAGAAATATATACATATACAAAGTTGAAATTAGAGTTAACAAATATATAAATATTCATCAGTCAACAAGCAGTACTTATTTGAGTTAAATACTTTCAAAGTTAACTATCAATCATCAAGCTTATATATGTATTTTTTAACTAATAAGGACACCCCTTAAACTTAAAAGCAAACATGTTCATGAAACAGTTGTGTGATGTGCAGTGTTTACTTCTGATGCCAATGTACAAATGAAAAAATATGAATTGTCAAAAAAAAGTACTTCATATGAAGTTAAAACCTAACTTGTCAACTGCTAACTTCTCCGATTACAACTTGTTAAAGTCATCAATATCCCTAAAAACACAGTTCAAATTAGACACATTTTATATTTTGAAGCAAGAAGTGGACTATTAGAAAACAAGAAAAGCACTCAGAAAGCGCAGACAACCGCCAAGCAGCTTCGGTCCATTTTGGTGAAATCTGGCAATGTTAAAGAATCCTTTAAAAAATTCCTGGATCCAGACGGTGATCCGGATCACCCCCAAAATTTAATCAGTTTTTCCATATCCCATTTCCGACAATTCCTAAAAATTTCATCTAAATCCGTTCAGAACTTTTCAAGTTATTTTGAACACAAACAAACAGACAGACAGATAAATGGCAGCAAAAACATAACCTCCTTGGCATTGGTAACAATAATATGACAATGTTATTAGTAGATTCTAAAAAGAAAAGTTTAAGGGCCTTGAAATCTTCATATCTATCAATACTTTTTAGGAGTGAGGCCTCTGTGAAATATAAAAATGATATGAGACATGTTTACACCACATTACACTCACCCATTCACACCACACTCACACTGATGGTGAAGGTTAGTCCGTCAGTATTACTCATTATTAGCTGATCCCATTCAACACTGACACATCACAGAGACAGCAGCAGGAGAAAATATGTTATAAGGATCTTTCCTAAAGAAAGAGGGGCTGGGGATCAAACCCCTTTCCTTCCAATTATATGACGACCAACAGTATTGCTGATCCACCATGTCAATATTGTAGAATAAGTAGGAAAGGACCTGTCAGGGAAGAAGAACTTTGGAAATTAAATCTCAGTAAACATAATTTCTTTGAGCATTCATTCACATCATTTCACTCAAGCTTGGCAGCCTCAGTCGAGTGTTGGACGCACTTTTATTGTTTAGGTGTCAAATGTAACAGTGTCACCATTCAGAGAGGGAATAAAGAGTAAATGGTCACATAAAAAAATATAAAATCAACAATGAAAATGGTCACACGGGTAAAGTCTGCCTCCCGTGGTAACATAGATGTACAGTTGAGACAGTGTCCAGATGTCCAGACGTTGTATGTTTGGTTTGCACGTTTCCACAGCCTAGATTAAACTCAAACAATAAGAGTCCTTTTTTTGTTTACTAGCCATGCATACAGTTGACGATTCCACGTGTTGAGTCAGTGTCTTCATAGGAGCTGGCACTTTCAATACAAAATATTTACATTACCTTTAATTGTTATCATTGCCTTTTTGTCTTGACTATTTGTTCCTATGGATTTGAATATTCTGAGCACAAAAAGGATGGGAGCAGGATGTTTAATGCTTGAGCACCCCATGTCATATCAATACCGGGGGACAGAAAGAAAATGTTGAGGCTGACAGATGTTGGCAACTTCACTTTAAATGTCACCTGTTCCTGAAAAGAGTCGCTGTAGACATTTCCAAACACTGAAAAAATGAACATTTGTTTTAATGATGAAGCAGTTGGATATATTAGAACTTGTCAATCTGCAGACACAAATCTCCAAGACACTGGAAAAAAACACGATATGTTTAAGACTGTACCTTGAAATGAGAAAAAGAAAATGACTGCACCAATGTTCAAAGAAAGACACTGACTTATCCACCATTTTCCCTCATTTTCTTTTCTAAACAACTAAAATATAAGAAAATGGAGGTGCTGTCAGGTCACCTCTTTGGTTCAGCCCTGTAATGAGTAAAAAACCTCTCTCTAATCACTGCACAAATCAAATACCCATTTGTATTCAAACAAGACCCCAGAAATATGTTCTAATTACAGAAACTACTGAAGTTGTGGCAAAAACAATGCATCTCCATGTTTTTATTTGCTGTAATACAGACCAAAAACAAACTGTACTCCCTGTTGATAACAGATTGTAGAGCAGCCTAAAGATCCTGATGTGCGATGCTTCTCACAAGTGATTCACTCCTACGACTCGAAGGATAAAAACAAACCCTGACACAACAGAAAAGATAGTAACATAAGGCGAGGGCACGTTCATTTTTTCCATGTCAAATTCTCTTGCGGCATATTCCTGGAATTCCTTTTTCAAAATGTATTCATGACTCATGTGGTGTTTTTATTAATCATGTCTCTGCTGATTTTACGCTCCAAAGAGTTAAAATCCACCGCGTTCAACTTCAAATTTACCTTCCTTTTAATTGGCATGTGCATGTGTGTATCTAAGAGTGTTTTCATTCTGCTTCCTCTTGGTAGACATTTGTTTTTCCCCCGGCCTGTTCCTGGATGCCCCTCGGGGCTATTGTATATTGCAAGAGGAGCAGCAGGGGTCGTCCTTGTCTGGCTGCGCGGCGTAGTCCATCTGCCGAACGATCTCGGCGAACAGTTCGTCTACCATGGTTTTGCTTTTGGCCGAGGTCTCCATGAACGGGCAGCCCCACTCCTCTGCCAGGGCCTGGCCTTCGCTGGACGATACCTCCCTCTCACTCTCCAGGTCCACCTTGTTCCCCACCAGGATCACAGGAACCTTCTCATACCTGAAGGCAGACACAGATGAACATGGGAAGGTCAGAAAATGTGAGTGATCATAGGAAGCAATCACAGTTTTTTGTCCTTATTTTTCCATTAAAGAAAATTTGATTTTAAAAGTTTGTAGCTTCATCTTGTTGTTTCAATGGGCTTCGAAGGCCTGCCATGCAACTTTGCAGATTTCCACACCAAAACAAATGTTCTCTTGAGACAGAGTGCAGCAGACAAGTGCTCATGAACGTCTAAAAACATCAATTTCAAGTGAAGATAGCATCCAAAGTTAAGTTGGTGCTTGACTACTTTTCAAGCCTCAGGAAATCTTTCCTTTGTTATGTTTTTTTTTTTTTCAGTAGTTTTCTTGACACTACATGTTTCTATCACTGAGAGGCTGGTGCCATCTCTCTTTTAGTGGCAGGGCTATTGGCTGAGAAAGGAGAAGCTCTCACATCAATGAGACAAAATGGCAACTGAACCATCAATGTAAACACAGAGCTGAGAAAAACAAACTCAAAGGGAGCAAGACTTCTTTGAGGCGGCTCACTGGGCTTCACTGAGAAGACAGAAATTAATCAAGCATAACATTCAACAACTAAAATATTTTTTTTCTGTTCAGGTATGCAAGTAAATAACCATAATCTGACATCTTTATTAAGAAATAGTAATTTGCTTTACAAGTTTTTCTGTTCTTTTGCAAAACAGTGAATTTGAAAATGTATGGATAACAATTATAATTATATTTACAATTAAAAGTATCATTTCTGTTAATGAGCTTCTTCATGCTTATCAGTGTTGTTAATTAGGCCACTGTGCCATAACCTTACATTGGTCGGTGGTCTAATAAATCAGTTAAGCACTGTGTGTGTGTATATATACACACACAGACACATATATATGTATATGTGTATATATATAGACATATAGATACATATATACACACACACATATTTACACATATATACATACATATATACATAGATATGTATATCTATGTATATATACTGTATATCTTAGGCTTGTCTACACTGACATGGGAAGTTGCACTATTTTACAATATATTGACATAAAATTCTCTTATTAGTAATTAAATTCAACCTTAAAAATGTGCCTATGCAAAAAAAACCAAAGTCAGGGCAGCCATGTTGAAAACAGTGAAAATATTTTGTTTTTTTTATTTAAACAACTTATAAATTCAGAAATGCATATAACAATCTGAAGAGAATCTGATGTGATTAAAAATCCTTTATTTTAGCAGGGAAAGTCTTTATCAGGACATCAGTCTGTCCAAATGAAGACTCTGATGTGTGGAAACATGTTGACATAACCTATCCCTGCTAAAATAAAGGATTTTAACCACATCAGAGTGCCTTGGTTTTCTTATGTGTTTCTCAACTGTACCTCTGTCCTTGAATCTTTGAAGAGCATCTAAATCTACATTTTTGTCGTCACACGCCTTAACCCAGTGTAGCACTCACCCCTACATGTTTTTTTTCAACTTACAAATTGTTTTGTGTCTCTGTTGGAAGGAAACTTGAGTCCAGTGCAAAATAAGAGACCAAGTATGTCAAGGAAAGAAATATAAATTAAAAAAACACTGCAACAAAAAATAACATTTTATCAATATATATGGACTAGTCCTAAGTCTTTGTCATGAAAATGTGTCAAAAAACTGTCCCTGATCCTTTTTTTTTTACATACAATGTTTCTTTTTTCTAACACCTTCCCATGACAGCTGAATTAGTCATTACAATTAGAGAGGTATAGCTAATTTTTCTTCATGTTATAAAATCTGCTTTTGTTGGTCAAAAAGGGCCATTTGTATTTATTTGGTCTATTTTACAATGAATGAAAAAGGCCTTACATGAGCTTTAAGGTGCAGAAGAATAAGGACAAATCTTCAAAAAAAAAAAAAAAAAAAAAAGCAGAAAAACTGATGTTTTCTCTTAACGCAAAAGTAATAAAGCATTTTTTGAATCACACACAAGCTTTAATGGAAAAACAAAATACAACTGTGGACTTATGGTGGGTGTGCAGCTCAAAATGTGAGTTAAAGATGTGTCACTTTTCTTTTCTGACTGTGGGAGGAAGCTTTCTGTAAAAATAACCTTCTGTGTGTGCTAACAGGTTCACCTCTACATCGCTCACCCTGCCACGTGTGAGAGCCAAAGACAAACCAGTGAAAGGACAGTGGAGCCCTGACCCCTGAGGGGTCGGGTGACCATAATCCTGTGAACTGTGAACTCCTCCATCATGATGCCTGAGCTGAGGACGTCACTGTGGGACTAGACGACCCAGCAGCCTGCCAGAGGAGATGGTTGAATAAGCGATTTTCAAAAGAAAATGTCTGCGGCACAGTTTCAGGGTGTAATTTCCCCATCAGCTCTTGTTTTTGAAAACATGGCAGGTCTCTGTGGTAGTTTGTACACATCAGAAGAGATAGCAAAGATCAGAAATATCAGATCATATGTATTCATATCCTTGGTTCTTTCTTTCATCCTGATCTGCATCCATCTGTTGGACCCGTCGTCTCAGCACACTTTAAACGTCTCTGTTCACCACACCAGGCAGTATCTCCACATCTAAACAGAGTCATAACCCTGAACAACCACCAGCATCATTAGAGTTCTCACTGCTGCTCTCTTGATCTGAAAAATACATGATCCTAAATTATTAATCAAGCAAAAAACGATCCACATCCTTGATTGCCATGGTAACAGGTATACAAGGGCATTTCTAACACTGGAGAGGTTTGGAGACTGCAGAAACAGATGCATGGACATTTTTTACCTGCTAGAGGATCCATCAGGAGCAAAAGGATACAGGCTTGTTTGTCCTAAAGGATTAAGTTGCTTGGAGTAGGAAGCTGACTTGAACTATGCTAAGATTATTGAATATTGAAAGTAACGGGCTTTCCACAAGCATCAGCTACCAGCCCAACAGCCAGCCGCTCACTCACTTACATTCAACTACTTCTTCTGTTTTTGTACACATGCATTTATATTTGGGGATCAATAGGTATATTTATAAATTAGGTATAAATATACCTAAACCCGACAATAAATTTTACACCCATATGGTGTGTGTTGGCATGATTATTGTATTATGATAAGTAGCAGGATACAAATATGACAAATGGAATATGACATCATATGATCCCAGCAGGCAGTGCACGTGCTGCACAGCAGGAAGGTTGTCTTTCTATGTGAAGTTTGTATGTTCTCCCTGTGCATGTGTGGGTTCCCTCCGGGCACTCTGGCTTCTTCCCACAGACCAAAAACTAATCATAAGGTTGACTGGTGACTCTAAATATCCCTTAGGTATGAGTGTAAGCGTGAATGGTTGTCTGTCTCTCTATGTGGCCCTTCGATCGACTGGTAACCGGTTCAGTGTGTACCCTGCCTTGAATGACATACCAATACCATAAGCAGAACTTACAGATTTTTAAAAAATGAATATTCTATTTTTGAAAAAATATTTTTTGGTGTTGAGAACATACAATACTTCATGAATTACAAAAAATGTTTCTTATCCGTGTTTCTATGAAGCACGATCCCTGCAAAAATAAACTATAATGTCTGTAACAGTGACTGAAACAAGAAAAATAAATGTACAGAACAAAGCTTGTCCAAAAAAACATGCAAGAATGTGTCTGAACTAGTAAACCTGTCTTCTGCACGTCCATCACGGTCTGGTTTGGATCTGCAACCAAGCAGGACAGACAGACTGCAGAGGACAATCAGGTCTGCGGAGTAGATCATTAGGACCAACCTGCCCTCCATCCAGGACTTGTTCCGGTCCAGACTCAGAGGACGGGCACTTAACATCTCTGCAGACCCCTCACATCCCGGCACAAACTGTTCAGACTCCTCCCCTCAGGTAAGCGATACAGAGTACTGTACGCCAAAACCACCAGGCACAAGAACAGTTTCTTTCCCCAGGCTGTTTCAGTCTTAAAATCTTAACTGCAAATGTCTGTCTATCTACCTGAATATATGATCATTCACTGAAATCCAGTCTGTCCCTAATATGCACATACTGTATCATCCTCCAACCACACATGCACCTGTGCACTTTGCCTCTTGTTTGTTACTTTGTTCTTTTTTGTAATCTTGTACATATTGTATGTATTATATTCCTAATCTTTACCTTAATTTTAATTTTTATTTAAAAAGTTTAATCCCTGCTTTTTGTTTTTCTGCTTCTGTTCTGTTTGTATATGTGTATACACTCTGTGTGCATCTAGTCTGTACTTAGAGAGTGAAGTAAACCAGCGTCAAATTCCTTGTATGTCTAACATACCTGGCTAATATAGCTGATTCTGATTCTGGTAAACAAATTTAAAAAACCACAAGTGTTTTGGTGGATTATTGCAGAGACATTCATAATCAAGAAAGCACAGGGCACAACAGCGTAGCCTCTCATCAGTGTACACAGCAAGTGTATGAAGGAGGCCTCAGAGCCCAGCGCTGGAAGCTCTGGAGTGGATTTTTTTTCTGTCAAAAAAAATTGCAAACAAAGTTTTGGGGAAGTCTGGAACCAGACTAATATTTTCAAAAGGGTAAATAATAAAGGACTGCTCAAAAGCACAATACCTGGTTACATAACTGTAGTTTTTATATTCAGATTTAGATTCAGACAGCTTTATTCATCTCCCAGACCATATGTACACGTACAGACAAGAACAACAAATCAGTGACAACAGTACATCAGAGCCATAAAATTCTAAGTTTGTACACTGACTGAAATGGCGCCCTTGTGTGGCCCCTTCAAGAAGTAAGGCAAAAGATGAATTTCACGGTTAAAGAACAGCAATTAATGAAAGATTAATAAATAAACTGATTAAGGCACACTAAGACTCATCGAACATAAGAAGTCCACACAACTCAGAAAACGCGTAAAACAGATGACTGACAGAATTATGGCAGATGGAATAAAGAGTTAGGCTGTATTTGTAACCACCCTCTATCTCTTGTGCATTGTTTCACACAATGCAGAGTGCCAACGGGTCAGAGGTCAAAATGGTGCACAGTGACAGCATACACCAATAGCAACATCGTTAGCATTATTAGCACTGGCATTAATTCTACTTCATCATAGCAAATCAAATCTTGGTAAATTAACATTTTTCAAGTTAGTTAATAGATGTGATATATTTTACAGGTAAATGTTAAGCAGTAAAAAAAACATGACTTATAATATTCACTTCAGTCCATAAATGGATGCAACAATTTAGTGGTGTTAGCCATTAGCTTGGCTGCTGTTTGCTTTTGTTTTTGATATCAGAAAAAGAGATCAGCTGAATTATTGGACTGAGGGGAGAAAGCACACATCCATGTTATCATTTTTAAAGACACTGTATTATTTATATAAAACATGAAATTTGTATTGGTGTTGTGGTATCTTAGAAATAGTTGCTCTGCCCCCCACTTTAGCACAGGAGGCGGCAGCAGTGCACCTAATACGATAAACCCCACCAGCCAAAAAAAAAGAAGAATCAGCTCTTCTGGGTCGAGCAAACTGCCAAATAACTTTTGTTTGGCAGTCATACAAGAAACTTCTACCAAACGCAGTATGCAGTGCAGTATCAACAACTTTTATTCAAATGATTAAACAGTCTATTAAACAAGGTTTCATCAGGTTAAACACACAAAGTCTTAAATTTCAGTGCTTAGCAATGCCAGATCTGTCGGTCAGCTTATTAAAGGCAGTTTCCACCATGTGTTAACCATCAAGAAAACAAAGTGGATACCCAACACGTATCATCTCTTAGAATTAGATTTTCTTCCAATGATTATCAATGACTTCAGCAGAGTAACTTTTGTTGATACACATATCATTACTCTGCTCTTGAATACATTATCAAGCGTGAACTTAAATCTCTGCTCCCAAGATCTGCTCAAAGGCAAAAAAAGAACCATTAGGTACTGAAAATGTCCTCAAAGGTCTGCCTTTTAACAAGATTGTGATCATTTCCTGTGATTGAATAAGAAGAAACTTCTAAAACTGAGCATACTGTACAAAGGTCATGTTCACTGCATTCTTGGCATCAGTAAAAACATCAGGGTTATTATTTTCCGCACAACTGTTTTAGACCACCTCTCATTGGTGGTGGGCATGGACCTTAAAATTTCACTTTCCCACCTTCACCGAAAACCCCAAGCTTAGCTGTGGTTGAGCAGATTGAAAGGCAAGAACCTTTACTTTTATAGCAGCACTCATTTAGGAGAAGCCAGAGGGGGCTCAGTGTTTAGTTTGGGGTAATGGTCCAATTTGGGAGTCTCTGCTCTGCCCCAGGCTGTGGTTTGAGCTAAAAATCTGCTGCTGTAAATGTCTCAATGAGGCTGTGAGATTTCCAGCAATATCAGGAAACACAATGTTCTCAACTATCACAGTTTCAGACCAGCTCTCTGATTCCTTAGCCAGATGTTACTTCGATGGGGAAAGAAGACAGAGTTTGGTTACAGCTAGAGCTTCTCAGTAAATAAAGCTTTCAAACAAGGAATTATGCAAACAAAATATGGTATAGTTATCTATAGTTACTCTTCAGCAAGTGATCGTGGAACAGACAAAAAGAGTTTAGAAATTAAGCTGTCACCATTTAGCACTATGTGGAGCTGCAGCACTGGCTTTTTAGCTTTTCATCTCCTGAAACTGACATGTTTACGTAACCTATTTAGTTGAGAATTGTCCTCTTACAAGCCAAATAGAAGATAAAAGAAAACAGCGAGGACCATCAAATTATCCATAACCTACAGCACAAATATCATTTCTTGACCAGGGCAGAGGGCTGAAGGTCAAAAGAGTGTTAGTTGGCACTGACCAACGTGGGGAGCTGTGGCACAGGCCTTTTTGGTTTTCATCCCAACAAAACAAGACAAGCTTATGTCCCATGGAAACCTCAGAAAAACTGATGTATGTGAGCTCTTAATTTTGGACACTGATATGTGGGGAGTTTTTATATATTAAACAGGACATCACCGAAGGGATGTTTATGTACTGTAATACACTGCTGCCAGGATAAACATCCTTTTATGTATGAGCAGTTTTATGTATTTTTAATGTGAATATAATCAACGGGGGAATATAAACTGCCTCTTTAATGTGAAATGCAGGACTAATATGTTGCTTCCCTGTAGTTTGGTGACAGTTTTAACTCTTAACATTTTTCCTTTTTTTTAACTTTCCAATATTATCCCACTGTTTTCTTTGTGGTCTGTCACCTTGCCATCAACATTAAAGCAATTTCTGCTCGTGTTAACCTCACTTATCCCATAAGCACCACGATGACAAGTTTTGAGGCAGTGATTAGGCAAACTAAAAAAAGACAAATCTTTTTGGAGCACCATAAATTGCTCAAAAAAGATATTTGGCAAGAATAAAATGATCACTTATATAACAAAAGCCAGGACATATCACAAAACTGATACTTGTTTTATGTTTGAGAAGCTGAAACATGTCCATGTTTGCCCAAAGCTGTAGGAAAAATGAAGTAACTAACAACATTCTCCTTAAAAAGTCAAGAAGGACAGGCGTCCTTTTAGTTATGTTTCACAGTAATTTCCACCATGAATATCAAACTCTTGGGTAAACCTCAGAAATTACATTTGAATGGAAACAATTTTCCAACCTAATACTTGCATGCACTCACGAGATCTGCCTGCATGTCAAACATCATTAAAGCATGTATATTGCTTAAGAAATCCAAGTAAAGTCAGATCAATAAGGTCAAATCAAACCCCTCAGATGTAATATTTCTTTTAAATCATAATGGGACACTCGACATCAAGCTTTGTGGCTCATTTGGGGACTCATTGTGACACAAGTGCAGCACAAAGACATCTGGTACCAAAGGACCAGATCTAAATATAGCCTTAATAACAGAGGAGAGCGGCGGTCCCGGGAGGTGCGAGACAGAGGCAGCCACAGATACCCAGGCTCCCCGGGCCTCAGTGTGAAGGGTGTCGACCAACACTGCGTCAGGACCCGACACTGGTTGATGTAAGGAAACAAAAACTGTTCACGTGAGCAGTCATGAGTCCAAAAGACAATCAAATGACAAAGTCTGCTTGTGTTTGGGCTAGGGCTGAGCAAAAAGGACCAAAAACATGTCTTTATATTTTTTAGCTGAGGAGCATTACAGTTTATATGTTTTTTCTGTCAAGAAATAAATGGTTATCATAGTACCAGAGTCAGAAATCTTAGCATATTTTTGTCTAAAATCAATCAATATCAAGACCTGTTTAATTCAAGAGTGACAAAAATAAGTCCTTAACATTCAATATTTGACAGATTTTGTTTTAAATATCAAAAATCTCAGAGACACTAAAAAACTCTGTCTACAGTGTAGAAAACAATAACATTACTGTTTATTGAGGTTGTTAAAATTCTCTACACTCTTAAATCGAAGGGATGCAACAACACCTCGCTCACAGTTTAATAAATACTTCAGTTTTCAGTTTGAAGTGTCCTATCCAAGAAAACCGACCCATAGATACACTCAGAGCATAATACAGATCAGTATTATACAGACTGAATGCAAAACTAAAATACCACAATTAACAAGCACATATTGAACCGTGGACGCTGTGCCATTTGGTTTATTAAAAGGATCCATCCCTGTCATAAACTATCTATTTTTAAACACTCACAATTCGTGTTTTAGGATTGTGGTTTGATTTAAAGCAGACATGTTTTGACCAAGTGAAGACTATTTTTTGAGAGGATAAGGAGAAATATTGGTTTTGTAGAAATACCAGAAAAAATGTTTGTGATGAACACACATGCAAGATTTTAATGTTGAATTTGAAATAATAAAATGCATTTGATATTGCCTGCTTTTGAATATAAAGTGTTGTTGTGTGTTTTAAAGGATGGTTGCTAACGAACTGCTGAAAAGGACTACAAAAATGGCTGAAGATCCTAACATAAACATTTCTGATCATCCTAATTAGCATTAATTCATACACTTTTGCCACAGCTAACTTGATCAGGTTGTTTCATTAAACTGAAATTCTAAAGGTTACAATAAAACATTTAACACTGAAAATATTGTAGCTGCTTCTCAGGCAAACAGCCATGTTGTAGTTCCATGGTAGCCTAATAACTACTTTTCACTCTGGCCGATTACATTTAAGCTGAAAAAACCATGAACAGTAGGTTCTTCTCCAACATTATCGCAAGAACAGAATCTGCATTTCACTATAGAGCTAATTATCAGCAATGATCCAAAACACTGTGAAAAATCCTGCAGGCTTTTAGTCCAGAGAATCAGTGCGATTTGACATCTGTGTTGACCTATAAAAATTCATCATTCCTGGACCACTCCATCAATCCACTATTTGCCTCTGGCTGTTTCTTATTCCCAGAGATGATAAGCTGAAAAAAATACACAACTCTCTTCCTCTTGAATATAGGATGGGTGAAAACACATGGGGGCAACTGAAACCATCAACTTGTCTTGTTTTAAGATCAGCAAAATCTCTCTTGCCCCCCAGGGGGGTCCATAAGTTTGTAATGTCATTTAAAAGCTGTCTATATGGGGTCTTAAGGACTTTTATTGTTGCTGTAGTGATATCAGACGGGTTTTGTTATCTTTTGATTATTACTACAACTATTTTTTTCTTTGAGTTAATAACATCTATCTGGACTAATCGGTAAACGTCTTTGTTTCTTTAGGTCAAATAGCATGTTACCCTCATGAGTTCAAGCAGTTAAGTTTTTTCATTAAGTATTTTCCAGCATCTAAGTGATCAACTATATTGTTATTAATAAAATTGCCTTGCAGGGTTGAAATTTATTTTTTGCCTGGCTGCCACTTTATTTCAAACATCTGAGGAAGTTGAAACTGCTGAAAACGACCCATTCCCTGATATAGCTATTACAAAATAAAGGTAGTTTCACCGCATATGTTTTTTTCCACTGAAGAATTTGTCATAAAAATGTTTATATTCACATAATAAACTAGAGAGCACTCGGAGAGCGCAAACCTCCACCAAGGTAACTCACATATTGATCATATATTGATATCATGATGATATAATTATTAGATAGCCAGTTATTGAGCAAAAACGATCATTTGCTAATGGTGGTTAACTGGATCACCAATAAAATCTAATCATTCTTAGTGAATGCATAATCCTGCTAACAAACAAACAAACAAACATACGCCAGCAAAAATATAACCTCCTTGGCAGAGGTAATTGACATTTTATCTGTTGCCATTATGTTTAAGTGACACCAAGTCAAACCCTTTTCAGAATAGCTAAAATCTGTAAACACTGGCATAAAAAAGTGACCATGTAGCTTTAGAGATGCAGAGGACCAAGCAGAAAATCAGGATTCAATTGACCTTTATCCAACAAATTCATGTTGTTCGTCAGAGTGGCTGATGTGTTAGTTTATTCACTACACATTAATCAAAAACACTTACATTTGGCAGATGGCAGGTGCTAATTTAAGTCCTGCTATCTTACGCCATGTCTCTTTTTATTGGCATAAATGAATTTCAAAAACTTGGTACGTTTCCCCTCCCTAGTTTGTGCACAAATAACATGTCACATTGCAGCCTTCAGCCTGGGATTTTGACGTAATCCACTTTGGAGCACTCTCACTGCAAACACCCATCTGAGTGCGCCCAGACACACCTTATCTATAATGCATGATGCATCAACTCACACAGGCCTCGCTGACGGACAGTGGCCCAAGAGCCGCCACTTTTGACTCTGGCCAAACACTGTCAGACTGAAGGAGGAAACAGGCGGCGTGCTGGGCCTCCTCCCAGCGGCCCTTTCTAGGAGTGGAGGGGGGTCTTTGGTTTAGTCAGAGGAGAGGAACCCGCTGAGTCAGAGAGCAGCAATAAGCTCTTTTCTTCTGGCACAGCAAAGACAGATTTAATCAGGAAAAGATATTTGGAGTCTTTTTGGTAAACAGGCCATGAAAAACACATAAAGACTTTGTGCTTTACAAAAGAATAAAAGATAACAGCACAATATCAGGAATGCTGCTCAGAGACACCCCTTTTTGGATTCCCTCAAGGTTTTGGAAAGTAATTATGTGCTTCAGAATCAGATGCTTTTCACAGATGATGGAGAAGCTAGCCAACATGTCTCAAAAACAGAGCAGATAAAGGAGTATTGTACTTCACAGGCTGCACAGGCGAGTCCTCCTCAGATCTAAAATATTACAGCCATTATACGGCACAGTGGAGGCTCTTTGGGGGGTTTTTGGGATATGTAAGACAAATTCTTCCATTACACTACAAAGCACAAGACCTACAGTCTGGAGAGTCGGTGCAGCAGACATTTATTCAGACTGCTATTCCACTGTGAAGTAGTAAAAATGAGAGACTCATTCACAAGTTTTACAACCACCATTACAACAAGGAAATCTTTACTGCATCATTACATCATTGTTAGACTAAACATCCTAATGCAAAACCTCAAGATTTAGAAATCATATTGAGAGCCATATGAAGGGGGTTAAAAGTTTAGTGTGAAGACTAGAAGATGGACTTGATTTGAAGGTTGTGTTGAGGAGCAAATATTGAATTGCTGGATTACCATTTACAAAACTTTACCTATTTATTACATGCTTATTGTTTTGACCTCTGGGATTGTGATACTCACAGACTGTTATGATAATGCTTCACAACATTTATTCAGGATGGTGTCTTTTAGCCGTAGGCACGGTTGTTAGGGTAGGGATGTTTCTGAGCAGATAATTTTACGATGATCTATATGCTAACTAGAAAGCACTTGGAGAGCGCAAACCTGCGCCAACGTAGCTCACATATTGCTGTTACATCTATAAGCAATACTTCATGATAAAGTTACCATCAAAATATGATTCCTTGACCCTGAAAACCCACACCTAGCACTCAGAATCAATTTCATATAATTATTAGTTAGACAGCTATTGAGCAAAAACAATAATTTGCTAATGGCGGTTATCTGGATCACCACCAAAATCCAATAATTTCTAAGTTGGACCATTACAAACATCTCCTGAAAATTTCAGCTAAATCCATCAAGTAGTTTTTGTGTAATCTTGCTAATAAACACACAAACAAACAAACAAACAAACACATGCTAGCAAAAACATAATCCGCTTGGCTTTAATAAAACTTGCTTTCAACCAACTGGTTAGAGGTCACAGTGTCAGCAGGTTAAACAATGTGAAGTAGCTCTGCAGAGTCAAGTATGGCTAATGCTAAAATTAGCACTGCTTGCTTCACTAGCCTTCTGTTCTCTCAGTTTGATGTCCATATTTCTGTGCTACATCACTCACTACCTGGTCCTGTGTAAACCTGACAACCTACTAACAATTTAATCTCAATAATTTTTAACAAATCACAACATTACTGCACGTTCCTAAAAGACGCCTCTGATATCTGCTAGTGACATAGCATTCAATCACGGTCCCTTGTATACATTAGAGTTTGAGGTCATTTTAGCAGCACAGCTAATACCATTACGTAGAAGTGTAGTGGCGACTACTGGCGGTGCAGGTGCATTAAAGATTTACCGTAAATTTCGGGGTATTAAGCTCATCTGAATATTAGCCGCACCCACTAAATCTTAAAAAAAATGTGTACATCTAGGCCACACTTGCCTATAAGGTGTCAAGTAAGCGGAGCTGATCAGAGCGCGAGGGGAAGGACTTTAGCCAGAGCACTGAGCGCTTTTTTCTAATAACTGGAGTGTCAGCTTATCTTTTGCTCCTTCCCGCTCCAATTTCGCTCTGGTACGGCTCATACCATATGTCTGAAGGGTTGAAATTTGAGTGGAAGGTGCAGGGATAATTTGCGGAGCAGCGCGCATCCCCTCTGAGTGGACAAGTGGGCGCAAGAATAGCTCTGTGCGCGAGTGGGAAACTTCATCGCTCCACTCCGCTTACATGCTCTGGCACTGTCCACGTTGTAACACGAGATATTTACACACAAATATGTTACAAAGATTCTTTAACTCTAAACTAAATTTGATGTGACAAGGCTAAATGGAATGTAAAAAAACTTAAAAATTAGCCACATCATTGTTTAAGCCGCAGGGTTCAAAGCGTGGGGAAAAAGTAGCGGCTTGTAGTCCGAAAATTACGGTAACTGAGCTTTTTACAGGATTTAGACCACCTGTCATAAATACAATAAACATAAACATTTAAGAAATCTTTCAAAAACTGGTTTAAAGCTGAAAATGTTAGTTATTGAACATTTTAAACAGAAATGACAAATTTCAAACTGAATTCTTACAACCAAATTTGAGCCGACTCACTGGGCTCCTGGAAGTCACCAATTAATCAGGCATAACATTCGACCACTAAAACTATTTTTCTGTTAAGGAATGCAAGTCAATAACTATGATTTGACATCTTAATCGAGAAATAATAATGTACTATTTACTATTTTTCTGTCTTTGTGTAAAACAGAACATTTTTAAATTTGTGGATAACAATAATCATATTTTAACATTAGAAACATCATTTCAGGCAGACAGCTTTTACATAGTGGTGTATTTTGCTAATTACTAATGCTGTTAAATTAGGGCTGCTGTGGCATAAACCTTACATTACTTTATACACACAAACAAACATATGTATATATATTATATTAGCAAGTAATAGCTAAAAAAGGGGATTATAATATTGGCAAATACTACAATTTCTAATACCTGTGGTTCATGTAGCAGCGTAACATTACAACTTATCTATCGATGCTGCTGGTAAGCTTAAAGCTATTGGAGGCTTCCTATTATTTATTTATTTTTTAACTTCTTTTGTTGCCTTATTTTTTTAATATTGTGTTTTGACTTAATGAAGCACTTTGAAGGGTGATCGTTGAATAAACACACGTCATCTAAAATAGCCAGAGGAAGCAACCCGTTAAATGCCCCCAAAACAATGTTCACATTAAACAGTTAGGTTGAGGTTTTGGTAGGCCCCGTCAGGTTTTGCACAAGCACATGTTTCGGCTTGCATTTGTCTTTTAAATGAGATTGAATATTGATCAGAGAGTTCAATGTTAATATTTTTTGAGAGAGGGAAAAAACTGATTAAAATCGTAAATCGAGTGTTGTGGAAAAAAATCTGGGATTTTATTTTTAGGCCATATTGCCCAGCCCTACTATGTACAATATCACGGAGGAAGGAATTACAACTGTAGACTCACCAGAATGTTCCTACTAAATGACCTGGCACTTTTTAAAATTATTCATCAGACATGATTTACAACAAAAATGGTTGATCATATTGTAAGAGCTGCTTCTAATGTAACAACTGCTTAAAAAGGTCTAGTAAAAAAACACTGACAGACCACAAAAGAGACCACTGTCCCTCCATTCACTGATCTGTGTTTTTTCAAACAGTTGGGATAAGTTTAATCGAGAAAGATCCAACCTTTGAGAGTTCAGTACAATATTTCAGGATGAACTATCATGCAGCATAAATTAGAGATTCACATAACTACTTCAGTGCGGGATGGTAGTCTGTTTCACCTCTTTTTTGTTCCCTCCTTCCTCCATGTCAACACTCTTCAAATGCCCTGTTGAGCCGTTCAGAGTCCATTCCTGTGTATAACTCAGAGGAAGGAGCAGTGAAGAGTGATGGGGTCCTTGGTGAACACCGGCACACTGAAGTGTAATCATGTGCACCCAATGGCCTCTGTGCTAGGACCTGACTGTGGCATTAACAGCTGGCCCTGATGGATGCTGACAGGGTTCAGAGAGGGAGTGACGTTCAGCTGCACCTCTGACCCGAGTCGAGGCTGATACGGCCGTGATGGGTCACCGGTGTTTTGGCAGTGAAGAGGGACAAACAGTGAGGATGAGAACTGACAAGGTGTAATGTACAGGAACAGTGTGACTGCTGAGGTTAATGCTACAGATTTATGCTTCAAAAACACAACTATTCATCCTATTTTGACATGTAGCTGATAGAAAAGCTAGGGGTGGGTGGGTGTTCAGGCAAAAATATTTTCTTATTGACAAAAGTTACTCAAATGACCGTAATTGAAATCTAAAGCCACAATCTCCTCTGTGCTTGGGCGTACACTCAACAGCAGTTTCACTTGGTATACCTATTCAGGTGTGTTAATGAAAATAGCTAATTAGCAAAACGCAAGGCAGCAACTCAATGCATTTAGGCATGTAGACATAGTCAAGACGAACTACTCGAGATCAAACTGAGCACCAAAACGGTGGATAAGGATGATCAGAATGGCTTTGAATATGGCAGGTTGTTGATACCCTGTTGATCTGCAAGGATTTTCACACACAACAACCTCTGGAAGTACTTGAGAATGGTCCTTAAAAGGAGAAATTATCCAGTGAGAGGCAGTTATCTGGGCCAAAATGCCTTGTTGAAGCAGAGGTCAGAGAATGGCCAGAGTGGTTTAAGATGGGAGTAACTGAAAAAGACACGAGTCACCCACGCCAATCTCCCACGCCAAGTGCCACTCCTGTCTGCTATGACCAGGAAACTGAAGCTATAACTCGTATGGGCTCTATTAAATTGGACAATTGAAGATTGGGAAAAACCTATTTGGTCTGAAGAGCCTTACTTTCTGCTGAAACATTCAGATGGAACAACAGGAAAGCATGGATCCATCCCGCCTTGTTAACTCTGTTCAGGCTGCGGGTGCTGTAATGGTATAGGGGATTTTTTCTTGGCACACTTCGGGCCCCTTAGTGCCAATTGAGTGTTGTTTAAATATAATAACCTTCATGAGAATTGCTACAGACTGTGACCATCTCTTATGACCCAATGTATCCATCGTTAAAGCTCAAATAATCTCAAACTTGTTTCTTGGACATGACAATGAGTTCCTTGTACTCCAGTGGCCTCCACAGTCACCAGATCTCAGCCCAATAGGGCACCTTTGGGATGTGGTGAAACAGAAAATGTACATCATGGATGTGCAGCAGACAAAGTGAAGCAACTGTGGGATGCTTTCTTAGATATATGGACCAAAATCACTGGGACATGATGTTGAATCTATGACATGAAGATCTAAGGCAGAAGCAGAAGGAGGTGCAACCTGGCACAAGCCAAGCGTACCTAATAAATAACGTGGATGGTGAGTGTACAATATATAATTATCAGAATGAAATTTTGAAATATTGTGGCTTCACAACAAGTACCATATGTAATAACTGAACTTAAATGCTCTCAACAATATCATTCTGAACATTAAATAAAAAGAAAGACATAAAAATGTGAGAAAATACAAATATTTAAAAATAATGATGGATGGAAAAACATGTCACATGGTGCAATAATCGTTTAATCTCAATCATTCTGTTTCCATACTTTTGGGAGGCATCAATCATAGCTGAAATTGACACTTTATTAACTCTATGCTGTACTGCATCTGTGACATTTAAAAAGAAAAGGCAGAAACCACAGGGTTGTTGCAATGCGTCTTCACCTGGCAGTCTGAATCAAGCTGATATCTTTATTATCAAGGCTGTTATTTTAATTTCAAAATCCCCCCAAAATAAAAATCAATAGACTAAAAGAGATTCTGAAGCCTTCTCCGAAAAACATAACCACATCATTTCACTTTCTGATTGACAGATGACTGAAATGATTGACAAATGATCATATTATAAAGTGAGTCCTTTGCTGGCAGAAGAGTAATTGATCACAGCCAATCAGCTTGAACATGTTTCATCCTTTTTCATTTAATCTTTGGTTTCTTTAATCAGTCTGTGGTGTAGCAGACAGTTTGCTCTCTGATGTTTTTTGTTTGATGTCTCTTTTCCTTTCATGTCTCAGTCTGCCCTGCTATGTCCCCTTGCACTCAATGCTGACTACATTTCCCACAATGCAGTGCAGATAGTCGCGGAGAACATGCCTGGACTTGTTGCATTTCAGCAGTAGAATTTAAGACTGAATGAGTGAGGTACAGCACGCAGCAAGAGAGACAGCTGTCCACCTGTTAACTCAAACACGTCATGTTGTAGCTCTGTATTATGAACTATTATGTTCATAATACATATGTTCTATATAATAAATATGTTCTATTATGAATTACTGTATGTGAGGCACCAGTGTTTTGGGTCACTGCTGATAATAAGCTCTGTAGTGTACAAAATTATGAAACTTTCTGTCCTTCGTGATAATCTTAACAAACCCACTTTTCCCAATGTTTTAAGCTTAATTTTAAAGAGTGAAAAGCTATTAGTAAGCTACTACGGATATAACATGGAGGTTTGACTTAGAAGCAACTATAATATTTCCAATGTATAACATCTTATTGTGACCTTTTATCTGAGGGTTTCCTCATAATCGAAGTTAGTCCTAATGGCTGTGGCAAATGTATGAATTATTCATTATTCAAAAACAATCGGAAATGTGTGCCGTCTGGCCCCAGCTATTTTTGTAGTCCTTATTTGCAGTTTGCTAGCAACTTTCATTTTAAACACACGACAGTTTAAGATTTAAAAAAAAAAAAAAGCCACATCATATTATTTTTTCCATTGATCTCACGTGTATGTTTTCACCATGAACCTCAGTTCAGACACTTATCCAAAACCAGTTTTCTAAACCCCATTTCCTTTGAAGGAACCAGGAAGTGCAAAATGCGAACTCACTTCTGCGTTTTTGGACTCATTCCTGCACCACTGTATAAAAGACGAATGCATTTATTCCATCAGCCAGTTGTGTACAATGATTTAGTTATAGCTTCAAATTCTGTTTTTGAAACAAAAACTCTGAGGGTTCTGTGGGTAAGAGACTTAAAGCAGGTGGAAGTAATCATATATTTTGTGTTACTTTATTTACTTTTATCTCATTTTGAGTTTGTGTTTGGTTTAAATGTGTGTCGCTGAATTAATAATGTTTATTTCATTTTTTAAACAAATTCTTTGTGGACCAAATATTTCAAGAGTAATTTGGTTGTCAGTCAAATTGTAGGAGGTATTGCCAGACAGCAAATAAGAAGGTGCAGAAACATGTTTGAAAGATATTTTTGATGTCATAAATATGGTGTACCTTGATATTTTAGCATGCTTTCAGATGTGCCTTAAGCAAAAACAGTTTGAAAACTACTGCTTCAAGCTACTTAACCTCGTCTACCTATTGTGATTACTATTTGTATTAATGCAGTAATAATAAAAGAACACTGCCAGCTAGAGAAATGTTTTTCATTTTTAAACGATCATAAACTGTTTTATCTGTTGTTTTAAGAAAACACAGTCATCATTTCTTGGTTATGTGCTGTTGAATGTGTTTGAAAGCTATTTTAGTGCTTGGTTTCCAAATTGAAGGGTAAATGGACTAGTTTTCCACAATTTGTGCCCAACCACCAGAAATGTTTGATCACATATTTCTATAAAACCACATATCTACAACAAGAATTGACTTCTGCCCATGTTGTCCCAGAACTTTTTTTTTTAGTTCTTTATGTAAAGTATGTTTACAAGGTCTTAAGAAACAAAAGTCACCCTCTTTCACAGCTGTAAACAGGAGCTTTAACACAGATACAGACTTCTGAAACAGAGTGAAAGACGGACTGCCTCTAACAAGTCCAGGGAGAAAGGTCTTTTATGTAAAAGCACAGTATTTTCAAAGAAATGATTTGTGTTGCAGCCCAGCTATAAAGCAACTATTGTCAGCTGTGTTGATGTCTGAAGGACAATGCTGAGGTCTCTAAATTCCAACCTGAAGATATCCTCTGAATTTAATTTTTTTTGTAGCTCTTCTTTACGTCAGGAGCGAGCAACTTTGAGCACTGAGAGACCATATTCTTTCTATCTCACTGCTCAGGAGCCAGTTTATTAAAAAAAAGAAAATCCTCTTAGATACACAAATATGATTATTCATAGATTAACCAAATTAACATATTTATAGGTTTCATTAGAATTTTTTAGACCTGTATTCAAACGTCTAATCAAATGCATTTGCCTATTTAAGAAGCTCTGTTAATTTGGATCATTACATTTGTAAAAGGTCAATGTGATTTATTTTTATTATTGGAAATGTACTTATAAATGATTCTCACATGTCCACAGCCTATCCAACAGTCATTCAACATGAGCATAACTCCGTCTCCTTTTTTTTTTTTTGCTTGCTCCACCTTTCAGATAATATGTGCTCAGACAGACGGTCTTAAAATGGCTCCAGTGGAAGAAATAATTTGTGGCATGTCTGGCAGCCACAGTAAACATAAGAGCACAGAGCTTGAAAGCTGAAGACACATATACTTCTTGAGCAGTACGTGGTTAGACATAGGTCATCAGGATGTAAATGAAAAAGCAGCCTGTTCTGAGCAAGGATGAAACAAAGAGGTTTAAGAAAGGCCAAATTCTAAACTGAGTGGATTTTAAGACAGGAAACTTTAAATATCTGCTCTGAACACATCTGGGACCAGTTTTAATGTGTCAAGGAGTAAACGTGATCGTTATGTTTCACTTTCATTTCTATTTTCTCTTTGTTTTTTTACATGCTTTTAGAAACATTTAAAGTTTTGCAACACTATGACAGCAAATTATATTTGTATGTTCTTGCAAAGAAGCTGAAATATACAAATAATCAGAAATATTTTCATCTTAATTTTTCTCCAACGATTTTGCCATGTCTTCTTTACAATTACAGTTTAATGATACCTGAAATTGACTTGATAGCTGCACTGGGTGAGAAGCAAGTTGCCTCCATCTTGAAATGATGTTTTTCTTTTCAACAGCATGGCTATCTCTGAATGTTTTGGCTTTTGTGTAAAAGCAAACTATGATTTGGGTCACTGAAAACGCACATTTTGGAAAATGTCTGTCAAGGTGATGATTTTCAAAACCTCAGTACACAGTGTGACAGAGAAAACGTTGCTTTGTGCTTGAAATGTCACACTGTGCATTGATTTCTCTTCTGTGATGTCACTGTAAGGTGTAAACTGTTTGCATGAGAGTTATGGTCAGATGATGATAAACTTTCGCTGGTTTTAACATTTCCAACTTTATAACTCACATTCTTAGAGATATACTCATAGTTGCTCTCATAATATGTTGATGTTTGTTCTAAAAGTCTGATATTGCAACCTGGCCAACATCTGAACAACACCTGTTGGTGCTGTTCCAAAAGTGATCGTGTTGCCATATTACATTTAGCTGCTTGTGTCTAGGGTTATGGTTGCAGTAGTATCCACAGACGTTAAAACCATCAAGAATCCTCATATTCATTTTCTATTCTTTTCATTATATCATCAGCACTAGCTCATAAAAGTTAATCCGACACACCAGATGAACCATCAGATATTTCACTATCTGGGCAACAGTCCATAGAAAGCCAGATAATGTAATGGGCAGTAGCTACTGCTGCAGTGTAAAACACAAAATGTTAGCCCCTTTGCAGAACTATCACTAAAACATTTCAGAAGTGGAGTGATAACATAGTATTAGAAGTGCTATTAGTGTTATTTGTTTCTCATTAAATTCAGAAATGTGGTCAAGATCTGACAAAACTGCGACTGAAGTTGTTAACATCTATGCTAATCTCTATATAAGCAGTCATATCCTGCTGTTGTCTTGTTCGTAGCGCTCACCTCTTCTTGCTCTAAAGGACGCAGATTGGGCCGTCACACTCTGGGCTGCTCACAATTGTCATAGGTTGAAGCTTGGCAAGATGGAGCAGCCTAATTACAGACACTGAATTGGCAGATCCGGCTGCTGCACAAGGTTACATAAAAGTTGCCATAGATTAAAAACTAAACAAATATACATAAACAAAGAATTAGCACAACTTAACATGGTCGCAAGTAAAACCGTAACATCCGTAACATTTTGAAATGAGTTTGAAGATGAGACGGTCATCATGGAGACTGGCAAGAAGTTTCTGCACATCACAGACATCTTTGCATGCTTATGACAGCACCTAATAGCGCGTTAATATTTTTTAACATTTGTATGTGGATGAGACCTCCTGTTGTGATTATTTTTTCAGAAAAGAATAACTGTTTAGAAAAATACCTCCCTGTGTGTGGACATTGCCTTTAGCACTTGGCTCACATGAGACTCATGGCTTATCCTGATGTAAAAATGAGATGTTTTAATACAGGTTGCAGTCTGCTGGTCTAGTAGAACAAAAACAAACCTTTATATGAAGTCACCTGGTTTTGTCTGCTTTCTAGCACAATGTAGAGTATATACACATATACACGTTAACACACACACAGACACACACAGACAGTAGACTGAGCAGCCCTCTCCACTCTCCTCTCATATGGGGGAAACATGTTGACCTCATTCTTTCATCCCCAGCCACAGATTTATAGGATTGTTTATAAGGTGTGTTTGGAGAAGAAAAAATCCAATTAGGTGACAAAAACTAAAGCAACTGACAATAATAGACACATTTTGGGTGATTCAATGTCATTTTAGGTGGAAAATGTGACAGAAAAATACAAAAAAAGGGAAGTAACAAAACACAAAACCATGATATGATACTGCTGTTCTTATGCTGAGTGTTAGCTACTGTTTGCTGTACCACAGTGTGAAATTTTAGAAAAATAATAATAATAAAAAATGATTTAGACTACATTTTCTTTGATGAAAAAAGGGGATTACTTCTTTACTTGTGGGATTTTTTGTTTGATAAAAAATGTGTTTGTTTTTCCAACATCTTGTAAGTATACAATCATTGCTCTAAAATGCACTGTCTAGACTTAAAGCACATAATAGTAGAACAAACGTTATTAACACACAGGTGTAACATGTTTTGCTAATGAAAAGCTGATCTGATGAATTGAGATCTTCATTTTACTAAAACAGAACAAGCCAGGGTGCTAAATATTAATTTAGGATATGCTGTATTACTTTGATGCTAGCACAGGTATTTTTGCTGTTTTCTCGAGCAGCCACTATAATAACCCAAAACAGATTTGATAAAGACAGTCTTGGTAAACAAGTCATCTAAAATTTAAGACCTTTCACAGATGAAAAATGCTTCTTTTATGACTTTTCAGCAGGGACACCCGATATTGTCAGAACAGTATTGGTATCAGCAGGTAATAGCTTAAATGTCAATTAGATTTTTGCACACATTTCCAAATTCATCATTGTCAATACGGATTACAATATTGGTATTTTGTGTAAAGAGCAGAAATTCTCCACTCTCCTGAAATTGACTTGTTCCTTTCACTGTGAGTCTATTTGTGTTAGAAAAATTTTACATGACTTTTGATTTATGGAGGCAGACACTGAATGATGATTCTGCAAAAACGATCATAGCATAACTGTACATTTTACGAATATATTCAGCCAATAAATTACATATTTATGGCCATTTTCATGGTCCAAATATTAGCTGAAAATATCAGCAAACATTTTCCTTTCTAATAATCCACTTTTCAGCAAATATCTGCCAATTCCAATATTAGTCATTTAATACTGTGCATCCCTTATGATTGTCATCTTGGCAGAAATAAAATCTCTGCTGACATGTGAAGGTGAAGGTACCTCAAGGCACCTTGACAGCAAAAACTTAATTTCACACAAAATGCACAGTGAGATGTCATTTCTGTGTTGGAGTTGTAAGAAATACAAAGGTACTTTTTTCATATGTTCTGGCCATGTAACTTACTGTCAACATTTTGGGAATCTGTTATCAAATTAATATCTCAGTGCTTACATGTAACTGTTACCCTTTCACCTCGTTTGTCTTTTAAATACTAATATGTCTGACAAATGGAATAATTATGAATGTAGATATATTTATCTTGCTTTGTTAGCTGCGAGGAAATGCATAGCTTTAAACTGGAAAGCATCTAAAATGCCATCAACTGTACAATGGTGGAATGGACTTTCAAGCTACCTCATCATGGATAGAATTTACCACAAAAGCAAAGGCAGCGCCTCAGACTTTACAAAAATATGGCATCCTCATTATGAATTTTGACTTTAAAATAATTTACACCAATCTACGATCAAGGGACTATGATAACAGTGGGATCTGACTGCATTCCCTGTGTTACTTTGTTTCAGTGTCTGTGTAAGCTTGTGATTTTGTATGATGTGTTTTCTCTGTGTTACTGTATTTTATCTTATTCTAATTTATTTGCATCTGTTTTTGTTTTTGTTCTTTTTTTGGGAGACATGAATTATGAGGTATGAGATTTATGTATGTGTTTCCTCCATATTTCTGTTTGTAAAATATGAATAAAATACTTATAAAAAAACTTAATTTGGCAAAAAAATAATAAATTAAACATGACAAGACTACATCATGTTTTTTTTCTGAAGACTAAGAATGAGACCAGAAGGCTAAAAATGAACACAGCTGTATCAGTTCACATGTGAGCCACAAGCTGCACTGCTTATGTGCTTCTTTATAAGGAAAGGTTCATCTCTCTGAAGCCTATTGGCCACGTCCACCTACATCTACAACCACTGATGTTTCCGCAGTATACTATACTGCTGCCTGTGCATTGTAGCACAGAAACCCAGTTCACACATCCAGCCATCATCAATGATTTAACCTGCAGCATTAGCTACGACACAGTCTGGCTTTTAAAACATCATGCTGCCATGTCAGCAAGTGGATGTACAGCACGATGCATCCTCACTTTATAGAGCCAAGACACACCAATCATACGAGAGGCCGAGCACACAGCCTCAGCTAACCCCTCCGCTGTATCAATCAGCAGCTCACTCGATGGCGACCTCATATCTGGATCATCTGTGTAACGGCGCTCAGACATCAGACATCTCCATGCTTCCAATTGTGCCGTGCTTACTAAAGAGCTTTTGCAGCTCGTTAATTAAAACCGAGGCTTCAGCTCCCCTCGCAGCAGAAGCCAGACTAACCCTATAGTTATGTTGTGAGCTTTGCCTTCCTTGAAGCTCTTTGCAGCAGACTCATGATGACTATATATCCTCGTCCGGGTGTTTCACGGGGCTTGCAGCATCTGGCATAGTGGACACTGAGAGTAACAAAACAGCAGCTTGGCAGATCAGAGACAGTGCAGACTGTGTGTTATGACTGGAGGAACGGCTGATCGATTGGCACTGTTGCCCTGGTGGTTACATCCAGAGGGAAACATTTGAAGTCTGCAGAAACACTGAGAGGAGGAGGCTTCTTTGTATCAACGCCATGACACAATGGAGGAGGTGGGGTTGTACTGATTAACCCCAGTAACTGATGGAACTAATGCACTGCCTCTTATCCAATCAAATTATCTGGTAGGAGCTAAATGTTGTATGGTTTTAGCAACATTGGTGGGAGGGCTATTATGCCAAATACCATCACATATGCGGTTTGTTTGCAGACATCAGCCAAGCTGATATTCAGCACAATAGCATGAGCTTAAGTTTGATATCGTACTTATACTACATTATCATAAGCAGCATATGATACACATTCATGCGGGCCACCATGTTGAAGATTTGAATGATTTTGATATACATGCCATCAACTAGAGTGTGCATTGATCAGCTGTGGGCTCACAGAATGCAAAACTAAGGGGCCGTTTACACGACAACAAAAACAGACAAAAACGGAGAGTTTTCACTGTGTTTGCGCCTTCCGTTCACACGAGAATGGTGCCCGCAGCGCCTGAATCCGCAAACTTTTGAAACCAAGGTTCAGAGTGAAAAGTTTTGAAAATGTTTTATCATCTGTCGCTGTGTAACAGGAATCAACTTTGTCAGGGAAAATGGTGATGCCCAGGCATGTGCAGTACTCTTTCATATAAAGGTTGCGCACGCAGCTAGGAACAACGGCCGATTACCAAGCAACATGTATGCTGCTTACTGTGCTCAGTTTATTGCTCCAACAAAATGTGGATTTGCTGCGTCAATACTCTGACCAGCGGAGGCACATTTGTTACATTTGCCAAGGCTCAATAACTGAAAAGTTTGTCTTCACCAGAAAGCGTTAGTGCGCAGACGCGTATTGTAACACCGCTGTTTCATTACAAACTTATATCGCCAACTACTGGCCTGGCATGCACGCTACCATGTTTTCAGTGGTTTATGTGGCTCCGTGTGAACAAGGAGCACTTTTAAAAATGCAAAGGAAAAAACTTTCAGTTTCTGGTGACAACGTTGTCGTGTAAACGGGACCTTTAGAAAAGTCGACCGCTGTCTAAATAAAATAAAAGCAGCTCTTTCACTCTGCAACATCACATCACTACTGTGTAAATTATTATTCAGTGGCTATAGATCTGTGCAGATCATTCAGATGAAAAACTTGAGTCTGGTGTGCAAAAGTTTTCAGGTTGTCTGCACACTGGCTGTCTTTCAGATCATAACCAGACTTAAAAACATGGAAGGCCACAGACGTAAGGACTATTTCAACTGTTTTTTTTTAACCTTAATGAACCTAAATGATCCTCCATTTACACCAGACCTTGAGACAATACACCTGGCAACAGACACAACATGTCATAGAAACTCATGAAAGAGGATCAAAAGTCAAGGTACCAAAGTATGATCTATAGTCTGAAAAAGTTAGACATCTTGCTTTTAGTTCAAAGCTCCTCTTAACTTGTACTTTTATTTTATTAAATGAAGCCAAAAAGGAGACTATATGGGAGCACCCTGATCATCAACATCATAGATGGCTGTTCTGGCATGAGCTACATTTTGCAACAAAAACAAAACAAAACAAAGAAGAGATGATCATGGCTGAAAGAAGGCAAAATTGTGTTTGTATTTGCTTTCATGTTTGCCAGTTCTAGAAGTAAACATGAGGTTGATTATGCTTTTCAGTCTGCTCAGTCTCATTTGCATTTGGGGGTATTACGCCATAGGCAGTCTGACTTGGAGTTATTTCAAATTTGAGAACAGAGTTGCTCCAACCTTTAGCAGTAACACAGTCATACTGACGCAGCACACTCAGGAATTATTTAGTCAGAGTACTGGATGCTACAAACCTGGAATGCAGTCACACCCCTTCAAAACTAAGACAGGAAAATCTGGTAAATATCTGGTACAAAATCATCCAGCAGCATTTAGCCTGGTTCATACTATTGCATCAAATGCACACTGTGCCTACACTGAAATGCCCTTTGCATTAGTACCTGTGTGTTAGTTTGTACATGTTTCTCTGCAAAACCCTGCCAAAACACAGATCAATTTGTATTCAAGCCTTGACATGTCCTCTACTTGTTTCGTGTATAAGAAATTACTGTGACAGAAATGGAGCGCCAAATGCTGGATTACAAAGCTAATAAATAATGAGCAGCAGTTGATTACAAAGCAATCATTGCCATAAAGTAAAGGGAGGAGGCACTGGAGTTTAAATTAAAGGCTTCTGGCTCAGTTGAGGTAGAAGCACTTGTTAGCAACTTATAATGCTTGAATTAAGAAATACAATTCTGATATACTGGCATGTAAATCTGATGTGTAAGTTCATCTCCTGCCTCATCAGATTCAGCTAATTTACACAGTTACCTACACTTTCAGTCTGAGGGAGGGGCTCATGGCCTGGTGTGCACATACCCCAAAATGCAACTAAGCATCAATTTTGTGTACGATAAAAAGTGGTTGCAAAAGACAAATCAGCAAATTTTATTTACTTGCCGACGTATCAACATTGCATTTCCTTGTTCATGACTAATTTTGTTGCAAAACAAGTTTTAAAAAATCCCTGCTCTCTGTCTCAACTTATTCAGCAGCTGTACATTCAATCTCCTCTGAGGTCTTCTCTCATTTTTTTCAATGTTTGCTTTTTAGTCAACTGCTGCTCACTATTTATCAGCTTTTCTGTGTCTGACATTATTCTCTGCATTTCTGTCCTTATGGTTGTCTTAGACACAAACAAGCAGAGGACGAATCAGAAGCAGAATACACACCACACTGCTGACTAGCGTGGTTTGGTGGCGCATTACAGAGCTTCATGGGCACAGTAGCGAATAAATGTAACTGCTCAAGACTGAAAGGGCACTGCGGCGTAAGTGCAGCGTACATTTGATGCGGGAGTATATAACAGACTTCACGTGGCATGTACTGTTTGTCATGCAGTTACATTTTTGGGAGAGATGCACGTTGGGCTACATCTAGAGCCCTTTGCATCAGTTTGGGGCACAGAAGTATAAATCAGGCCTTCAAATGGAACTTAAATTTGTGGTGCGCTGAAACTTTTGGCATTCATGTTGTAAATATATGTGAACTACAGGTGTGTACAGGCAAGATTCTGGCTATGCATTTGGTATTGTGATACAGAAGCGGTGATCTTACCATGCATCAGGAAATAATAATAGCAGGGAGTTATATGTCATGATTTTCCCCTACTAAATAGTTAAAAAAATTATATGAAAGTATTGAGATCCCACTTTACTATATGTATAAAATTACTGTCTGCAATCAGTGGTATATAGTTAAATCATAGTCAGCAGCTGAATACTGCTGAACTACAGCAGCAGGATGAACTATAACACAAAACATTAAGAATTTCTTTAAAGTTTTGATATTAAAAATTTCATGCATCAAAATACTACGATACATTGGCGTATTGCTATTTCTTGCAACCCTAATGGGAACACTGCTGCTGGGAAACAGCAACATGTATGCGAAAAGACTGCTTGTTTTCCTGGCAAATGCTAAAACTACATTTACAGAGAATGTTACACCAAGGAACAAGAGACAACACGACAAAGGTGGTGATCCATTCTTACCCTCAGCATAGCTCCTTTTTACCTGCATGTGAGGAAAACCTGAAGTCTGTGTGAACAGCCATCTATAAAAATGTCAGCAAACATGTTTAAGTTCTTGGAACTCAAAGCTCTCAGGTAATTATGGTGCCTTGAATACAATGAGACCGGGGCCATCAACTACACTGGTTCAAGAACCAGTTTTATCTTGACATATGCTATAATGGCTAGATTTTGCAACAGTTTGAGACAATATAAAGATTTCTGATCCAATTAAGATATCATTGGTTTCGTGGTAATGTTTTTCCTTATTGTGAATATGGTAGCCTTTAAATGGAGATCAGTCCTTATCACCCATACTCTATCAAGCCACATGGCAGTTGAGACAATTTGACTTTTTTTGGGTTGATATTTTTTCCATCAATGGGATTGACTCTGGTAGAACTGATTTCTGGTTAAATATTTCCAAATAATGGCTGACTAGTAGATTTCCCTAAAACAGATGAATACACAGACATGGCTTATAAAACTGTCAAGCTGAAATTGTTGTGGGAATTTTACAATTAGATACCCTTAAAACAAATTCTTTCCCTCTACGTGCATGGCTTCCTCTTGCAAACCATCTGAAGCACAATTAGTCATAATTTGATTGGAATTTAATGTTTGCCAAACACATTTGCGGTGTTCTTGCAACTTTGTTAGTGTAACGTGATTGGAAATAGATTATCTGATACAGTTATCTGTTATTTAGTATTTATCAGAATGGTTTGCTGAGCAGAGTGTTTGTAGAGAACCTTACTTTATTGTAAACAAATATGTTTTTTTCTGTAAGGCAGGTTAATAATCATAACATCTGAGTTGGTATAACAAAAAAGCTCTCAGTGCTGTTGTAAATAAGATAAACACTGATGGAAAGTATTTTATCTAATCAGGTTACATTGCTCAGAAAGTGTTGTATAATTACTTTTTGAGAAGCCGGTACTGCAGTACAAGGGCATTTGCCTACCTACAGGGATTGTGGGTGAGAACTGGTACACTAAAATAGAACAGTCATGTTGTGATGTAGAGTGCCCTGAAGATGTATCTCCATTCAAGCACAGTTCTCAGACCAGGCCTGCGTGGGCCCATCCTCTGACTACAGGGCCTGATAGGCCAGCTGTAAAGAAACATCTCCAACATCCACACTTTATGACTTCATATTATTCTCTCTTTGAACATCTTTTCACCAACCTTTTCACTCTTATGATCTGATCCCTCATCGGCTTTATGTCCTGGAAGCTCTGCTGGTTGACCAGGCTGTAGACTAGTATGAATCCTTGACCGTTTTTGATGTATAGGTCCCGCATGGAGGCGAACTGCTCGGTACCAGCAGTGTCCAGGATCTCCAGCACCGAGGGCGAGGAGTCCACCTCGATCTCCTTGCGGTAAAAATCCTCTATAGTGGGGTCGTACTTCTCAATGAACGTCCCGGTGACGAACTGCACCGTGAGGGCGGATTTCCCGACCCCACCGCTGCCCAGGACCACCACTTTATACTCGCGCATCGTGGATCAAATCACGTCGTAAAGGGGGGTTCAGTCTCCGCGCGTCATTGAAATGAACTCAAAATGTTCCCGCACGAATCACATTCACCATTCGTGTCCCATTTTGAACGGGTTGTCAATAACACGGTCCTGTTCGCCGCTGCTCAGCTATGGCAGAGCACAAAGACTCGCTGCCCCAAGATGGATTTCATTGTAGAAATTCCCCCATGCAGGCCAGACTGTGACAGCTATACGGGCACCAAAGGGCTGCTAATGTCCGAAATCAGCACAGGAGAGGATACGTTACCGCCTGATGCTGTGGTCCGTTTCATCTGCTTAGCTCACCCTCTCTATGCATCATAAAAAAAACAAACTTGCTCCATCGAGGACACTGGAAAAGCGCTGGGTTATCCCCCCTGTATGAACCGCACGCGCAGTCTCTCGAGCGCGGGGCCGCTTCAGTCAAAAGAGCCGAAAGTCAAACTAAGACTTCATGGAGGAGCTCGCGAGCCTTTGTTTCTTTCCCACCGTCCCTCGCATGTCTCCGTCTCTCCCTCGGTGAAATCCCAGCCGCCATACTCTCGGGTGGAGACCCGCGGCCGCTGCGTAACCAGCTGGTCCCCACTCGGCTCCCGTACCCACCAAAGCAAAAAAAAAAAAAAGGAAAAAATTAAAAAGCGTCGAGCAGACCCTCCTTCCTCTTCTGACAGACGTACGCTCGAGCCAACCCCAGCCCCCGCTCCCTCGTGCCTTGAATGGGAGCCTCGCGGAGGGGAGGGAGCCAGTCGGAGTCAGCGGTCTACATTTCCGTTCATGTGTTAAAATTCCCATCATTCGGCTGCCCCAGTGACATGCAAAGAGCGCTCGACCAATCAGAGGCCGGGCTCGAGGATGTGTATCCAGGAGGAGGAAAAAACTGTACCGGATGCTGTTGCTATGGCAACACTGCATTTTGTTACCGGCGTCCAAATTTAAGAGTGTGGTATAAAAGCTGCTTACAACCTTTGAAAGAAACATATTTATCTCTACCGGCGCAGGCAGCTACAAAAATACTTCAGATTTACATGTCAGGATGTTATGTGAGAGAACATCAGATAATTTTCATAATTTCTAGAAGTGTTTCTAAACACAACAGGCCTCATTTTTTAGTCATTATATTACGTCTTATTGACAACCACGTAATTTTTAACTTTTGTATCAGCTCAAACTCAACAAGAGCATTAACATCCTCATTTAAGCCCACATTCATTCTTGATCAGTAATGTATCCAGTTTCTGTCTCTGGTGGGAGGGGCTAAGACCATGGAAAGACACATGGGATGCAGATATTGATGTGGATAGGGCCAAGAGCTCTGGGTTGTTGAAGGGACAGTTCAGTATTTTTGAACTGGGGTTATACTGTATGAGGTGTATATTAATAGTAGACAATGGACCAAGTGATGGGATATTCTATGCCCCTGAGGAGACCTCCTGGCACAGACATTTGGCCTTACATTGCTGCAGATGGAGCCAAGAGTATTCAAGGATAGCTCAGTATTTTTTACCTGGGAAAGTATGAGGTGTATATTAATAATATACAATAGTCAGAGTGACAGTGATCTTCTCTGCCCCTGTGAAGAGACCTACAATCACAGAAAATAGGCATTATATTGCTGTAGATGGGGCCAAGAGTGCTGTATAATTTATTTAAGTCTTGGGGAAGCAAAATGGTGTTGGAGTGATTGATTGCACTGAACACATTTTCAATGCAACACTTCTCAGCCGGCAAGCTTTGTTTGGCAGAACTTCATGCCGGGCTGATGGACATGTAGGGTGCAGAGTGTCAAGGTAGAACCAAAACAAAAGAGCTTGCTAGTGGAAAAGCATTGTTAATGTGTTTAGTACAGTGAACAGTCACACAAATGCTGTTTTCTGGAGTCTGCTCTGACCTAAAATTCACTAAATTACACTGAGCTTCTGACCCTGTCTGCTTCCTTGCGGTTTTCTCCAGAACTGCTGTGGCTGGTGGATTTACTGCTGAAATAAATCCTGTAAACCCCAAATTCCCAACACTAAACCATCTCTTTAAGAGACTTTTGAGTGAAAACAAACTCCATGTGCAGCAATGTACTGCCTAATTTCCATGTTGGTTGCTTTCTCACAGGTAGACCAGATCAGAGTTGTTGTTGCATATGCAGTAAGATTTCACATAAATCTCCCAATCTCCGCTGTAAAAGCACTGAACTGTTCCTTTCGGCCTGTGCCATAACTTATGCGTCCTTTTTATTTGTATTTTTTAACTTTTAGCTGATTCGCGATCAATGTTTTTTTAAATTTGTTGTTGTTGTTGTTGTTTGTTTCTGGCTTCAGGGTTATCAGACTTTTTTTTATTTCTGTTACATATCTTTTCGAATCTTTCCAATTACATGGTGTTTAAGAAACCCCACAAATAATTAAACAACAGGTCCATCACTCGCTTAGCAAACACAATAGTAAAGGATATCAAACACACACTACACCAGTACATCATCCCACTACCTTCAGGGCGCAGGTACAAATCAATCAAGTTTAGAAGGACTTGCCTTGGGAAAGCCTGATCCCTGCAGCCATCGCCACCCTGAACAGCAGGCCCCGCTGATCTGTCTGTCTGGCCCGTCACTGTATTGTTATTGTCACTGTTTTTCACTGTTATGTTGACTGTATGCTGTTAACTGTTGTTGTCTGTGAGGTGCAATGTTGTTTCTTTGTAATGTACAGTCAGTGAAGAGGAATTTCCCCCTGGGGACCAATAAATCTAAATCTGAATCTAAATCTTAATAATTAAAAAAATATGTATTAAGCCTGGGCAGCACTTTGGTCAGCTTAGTTGTTTGTTTGCTTCATGGACTTTGATTTGACTTAAATAAATAATCAGAATTTGGTGAAAACATTGATGTAAGTGTCCCATAAATTATCTTATTTTATTATATAGATTAAAACAATTTAAAATTGACATATCTCAAAGAAGGCTTTCACTGACATTTACACTTTTAACATTTGATTTGATGAAATTTTGAACTTTAATACCAAAGCTCTCAGTGTGAAATCTTTTATTGTACAAAATGATTTTTTACAATCAAGTTTAAAAATGACCAAGTGGGGTTTATAATTACAATAGGATTATAACAGTTGCTGAGCAATCAGTTTTTTGCGGCTATTATTTTGAAAGCTAGCTTCAACATAGCTAAAGTACAAACCATTTTCAGTCTGAATCTAAGTGAAGATAAAATTCGTAAGGATTAGAAATTGGCCATTGGAGTTTCCTTGATCAAAGTAGGGAATTTAACTTGCTTAAAATGTTTTAGACCAATATTCAAATTTTGTCTTTTGTCTGAAGTCCTTGACACCTTTGGTTATCGGACATGCAAAATAATATCTGACTTCAACCTTGTTCTGTCTGCTGTTTAGTCAGGGTTCAGAAAAAATAACACAACTAATACTCTTAAAGCCAGCAAACAATGTTGTTTGGCTCCTTTTCAAGACTTCTAAAAGGCCTTTGGCACAGCTGAAAATCAATCTTGTTCAATTGTCTTCAAGCCACAAGTTTTTCAGTCCATGCTGTCATGGTTTTATGGTGCAACTTCCAGTGTTCTACAAAATCACAAGGGGTACCTACACAGAAATTTTACAATTTCAAATTCAATATTTTCTTTTAATTTTTGTGATAATCTAATTCACTTATTTAATCTTTGTTTTTTTTCTGTAAATTAGCAAGTCTAATGTCTGTAAACTAAACCTTGAGAGCCAGTATCCTTTCCAAAAGTACTCCCACTTGTGTGACTCTGCTTGAACATATGACAGTCAACTCTAAAAAGATACTTTGGTTGAACTACATTGCACCTTGCATTTTAAGTTGTGTTGTGATTTTCTAAAAGTGAACTAACCCATGCTTTCATCACAGTTTGGGTTTATTGAAAAAAATAACAGAAAATCTGATAATGCAACAATAATGTCACAGAAGAGTTGAGTGAAATGTATTTTATTTATTAGACAATAAGGAATTCGTAATCACTTAACAAATACAAACTCAGGAATAGATCAAAGATAAGGCAAAGTTCACAAAAAAGCATGTCTTCTCAGTCGTCTGACTGTGGAGAAAGTGCTCATAGGTGAAATGTTTCCATCAGTCAGTCAGACCAAACATTCTTACTGTCCACATCTTTATGACTGTGATCAAAATATCAAACAAACTCCATGTGCAGGTGGAACCATCACATTCAAGCTTTTTGTCAGAAGGTGAAACAAACATTCGGTTATATGCCTTTATTTTAAAGGTAAATAAATAAGGGAGGAATTACTCATATATATTTACAGTAATAACAGGAATTTCTTAAAATTATCATAACCTGCAAATAAAATGAGTTTAACTGTAGCTGGGTTCTATTTGCTGCAAGATGTCAACATGCAGTAAAAAAAAAAAAGTACATTTCAAATGAAATTTTTTATGCACTCGGCTGGATCACTTGCAGTGTCCCACCATTGCATAATTAGGTCTGACAGAACAATTTTATGTGTTATTGTGAAGAGAAATTAAAATTCATCACCTACAAAAATACAGTAACCAACCACTGCAACTTCAGATTGCCTCAGCAACACATCAACACAATTAAAAGACAAACTATTATTACACTATCATGAAGGTTACCTTAAACGTGGCCTGTACAATGCACTTTCTTTGTACATAAAAAGCAATTCTTTCTATGGCCTTGCTCATACAAAGGTAGGTTGTCCCTTACAGGTGACAAGGCAGTGACAGGGATGAAATGTTTTTAGCTTTAACATTTGATCCCTGGACACGAGACGGCTTTTCATAGGCTAATACGACAGACAGAGGCCCTTTGAGGAACCTCCAGCAGAGCTAAAGTCAGTTTAATAAATTACATTCATCATAAAATAGAAGAGGATACATTTTAAAAGTGTTAAACTACTATAAGTATACTCCTTATATTTCATCCAATAATGTGTAAAACTCTTAACGAACGTGAACAAATGAAAAATCTCTTGGTGGATTGTCCTAGCTAACCACACAAAAGTGTACTTACACACTTTCATAGAAAAAAGAAAAGAAATTAAAACACAAAGACCGACGACGACTGACGTGTAAAGAGCAACTTGCAGGTTAAAGACTGTGGTAGATCTATCAGTGGGAAATGTGAAATTTAAGGATTGACACATTGAAGTGGCTGCTTGAATCAATTTTGTATGTTTGCTTTTTCCTTTAGCATTAAAATCAAACAACCAGATGTGATGTGACACATAAGACACTGCCGAGATAGGTTTAATTCTACTTCATATCGATTTCAATCAAGGTTTTATGAATGAAGAGGGAGGAACTATTTATTAATATGCCCACAACTGTCAACTGGCTTTTACTCGTGAATCTTTGGGGTGTTAAAGAGAGCAGGAACAGGTCAGGATGAGGGCAATGGCTGTGTGGAGAAATGAAGTTGTGTTATGATGAAGAGTTGTGGAGAACAGCGCAGGTCTCTGGTTGAGTGGTGCCATGTGTCTGACATTGTTGCCTCAGAAAACCTGTGTAGGCCTACTCTTGCCCACGCTGGAGAACCACAGGAATCGATAAGGGAGTTTTTAAAGAATCCGGTCAATAATAAGAAATGATAATGACATTGTTATCAATAAAATCTCATTGATTCCCATCTCCACCCATGACAAGTTACACGCTACAGTCCCCAGCTCCCTCGCGGACAAGCCTACAATGAAATACTTTACTCATGAGCGTAAGAGCAGAGACAGATGTTTTCATGAATCACTGTTCACAAAGTTTTGACAATGAGTCTTAAGTGATGTGTTCCTCTACACCCCCCCGTACACTAAGTTCAGGCTGTTCAGTTAAGTCACTGCTGTTGTTACGTTTCCCCTAAATCAAAGGTCTTAAAATCAGGCCACAATTCGGGAAACTTACAAAAGAAACTGCAAAATACATTAATTTTTCTTAAAAGAAATACACATTGGTCCCAGATGTCCCCAAAAATATTTTTTTTTGTGGCCTAAAAGTCTACTCAGATATCAGATTTTGGCATGTTAATGACCCCCTGGCTTTCCTTTACAGCACTGTGCTCTAATGTCTACTGTGACCACACAGACATCCTCAAAAACAATCTTAAACTGGAGCCAGCTGTTGGCTGAGCAAACACTTGGCTAAGGGGGGGTCTCTCCATCTGGGGGAGGTTGCATATCACCTAATGCCATAAATTGGTAATTAGTGGAACGTTTTGAAACAGGATTTTTAAGGCCCACCCAAGCTAAGTTGGAGTTGGAGAACACCGCTTTGTTCTGTTTAGAAAAATAATAACATGCTTTAAAAAATGATTTTATCAGCTTCACAGGAAACTGACATTTTTTCTCTATATTTGTCTTTTTTAAGGACTAAATCATTCATTAGCAGTTATCAGGCAATGTTTTCTGTTGTCAACAGGCATTTCACCTGCAGGTTGCTCTTTATGTTACATACATGTGAGACAAATGTGTCTAATATTAGTTTGTTTTCCACAAACACAATACCCACTCTATCTGCCGTAAGTAAAAGTATTTTGCATAATGTTGTATCAACCATACACAACTACCCTACCTGTATAAACTCTACTTTCTACATAATGTGTTTTAACTGTGCATAAAACTAGAAAAGAAATATTGTTATACACTACATCTTAAAAGAACAAAAATGGTTATTAAGTCTTATACATCCACAGAAATTCAGTGAAAATTAACTGTTCAATAAATCTAAACAGGTGTACACAATTGCACTCAAATCAGTGCAAAACTTTTCTCTCTAAACGTGACTTATATTTGTTTTTCACACAAAGCCTCTTAAATATGCATGGATATCCTCATCCTGACCAATCTTTAGGCACTAGTAACATTCAAATAATACAGTACTGACATCTGACTGTAACATTAAGACTAACAGTTCACAGACTACACAACCCCTACAGGGTTTAAGGAACTTCTGTCTAAAATTTTGGTCATTTTATATCTTTAAATTCAGCGTGGTCAGGTTCACAAAGATAGATCTCATTGATTAAAGTTTATTTACTGATAAATGTCTCTGTAGGATTGGACAGGCAACCTTTACTTTGAACACTGGCGTCACTAAATCTAAACTGATTCATGAAACAGATTTATTTGGATTTTTATTCTAAACCAGGCTTTAAGTTTATCCTTTATCAAAATCAGACTAGCTTTGTGTGCCTGACCTAATAGTAGTACTTAGCTATCATTTTGACTCATAATCTAAGAGTGAATGTTTTATACTTTTTATGATAAATAATGGGGGAATTTATCTGTTTTATAATGATGCACCACTGCCTGAACAAAGAAGAAAGTATCTGCAGCAAAAGATTTGACAATATTTACTCTCTCAGCTTATATATTGTAAATGCAATGCAAAGGCACACCAGGAGGTGGAGCACTGATTCTGTTTTCTGGGGTTAAAAACATCTCTGAACTTCCCTCAGAACATTTTAAAGAAGTTTTCATTTGTGTAAGTGTGTTTTCTGAAGTTTCAGGTAAGTGCTTTGTTGCAATTTCTTAAAATCATGAAATGTGGCACTAGTTAAAACAATCAATTGAACACATTTAAGTAAAATATTTTGCTGCTTTAAATTGAAGTGACACATTTGAACATATTCAACAGTGGACCCCTTTACACCTGAAATTAACATGTTTAGACACAGAGTTCAGATTAGATCTGCAATGCTCCTCTTCTCATCAAAGTTGCACATTATACAATAGTGATTTCACAAATTAGTCAGTCTCTCTTATCAGTAAGTAAAGTGGTTCTCAACTGGTGGGTCAAGTCCCAAACGTGGGCTGTGGAGTCATTTTCAGTGTACACCTCAATAAAAATGTATGTCGTACATCTTTTTTATTATATCACTTTTCAGTGGAAAACCAGTACATTTAGGTTGTAATTTCTTGAAGTGTTGACTTTCTGTCTTTTGCTTGGACTAATGCAGCACATTTTCCCGGTACAATAAGGAAATTCCTTTGAGATCTCACAAGATAACCCAAATTTTCAGGGTTATCACAGTACACTAGAGTATAATGAAATGCATGCATCTTTGCACAAGCCTTTTCAGACAGACTCTCTGTTCGGGCTACAGTCAAAACGGTAAAATTTTCAAAATTTCACATCATAAATATGAGAGTCAAGTTTGAAATTTTCAGAAATCTGGTTCCTGACTTTTCATTACAGAAGTGGTGGTGGTACTTGAGACCAGACTAGTTGAGAACCATGATGTTAGTATAAAGGAGCTGCATCTGCACTGCTTTTCTTTGTTTTTCTGTTACATTTGTTCAGATTTTTTTAATTTCATACATGAGGCACCTTTTTGTGAACAGCAGACACATTGTATTTCAGTTCAATAAAGTTCTCTGATTCTGACTTTGTCAGATGGCTTAAGGAAATAGAAATGAGGATCTTCTGCACATAACTGAGGGTGCATGTTAATGCAGGTGCAAAGGCGCAGACAAACATTTATCTTTTGGGACACTTTTCTAAAACAGTGATGTCCTACTATCTGAGCTATGTTACTGTTTATGAGGATTGAGGTTCTGTCTACAGGGATGTTATCAGCATGCAGCTTGTTGTAGCTTGTGTGTGGTGTTATCAGAGTATTTACAGAGCAGCTGTTTGGGCTCTTTAACAGCAGCCTCGCGGCACTGACTTCTGCTCCTGGTGGTTACTTGAGGATGATCTGGTTCGAAAGAAAGAAGGCAGTCATTTAGTGATGCACACAACACAGAATTATTTGGTCCCATGTTTTCACAAGATAAAGACTTATGATGATAAATAAAGGGGAACTAAAAAAGTACTACAACCTTGTTGACTCTTTATGTTAGTCTACATTTTACCGTCTGATTTAATCACACTGGATGCATGTTGGCTGCAGTATGTGTCAGCTATGGTTTGCAGCTCCATGGCTTCAAGATGAAGCAAGTGTTTCCTATATGTTGGCTGTTTCTCCTTGCTGCCACAAATCTGTGTCTCTTCATAACTCTGACACCAGTAGGATGTCAAGGATTGTACATACAGGGAAAGGGAAAGAGCTGGGAAACTGAAAAGGAAAACTGAAAGATTAGGAAAAAAACCCAAATTTCCCTACAAGTGTCTTGATGCATTAAATAACTGAGCTTGACACAACCTCAGAATAACGGCACTCTTTTCAAACTCTGTACATTTTTCCACAGAAATGTCAGCTTTTAGTTTCAGCTGCACAAACAGGAAGTGTAACTACGCTGGGTTTATATTGTCTGTGACATACTCTATCAATGTTGATGTACATTTCTGCTAAAACAGACCAATTATGGTTCTGTTTTTTTTTCTTGTTGATTTTGGTCAAAGTACAAGCATGACTCCACAAAGGTAGACGAGCCTGTTACCATTTAGCTTCTTTGTGCATGAGACGTGTGAAACGTGATGCTCACACCAGCAGTCAGAAAGCTCTAACTTAATAATGTGCGACAGGCACCGGCAACCAACATGCATCCAGTCTGAAGGGACCATTTGGCAGTAAACTGCACACAAACTGTCACTGCACAGTTACATGTGTTGTGCATTTTGAATACACACATTGAATGTACTTGGCCTGATTTAAACAGTGATGGGTCAGATAGATATGTCAGTTTAACATCAAGGTGAAATATGACTTTGGGTTTATGTACAAAGCATGCATTTGTGAATATGAACCCAGTTGCCATAAAGTCGACTTTGAATATTCTTTCATGTGAAACAACATGTGAAGGCTTAAATATTAATAAAGAAAAATATGTTTCTCAAGTTGAATCAATTAACATCTTTTTAAATCTTACAGAAAATATATTTATGAGTAAAAAATGATATACAGTACTTTGTTTCTCTGAGCTAACACGAGACAAGGTGTCAAAGTTTAATTGGTGTTGAATAAGAAAGGACGGACAGGTGGGACTATGAGAAAATAATGTAAGTGTATCATCACAGTATAAGTAAGAAGATTAAAAATGCCACAGAAAAAAACAGGAATAATTTTAGACTGGTGGCTGTGTTGACATTTTGTACTGGAAACAATTTGTGATGGTTCCGTCAAAAACATGCTGTCCTAGATGTATGTAGATTTATATTATGTGAGGTAGTAATACACAATTTATCAGCATAATATCTTTATCTGCAGACGACAGCATAAAAAAATTATTCAACTTCATCAGCAGAGACAAAAAAAATTGCAATATTGACAGTGGATATAGCAGCTGTATCAGTAGTTTGTGCAGACATTTCATAAAATGTTAAGTGTGTTCGTTGGACTGATGTTTTAAGACTTAATTACAGCCATTTATTTTTTTTCACATAGAAACAATTGTGCTGTTTTAACTGAGGATTACCTCAGGTAACCACCCTGCAATCTGGTTGTTAATCCATCGAGTAAATAATAGTTTAAGCACCATACAAAGGTCATATTTGTTCATTTACACTGAGTCACTCGGTGTTAGGCTCTGTCCACACGGAGACGAAAATTGTTTTCAAAAAGTTTCCCGTAAAGACGGCATAGTTTCAAGAAATGTGTTCGCCCACATGAAAACACTGAAAATGCTGTGGTACATAGAGCAGGCCTGTAAGTGGCACTGCAACGCTGCTGCAGACATACACCAAACCAGAGAAGAAGACATGGACCATGCACATACATCATAAGAAAAGTGAATAAAAAACTGGCGTGTTCTTTTCTTCATGTCCTCTTGTTGCTCATAAGTTTGCTGAAAAAGCTAAAACAAGCTCTGAAGCTTCTGCAGCACGAACGCAACACCGCCATAGTCAACCATTGTTTTTGTTGTTGTCAGTGTTCGAGCATGCGGTTTATGGGAGAGTTGGTCATATGACATCGTTTCTGAAGCTATCTGTATTCATTGTCCACACAGAGAAGCTCAGTCGGCATTTTCGGATTAACCCACTTTGGGACCCGTTTTCAGGCACCCAAAACGCTGTTTTCGTGTGGTCGAATCACCTATATGATTAAAAACTTCGTCTCGTCCGAATTCCTCTCCATGTGGACGGCCCCTTAGTCAACGAGTTGTTTAAGTGCTGTTTGTCACTCTAATCCAGAATTAACCCTTTAAGAAATTGGTAATTTCTAGGAAAAAAAATACAAAAAAAGGTTGAAGACTTGGTGTTCTTTACAACAGAAATTGAGTATACAAGTTGCAGTTAAGTATGCAACATGAGTTTGGAAATATTGGCATACTGGATATTGGCAACATCCCTAAGTATGTTTTCCTGAATCCATTGTTAATATGATTGTGACCTCCTTTTAAATAGCATCTCTACTGCTGAAAAACTGAGAAGCATTAGTTACAATTGTCAAATTTGTAACAATCACCAATATGGCAAGTGTGGGTTAAAACACTGTCATGTATTGTCATCAACACAAAAACATAAATTTCCCATCAAAAGCTTTTTCATTCTAATCTGTAGAAAAGACCAAAACAGTTGTTAATGTGTGATTTTGGTCAAAACCCTGTTTAACCTGTTGGTTGGATATTAACACGATGAGTCTCATAATGGCACATAAGCACTGACATCACACCTTTAAAAACATCCTGTTACAAAACTGATTTTTAGAACGACTCCCTGTTTAGGGCAGCCTATGCAAATATGAATTAATACAATTACTGCAATTATTAAGGGATAAATGTTATAAATATGTTATACATCAGAGCCATAATTTACTTGGGATATTACTACTTCCTTTAGAGTAGGTTTGAATGAACTGCATGATATCTAATGAAACACACAAACTGACATAAAACAAAGCAAAACACATGCAGTAAAGAATAAATGCAACACCACTACTGGCAGATGGAGAGCCTCTAAATGAGTCTGTCATAAAGGAAAGAGGTGAGATGCCATCTAGTTCTAATGAAGGTCTACAATCGCATGAAGCTTAACAAAAAGGCGATGCAAGCAGGGCAATGCTACGCTCCCCTGATTTAAGGATGAAGCACTTTATCAGAGCTCTAGGATTTATGACAGAAAGCTTTAAAAAGGAGCAAACCTGATTGGCTGGTGCTGTTGCTGCGTAGGGGACACTTGTGGCGGGAGTAGTTGCTGCAGAGACAGTAGCAGGCGTAGCACTGTACATCATGGGGACTTTTTCAGGAAGGGAACCATGAAAGCAATGAAAAGGGAGGTGGAGCATTATGGTAACCATAGCAATGTTTCTCTCTCTCTCTCTCTCTCTTCCTCTTTCTCGCCAAGCAAATACAAAATGACATTAGCAGCGAGCCATCATTGGGTTAGACCAGCAGATGGCATGTGATCACACAGCAAAGCGAGACAGCAGGGGAGAACATAAAAGGAGGGCTGATAAGAGATAAAATTAGGAAATCTGTCCATTATTTGACATCCCAAAAGAGATGGCATGTACAGCAGTGCCACCAGACATCATCTGAGGTATATCTTAAATATTTAGGTGTTTAGTTTAGTAGTCAAGAGTATAGAAAATACAGAAATTGAAGGGATGCTGATCAAATTTCCTAAAGTATGACATTCTATGGATAAAATGCTTATTTTCTTAAACCTGAAGTGATGTTTGAGAAGGATAAATAATACTTAACAATTAAGAATGTATACATAATTAGACATTGCAATACAAAACATACAGCACAAAAAAATATTTAAGGAAAACACTTAAATTAAATGATTTAAAGGTTATTAAAGAGTGGCGTTGCTTCCTGCTGGTAAAGGAGATCTGTATTTGATTGTTAGATGTGGTTTTAAAACATGTAAGGGACCTACCGACACTGTTTGCAGGAGTCATGCAGAAGACAGAACCTGTGTGATAGAAATAGAGACTGCATTTTATATGACATTTCAAAAGGTCAACAATGGCATGTTCCCACATGAATACATCTTCAGTTTGGTACGTGCAAAGTAAGAAGAAAATGTTTACATGAGAGTCAAATATACAGCTTAGGTAAAGCAAAGCACAAGCTTGAGGCAAAGAGTCCAAAAACCAAGTGCAAGGTTTGAAATATTAATGTAATAGTAATTGTATTAGGGTTGGGCAATAAAGCCTAAAAATAAAATCCTGATTTTTTCCACATAAAACTCCAGGTATGATTTTGGGACTTTTTTCTTTCCAAAGAAAAAAAAACTCCATGTGACACAGAAATTACACCAAACAATTTGCTTTAACTGAATCAACATGTGACACAACATTTTAAAACAAAAAAATAAGCTGTATTTCCCTCCTGGAGTTAAAGTGGAAGCTGAAATTTTTTGTTGTCAGAGATACACTTTGTAGTTTGGATATAGGGAGGCATGTCTACATCAACTCTGAAAGCTGTGCTATTTTTCACTCATTTACACCTAAAAGTATGTTTATTTTATAGTGTTAGGATGCTAATCCCATTCTAAAGAGAAATACTTACAATATGAGAATTCTCTTTGTATTCAATAGTGTCTCAACGCCATAAAGGAACTAAGTCTCTCCAACACCTCTATACTTTCTTCAAAGTCATCTTTACCTACTGCTGCAGGTAAAGGACAGACTTAATCAACAGTATTATTAACTTTGACTTAAATGCCCTCTTAAGCCATGCTAAAGTCATCATACAGGCTTTGTTTTCGGAAGACATCCTGGCAAGTTGCTGTTGGAAAAACACAGGATTAAGTAGCTTTGTTTAACAATGACTGAACAGAGGAACTTCTGTCTCCTAGTATTGCGTCTTACTGACACACTTAAACAGAGTAAAGTCACTGTTGTTGATGCAAGTAATATCTGTATTTGTGCTGTAGTCATAATTTATAATGTTTTGTACTGCATTTTGTAAAAAAAATCCAGTGGTGAATGGATGCCAACAGTTTTTAAATTTTAAAGGGCAAATTTTGATTGTTGGCATTGTTGTTTTTTTTTGGGACATTATTATCATAAAGAGATTAAATATCTGGATGAAAATAGATTTTTTATGCTTTAAAGGCATATGAATAAAAGAATATACATTTTCAAGGCATATATTCTTGAAATGAAGCATCCAAGTCCTTACTACAATGCATTATAAAACTGCACATCACATTTACCACACCAGTCAATTACAGCATGTGAAGCATAGTTAATGCATTTTCAATCTGATATCAAAACTACCTTTTGACAAGATAGTAGCATTTCTGTTAAACAGAAAAAGTGCCTGTGTAATTTAATATATCCATTTAACTATAACCTTTTTTCTAAAGACTTTAAGGGGAGGACAAAGTGGGGGAAAAATATGACATTGAACCAATAAACTAAGATACTGATAAGAAACAAACAAACTCTTTTAGATAAATATAAAGTATTACAGAAATACCTTATCATTTTGCATTCAATACTTCTTAACACTTAGTGAAGGTCTTAATTGTGATATTACTACCTAGCCTGATGCCCTAGATAGACAGTTCAAAATATTCTATAAAGCACATATTTCACTAGACCATCGGGGCAACAGCCCAAAGAAAGCAACTGAGTAGGGCAGAGCCTTTCAAAAACATACTCTGCAGGTGATTGGACAATTGTTCCATAAATCACAGTCATTTCAACAATCAGATGGTGTTGTAGGGGGCACCCTACTGCCATGATGTAAAGTCATTACAAAACAAGATTCCTACAGCAAACCCTTGCAAAACATGTCAAAAGTGGCGTGTAATTATCTTTTCAATCGAGAAATGTCGTCAGTGTTGATTTCCTTTTTCCCTTTTATGATGAATGCTTTCTAGATCTGCCAAACTGCTACTGAAGTAGTTAGCATACATGCTAAATTCTGCAATCGCCTCTCAGTGTGGTCACACTCGTAGCTCCTGCCTCTTCCTGCTTTAAAGGATGTTGACTGGGCAGTGCCTCTGCAGACTGAGTCTAATCATTTTGGCTCGGAGATTTGCATAATTGATCTGGACAACGTGTCTCGTGCCCCCACATTTACATAACGGAAGAGACTCGTAGTGCTCCTGTCTCCCGATGATTCTGCGTGCCTCTCTCTCTCCAACATCACGCCTCTGTTACAACCTCTGGAGGCGGAACAAAGAGGGGGTCAACTCGTTTATCCCATCCTGCCTCCAGGATGCTCACAGTGGAGGCTAAACGTCATAGAGGGGTAAATGTTACTCCTTGAAATGGCGGTATGAATTGGGCTAATGAAGTAGCCTGAATTAGAGAACGATTGTAAACAAAGAACAACAATGGAGGACTTCCAGCACTCCAGTACTCCATGGAGTGGGTACATTCTTTACAGCAACAGCAGTGAACAAATCACTCTAATTCCACGGCTTATTTGAACATAGTGTGGTATGTGTTTTGGTTTTAGCTGCTGTTGCATGAGAATTGACAGTTTTGTGACAAACCAACAGACTGCAGCGCTTTAGCTCCACCCTTTAGGGTCAGTTTGGTAAGCTCAACACCCCTACAGAGGGGTGCCGGGTCGGTCATTTGGGTACCTTTTCTCCTTATCTGACAGTGGAAACACCTGTAATGGCGTTCTGTATAAAGCTGAATTGAACTGGACTGCTTAGTGGGAACGCAGCTCTAAAGCAACTCTCCCCATAAGGACTCAACACAGTTACAGCCTCAAGCACTTTTCATTCATTCATTCATTTTCTACACAGGGTATCGCGGGGGGCTGGGGCCTTTCACAGCTGTCATTGGGCAAGAGGTGCGGTACACCCTGAACTGTTTGCCAGCCGATTGCAGGGCAACAGAGTCACCAATCAGTCTAATTAGCATGTTTTTGGTCTGTGGGAGGAAGCCAGAGTGCCCGGAGAGAACCCATGCATGCATGGGAAGAGCATGCAAACTCCACACAGAAAGGCCCTGCCCGACCCTGGGATTGAACAGGTGACCTTCTTACTGTAAGGCATGTGCACCATGCCGCCCTCTGTGCACTTTTAAATTCTTGAAATATCAACATCTAAATTAAGAATTTCCAAAGCCTGCAGGAACTGATAACATCCTAACAATACTCATACTAATCAACCCTAAACTTAAACAAATCAATAAAACATTTAAGTGTAATAAAGTGTATTTTTTTCCTCAGAATCTCCATCATGTTTAATGACTGACCTGTGGGGTAAAAAGCAGCAGTTGGCTGCTGCAGCTGTGTGTTTGCCAAAGCCTGTTGGTAATGCAGAAAGCTGGGGCTGAGGAGAGAGCTCGCCCAGCTGCTCTTCTCCAGAGCCGGTCTCTTTGGTAGAGGTTGTAGGATGCTGTGGGGAAAGGCCTGAAAAGTGTCGAAAGGAGACACAACTCACCAAAACTCCTGATACATACCTTCTCTGTGTTCAGCTATGTTTAAAACACTTAGTATGTAGTATTAATTTTACAAAATGGTACATAAAATGGCTACACAATAGAGGTGAAATAGCACATTGTGGAAAATTAATAATGGTTTAAGGATTCAGAAATGAATGGAAAAATGTCTCAACAAAAATTTTAAATATCTGACACAACTGAAGCACTTAAAGATACTGATGGTGACTGTGCACACACAGACTATATGAGAAGCTTTTAAACAACAATGACAAAATGAAAAGTTATTACACAACAATCAATAGCTACAACCAAAGCAAAAGGTGAAAATACCAGGTCTACAGTCGCCTCGAGGGATCGCTTCATTGCTTTGGCAGTCGACTGAGTCTTTTAATAGCAGGCAGCGAGCACATGATGGCAGTGGGCCAATGGGATTCAAGCGTATTAACATACAGGTAACAGCAAGCAGAGGTGCATCATGGGGGACAGCATTGTGGATAGGTGAGAAGGGGGAAAACAAAACAAAAGAATCTGAATGTAGTTTAACACGTACAACAACACAATAGGCATGCACAGTAACCAAAATAACTGATTAAAAGGACACACTTACTACAGATCCCTTCATTAGTAGATCGACATGAACTGTTAATCAATAGCTTTGACTACCTCATAATGGAACACTATTTACTATTTGTAAATTGATCAATAGGATATATTTACCTGGATAAACGTTGTTGATTCTACACTAACATCTACTGTAATGCAATCAGTGCAACTGAGCCAATTAAAAATGTTAAATACAGACTCAAATTTAAGAGGCTTACAGGAAAGGATGAAATGAAATGCACATTGAAATTGTTAAAATGAAATGAAAGATGGCTTGGTTTAATGAGAGCTAGCTAAAAGCAACATTAAAAATAAACAGCATTAATATCAATTTATCCAACATTACATAACACAGAATGTGGAGCAGCATTGATACAGTGAGACAGTTTGCTTTACACAACAGAATAAACAAATTATTATGAATTTAAACTTTCCACCCAAAAATTATGATGTAATTCAGGTTGGCAACACACTTGATAATTTTCAAACTTGAGATGATTTAAAAAAAATGTGTGAGACCCGGTTTAATGTATACTCCTCTAAACACAAACACCTGGTGATTCTGACAATACCAATATCATGCCAATAATATGGTGCAATGCTATTTTTATGTTTGTGTTTCTTTAAAAACTGGAAATATCTGGGTAGTAATACTTTTTAGTCTGTTTTCTTATGAACTGTTATGGGTACAACACCATAGGCAGCCCCACCTGGAGTTGTAATTATCAAACATGATATTTACAAATTGAGACAAAAGGGGTTCTGTTTCTTGGGAACAATAAAACAGTCAAATTGACAGCACACACTTTAGGGAATTTGAAATAAGGTCATCTAGTGTGTTGCCAGCCTTTTGTAACTATAAAAGACATAGTACATATAAAGTAATAAAGACTGTAAGTGGAGAGCATGACGGGCAAGGAAGCAAACTACTTAAGCCACATGATGTAAGGTCAAAGTTAATATAGTTTATAATTAGTTTGTGCAGAGTTAAAAATTGAATAAAACAAGGAAAGGTTTTGTGAAGGGGGAATTTGCTGAAGAGGTGAGGGCTAAGTTTGGCTACTAGAATAAAAAATACAGTATTGCAGCGGTCAGAAGTTGACCAAAAGTTGCCTGGTGCACATGTCACATTGAATACAAACATGTTTTTTTTGTAGCAGCTGAGATTGCACTATCATTATCTGCTGACACTTTTACAATAACAACTGACCCTTAATATCAACTACCATCTCATAGCCATCTTTATATTGTTGCAATAACATTGTTTGTTAGTCTGCATATTACTGTAGTTGTTTAAGCACATGCTATAGCATAGACTGCATATGAAAATGGTTGGAGGATGGTTTTGGCTTGAAATTTCAACAAAAGGATTCTTTTTTCATATAAGGTCAAAAGAAAACAATGAGAAAGTCATCTTGAGAGTAATACTCTTATAAAATAAATACATAATATCTATCTATCTAATAGATAGACAGAATCGCGGCTTGATGGTCCCACGTTGCTGTTAGCGTCTTTGCTAACGTTAGCAAAGATCTGCCTGAAGTTGATACTTTAAACCCACTGGGCTTTGATGGAAAGACAATTTATCACCGCAGTATGTACACACAACTTTGGTTTTATCCAGACTTCCATTAGGCAGCTTTTTAAATCGAAATTTGCCGTGAAGCAGACCTGTGTCTTTCTCCTTACTCATCATTGCTGGCAGCAATTGCACCGTCTTTCACCTTTCACACCAGGAACGTAAACATTTACACAGGGGGACCATGGGATCATATGATTGAATTGCATTATTATTATTTTTTTAATGCATTAAGCTTTACAGATGAATCACGGGCGTTAATGCAGTAATGTTAACAGGCCTAATATATACATGTACACATATATGATATCTGTTGCAAAAAACTAAGAAATACACTCATTTTAACAACAGATCTTTCCAAAAAACACAAAAGTTACAATAATTTACTTGAGTTGACTTCATGATGAAGTTTCAAAGTGAAAAGGCCTGTGTACAAAGCAAAAAAGAGTTCATGAGTAGCTCTTAATGCAAACTTTTAATTAACTTTCCCAGACTGAGAAAGAGTTAAGGCCTAAAAACGATGGATTCAGGTATGGACCTGGTTTTAACTAGTAACAAAACATTGCTCTCCTTGGTTAAACATAAAGGTGGGGGTTCAGTAAACTTGGTATTGTAATCTGGTGAGATAGGGGCTTTTTTACCAAAGGTGAAAAAATTAAAAACCCTTGACAGCCATGGTTTTACAAGACACTACATTAGACTGCCCTTAAACTTTCACTTTTTACTTGAAAAGGAAAAAAAAAGCCAAACAATTAATCTAACTGTTAATTTTCTGCTGAGTTTATTGTAGATACATTAGCTCCACATTCAGTGATCATTTGTACTAAATACCACCCTGTAACTGACAGGAAAATAGCTTTTATTGTAATAAACTGAAACCGTTTTCAGACAGATCAGGCAGTGTCTTACCATGGCCGCAGCTGCTGCCTGGGCTGCCACGGCTGTGTGACTGACTTGCTGCTGACTGGATTTGATTTTGGCCTGCAAGTGTGCAGGCGGGTGAAAATACTTGCACTTCTCCCTGGAGCAGCGGCTCTTGATGTAGTCCATGCAAACTGTGACAGTGTTGTCAGTGCTGTCGATCATGGGACTGTCACTGGGGTGAGCGAAGCGACAATCCGTCTCCCCTCGTGCACAGTTACCCCTCTGAAACTCACGGCACACCTGAAATAAGAAGGACAGTGAAAGGCGTTTAGCTTTAAGCATGTAATCAGATTACTGAAAAAGAAGTGCAAATTCAATTTTACATTCCAATCAGCCCTTCTGGTGCCAGGAGTACCTCAAGTTTGTCCGTACGCTGTAGCTTCTGTGAGGGAGAAGAGGAGGAGGAGGAGTTGGAGGAGCTCTGGACTGTTACAGGTGGACTCCCTGACACGAGGACTGGGGTGCTGGGCAGGTTGTCTGTGGGGACGAGGCTCATTCCATGGCTCAGCGGTGTCATGTAAGACCCATAACCAAGACCAGTGTTTGTACCAAGTCCCTGTGAAACAGAAACTGACTGCGTTTAGAGAAGACTTTATATTCAACAACTGACAAATGCACCACAGTACACTAAATAACTCCCTAAATGACGGGGCAGTTCTGAAACTAAAGCTCTGGTTCTAGGGCTGCTCTAATGCTAGATTTTCAGTCACTGATATAGTTCTTTTAAAAAGTAAACAATGTTGATACAGAATCTTATTGCATTCATGTAAGTAAGAAAGTTATTGACGTGCTGTGTAACGAAAGAAATAAAACAAAGAGTGAACTTCTTAATGACATTATGGGATTTCTTATTATGCTTCAACACCCATTGTCAGTCTGTTTCTTGATGAAGAGATGAGGATCCTGAAATCAGGAGAACCATGTCTTGTTATTATGAGGAAAGATTTCATTAATGTGAGATTGTATCTTTTAATTATAAAAAGGGCCTTGCAATAATGAGATCTATATTTTATGGTTAGGGATGGGAAATGATAAAACGCCACTGATATTTAATTCTGGTTACTGATTCAAGTCTTTCTGATCCCTTTATTGATTCGTATGGATTTTCTGGGTGGGAAATTCTAACTATTTAAGAAAATATAATGTTTTTAAATGTAAGAAATATCTGACAAACTACTTTTGTCTACTACATTGATGTTACAACATGTGCCCTACACTAGCAGTTCAAACCGTTGAGTGTCAGAGACAATACCTGGTAACTAAAACCAGTGGAAGAAGAAAACTATGGGTCAGATAAAGCAGATCAAGTTTATGTTTTACATCAACTGAATGCATGTATGTGTATAATACCAGTTGCTGTAACAAAACAGCTTTGTCTTTGTTTAAACCTGATGTTATGCAAAATGTATTTCCCGCAGTGAACATTATCAATTCTTCATAACACACAAAAAATTGAGTATTAACGGTTGAGTCACATTTTTTTATTGCTTACACCCTTCTGACAGCTGGTGTCAGTCTGTACCTTTGCCACTTAGTGACTGACTGTGATGTCCTTTATTATTATTATTATTATTATTATTATTATTATTATTATTATTATTATTATTATTTGATTAAACCTTTGAATTGCATTAGTTGAAGCAACTCTAACTCAAGCACATTAGGCTGAAAATCTGTGTTTCAATGTGTTTTCAGTGGAATGAATGACATCAGGGAGGGAAATTATGGTAGCCCAATAATAAAGTTGCGCAAAGACCATGTACTTTTATAACAAATATGTAAAGTATGCATTGTGCTGGCTCCATCAACCAAAAAGGGCTGTGTTTATCGGTGAGTTTTATTGCTGGAAATAAAGTAAAAGAAAGAAATTACAACTCATATTTTTATAGAATTGCTTCAACATGTAACAATATTTTCATATTTGTGAGAGAAAAACTATAAAGTAAAGGCAGAATCAAATGTTAGGCTACGGTGAAACAACAATGTTGACCGACTTTGAAGTCATAACCACAAAGCGTCTGACCTGATTTCACGTATTTGCCTCTGCTATAAAAGACTTTCTTCTGGGTGTGACCTGATCAAGTTAGAGATTAATTGTGAGTCTGACCTCGTTTTTCAGTGTGAAATGATGTTTTGCATTTACTTCAATGACCCCGATAAACGCTGTAGTTCTGGTTCACCACTTTATGGCGACTGCATATTGAAAGATGTAAAAATAGCTTTTAAACTTACAAGAAGGGTTTTTCTATATTTATTATATATCACTGAAAAATACTGAGATAACTTAAAGGTCCCCTGTCCTGTTGTGTTTGACTGTACACAACCCGTCTTGGATATCTATTGAGCAAGAATTTTATATTAGCGGAATCAAAATGTAAAATTTTGTCTCTGTAGAGGATCAGATGCAGCTTTTTTCCCTCCCCTTTGGAAACACTCTGATCTGAGGTGGTGGCTATGGGAAGCTATGACAACAAGCTATATGCTGACTGGCTGCCCAAGCGATGGCTGAATGGGGGAGCGACGTCAGATGTAGGAGGAATCTGTATAGCTGTTACATAATAAACCCTAGGAAGTTAATAACGGAGCAATTTAAGGGGCATTTTCTCTTAAGAAGCACAGCATATTTCTCTGTGAACTGAGAGTTTATTAAAAGGTGTCATGTTCTTTTGCTCTCCAAGCCCCCTCTAACAACATTAAAAGCAAAGAATATTGCATTTTGAAGGACATATAGCTTTTAAGCTTTTGTTTACCACAGAATTAAGTCAGGTCCGGTATCTTAACAAAAAGTCATTCAAAAATCCCGCAGACATTGCAACAAGGGAGCCAGAAGTGCTAAGATGCTGATTTTTTTCCAAGTTTTAGGACTCTTCATTGCACTTCTCTCTGAAGTGTGTCATCCTGTTCAAAATATACAGGCCTGTTTATTAAAACCACGAGAAGACCAAAAAGAGCACATATTCATAAAAACTGTGAGTCAAAACAAGAAAAGGCTTTAGGACAAATAACTGAATATAACTTTGTCTCTTACTCCTATAAATATCTTTAAATTTAAAAAGACTGACTAAAGCAGTGTATAATCAAAGACAGTTTTACAACATTTCTTCTCTGCATGCATTGTTTCACATTTCACAATGTTAAACAGTGAGCACCTCAAAAGATTATAACGATCAAATTATTTCACCCTATAGCAGGGCTATAAATACAGGAAATGGGTTTCATTTCCATGGAAGTTAATCCATTACAGGAAGGAAAATGATATGGGAACAGGTCTACTTAATGACTTGTAGGCTCTCACCACAGGCTGCAGGCTGGGTGCTGGGATCATGAGCTGCATCTGCTGAGCGAGGACGGCTGCTGCTGTCTTCTGCTGGATGAGATTGTTGCGCCCGTTAATCTCTAACTGTGTTTTTAAGTGTGAAGGTGGATGAAGGTACTTGCAGTTTTCTCTGGAGCATCGGCCCTGCAATCAGAAATAATATCAAAGGCATTAAAACACTTGGTAATCATTTAACACATGCAAACTCTTATTCTGCCACATTTTGATATCTGCAACACTTCATCCATGGAGCCACATCATTTTCTTGGAGCCCTCTCCCAGGTCTACAAATTTCATTAAAGAGTAAAAACAAATTCCTACAGTGACTTTAAACAGCCATGCCATGTGAGGAAAGACCTGGCACAGAAGTTAGGCTATGCATTGCTTCAGATAGAGCCATGAGGTCAGCATAATATACTTAATATTAGGTGAGAGCAAACTTAAAAAAGGGAAAAAACAGGAGTGAGGTGATAATTCACTCTACGGAACACATTTACAATTATTTACTATTGCACTATCAGGCCACTTTGTTTTGGCCTTCACTCCAGGCAGAAGGACATGTAGGCAATGCAATATTCTAAAGTAGTATGAAAACAAAGGGGCCTGCTAGCTCAAAGTTGTAGCATTGTAAATGTGTTCAGTGCAGTCAAACACCATACAGCCCCTTCTAAAAGTACTGAACTAACCCTTTAACTCTGAATTATCTAACAGCAAAACAAAAGCTGCAGAGTGAGCTCTACTGTAGCAGTTATAATGAGTGTTTAAGGAAATACTGGATCTTTGTTCTACATTTATATATAAAGTTAAGTAGCTCAACAAGTGTAACTTTAAATTTTAAAAAGTGGTTACTGCATACAGGGTGTTGTAGGACAGCGCTTCTCTATGTGGTCCGAATGGAGTTTTTAACCTATGTCTGCCACCATTATAATTTTCTTTTTTTCAATGTCTGTTTATGTTTGTCAGTATTGTCAGGACTCATAAGTCTCGTTTGTTTTGTCTTTTTTTTCCCCGAAATTTTCTAAACAGTAAATAACACAAAAGTTCAGTATTTTGTCATTACTACTCTAGGAGGGAATTACTAGAAGGCTCCAAGAGCACAAATCTCCACTAAGGCAATTCTGATATTGATAGCCGAGCTATTGCGAAAGAGTGGAAAACTGCCCTATTGTGAACTGTCAACAAATCCTTTAAAAAAAATTGGGTGGATCACCACCAAAATCTAATCACTTCCCTTTTGTGCCAAAACCAACATTCCCTGAAATTTTCATCAGAATCTACAGAGACTTAACTTTCTTATGACGGACAGGTGGACATACAGATAAACAAACAGACAAATGCCAGCAAAAACATAACCATAACCATCATTTGCTCAGTTGTTAATATCTTTAAAGTAACTGCACTTTCACTTGAGAACATTATTTTTGTCCTCTTTTCAGGCCTGGTGTTAATGAATCAGACAGCAGCAACCATGTCAGCTCTCTCCTAAGGACTAAACTGAAGCATTTACGACGCAACACAAGACATCCCTGTGCTCGACAGCTGAGGGGATCAAATGTTGATGTGCTTTATATTTCAGTCTGCTTATTAAACTTGAGTTCTCCTCTGAGACTTTAAAATAAGCCTAACAGGATGATTTCTGTCAATCAGTTCTCTGTATTAGCCTAATGAGAGGCTTGCTTTCTATGTCCTACATATTGAAATCCCTCAATCAAGTTAACTCATTTCACCTCATTTGCATCACTCCCTGGAGATTGATTTTAATTATTTTCTCTGACTATCCAAGTTGGTTTAACTGCCATTAATGTTTCATTAGTCTGTGGATCCCTCTTAGAAAGTGTAGAGCCAATAGAAAAGATTAAAAACACAGTCTTTTAAATTATTAATTATTTTATAACTTTCTATTGCTTTCTAGTTTCTTGAGAGCGCAAAATGAAAGTCAGCCTTGTGTTGTTTAGGGTATTTAGCTTCTTGGTTGTACAGAGGAGATGTTTTGGGGCAGTAATGTCTGCAGCTATCTAAATAAGACTGCCCTGCACAATTATGTATCTGCTGTATATGAAGCAGGCTATTCTAAAGGGATTCATACACCTCCTCCAAGATAAAATTCAAGATCTTCTTAAAGCACTGCTTATACATACATATATCTCCCCTCAAGGGATTGGGGGATATGCCACCTCCTCCAGAGTGTTTGTTCTGCCCACAGTTGGCTCAATTGGATGGAATATGTCAGTGAGGCCACAGTAAACATTGGAGCAATGCTAAAAAGCCAAAACCATATCAACTTCTTGAAGTGGGCATAGAAGTGAAATCTGGGATGTTTTAGGCACTATTTTAAGACTCCATTAAAATCACTTATTTTTTTAAACATAAATTGGTGGAATTGATATCCTGAGCACTGGAAAGATTATATATGATGCATTTTATATATACTGCAGTGCATTTGCCACAAACTCAGGTAGCTATTTTATGGAAGAGAGAAAACTCAAAATTCAAGTATTACAAACATATCATCTGACATCAAAACACTATCTAAACTTAGGAAACACAAACATTAAACATTTTCAGTTATTTCAGTCAAATACTACTTCAAGCAGGGTTGGGCAACTGGACGCCTGGAGACCAAGTGTGGCTTCCCTCTTAAATCAATTTCAAATGTAAATAAAATGTGAACATGAAGAAACCTGACAGATAACCTGCCTTGGAAGGTTGGAAAATAAAAGCAGTCCTAAAATAATACCTATCATATCTGTTTACTGCACTTTCTTTGCTAGAAGTGAGAATTATAACAGGCTATAATTTTTTGTACAACTCTTTTATAAGGCATAACCGAATGCTTTTGTGAAATATAGAAAATAAGTGAAAAATGCTCAAAAACTTGTAACTACCTTTGTAAAACTATTAAGTAAAGGCAATTATCTGGGTTTGAAAATGTGTTGACTTTCTGCCGTTTGGTCCTCATGCAGTGATTATATAATGACAGTGGCCCTATCAGTAACCATACTTGCTTATCCCTTGTTTAGAGAGAACCTCTGAAATGTTTTCACTCACATCTGAACAGAGTAAACAAATAAATAAAGTTGATTCATTTGTGTATAAACCAGAGTGCATTAATGAAAGTCATAAGCTGCTAGTTACAAGCATGTGCACATTCTTTAGTGTTATAATGTTAACTCTGTTAGACATAATCTGAATGAGTATAGACCTTTTACAGTTCTGCTTGTTCATAGGAGTGAGTTTAACAAATCACATGACAGTGACTTTTCATCAGTAGACAAAACAGCTGAGTAAAAAGGAAAATATTGATTGTGACGCACATTTCCTGCAACCAGCAAATAAGAGCTGAGGGTGATAAAGGACGACTGAGTTAGTACAAGTCAACTTTCTAAGAGAAGCTAAGACAGAAAGAGACATTAAATAAGTCTGAAGACAAAAGGCCATTCATGAAGATGAGCAGTGGCATCATCACATGACTGCAAGAACTGATGTTTACAGGCTGACCTCTTATTTTTCATCCCTGCAGCAGACTCTAACTCTTGTTTGTTAGAGTTACAGCCTTGTAATTTTGGTTAGATTCTAAGCGTGGTTCAGAGGGTTAAAGTGTACTTTGGTTTGTTTAATTTTAAAGCATTTGAAATCCATAAACTCAAAATCTAACAGGATTATCTTAGGCCTTAACGATGTGGACCAGAATGAATGTCAACACATTCAATTGGCTGGATGTGGAGCATTAATGTCCACATTTCATGCTGTTTACATTCTGTTAAAAAATAAAAAGGGATGTAACACTGCCACAGTCTTAAACTTTGAAATGCACCAAGAAAAATCAAACTGTTTTGATGCCTGTTTGATACCAGGCAATGACACAGGTCCTAATCATCAGATACTGCATGACAAAAATTGCAGGCAAAATTCTCACCAAGGCTCCTCACTCTACACAGCCAACAAAACTTGTGTCATTCTAAAAAAAAGTCAATATTTCTTACACATTTCAGTAAGCAAAAACAACTGCAACTTAGCTTAAAATGAATACTGTCATTAATATTGCTAATAAAAGCTATACATTTGTTCTTTTAGTTAACCTTCAGGGGTAAACAGGGACATTTTTGTCCTTTCAGGCATTTTTTGCTCAAATTTTGGCCATAACTTTGACTGTGTTACTCAACATGGAATGATGTTTTGTAGGAAGGTATTTTTCATGAAAAGTCTTAAAAGTTCAAATAAAGTTTGATTTTTTTCAGAGGTCAAAGGTTAACTGGGGGTAAATTTACGACCCTTTGAGGTCATCAGCAGACAAAAATGTCCTCTCCCAAAAATTGGTACAAAAACAGAACGGATTAATTTTTTTTTTTTACTTTTTTTTGCTCAAATCATTCAATCAACTTCAGTTCTAATCAAAAATACGAAATATTTAATTATTTCTTTTATTTTTAACCCTTTAATGGTAGAAAAATCATATTCACAGTTATGTTGACTGACTATGAGACTGCCATTGTTGATTAAGATTACACATGTATTTTACAGTTTCATCCATTTATTAACCTTAAATACTCAATTTAGCCTGAACACTTTGAAAAAAATGAATAAATTGAAATACATGGACAAAAGGAAACGTATTTAAAGACACAAAATAAAAAAAAAAAATAAAAGTATATAACAAGAATCAATGAACAATTTATTACAAATGCAAATTAAGTTCAATGTTACATGTGGCACAGTAGCTGTCTAATCTCCATTAGTTTGTTTTTATAATGGTGGAAGGTGGAACTGTAATTCAAATTGAATAACCAGCCTAAGCAATGCATTTAAAAAAGATAAAATCTGTACAATTTCAATGTACAGTGGTTTCAAAAAACTGAAGAACCTTAATGCTGTTTAGTCTTTTTTTCTCACTCCAAGGAGGGGAGCAGCGTGAACACTGCATTAATACATGGCAACATTTTGAAGGTTTTGCCTCAAGCCAGTTCCACGCACTTCTGTTAATATTTCTGCCTTATTTGTGAAATTTTAACAGTGTGTAAGGATTTGGCTTTTGCAAGTGATACACTGTTGTCTCTTTTAGGAGAGGACAGTGTATCAGTGGTCACTCAAGGTTGGGGGTTTGATATTAGCTTATGCTGTCACGTGTTGTAGTGACCTTGGGAATGCACTTAACCCTAAAATTACCCTCACTGCTGCAAATGTGTGTGGTTAGCTTATCCTAATGGGCTGATTACACAGCAGCCTCCACCATCAGTGGTATGATTGGGTAAGTGTGACCTGTGGGTAAAAAGCCCTTTGAGTAGTCCAGTGACTGGTAAAGCACTAAACAAGCACAAGTCCATTTACCTTTTACCACTTACTGTTGTCATTATAACCAACACATACAAGCATCATTTCATTTTCACAAACAATAAAACTACTTTGAAATTAGAAAAAATGAATACAAATCATTTACTAGAATCATCTTGTGGTCAAAAAGCTATTCTCTATATTTTTTCTTCATTAATTCATCAATAATGCTTTAAACAGTCAGAGCAGACCCTATCTTAGGGCAAGATAAACACCAAAAATATTACCAATAAATGATTTACCCATACCTCATTTGAAAATAAATAAATACATTTTAAAATCCTGATTTAATAGTCAGCATTATCTTATCACAATCTAAAACTATGCTTCAAAAAGTGAGGGTTGGGGTCCTGACGTGGGGGTTTCAAGGTATCTTAAAAAAACAATAATAATCATGGTCATTAGGTGAGATCTGTGCTATAATGATGGTAATATGTAAACCAAAACAATCAAAAAGTAAGTTTTCTCATGTAAGCAATAGTGTACGGGTCTGTTGCTCTTTAAAAACTCACATGGTGAGGGTCTGCAGTCCCTGAAATACGGGGCTATTACCCATGTATTTATATACTGACATGACTAATGACAGCTGGTAATGAATTATGAGTTGAATTCAACATTGGATCTGATTTGTAAGGAAGGGGAAGGACCAGATAAGCTTTGTGCTTTATTCTGTCTCTTCTCAAACTGGCTGTTGTGTTGACATATTTATGTACTCACATGTGTAAATTTATTTGATGGACACGTACAGTTGTCTGGTGTATGTATTACTTTGATATAGTTGTTTTTGTCATTTGTTTGAGATTAATTAAAAGAAAGAAAGAAAGATTAAAAACTACATACAGTATGTTAGTTTACATTTGACAGAGATAACCAATTGCATTCACTCAGTAGTTAAAAGGCACGTTAAAAAAGAAAAATGTTGAAGTCTTGCAGTGCAGGTTATATGAATTCACAGTTACCACTTTTACTCCATCAATCAGTCCCTTTAACACTGATTCTGATTTAGATTAGCTGAACCCCTGCACATCTTAATAGCTAAAACTCATGCGTGCACTTTAATCATGCCCTCTAAAAGAGACAAGGCAAATGTGGGGTTAAACCTTTGACCATTTAAATTTGAGTTTTTACCACCAAACACCCCTAAAATCAAGCACTCCCCTCCAGTCTGAATTCATGACTCCTTCTTTGAGATGTTTTTCTTGCAGATAAAGGAATAAAAGTCCTTGACCGCTGGGGCAATGAGAGGCCCCCTGCATCCGGACAAGAAGCGTCTAAGCTGCCTACAGTAAGGAGATAAGACGACGACTCAACATGAGAATAATCCCAGGGGTGCAGAGCTGCATTGTGTTGTGATAGTGAATGTGTGAGAGTGGATTAAGGCGGCCCTGGTCTAATTCAGGCCAACAGAGCAAACAGCAAATACAGTGATACAGCCGGACACTCGAAATGTCAAAGTCAAATAAGATAAGAGAGAGGAGGAACATCTGGCTGCTTTTTGACTATTTTTGGAAAACCTATGGCTTCAAAATTATTTTAGTCATACTAGGGCTGGGCAATGGACACAAATTATAGTTAGATATTTTTGATAGTGAAGACACAACCAAACAAATTCAGTCCTCATTCAAATGAGAAAAAGACATGAGCTTGTGAGCTTGTCTGAGTACTTCTTACACTTCAAGTCACACCTCTTCTCACACTGATTCAGTGTTAATTTTGTTGACTAATTATTTTCGTCATAGTTTTTGTCAACAACCTTTTTTCCCCTGACGAAAACTAAACTATAACTAAAAAAAACAAGCGCACATGGACTAAAACTAAAACTAAAACTAAATTAACTGACATCTTTGTCAACAGATAAAAACTAGACTAAAATGTTTGACAGAGATTTAATTCAATCAGACCTAATTTCGTCATGTAGAAAGTAGAGACAAGTTAGGAATATATCCAATCACAGCTACTTTGGCTGAGTGGAAAGGTTGGATGAGTTAAGAGGGACATCCAATCACAACTGCTTTAGCTTCGTGGTGGTGGGACCCAAATATAAAACATGACTTCAGAAATTCAAGGAAACATCAAACATGTCTTACACTCTAAACTTCATATTTTAGTCGACTAAATTTACATTAGATTTCGTCGACTAAAATGATGTGAAATTTCATCAACTAAAACTAGACTAAAACTAAAAGAATTTAGATGACCAAATTATGACTAAAACTAAAAGATATTTTAGGCAAAAGACTAAACTAAAACCAAATTAAAAAGTGCTGTCAAAATGAACACTGCACTGATAGAGGAGTTTGCTTTGGTATGTGCCCATTATTGTCATTTAACACAATTATTTATATTTTAGCACCACAGGAGCATCAGTGGAAGTGATCCAAGGTTAGGTGTTTCGCCACAGGAGGACAAACTGACATGTGACTGAAAGAGCAGGCAATCAAACCCCAACCTAAGCTGAAAAAAGACAGGTAAGAAGTCTGACACCACCATTGACCTACCTTTGCCCAAAATTTGTGATAGTAGATAAGTAAGAGTGGATTATTTTGAATTAAATGTCAAATGGACTTCTTAAAACAGCCATCCGCACAATGTCTCCTTTAGTAAAATAAAATAAATCAAATAGCAATTCCTCCTCTAGACTTTGCATTTTAAATAAGTTATCTTGTGGTTAATAAGTGCATTACTGTTTTCATTTCTTCTGATATCAACTGTTTTATTAAGCACAAGCATCTCTTAAATTTTAATCAACATCAATATAAATTAAAGTCATGAACGTATAATTGTTTATCCAGTATCATGTATGAAATTTACTGATCTATCCTAAAGAAATAGTTCAGTAATTTATAAAGTGGGGTTGTTTGAAGTTAATATCAATCCTAAACATATAAGCAACAATAACTCTGGTCAGCTCTGCTCCTGTAAAGAGAGAGCTGGCAAAGAAACTGGACTGTACTACTCCTGCAGACGGGGCCAATGTCTCCTTATAATTTAGTAAATTTTATTTGGGAACAAAGAAAAAACAACACTGTAATGATTGCTCTCTACATTTAAGTAATTTTATTTTTCAGCTATCAAGTCCCTTCATTTTGGTTTCTACCCCTTGTAAGGCAGAAGGACAGAAGACTGTGCAGTGTGTTGAAGCAGCACCATAACGAAGAGGTCTGCTAGCAGATAAGCAAAGTATTATTTCATGTGCAATACAACATACAATACAACTTGTTTTCACCTTAAATTCAGTAAATTGCAAGGAGCTCTTGGCCCCATCTGCAGTCGTGCACAGTTGAATTTCCTACTTTTATTCTCCTCCTGGAGGCAGAGCAGCCATCTTTACAGGGCCTTTGAGCAAAAGAGCCACAGCTAAGCACCATCATCATTACACCTCAGGACATTCACATTAATTCCATGAGGATCTGCAGAAATATCTACATCATTTCAAGGTGTGTTCTGGTTTGGGTGAGCACAACACAGCATGTGTACCCAATAGACACAGAGGCAGAGCCCCTCACTCACAGCACTCTTGTCTACTGCTGAGTCCACATGCCCCCCCCCCCCCCCCCCCCCCATTATTATGCCTCTGATACTACCTCTCAAAACAGAACAAATAGGGGGTCAACTCGTTTCCCCATTTTGTCTCTTCAAGGTTCCCAGAGGAGGGAAAGTGTAACATAAATATTACAGCTTGAAACAGCAGCTTGAGTGGGGCTTGTGGCAATTGCACTGACTACTTGCATGGACTCCATTCACCCCACTTCAAAAATACAGGGTTACTCTTTAAAAACAGAAAATGTATGTTAATAAACAGGCTGAATTATGAAGTTGTATAACAGAGCAGTTGCTCCAGATTTAAAAGGTTGTAAACATATTTCTTTTCAAGTATTTTTTTAAGGCCTGAGGCCTGCAATCCCATTCAAATGCTCTTTTTTCCTACATGTAAACAAAGGCCATTAAATTGATAGTGCTTGCAGCATCTCATAGGAGTGTCGTGTTTCAATTAGCAGTATTTTGATCTTGAAAATGTGAGTAATATTGTATGTAGGCCATGACAGAACAAACTCACATTTCCACTCAGCTGAAGCTTCGAGGATCCACTAGACCAGCACGATATGAGAAAAAGATGCAATGTGCCAGAACACTGTCCATGATAATTGCAGGCATAGATAAACAAACGTGTGAAGTGTAAAGTTTGACTCTTAAGCTTGTAGAACTTTCTATCAAACTGAGTCCAAACTCTGGTCTTACAGATTTGCAATCATTGTGCAGCAAGTTTGTAAATGAGTGAAATATATCATCAATCAAAAAAGTGCACTTAGTAAATATCAAGTAATGGCCTGTTGTTTAGTTGTATAGTTGTATTTTATCACATTAAAGAGAGTCAAGCAAATAAAACTCTAAGAACGGATGTTTGCTGAATTGACTTATTAAACTCAATGTTTTTTTTTTTAAATCTTTTTTGTCGTAGTAAATGATAGTCATCCCGTCAGAGCTTAAGTGAGACTCTGACTTAAGTCCCATTGTCACAAGTTTACAAGCCTTTTTTGCATATCTTAGTCCAATATCTATTTTTCTAAGTAATCCCCCAAATTATTTTATCTTATTCCCAAATATCTAATTTAAGACTTAAAAGGGTTTTTTGAGATCCTATAGAAACCTTAGCTCAGATTAGCTCCACTCCACTCTGCAAACCAGCATCACACTGTTTACCTGCTGTGATCCCCTGCTCTATAAACAGTCTTCTACTTTGACTGTTACCGTAATGATTTTATTCCTTAACATTTATAGTCAGTTGGATGAAATTCAGTTCAGCTTTTGTAGGATTAATGCCATTCACCTGGAAACATGCCTTCTTGCTTTATTTCCTTGCTCTAAATTGCACATTATGTTTGACTGAGCTCTGTTACTGTTGTCTAACTGCACTACTCTGAACCGCCTCACATGTAAATGGGACAAAGAGCAGCCAGTTTTCATACCACTCTATTGTACTTTCATGAACTCTGTAACAGAACAAAGTTGGCATGATGTAGGGGATAATTTCCCAACTCACTTGGTAGAATTTTAACTTAATTAAACTTAAGTTGTTGATTGACTTTATCTACTATTCCCTTTTATGGGACTAAACCTGCAGTCCTAAGAGCTCTTTGGGTTATCAAAGCAAATTTAAAACAAGGACATAAAAAAGATGACACCATCCATTCAGGAAAAAATACTGAAAATGGCTTTTTCATTTTATAGTTTCCTTCTCCTTGGAGGGCTGATTTTTCTCCCATTCAGTAAGGTATCATAAAGGTGTCACAGATAATACACAGTGTGCAATATTTCTTACCTTCAGTGAATCAAAGCAGGCAATAACCCTCCCGTTCTCCACTTGGCAGCTCTTCGGTGGATGAGCAAATTTGCACTCCTCATCACTACGTGAACAGTTTCCTCGCTGGAACTGTCGGCACACTTCCAGAGTTAGCCATTTTGTGTCTCTGACTGAGGAGAGGTTTAACGCCATGTCCGAAGGTTGTAGTCATAAATCAGAATCTTCAAAGTCAATCTTCTTGAGCCTCTAAGACCACAGTGTAAGCTGGCTCTATATATAAAGTCCTCGATTAAAAGAACCTGGTGAGTCCTCCATCAGCAGAAGCACTGAGATCAGATGGCTTGTCAATCACTGAGAAATCACCCTTAAACAGAAATGACTGCTGTTTGAGGTTTTACTGCAGACTCATGACTTTAGTCATAAGTTCTTAAGAAACTATCCTCTGTCTGGTAGGATGATGGCTTTATTTGATCTCTTAGGTCCTGAAGTTCTTGTGCAAAGTTGTGGCTGAAGGCTTACAGCAGAGGTATCTGTTGTTGGAACTTGAGTCTGGCCTACAGAGTACAGGCCACCAATAAACATGCAGGAACTTCAAGGTGGTGATATCCTCTCAAAGGCACTTCCTGTTGTTGATCTGGAAAACAGAAACAATGTATATAACTAACACACTGTATTAAAATACATAAATAAAAATATTGATGATAGCATAAGTTTATATCTGGGGCAATAAGAGCTACCTGAAACAGTGGGATCAAAAGGGATATGACTTACATTATACCAACATCATTAAGGCAGGAGGCTTGTTCGTCTTCTGTTTCATCAAGGTCAAACACATGGTACTCCCTGTGTTTATGTTACATGTTGTTGTTGTTAATCCCACCCTTAGTTAAAATGTGGCTTTATTTCATTTTATTGTGTGCTTGCCATGATTACCTCCTCAAATCGTTCGTTGTCAGTTTTATGACTGCCTCTTTCCAGACGGGTTGGGTACTCTTTTTTTTATTTTATGGTCAATACTGGAGCTTAATGATAATTTACAATGGTTCACGTGTTTCCTAAACCAAGAGGAGCACTGAAAATGTTTACTGGTCTTGGCCAACATGATAGTGCTTCAGTTACTCTTTCTACTGGACATGTAGTGAATGGTTATTTGAAGCATCAAAATCTGATTGGGTTTTGCAGGTATCAGATGTATTGAAAATAGTACCAAATTGGTTGGATTTCAATATCCCTCCCTACTTGCAAGAGTTAGATCATTTCCAAGAAGCTACACTAAAGGCGTTAATGGAAACATGAAACATAGGGACGATTATATCGATACCTCAAATTAGTTTGAGTAGTGTTATTAATGGAACTGGCTCTCAATTCCCAACCCTATGCTGAGTAATTTATACTGTCACTGTGAGAAAGTTCCTTCTATAAAGGGCATCTATTCTTCAGCAGTTTACAGAAAACAGCAGATTAAGTCAAACAATAACACACATGATGATGTGTATTTAGCAAAGCTTTTCTGTCGTTAGAATTAAAAGCAGACTCAACAACACCAGCAATCTTCATGTTAAAGATGATTAAGAAAAATATCAGATGGAAATACCCTTTACTTTGGCTATCAACATTAATTTTAAATATTTTTAATTAAGAGTTACTATTATTTTTCTGGTTATTCAAAATTATTTTTATTGGCTATTGGATGATGTATTTTGGTAACTGTGTCTGAAAGCCCTCTGTAAACATGTTTGTTAAAAGGTGCTTTTAGAAGTAGTTAATAATCAGTATTCAATTTACAGCTAGGGTTTGAGATAAGATGATCTTAGATCATAAAAAACTATTTGTATCAATGATCTACCGAAACAGAAAGATCATAGGGCTCATGTTATCTGCTGCTGTTCTATGCTCCCCCTCTTTCTTCAGCAAGGAGTGGGAGTCTTACAGATGAACTGAAATGTAAGAATCAGTCTGTTAAAAAAAGTACTTCAGCTTTATGGAAATGCTTTTGATTTTTTTTCCACTCACAGGATGCAAAAGTGTTTATTTGCACAATCTGCTCACAAATGTTTGAATGTGTGATGACAACTCAGCAGACAATGAGAAGGAGAGAATCCTTAAAAAATATTGAACAAGAATATAACTGATAGTCTCCAAGTGATTGTCTTTAACAGTTAAAGGCAATCAGTTGGAGACTATCAGTTATATTCTTGTTCAATATTTGTGAATTTAAAAGAATATTTATGAATTTATGTTTGGTTTTTCATTGGAAATTAGCACATATGTGTAAACAATGAGTACAAAAAAAAAGTTGTTATAAAATCGAGATGTGATACTGCCATGGAAAAATTGTGATATATTTTTTTTCTATATCGCTCACCCCTATTTACAGCTTTTAAAAATAAGTGATTACTTTCTGTTTTTAACATCTTTTAAGGCTGATGGTGAGAGAAAATTAAATAAAATAAAACAAAATGAAGATGGAAACCCTGAACTCAGAAATTATGATGGACATTGTTCACAACTTTATAGGATTTTGTGAACCTTACACTGCATCATTCTACCTGAAAAGATAGCATGATTCCTTTACACTTAATTTTTTTTTAACTATTATTTGAGTATAACCATAGTATGATTTCAATTTACATTGATTAGAAATAATCCTGACAATTTCCTTTCACTATTTGTTGGGCAAACTCCACTGGTGTATTCAAATGAATGCTTCTACATACAAAATGTCTTCCTGAAATCAAAAATTGTACATTTTCCTTAGTGTTAACTGGGTGATTTCTTTATTCCATAATTTCTCTGATTGTTCAGATCCCTAAATGTAATCATGTGGATATCTCTTAAGATGAACATCTGAAAGAATTATCCCTACAGTTGCTACAAGTAATAACTACAGATGTTCATTGTAGCTAATAAGCATTAAGAATTTTTAAATTGTTTTTCTTTTACATTACAACTGCGCATTTCACATTCAATATCTGTAGGCTATAAGTAAGTCAGCACATAACAAACAGAGGGTCACAGCTGATGTTCTAGTCTGGGGTTTCATGGTGGTGTCAAGGTAATCAATGGATCAATAACAGTGTATTAACATTTCCAGAGCTACATTCAGGACAACCATGCAATGAATGCTATAATGAATTTGTGACAAATGAACACGATCAGCTTCCAGTACAAATAGACAGATAATTACAGTTAGATTTAATTTTTATGGCATTTCACAAAAATACGCTAAGTTCATACCCTCTGCCTGCTATAACCTACTTTCCATGATGCTGATACTCTCTATTTGCTAATACTGTAAAAGGACACATGGTGCAGTGTGTGCCCAAAGGCTACAGACCGATATGCTGACTGTTGCCCAAGCAAAGCATATAATGAATACAAAGAAGCAGAGCTTAAACACACACCAGGTTTGGGACAGTCACTAAGAGGTTAAACACACAGGAAGTTGCTGAGCAGGCAGGAAGGCAGTTTCAATCATGAGCTAAATTACTGTGTACGACAGCTGAAAGTTTTTCGACTCAATAACATGGTAAAAGAGTGGAAAAGCTGAGATTCAGAATAAACCTGTCTTTTATTAAAGCAGATCTTCTCCTACAACAGCCTCTCAGCTTTACTGCACTCTACTCCACAGCACACTGCAGCAAATTCCTTTGCACGCAAGTCAGGAAACAGAGCAAGACAACCTACCTCTCTCACTTTATGCAGCACTAAAGAACTTCTGTCCACGATCAAGAATCTGGGTTTTAGGAACAACTTTCAGGCGGATAGATTATCAAGACATCGATCACAACAGAAACATTTATCCCCTCCTCTTTTTTAAGGATTCAGTGAGTTCAGATTTCCTCTCCTCAACAGTAAAAACAGACTGTGTGTCCAACTCCGGCAGAAACAAATCCAACCACCCCCTTCCTGCCTGGGTGCCAGCCTCCGGTTAGACCCTCCCAGGCAGAAATTAGCCAATAGGAGGCCAGGAGCTGATGCACTGTGTGAGAGCTGACTGCACAGCACTGCTGGCAGTTGACCCTGAAGCAATGAATACAGTTTTATTTCAGAAGGAAGACTGAATTCAACACTTTATCTTACCTTTATTTATTACTGAAATGATGAGCAAGTCTTGTAAAACTGTATGCATATTGCTGTATAGCTAAACCTTGTGCCCTAATGTATACGTGTGCAGAACATGAAGCTCAGTGTTAATCTTAAATGAGCTTCTTGTTCCATAGGAGAAAGTAAATTAAGAATAGATTTAAACATGTGTCCTTTTTATTAAACCAGGGTTAAAGTTAAAGTTGTCAACATTCTTATACAACTAGGGATGTATAAAAATGGATTTTTGCCTATATATAATATGTTGATATATACAAACTTATTCTAGCCGCTTTATTAACATCAATACATACACCAAAATGTGAAAATAACTGACAGTAATATATTTAAATTGCACAAACAAATCCAGGGATCCATGATATTATCAGAACCTTAGCTGTACTGGCAGATGATTGCCTAAAAAGTCAATTATTAGTTTTGGTGATATGAAATTTTGCCATACATATTGGCCATATACAGCATATCCTACATACTGGCTGTAGTATTTGCAGAATGTAAAAAAATTACCCGCCCTCGATTATAACATGCACCCCATATTTTCACAATTTTTGCCTGGAAAAACACTGTACTCCAATGTAACACACGAACAAATTTTGCCCAAACCTTACTCTCTCAGACAACTCAAAAATTACCTTTATTCAAGGTTTTCATCAAAAAAATTTCAGTATTTTCACAACAAATAATGTACACGATTTTCTCTCTCAAACGGATGCGGAAACATCTTTTGCTTTACGAATGCCCGCAATTACTCGATTTCTGCCCGAGAATGCTCAGTCGTAGTGTACCGACCAATCAGAGAGCAGCTATCATCATGCAATCGCTTCGATCAATCACAGCGCAGCTATTTTTCTCCTTGCTCACAAGATGGCAGCGCACTGTGTTTGCATGTGTTTTCGCAGAGAAAGAGAATATTTCGGCTTTTTGTATTAGATGTGTTGCAATCGTGATGTTGGCAAGATGAAATATGGTAAGTATTTTTCTCGGGTGATTTTTACTCACCCGAAAATTAGACCTTATTTAAAAGCAAAAAAATTCATGCTATAATAGAGAAATTACTGTACCCTACCGGTTTACCTAAATATCACTGGGTATTCTTTTTTATCAATCCAAAGTGTCAGTTATTAAAGAAATAAAATAAAATGTTTTCTTGCTCCACATCAGTTTCTAACACAAATAGACTGTAAACCTGAGTGGAAAAGGAAAATTTTAGTAAAATGGGGACTTTGGGCTCTTGACAGAAAATATCAATATCAGGATAAGTGAGTCTAGAAATCCCAGAAAATCAGATATAGGTAAAAATCCAGTATCATGCGTCTCTATTTACAATACATGCCAAATGTATTTCTAAAGATATAACCTAGAGAGTTTAAAGCAAATAGGAAAATCTAATTTTTCAATGCATTTCAAAAACAACTGATCTATGTAATATATTCAGTTGCACACTTATAGAACCTCTTGTATTTCCAATAGTTTTAAAAAGCAGTTAAATCCTGAGACATAAGATGTCTTGTAATCGCAACCACCGTGATCAAGCAGCCATGATAGACACAAGTTTATTATTTCATTGCCAAAAAGTCAAACCTTACTGCACAAGCAAGCAAGATTTGCTATTCAAATGTTAGAAATGATCTTTTTGTGCTATTAATTGGTTTAAGATTTATAAAACTTATTCACTAACATGGAAGGTGACAAATAACACTATTTTATGAAACAAAAGTTTCATAAGAAAAGCTTAAAAAATGGAGTTAAGAGGTTTTGGCCTGACAGTGACAATATGTTTTTGTACTGCATTCATGTTTTTTGTTTCTTACCTGTGATAAACCCACAATTATTCTCTGTCTACTGCTCTTCCTGTCACCCAAACTCCCCATGCAACTTGTAAAGCCAATCCCCACGTGGCCCAGGAACAGAACGGCCAAACCTGCCAATAAAAGTCAAGTAGAGACTGGCCATCCCCTGGCCAGCGCTCTCACGGTACTTCTCTTTTTGATATTGAAGACTTGATTAAAAAGCAGTACTTTCTAATGATATTTACTCAGCAAACCAATGTATACATTTCAAGGATGACCTCACATGATGAGGGGAAAGCTCTACGAAGTGCATCGACCGCTTTGTGCATTGATCCCAGAGTGTTTGGCAAATAGCTTACAAGCAAACCAGAAAATACACTTTGAAGAGGATGTTGTCTTGAATCAGGTTCATTTACTCATTTTTGGTGACTGTTAGGGTGTGTCACAACCACTAATGCTCCAAAAACATTTCTAGTTTTCATAAACTGAGACACTCTGTCAGAACTCCTGCCCCTTGAGGCTCTCTTCCCCACATGGCCCAGTCTGTTTTGATTGGTTAACCAGTCTACTCTGTGGTAATTGGTCAGGTTAGCACTACTCTTCAACACATTGTCAACAACTCTGCATTCATGCCAAGGTCTACTGCCTAGATTGAGCTTGCCACCTGGAGCCACTGAGCCTAAAACAATGGCAGGACATCACACTGGTCTATTAGGGGGTCAGGGAATGAGATATTTCAGGGATCTACTGGTGTTACAAAAATGAGGAGAGGGAGCAGTAAAAAAAACACAGTAAGGGCTTTTAAAATGAGTTCTCTCATTATGTGAAACATACGCATGAAACTGAAACAAAGGTTTTGCTGTTTGGTAAATACACCTCATGGAGTGCCATTTTTTCTGAATAGGGTCCTAACAAAGGAAACAGAGGGGGCTGACAGAGATGACAGTGGGTCACTCTTTACATTTTACAATGTTTGTGCTCTTTGTTATCACTTGTTTTGTTTTGGTTGAGAGCATTTTGACAGTGGACCTGGTGAAATCTAAACTCCCAGTGAAGCCAGGCCATCCACTTTGTTTCTCCTCTCTTTTTTGGACTGAAATTCAAATTTGTTTAATTTCAGAGAATATTGGGACTGGTGTATGACCAGACTTGTGAGTTAATAATATATATAATTTCATTCAGTGGTTTGTTGATATATGTTGCAAACAGCTTGACAAACTGTTGTCAAACATTGTTTAGGAATGCAGTTTTCTTAACACCATCACAGAAACTATGTGACTAATAACTAAATTACTGTTATATTTAAAACGCATATGCAATTCATTCACATCCCCACAAGGTCAAAATAAATTCTCACATTAAATCCAGCATGAAATCTCCAAAGATTATCACGATAAAGCCTATAAATAGATTACTTGGGTTACTGCTCTGAGTATCAAATAGTAAATGCTTTACCATAGATGAAAATGATGTCAAACATGTTTTGTTTTGGGTTTTTTTGTAGCCAGATGCGTAAATGTAATGACATCATTAACTCTTACTGTTTTTAAAGTAAATCTGGCAGAAGGTTTAACATAGCAGTGCATGTACACTACATTACACTGATTTAAGGCATTTTAGCTGCTTCAGAGACATCTGCATTTTTCTCAAGCATTTTAAATGTTTCATATTCGTACAAACCCCAAATCCAATGAAGCTGGGGCAGGTATCAAACTCAAATGAATGAATATTTGCAAAAACACAACAAAGTTTATCAGTTTGAACATTAAATGTTTTGTCTTCATAGTGTATTCAGGTGAATATAGGTCAAAAGGATTTGTAAATCATGGTATTCTTGTTTTTAATGTTTTATACAACACTCCAACTTCATTAGAATTTGGGCTTGTAAATTAGTTATTTAAAATGTAATCAAGTTTTTTTTAAGTATTTAATATTTTTATTATTTGCTTTGAGCTCTGTCAAAGTGTTTTATATTTTGTAAATGTACATGTGTTTTTGATAATGGTTAAAGTGTTTGCTTGTATTTTGTTGTTTGCAGAATTTCAAGATGTGTTCCTAGATTTAGATTTATCTCAAATTTTTGCCACGTTTCATATTTGAGCTTTTCTAGAAGTCAACTTTATTTCAAGCACTGTAAAAGTGTCTGAAATCTTATTAACTTGTATTTTAACGTCTATCCCTGTCTCAAGCTTTGTCAGTCTTTCACAGTTTGTAAATTAAGTGTTAAATCATCTCAAGCTTTGTTACACATCATGTAAATTTGCGTTTATGTGTATTAAGCTTTGTAGAGGAGTTTAACATCTTGTCAAGCTTTGTTGAAGTGTTTCACTTCTTATAAATTTGTATTTAAACATCTTATTTTGTCTCAGGTTTCATCATTGTAGTATACTTTGTAAATAGTTCTGTAGAATGCCAAATTGTCTCAAACTTCGTAACACTTAATTTTAATTTGCATTCAGTTCTATTAATCTTTACAGATGTGTTTAACAAAAGTAAAGGTGTTTCACATCTTTTAGATTTGTATTTTAGAATCTAACTTTGTCTAAAGCTTCATCAGTTTTAAATACATTGTAAATCTGTTTTGCAGGAAGCCAAATTGTCTCAAGCTTTGTGTACACATTGTGTAAATTTGCATTTAGTTGTATTAATCTTTGCAGAGGTGCGTTAACTTGTTTTTTCATTAGATTAACTTTCCTGAAGCTCTGTTAAGGTGTTTCACATTTTTTAAATTTGTATTTTAATTTAATATTTTTATTTTTTAATGTGACACTTTGCAGAGGTGTTTCATATTCAGTAAATCTGGTGCCAATCTCTCACACTTATATGTTTTGTATTCACACTGAAATGAATACATTTTCTCTCTTATGTTAATTTTCCAATTTGACAAAAAAAAGTGTTTGGTGTAACTTTTCCTGTTTATTATTAATGAGACAGAAATTATAACAACAGGCTACCAAAACTATTGGTTGTTACCGACACATTACTTAATTTACAGATGTAAATTAATTATTACTATTACTATACTATTACTTAAGTCACATTGTATGAGGTAATTGATCAATCTTAGGGGTTCCTGCCACACAATGAGGGGTCTCTGGTAGGCAAGGTCAGGGGACCCCTGTCTTTGGTCATCTTGTGGGACCCTAACTCTGTTAAAGGTAAAGCTTTCACTCGTGTTGTTGAGCATGTATTACGGAAGAGGAAAAGGAAATTTAGCTGGTCCCGCCCATTACAGCTGTGTTACAATATGTACAGTTATGTTTCCTCACTTCTACACGCAGCACACGAACAGCAGAAAACGCCATTAAAATGGCTCAAGTGTGCCTGACATTATTTAACACCATTATAATTTATTAACGCAGTTTGGCACTTCGAGTTCGGCATGTTAGTCTCAGTTTTGCATTATCATCCTAGCTAGCTAATGACAAACATACAGCTAGCGGGCTCCAGACACAGCTGTCGTTGTTTGACGATGATGAGGAACACTGACAACATCGATAACGTTTATTAGCTTAACGTTAGCCGCCGTGTTAGCTGAGGAGAGCACCTTGCTTACCTCATCATCACGGGTGAACCGCTTCCCTGAAGATCACGCACCAGCCAGGGCAGACGACACGACAGTCTGCGGGAACTAACGAAAAGCAAGATGTCAAGTGTTCCCGATATGTCCGTCCAATAGGGCTGTTTAACTCTTACTCTATTTGAAGAACTGAAGCTTGTTAATCGGCCCGCTTCCCCGTCGCCGTTTCCTCATCACTTTACACCACTGCACAGATTTAAGCAACAAGCTTTTGACAGCTTACTGTACGGCCGTCACTTGAATGTGACGGGGGTTTCCACGAAGGCGGTGAGGAGCCTCTAGACACCAAATAATCAACTAAGAACGTTTTAAAACGAATAAGAGAATAAATTATTATATAATGATGGGAAAAATATAAGTATGATTTGAGTGTTGTTGTGTTTTGCCTTAAATTGGCATTTCTGTAACTTTTACCGCCTGACACCCCCCTATGACCGCAAAGTGGTACAATCCACACGAATGCCAGTAGGCTAAAAGGGCAAGGGTTTTCTTGTTACCAAGGGAACAGCAATAAAACCATGTGGGTCTTTTTGGATTAGTTTAATAAGAACACGCTGTCACTCACAAATAAAAGCATTTGATCATCCAAAAATGTGAATTATGTTACGACAAACATGCTGTGAGGTCATAATTCTGCCGAATATGCTGCATTTTGAGTAACCTGTGTCCTACACAGTTGTGTTTCAGAGGTTTTTTATAAGGGCATAAGTAGAAAAAAAATAATGTCTGGCATTTGTAAGAATTATAGTGAAACAGTCTTTGTGTTTTATAATCAGAATGAGAAGCAAAATGTTGCCCAGCCCATAGGTCTGCTCAAGGTCAAATAAGATGGATGCTAACCCAGATAACATCAGTAAGGGAGGGTGAGAGGGAGGAAAAGGAGAGGAGTATAAGATTTAACATATACATGCCTCTGATACTAATTAAAAATTCTTTACAACCTACATTAAGGCAATTTACAAGCTAAGGTTGACAAGGGTCCTAACAAAGAATGGTTTTATTAAATGGAACAGAGAATTTTGTTAATTGAGTTTATTTAGCTGTACAACGATCAACTAAACATTTTTCAAGTAGGCAACAAAAATACGTCATTAATTGTTGAAACTCAAAATTTATGTTCACTTTTTTTTTTTTTTGTCACAACCAGACAAGACAAGACTAAAATGTTAGGGGACGGCTGTCAGATATTTAAAGGATATGTTATTTCAGTTGTTCTGAGGAGAAATATAGTTACTTCCCCAGGAATATAAACTTGTTACAAGCCTGCTAGTCATGCTAAAAAAGCTTTATCAGATAATAGAAAGTATGGATACTGTTTTTAATTAAAATACACCTGTAAAGGAGTAGGGGAGAATGGGCTTGGTTGTTCCATGGAATAAACATAAAAAATGAGCCGAAACATTTACTGATTATTGTTTGTCGAAATTTTTTTATCCAGATGTTATTCCTGTGATTATATTTTCCAGGTGATCTTTAATTTCACCATTGAACATTTGCCAAAGCTTTCCAGGAAGCAATCTTCAGTCAAGTCCTGCCCTGGTTAGGATAATTCTGATTAATCAAAAAGAAATTACCAGTGACTAAACGGATCCTTGTCTAAAGTCAGAGCATTTCACTCTGCATTTTATTTTCATACTTGGATGTTCTTTTTCAGCCATGTGCCATACATATTAGCTAATAGTATTTTTAGCCTTGGTGGTTGTAAAACTTGTGAATAATAAAATTTGCACAAAACCTCACAACAACTATTGACAACTTTGAAACAAACAAGTACATGCAGTATGCAGAGACTAAAAATCTTCTGGCACACTGATTGATTTCCTCATCATATTTCTCATGACCTCTTCAGGCAACAGATGATAAAAATCTGCACTGTCAGAGTGACAGTTCTTCATAACAAACACACAATGTGGCATCTTGTGCAACAGAGAAAGGTCACTAAAACACTCCCTTTGAGGAAAATGTCAGAGCCAATGAGAATCAAATAAAAGGACAGGGAAAAAAAGGGTTACACTTTTTTAAACCTGAACCTGTTTACCAACACATCTTCCTCACTCAACATTGATATGCTGCCTGAGGATAAATGGCATTTAGTGATTCATTATTCAATGCCACTCCAGCCAAACCCCTTTAAATGACTCAACAGATTAAGGGGAAAAAATCAGCTATAATAATTAATTTAAACCCACAGTTAATAAAACAAAATGTTTGATTATCTTGAGGTACATTATTTTAATTTATCCTTAAAAACACACTTTAAGCTGATTTTGCAGCAGAACATTTCAAAAACCTCAGTTATAAGACTGAGGAAAAACAAAAACGTCACTGTTTGCAATTGAGATGCAGCAAAATCACCTTTTTGAGGACAACACTGTCATCTAGTGGTACAAATATGTAAAAACCATAATGTAAAGCTCATGCTGATTTAAAGAGGAAAAGCCAAACTGATGTTTCAAAGACAGATTTGAGCTTGTGCAGAGGAGCAGAGGTGGAAAGTAGCTAATTACACCCACTCTAGGTACTTGACAAGGTCATTTGTGTACTTTAACATTTTGTCACTGATGTAGACTGTACAACAACCTCATTTGAGAATTTTTATCCCTCAACTACATTCTGCATCACCACAAATCCCAAACACCACCACCACCAAGAGGGTAGTAGTGCCTACTTAGTCCAGTACTTTATTTGAGCTGCAGCTCTTTCAAGTTAAATATCAAATGAGTCCATCCCAAGACGGTGCTTTGGTTTGCATCACTAGTTCTTGTTGATGATCTTCCCTGTTAAGAGAGGTCCAAACAACCCCAAAGTCATTGGGAGTGCTTGAGATATGATGAGGAGGATTACAGACAGATTTTCTATGTGTTGTCCATAAGAGAAGCCTGGGTTGATTAATAATCTTTGTCCACAGATCCAATATCCCAGGACATTTCTATTATACGAGTGAAGGAGCTTACAGTTCCCTGAGAGCACAATGAACAACATGGATCAGATATCAATCCAACATGGAGTCAAATTCTTCTAGTTTCAAAAACATATTGATATTTTTTTTAAGATATCAGTGTGATTTTTTCAGTTCGTCTCATGGTTTATATTTTGCTCTACAGTAGACATATACAGTCTGCATGATGGTGCATGTAGTGCTATTGCCTCAGAACCAGAAGGTTCTTGGATCGACTCCTTAGTTTTTGTCAGGACCTTCCTGTGTGGAGTTTGCATGTACTCCCCTTACTGTGGGCACTCCAGCCAAATCCCACAGATCAGAGAAATGCTCATGAGGTTTACTGCAACTCTAAATTGCTCTCAGTTGTCAGCATATGCGTGAATCTATGTTTGTCTCCAAGTGTTGGCATTGATTGTCTAGTGGCCAATCCAAGGTGTACTTGTCTCTTACCCAATGACAGCTGGGAAAGGCTCCTGTCCTCTTGACCCCAGAAGGTATTTAGTGGTGCACAAGATGGATAGATGAATATGACACATCCTTGTCTCACGCTTTCAGTCCTGATATTGGAATGTGTTTCTGGGAGTTTAATCTGTCCTTGATGAATGTCATTGCACTTTTTAATCTTTGAGTTGTTTTTAAAATTAGTACTTTCACATTTACTTAATGTCACTATGGGGCACAAACCTCCTGTCTCAAAAATTGCTACTATTCAGGTAATGAGGAAAAAATACTCCACTACTGAGAGAATGAATAATGTATTGTCGTGATTACAAAGAATTTTTTGTACTATGACATGGAAGATGACCATTGTCCCTGCTATATGAAAAAAAGAAAAGCATAAAACAGAGATCGGAGGTTTGTGCCCAATAGCAACATTAAGTAATGGTGTTGATGGGGGGAAAAAAAATCAACAATTCTTCTTTGCAACATGTCGCATGGCATTTGAGTACTGTGCAGAGGAACAGAACATGCACAGAAAATGCCAACCCAACCCCCAGATACATAAACAATTGTCATTCAATACTTAATAGCTTATCCACTAAAGTCTCAAAGGTGGGTCACATTTTGATAGTAAGGGTTAGATAACAACATAAAGTATTAAGATGACATTTACAGTTATGTTTGTGGTGATTTAGTATTTATCAAGTTTATTATTAATGCCTTTCTTTATTTTTGAATTTTGTGCATTCATGTGGTCAAACACAGTGTGCTAATATAAAACTTTGACTCACCAAGTGCACAAAGAAGTCTTTCACTGACATTTTTACCTCCACCAGGAAGATTGTGTTTTTGATGGAATTTGTCCATTTGTTTATCTGTGAACAAGATAACTCAAAAAGCTCTCACCATCTATTGTTGAGATTTTCAGGGAATGATGGTCATGGTACATGGGAAGACTGATTAGATTTTGGTGGTGATCTGCATTCAGGATGTTTTCTTAAGGATTTGTTAGCATTGCCAAATAAGGCAGTTTTCCACATTTTTCTAATAACTCAGCTAAAAGTATTAGAAATGACTTGGCAGAGATTTTAGTTTTTTAAGCACTTTAAGTTAATATTTTATTAAATGTCAGGACATTGTAACACTGTGGTCAAATTACATAAAGTGTTATATGGCTCAAGTTGTATTATGAACTATTCTCTACTGTAGAGGGAAAAATTACAGGTTGACGCATGACATGGAGATATATATTCACAGATATTTTTTCTATTATGCTTGTGTTTACATTTGCTGCTGTCTATTCCGCGAGCAACACCACCTGCCGAAACCAAATTCCTTGTATGTTGTGAACGTACTTGGCCAATAAAGCTGATTCTGAACATTTCAGCTCCTGTCCTTGTATTTTGATTACAATGTAAAGAAGGTACTTTTGCTTTTCCTTGAATAGATACATAATGTGGCACTATACTTGTACTTAGGCAGAATTCCATTGGTTGGCAGTACTTTTATTGAAGTTAAAAATTTTGCACTCTCTCGACCTCTTTTTATGTGTTTATGGGGGCAAACCTGTGATAAATTGGTAGACAACAAGAGATGTAATTCCAATTTTAACCTGTAGATGTCAGTGTTCCCACAGTTATACACTCATCTCAAAGGTGTGCACAGAGGGTCAATTAACAGAGTGATGATTCACTGAGTTCTCTGGTGATGTGCTATATGATTAAGACACAAACAATTTTAATAACATTTTTGACTTTTTCTTTTTCAAGTTTGATTTGGCACAGGAAAAAAGCCTACAAAGCATCAGGGTTTCAAACCTTTAACCCCCTTTACCAACCTGGGGCCAAGGGGGAGCACCAGATGGTCTAGCGGGGGCGGTGCGAGGCCCTGCCAGTTTTGAGGTTGTCTAAAGTTTGTTTACATATATTATGTTAAAACAAAAATAACTTTTAAAAGTCTGACCACTGAAATATGTGAGCCCATTTTATTTTCATTTTATCCCTAAAAGAAATTTAAATTAGAAGAGAGTTTATTTTGAACAGCAGTATAACAAAATTTATGTATCAACTGAGTGGGTCTTGGCAGAATAGAAGGTCAGGAACCTCAGCTTTAGCCCACAAGGTAAGATGCATTTTCTAAAGAAAGACTGATTGGATATTTTACCTTCTTTCTTGTTCTATCAACATGTCGATCCGCTCGATTCTTGAAATCTAATGTTTAATTGTTTAAATAATAGTAACCAATACCTGTTTTATTTTTAAGATCCCAAATTATCTGTCTTCACTTTATGATAACAGTGCAAGTTACCACATGTTGATGAGTTATTGATGAGTCAAGACAGTTCACTGTAATGAGAAAACCTTCATTGTGACTCAGAGATAATTTGACAAATAAGTTGTAATCTTGAGAAAACAGCCATACCTGCCAGTACTTACCATGTGAAGAGGGGTAATAGTAACTGTATGGGTATCTATCATCTCAGGGCTTCTGTATCCTGGTCTTGTTGTTTGATAATGATATTCACCCTAAATGTTTTAAGACTCATTTTCCCTCAGTGCATCTCTGTCGTCATTACCCACTATTTTGTGCTGACTGCATAAAAAATACATCTCAGAAAGAAGAGCTCTCCCCTTGAGCAGCGTTGTGTTTTCTCAAGTCATTACACACTCTGTGTAGTTCAACATGGAGATAACACAGTCAGAGCATCTGTATAGAGATGACTCTCTGCAGCTTGTGGCTGAAATGCTGAGCCAGCCATCCGAACAGAAACCTGAGGGGAGACAGATGCTTATGAGTGTCAGTGGAAACAGAGCAGTAATGTTACAGAGGGAAAAATATAAGGCTAACTCAATAACAGATCTGAAATGAGACTTTGAATGAGGCAAAGGATACTTTCTTTGTAATATTGTTGCAATTATTACACCAAATTATCATTCTTAAAACATTATTCATTTATCACATTTCAAATCGCTGTCAAAGTGTTTTATTATAACAAAGCAGGTTTTGTTGCAACTGCACAGGAAAAAGTAAAAGTCAGAGGCGTTAAAATTTTAGGAAATCTGTCAAAACTTTTGTCCATCTAGTCTTCTCTTGTGAACACAATATCTCAAGAACATCAATCTCCAAACATCGCACAAGTGGCCTCTTTCACTCAAGTGTGACCTCGCTGGATTTTTGAAAGCATAGGTCAAGTTTCAAGGTCATGAAGTTCATTACTTGGTTGTGAATACAATTTCTTATAAAACCACTGAGGGACTTTAATCAAACTTTGCTTCAGTTTCTACTTTGACTCAAGGTAAACACTTAAGATTTTGGAGTTCAGAGGTCAAGGACATGGGGCCTCGTGTTCACAGCTTTTCAACAAACATGATGTAGCTAGCAGCTTGAAGTAATTTTCTTCAAACTGTACACTAATGTCCCCTCCGACTCAAGGATGAACTGCAAATGCTGTGACAAATGACCAAAGGTTGAGGTCACCGTGCCTCATGCTCATCCCTTGCTGAACAAATGTGTATATCAAGAACAACCAGAGGGAAATTCTTTTATCTTACCAAAAACTTCTTCTCTGACTCACACATAAACTCATAAGACTTTGGAAGCCATAGATTAAATGCCAGAATCATGGAGCCCCATGTGCATCCTGTCATTGTGTACGCAATATCTTGAGAGTCACTTGACATTTTTTTGTCAGAATTTGTAATAATGTCCACTATGATACATGGAAGAACACTTGACATACTGGGGGTCACACAAGTTCAGTGAACCCCATATTCATCACTTCTTTAATAATTTTAATGTATCCAGCAGTTTTAAGGTGTTTTCTTCAAACTATACACTAAAGTCCACTCTGACTCAAAAATAAACTTATTAGTTGACAGAAAGGTCATAGATCAACGTGCCTTATGCTCATTCCTTGTGATGCATTAAAAACAGAGAGACGGCTTGTCTTTTAACTTTGCACAAGTGGCCATTCTGACTCAAGGATGAACTGATTAAATATTTAAGGCAGGTTAAAAGGTCAGAGCTTAGGATCATGGAGTCACATGTTCATCCTGTGGTTTATCCCACCTTTAACATGTATAATGATCAAATTTTAGGGGATATCCTTCACACTGTACACTTATGTCCACTTTGACCTAAAGATGAACTTGTTATATGATGGACATGAAAGGTCATAGAGTAATATCATGGTGTCTCATGCTCATTCCTTGCTTAAGGATGTGATATATCAAGACAGTTTCAGAGGGATTGTCTTTAAACTTTGTACAAGTGACCTTTGACTCAAGGATGAACTTGATAGATTTTGAAGCCATAAGTCAAAACTAAGTATCATTAAGCCTCATGTTCATCCTTTGGCAGTGAATGCAATCTTTTATGGGCCCTTGAGCAATTTTCTTCAAACCTTGCACAAGAGTCTACTCTGACCCATGGAAGAGCTCACAGGTACAGGTCATTGGGCCTCGTTTTCATCCTTTCTTAAACAAATATGCTTTATCAAACAGCCCTAAGAGATTTTCTTTAAACTATACACTGATGTCTACTCTGACTGAAGGATGAACTTATAAATGCCAGAAGTAAAAGGTCCAAATCAAGATCAAGACCTATGGAAGTACACAGCTTGAGAATGTAAAGAAAAAAGAACAACCAGAGAGATCTTCTTTAAACTTAGCAAATTCCCTACTTAAGAATGAACTAATTAAATTTATGTAGCCTTAAGTCAAAGGTCAAAATCATGAATCTTCATGATCATCCTGTGGTTGTGAATGCAATAACTTTTGAGCCCCTCGAGAAACTTTCTTCAAATTTTGCACAAATGCTAACTCTGATACATGGAGGAACACTTAAGATTTCAGAGGTCATAGGTCAAGGTAATGGGGCCTCATGTTCAGTCCTTCTTTCACAAGTATGATGCAGCAAGCAGCTTTGAGGAATTTTCTTCAGTCTGTGCATGAATGTGTACTCTGATTAAGGAAGCACTCTTTAAACCATCATCAGACTCTTGGATAAACTTATAAGATGTTAGTAAAAGGTCATAGTTCCAGGTCATGGGCCTCATATTCATCCCTTGATTAAGACTGTGATATTTCAAGAATGTAACCTATAGATCAAGGTCACTGTGTCTTGTGTTCATCCCTTTTAAGCAAGTATGATGTATCAAGCAGTGTTTCTTCAAACCTTATACAAACCTCTCTAACTTAATGAATTACCAGATTTTTGCCACAGGCCACAGGTCAAAGGTCAAGTTCAAAAAGCCTCAAGCTCATCCTTAGCTTAGGAATGAATTTCCTTAAGAAATATGAGACATACTCTTCTCTCATATGTCTCCCCTCCAGTGACTCTAAGTGCAGTATGATCTGGTAAGGTTTCAGATGTCAACAGTTGAAAAGTTGAGGCCAAAAATCCCTTTTTGTTTAAATCTTCACTCTGTCTAAATGATAAGATTATTCACTTTTAGAGATCAGAGTTCAGAGTTCAAGCTCAGAGAAACTCATGTTTATCCATTAAATGATTTCTCAAACATCTTGATGGATTTCTGTCAGAAATGTCACAGATATTGTCCCTGATCTAAAGAAGAACTGAGAAGACATTGGAGTTCAAAGGAACTGTTTACTCCTGTCTTTTGAGTGTGAAAAAGGCTTTTGCAGATTTTCCTCATTTTTTATAACAAATGTCTTTTCTGTCAGAATAAAAGACTGATTAAAAGTTTGCATCTCATTTTTTTTGTTTTTGAATTACACCACTGTCACCCCCCAGAGCCCTTCTTCTTGACCCATCACAGTACATTTAATGTCTGGCACTTTAACATCTAATAGAGGCATAAACCACCAGGCAGTAGACACTGTTTTACTCAACCCAGTGATGCAAGTGTCTCCTAGTGTCTCATTAGGCAGAGAAACTCTAAAATGGTTTAACAAAGGATATCATTTCATAGGTAAACACCTGCCTGTGCTCTTTATTTTCACTCAGAATTTATCAAAGCACAAAGTTGTACAATTACACAGAATTAAAAAAAAAACATGAATGTGCCATCTGTGACTGTGGAGTCTATTTCTGAGTCTGAATATCTATTCTGTGTAAGTCTCTCTTGACCTTTTGTAATATGAAAACATTTCAGAGCAGCAATGGTGCATCACCTCTGTAAAATGAATTTCTGACATTTTTCGTTAAAATAGCTGACAGATGCCAGATTGTTTCTTTTCATTAACATCCTTTAAAAATGTGACTGAATCACAAGTTTCTTTGAACATCTCTTTGTTAGAAAGGATAAGTGCAAACAAAAATAACATGGTGTCAACTTACTTGAAAGTTTCTGCAGAAGAAAATCTAAATAGTTGCAGCAACAGGAATGGAAAACAATTGTTTTTCCATAACAGTTATAAAATGGCATCCTCCTGTTCTTCTTTATCACATGATGGGAAAGATTCCAGTCTTCCACATCCTGAAAAGAGGGGTGTACAAAGCAAATGGGTGTATGGATAAACTGATGGGTACCATTGATACCTGTGACAAATCAGAAGGAAACTATATGCGCATCACATTTCAAAACAAAAAGTCTTTACAGTGAAAACTGCTTGCAAGAATGTACTGAGAATATGCACAATAACTGTACAGTTGTTAGAGAATTCAGTTTCTGGGCAAGTAAGTAAACTAAGATTTAATATTACACCAAAAGATCATTTGGATTGATCATTTTATTGCATGGCTTTGTACCTTTACAAGGCAAAAATCACACACAAAAAATTCTTACCAGTTAAAGAGCCCATATTGAGTGCTATAGCATGTTCACAATCAAAAATGCCTACTTTTCATATACCCAGCACCCCTGATCCAGCTGTATTCTCACTAATCTGAGATGCTCTGATAGAGCTTTTGCCCCTTTAAGGTCCCCTTACCCACATGGCCCCAGACTGCTCAGCTTGGTTAACCAGTCCACTCTGTGGCAATTGGATGGTTCAGTGCTGCTCGACCCCATGTTGTCAATGACTCTGCACTCATTCAACAATCTGCTCTGCAGTGGGCTTGCACCATTAGAGGGAGAAGTCCTGATGCAGCAGACTTGTTGCCTTGTGCATTTAAGTGCTCTATCATGCAGAGGAGACAAGTTAGACTTACTAATGAGTATTTAAAACTCAAAGAAGCTTGATAAGGACTCTTCAAGTGTCTTAATACTTATCATTTCTGCCAGATAAAGAGATTGAGTAACAAAGCCACGCAAGATAAATGATATATGCATGATTACCTCTGCCAAGGAGGTTATGTTTTTGCCGGCGTATGTTGGTTTATTTGTTTGTTTATTAGCAAGATTACGCTAAAACTACTGGATGGATTTTGCTAAAAATTTACAGGACATGTTGGTAATGACCCAACTTAGAAATGATTAGATTTTGGTGCTGATCCAGATAACCACCATTAGCAAACAATCATTTTTGCTAAATAACTGTCAAACTCATAATGATATCAACATGATTGTGTGAGATGTTGGTAATGACCCAACTTAGAAATTATTAGATTTTGGCGAAAGATCATTTTTGCTCAACAACTGTCTAACTAATAATGATATCAACATGATTCTAAGTGCTAGGTGGTGGGTTTTCAGGGTCAAGGAATCATATTATGACAGTAACTTTTTCATGGTACTATTGCTTATTGATGTAACAGCAATATGTAAGCTACCTTGGCAGAGGTTTGTTTTGGTTGTGGATTGTTAATGTTTGTTCTTTAAAAATGTTATTGAAAGAATGATGTGGCATCCTCAAACTGGAAAACTACATTGGCATATTAAAGATAAAAAGGATGTGAACCACCAAGAAAAAACTGAAATGCTTAAGTTGATAAAGTCGTAAATTTACATGATAAGAATCTTTTTTGTTTTTACTTTATAATATTGAAAGTAGTCCATTAGCAAACAGATAAGTATGCCAGATATTGAAATTTTCCTTGATCTAATGCTGATGATAATGTGACGATTGAAGCTAATTGATTTTATTGTTGCTTAGTACTGGAAATAAAATTAGCCTTTAAATCAATCATGCTATTAACTATAGGCATGATGTGAAGGAAAAAGCATTATATGATATGCTTTTCCTCTTTATTTATAACTTCAATAATTCAATCTTTCAATCCCTGTAACTCCATGCCATTTTCTGCTATCTGTAAATCCACCTGGACAGCTGCATGACTGTCAGAACATGTATGCTGTGCGATTGATGCAGTAAAAGCTGATTGATCAAAGAGATAAAACAAGAAATTGAATTGGAAATGACACTTGGATCAATGCTGATCAAGCCTTTTCACATATGAATATGGTTCTGGCAAGCTTTGGATATAGGAGGAAAATTAAAGTATGCAAAGATACTCAAGAAAAAAAAAAAAACATATTAACACTTGTTCTTCCAGATGTTTGTTTTTGCTTCATATGGTCATTTGTGCCACTCTTTGAAGCAGGCCAAAATGTTACTAAAGACCATATTAAATAGCAAATCACTTTCTTTTTAATTCTTTAAGGAACAGGCCGGTGACGACCCTTTCTTGTTTCAACCTTTAGGAGCTTCTGATTGGGCACTACCATAAAAAAAACCCACAATATAGATAGAAATCAGGACCATCTGATCGATTAATAGCCTGACAGGATGTTATCACCTTCTGTAATAGTCAAAATGCCAGTCCAATTATATGACTGCTATGTTTCTTTAAAAGATAATGCGACAAAATCACTAATCATAGATATTTTTTGCTGTAAATCAACAAATACAGTGTTCCAAAAATAAATAAATAGATAAATAAAAACCATTGAATTTTATGGCTGGATTAGAAACTTTTCAGAGGGGATGTACTTTACCTGATGTCCTGAAAAGATCGACTACAGTGTGAGTTCTCAAACTCAGTTTTCCCCATCAGGATCTGTTGTACGGTGTCAGGGATGTACTGTTAGTGAAATGTGTGAGATTTACTGCTTGGGGGCATCGGTGACCTTGTGGAGCTGGGAGAGTTGATGTAAATTTAAGACACTATAAACTTGAAAACGTCTTATTAGTCATTTTCAACTTTATACACTTGTAAATTCAATGCTTTATTACTTGCAAATTAGTAGCTTCTGATCTTATGAAAAAAGTTTCTTTTTCCAAACACTTAGTGATTCTATCTTACTTCATGTTTTCAAACTTAATATGTGTCCACAAAAGCTGCTGAATTAGAATTGAAATCTTTTTCTTTCCTCTTATCAGCATTTTTAATTAGCGATGAATGATGAGAAACACTCTGAGCTTTTGTTTGAATGAAAAATAAAAACAGATATAAAATTATTTCATGAACTTCCCTTCCCTTCATCAGATCATAACACTGTGTCAAATATTCTTTGATGCTGATATTGTGACCAGAAACCCTTTTCTTTCTTTCCTCCAGTGCATTAGCTTCCAAACTCTACCCATCAGTTGTGATTTTTCTCCTCACAGACTGAAGATTACTATGATGGCAGAGTAAATCTTGAGGTATAAATGAGGGGATTTCCACAAGCTGAAAGCTAAACTGTAACATCATCACAAGTGGTGACTTGATTCAAATTCAAAATGCTCAGCTCTTTCAAAATGTTATTTGAGTTATTTTTACTGTTTGTATCGTCATACTTTGCAAAATATTTAACACGTTTGGGAAACTTCCTCCATTAAATATTGAAAGAACAGAAAGCTCTGAGCTGGAGCCAGTGACATCACACACAGAGTGATGTTAAGTGGTTCACCTCTGCTTCAAAATGTGTCAGAAACTTATTTTCACCTCCGTAGTTTCACGCTCCATGCATATTTTCTTTCACTAAAATGTAGAAAGTGTGTAATCTTGCCTAGAATTCTACAATCTGAGGTGACAGACTACATTTTTGCATCACTATTCATAGATCATGTAACCGTCTTAATCACTTCAGTGTAGAGGTTGATAATGATTGATGCTGTTTTGTGCATAAAATCTGTCCTTACAAAGGGATTACATATGCTACTAGCAAGTAGTCCTTACTGCTGTACAGAATATTGTGCTACATTTGAGTTTCTGATTTTCAATAACCAAAGCTCTTATTATCTAAACAAACAGCCAAAATACAGTCTTCTCTCATAGTCTTATAGTTTTTGAATGAAAATGTTTGCATGTATACATGAAATGAGCAAACATCCAATCAAGAATCATTGTTTTTTTACACAATTTGGGTGTTTGTTTGAGGACTATGTCCAAAAATAATCTTGTCCAGTGTGAAGTTTTTCACTCTCATCCCCACTCATAAATGGCTATTAAAAACTATATGTATTACAAGGTTATATGATATGCATTTTTTTTTAAATTATTTCTGCATAGAACAAAAATGTGTTTTGTTTTCCTATCTGTTCTGTCCACAAGCCTGACTGGTGTTATCAGGGGCGCTGCCAGAAATTTTGGGCCCAATGAAATAATATCAGATTGGGCACCATCCCAGAACATCTCTGCACTGTTTCTCATACCAGACATTTGTAAAGCAAACTGATGAATTGATATGACAATATATATTTTCTAATGGACCACTTACAATTTTTACAGCCAAGTTGTTTAAAGACACAAATAAGCTTCAAATAGTGGATAAAACACTCTTCAAATAAAACCAAGAATAAAAAGTTAATTAAATTACGTAATATATAGAAATTTCTTACATTTGGACCATATTAAAGGTATTTTTTTTTAATTTATCCTTATTTTAATTATATTCAATCGGTTCTTAAGAATCATTGCTCCTTTAACCCTTTAAAAGATTCGAAACTTGAAGATTTACACATTTTTCTTGCTCTGTAACCTGTATATTTTCTCAAGGGCAAAAATCCAAACATGCTATTTGGTACAGAACAATAACATCACTATTCATGCCCCTGTGCCAACTTTTTTGCAATGTGTTGCTGCCATTAAATTCTACATTGATGATTATTTGCAAAAGAAAATAAAGTTTCTCAGTTCAAACATTAAATATCTTGTCTTTGCAGTGTATTCAATTGAATATAACTTGAAAAGGATTTGCAAATCATTGTATTCTGTTTTTATTCACGATTTACACAACGTGCCAACTTCACTGGTTTTGGGTTTTGTATTTAAAGAGAAAGGACATCTCTTCAGGCCTAAGTTTAAAAGTTAATAACTTGTTTAAAAAAATACTAATGATAAAGTATTCTTTAGGAGCCCTTGTCAGTCATGGGCCCTTAGCTTGTCCCTCCCAATGTTACTTTTTGACTTGTGGCCATCTTACTTGGTGCAAGCAGGTGTTTTGAGTAAATATTCCTTTACTTACATTTTTAACCCAAGACATATCTGATAATCCTGATTAAATTCTGTTACTTAAGAGCATTCATGAGTACTCCTGTTGGCCTCAGCATCTGCTGTTACCATGACAACCACAGAAGTAATCGATCATGGAACACCAGTCAACACGGTCACAAGTGAAACAAGAACATCGGGTCTCATCCTTAACAGCATCAGTATTTGTATCATTTTAAAGCAGCAAAATAGTGAGGGAGCAGCTTTAAGTGTTTATGATGATAGTCCAGTCAGCATCACTTTAGCAACATCCACAGCAACACGTGAAAACAACAGTGATGATGTTGCACAGTGTGCCATCACCCCGAGGAGAGTCTGGTACAGAATGTGCAGAGTCCAAACAGAGTTTTAAAACATTATCAGTAGAAGGGGGCGCAGCAAATAGTGTGACTGCCTCATGGCAGGAAGGTCCTGGTTCCAGTCCTGTGTCAGTCAGGACCTTTCTGTGTGGAGTTTGCATGTTCTCCCTGTGCATGTGTGGGTTCTCTCCGAACTCTGGCTTCTTCTCACAGACCAAAAGCAAGATAAACTGCTGACTCCCTGTTGCTCTCAGTTGTGGATGGGTTTGTGAAAGGTTGTCTGTCTCTCTCTGGGATCTGCTGCCGAACGGTTCAGGGTGTACCCCACCTCTCACCCAATGGCAGCTAAGATCGGCTCCAGCCCCTGTGACCCCAAAGAGGGATAAGATAATGGATGAATGATGGATTATTTTTCTAAAATACTCATTTTCAGAGACCTAAGATGTAGCTTACATGTAGACAAAAGGCCAAGACACAGAAAAAAGCTGAATTTTTTTCTATTTAGTCTGGTTTACAAATTTGCACTGCTAACACTCACACATTCATATTTAAAGCACCAAAAGAGGACCCTGATTTTAGTCCTATGAAATGGGGACAAGTGTTTCTGGTCATCTTAAATACACAAAAGTGGTGTAGATGTTTTCTTTTATTGTGTATAATCATATTAATATTTCAAGTGTTTGTTTTCTAATTCTATTTAATTTTTGAGGAGGGAGCTTCTGCACAGTGTTTTCAATGTTTGCCTTAAACAGACTCTAGAAGGTGTTATAATGAAGACTGTGCTCAGAGGTATCCTCATCTTTTAATTGCTATGTAAGAGGTTTCTTCACTTTTGTACAAGAGAAGAGGTTGGAGACAGTCTAAAAAGAGCTTACCATTGACTGAGTAGCTAACGCATAACAGACAAAGGGGAACTTTAAGCAGGCTAAATCTCCATTCCTTTTATATAACAAAAAAACTTTAATGCAGTGTGTTCAACAAAATCCATTTCTCTGTTGGCGTAGAAGGAGGTGAAAGGAGGTCTGCATTTTGTCACGTAGGAGAGTTTGAGCAGCACTCCTCTGCTGAAGCTCTATTAAATTAATTGTCTTCCCCTGGAGTGGCTTGGCAGTTATTGTCACCAAGGCAACCTCTAATTACGGCAGAGGACAAACAGGTGGTCGAGCTGTAACGCTAGGACGGCTTTCATATCACAGTAAACAACAGGTGGTATTAACAAACAGTCTAAACTCAAACTTTATCTCATGTTTTCTGTCACTGCTCGCTGCCTTTGGATTGAATCTGCAGGTGACCGCTCTAAACCTCTCTGAATACCCTCAGGAAGCTAACACAGCTGAAGGTGACAATGACACAGATATATGATCAATAAACTCACACACAAGAACAGCTCAACTCCCCCTGGAACATGGCCGCTTATCCAAGTGATTACAGAGTTTAGACATTTGCTGTTTTTTCCTGAGGTTTAGGAAAGACTCTGGAATATGACTTCAACTCTGTCTCCATGCACTAAAGCTTTTTTAAATCCTTACAAGAAATCTAATTTGAACACCTTCATAGCTTTATGTTGTACACGCTTTGCAGCTCAGGGTATCAAAAAGCAATCCCACTGCAATATTTTGAGAATTTGCTCTCTCTTGTTTACAAACTAGCGCTGCTATCACACACACATACATGTTTAAAGCACCACCAGAGGACCATGATTTTAGTCCTATGAAATGGGGACAAGTGTTTCTGGTCATCTTAAATACACAAAAAGTGTATTTAAGATAATAAGTAGTAGAAAGACCCAGGAGTCAGTACAGTGAAAGCAGGGTTATTAGTAAAATATCATGGCCTTCAAAGAATTTGTAAAATTTTCTGTATCCCTGCATTAAAAATTAGGTTGATGTTATATAAATTAATGTGTTAACCCTTATGAATTCCTTTAATATTCTAATTAATTTGTCCCTAATGATGAAAAAAGGGAGCTTCCCCAAAAGAAAAAAGAATAAAATTAAATAAAATTAAAATAAAACATATCAGTATTTTTTTCCACTTTAAGTGAATCAATCTTTTACAACTACTTTAGCCCAAAATAATTATATCAAATACTAACAACATTTTGGTTGTTTTGACATTTTAAGGGCCAGTATACTTACATAACTCCACAGTCTTTTTTTATAATCAAAATAAATAAACTAAAATAATTTCCATAAAATACATGTCAAAGAATAATTGATTATTATTACCATTAGGCCCTGAGCTTGTAGCCCAAAACTGAATGCATTAGATTATGATAAGATAAATGTGATATGATATAGAAAATGACAATTTTAATGATTTTCAGTGGGACATTTTTTTATTGTTAGGGACATATGTTTAATTTTTTGTAGCTAGCCATTTTAGGCTAATATAAGAAACTAAGATGACAAGTCTAAAAATTTAAATCAATAAATACCCTCTGGCAAACTTGATCTATATTAATTCAACACAGCCAAAATGGCCTTAAAATAGATAATGAATGGCACAAAATGTCTGCAGGACCTTTTAAGGGTTAAATATGTACCAATGACAAGCTGACCTGTTGTCTACTAACAAATTAATGTTCTGTAAATAATTTAATGATGAAAACACCTGTACCAATTAGCCACTTTTGGGGAAAAACAAACAAATAACACAATATCTGTAATGGTGCAAAACTCATGCTACAGCACTTGTTTTGGCTTGTGTCTCTAATCAGTGTCGTCATCATCATGAAGCCCACGGCTCAAAATGTGTCGGTCTAGTAAAAGTGTTTATCTGAACTACAAGTGTGCGTGCAAGTTCGTCTTATTCAAACATTTCTGTGCTTATTAATAAACAACAAGGAAGTTTCAATATATAATATGCTGTGTAACCCAAAGACCATATGGCAGTTATGTATATTTCTGTTAAGAGACTGTGAGGGAAGAAGAAACAAAGTTGTTACAATGAAGTCTTAATTAAAAAAAAACTCTGGTGGAACTATAATGGATTAAGTTTTGGTGTCATTTTAAGGGAATGATGGTCATGGCATGAGGAAGAAATGATTGGATTTTGGTGATGATCCGAGGTAACAAAGTCAGAAATGCCTTGGCAGACATTTGAGCTTCAAGTAAACTGTTACTTCAAATGTGTTTTTTTTTGTCTTGTTTTTTCAAAGGAATTGCCAAGTGGAATCTTTTGTAGGATGTTTAAATACAGTATGTGAATGGAGACTTTCATCTGCTCTAGTGGATCTTATATCCACCTGTCAACTATGAATACACTTCAGCAGAAGCAAAAAGCTTGAATTTCAGTGTAGGTTTCTTTGTTTATGTTTTGAGTAATGAATAAACTACTTTAATGTAATCAACGTTCAAACATTTCTCTGCTGCCTTTTGTGAAGAATAAGGAACTGTCAATGCATAATATATAATCCAAAGAGAATATGGCAGTATTTTTTTTCTTCTAAACAGACTGTGAGGAAATAAATTGAAGAAAAAACAATGGAATCTTTACAAGAAATAGCACTGGTAGAAATCTACTGTATAAATTGTCTAATGTAATTTCTGCACTAATTACCAGAAATGTGACTGTAGGTCTTTGTCATAAAATTTTGGGACCTCTAGAAAATTGTGACAACATAGCAAGGACTATATAGGTTGTACAATCCAGCATATGCACACTTTCACATACGTACTGTACATAATCTTATACCGGAGTATAATTATTGCAGGGCACACACACACATTGTAAACAGTGTTTCGTGCAGCTAAAGGCTCTCTTTTTGCAGTGCTCGTGCCATCTGTCACTCACGGGGAAAACGCTGTGATTCCTGCAGCCACTGAGACTTGCTAAAATAAATAAATAAGTAAACAAACACTCCTCAAAATTAGACTTTGGTGCTGAAAATTTCAAACAACAGTCTGGCAAGCATTTATATTTGTATTTCAAACCCTTACAGCATTGGACCATGTCAAACTTCTGTCAGGAACTTTCCTGCGCGATAGTATTAATGCCTTTCTGTGGACAATATGCTTTTATTGTCCGTTTGTGATTTGTCCAATAGATTGTTAATGAAAAATGTGAAGTAAGGCTATTTTGAACAAAATACAGTCAATTGTTTTGTGACTGTAAAGAGTGGAGCAGGAATGGCCTGATGCTGATACCATCAACAAAAAGCCTATGGGATTTTTCAATGGGCTTTTGGATTAATACTGGTGAAAAATATGATTACAAAACTTACATTTTTCTTTATTTTGATATTTAAAAACAAAAACAGCTCATAAGTTTTTGAACTGAAATCATAATTATTGAGAGCTAAAAGTTAAGTCAGGCTACTATGGAACCACAACATTGCAAACCAGTTGCAGCATCATCACTACTAAGTACTTTTCTGAAGATATTTTAGGGGCTTTTTGGCCTTAACTGGTAGTGCAGAGACAGAAACTTTAATTGAATAAGATTTTTTAAGTATTTCTTAAAGATGAATTGTAGTCCAAGTTCGCAGTTTAAACTCACAAGTTGTGCAATTCCAGATGTATTTTATTGTACAGAAGAAAACCAAAAATCTTCAAAAACTTAATCTCTTTTGCTTGCGTTTTCCACAGACTTGCTACAAGCATCCATCCAAAAAACCCACTGAAATATTCCATAGACTTTGGGACAAAGGAAGTGGACGTGCTAAATTTTAGGACTCATTACTGCACCACTGTATTTAAGGACTTACAGATGTACTGTATCATAACAATAGTCATTCTTTATACTGATAGTCTCACAGTTTTGTTTGTGTGTCACTGAGAGACATCAGTAATAACCACAGTCTGAGTATGCGTTTTAATCCTTTTCAGTTTGATTGATTAAAATGAATTTCTTTAAAACAAAACAAAACAATTTGTCATACATGTTGATTCACAATATTACAAGTTTTATCTCTGAAAAACATGTCTGGCCACTTGACCCCTGACTTTATTCAATTCCTGTCTTGGTAAACTGGGTTATTGAGTCTATTGGTTGATTCCATTTGATGTTGGGGGTCCAGATGTGTGTGTTGCATATTTAAAATGTTACTAGAAATGCCACAGGAATTTCTACTTGGAAGTCGGATGATCTTCAGCTACCCCGAGTTGACCTCTCGTGACTGGGTCATGTTCAACTGGGATGTGATGTAAGTTTCAGCTCAGACATCTGAGTTTTCAGGTAAACAGAATGCACCATATGTCACAACAGATTTTACACAATCCTTTAAATTTAACAAAGAATAAGTAAATATTTAGAGCCTTAGACAATTAATGTGGTGATTTCTGTGTACCTTGTGTTTGTTCAGTTCTAAACGCTCTGGCTTATAATGCGTTCATACAAAACATACAACATAATGCAATTTCATTCGACTTGTAAACCAGCTCTATGAACCACAGTAATGACAAAGGACACATAATCAGGGGTATCTTTTATAAAAATGAGAAATTAAAATGCAATAAGTGTAGCTCCTCATTGTTGACAGTTGGTCACCATTTAGTTAGATAAAAGGAGCTTTTTAAGGGAAATTCAGAAATGAGACAAAAAGCTCCACTGTGGCCTACTCATCTAGACAAAAACAAGCCCTCCCTCCTCTTCCTCCATCCCAGTTTTGATTGGATTTGGGGGGACTGGAAACCATGTGGCAGGAGAAATGACAGGCATGTTTTATATCTCCTCTCCCTGCTTTGAGCCCGCTGGTCTTTGTAGGGCCCGGCGCTCTGCTGGCATTGGAGGCGCACTCACTGCCCCACAGTGCAGTTTGCCGTCAGCTCTGCAAACATGTAAAAAGCAGCCAGTGTGACGAGGGAGGGGAGCCATGAGGACTGAATGCTGATGGCCTCATTCACAGTCAGGCCACACAGCAGCCACACTGACACATTTCATCACCTGAACTATTTACCAACCTTTTATCTCTGCAACCTGCCACTTCAGAGATGAATTATAGGCAAAAAAGCTTTTTTTTTCACTGAGGACTCATTTGCCATTTTCGTTGCAATAAAGACACAAAATTCTGCAAGAAGTACAAGGAATCCAAGTTATTTTATCCATCTTTTTAAGTGAGTGAACAGTGGTTGTCAGGATACTCAAATGTGAAACTCTGATATGGTTCTAGTATTTATTGGGTATACTAGTATTCAACGCACAACGTCAAATTCTGTTCCAGTATCATATTAACTAAAAGATGAAAGCACAGGGCGACCACTGTAAGGAATTCTTGTTTTTTTCCCAATAAGCCAGACAGTTTCAGTAAACATCAAAGTATTTGTGAAAACTCGAAGATGCAGATGGTTACTGGCAATTTCTGATTGATTAAGGCCCTGTCTAACCTTGCAGTGCAGATAGGGCAGCCTGATTCATTGTCAAGCTCCAATGTTAAATGGTTGTGGGGGGCCCAAAGTGGGATGGTCAAATCAGCGTCTTTTAGAGCAGGAGGAGGTAAGGGCTACGAGCGAGACGACAGCAGAAAGTGACTGCTCGTAGCACCCACCAACTGGATTACCTGATTGACCGGAATGGATGTGATTGATGGAATGATCGTCCAGTCACCTGGCAGATATGCTGTTGAAAGTTTATGATAGAAATGTGTCTGTCCATATGAAAACACTGAAACAGTGGCAGGATATATGTCACGCCTGTAAGTGGTGCTGTGATGCTGCCACAGACAAACACAAAAACCAGAGAAGAAGACATGGAGCATGTGTATAAAACATGCGTGACATAAAAAAAACAAACAAACAAACAAAAAAAACAAGTAGAAGAAGAAGCTCCCAAAACGCTGGTTCCATGTAGACAAAATGGCCATATGTTAAAAAAAAACTTTTTGGATATTTCTAAACTCGTCTCCGTGTGAAAGGCCGCTAACACCTCCCTCATACTTCTGGCAGCCTTTCTCGACAGGGGTATCGCAGTACCCTGGGGTGCCCTCTGGCTTTGTCAGGGGTGCCCTCAAAATGTTTACAAATCCAACAAGTTACCACGAATTTGTAGATCATTAGCATGAAATCTGCAACAAAACTGTTTCAGGTACCTTTTTTCCCTTAAAATACGACATAAGCATTGAAGTTATTAAATACCTAGGCTTACTTCAATACTCACCATGCAAATAGCATACCATCTCCCTCGCCAGCAGATGTTGGTGGAGTGTGAGTGGTGCATTTTAGTGACTACAACAAACAAACTAGCATTTCTGTCACCAAGACTGAATCAGAGCCATCAATTTTATCATAATGGCACCTTGGCAATAAGGACAAATGAGACTTGAAGGAAGACAGAGTAGAAACAATGTGAAGACCCTTGGATCCCTCGCGCCCTGTCCCATTACCTGATTTGTGAAATAAAACCATCAAATCAACCAACAGTTCCTGGAAAGCCTCTAAAAAAAACCTGCCCAAAACTCACCTTACACTGGCCAGAAAGGATGTCAAACATTTCATTTGTTTGAAAGTCACCACTACCAGGAGTAGATGATGATGCAGTGTGAAAAAGTGTTGGGGAAAGCCCTCAATAACCGTGAGATGTTTGCACCATCCAAGGCTAATGCTAGTAATGTTTAGGATCAACCTCTTTACTATCTCATGAAATAGATGAAGGGTTTTAAGCTCAGTTTTGCATTATTGCACAAATACTTTGTCAAAGTTTGGAAAAGACTGCTTATGCCCGCCTGTCACTGTGGTTTGTGGATTCAAATGTCTGTCAGCCACTTGTTTTCTTTTTTTTTTTTTCTTTATTTTGTTACCTAACACTTTATTTAATACACTTGAATTAAGTTGCAGCTGCTGAAAACAAACCATTTCCTGAAATTGCTTGAACAAAAAGATATTTTAACGAGACATTAAATGGGTACTTTTACAGTGTAGGACTTGTCAAAATGGATGTTCTTAGTTATCAGAACCACTAAACTGTGGCTAAGCTTCTGTTATGCTTAGTGGACACTAATGCTGCTTTTTTCCATTTGTGGTATCTGCTCAGATTGGCTTTAGCCAGCATGGCTTGGACGCTTCCTGCCTAGTTTTTCATTACAGTAAAGCTACCGGGCAGAGAAGAAGAATTCATTGCAATGATGGTTGCGAGCAGCAAAATAACATACTATTTAAAGCAGAGGAAAGTTACAGAGCGATCAGCGAGGGGCGCTTTTTGTTCCTGTTGTATATACCCGACCATTCAGAGGTCAGCAGTGTCTCCACGTCACATTAAGTCTTGGCTCGGCTCAACTGGGACCCTGCTGGAGGTGAGACAAAAAAAAAAAAACATGCCAGGTATGAGATGGGATACCTTCCAGAAAACTAAAACAACTGACTAAAGTTGAGCCAAGTCTTGCTAAAACCACACAGTGGAAAAAAGACCTTGAGTTAGACCATTCAAGCATAGCCTGTTTTTGTGGACGCTGACATTAACCCTGAATTTAATTTTCATTTTTCCATCACAAATTATTTTTACCTTTATCTACCTGCCACAATCAACAGCAGGCCCAGCAAATTAACCTGACACTGAAGAAAAGAAAAAAAAAAAAGCATTCGGTTTGTGCCAATTTCCAACCCTGGCTGCCAACATCACTGGGCAGTTAAGACATGGTGCTGATGCTTTTTGATTGATTCAGTCCTCTAACAAACATCTGTCTCATAAAACTGAATTTGCTAAACTGTGCTCAATTGCACAAACACATTGTCAACAAGTTGTCAAATAAGATGCCAACATATTTGTGTTTTGGACAGTCACCTGATTGTGCATACCATAACTTGGCATTCAATATGTGATTTATTCTCCTCCTATGCATCTGTTTCTGTTGGTACCAAAATGTGCAAACATATTTGTGCAATGTAGACATTATGTGAGAGGTTGCTTTTATTTTTCATAAATTTAACCCTGTTTCACTCATCTATCTTATAAAATAGATGCAGTACTTTTAGGTTTACTTGTGGATAATTGCACAAATATGTTATTGCTGTTTCAGTTCAGAAATGTTTCCAATGTTTTGGTGCAATTGATGCTTTTTTGGTAAACTGAGCAACCAATCAGAATCAGAGAATCCCTGGTCATGGCACCAAAGCAGGCAGTGTCAGGTTTCATAGTCAAACAATTTCTGTGTGGCAGAGTTTACATTAATGCTGTTACAGATTTTGTATGACCTAGTGAAAACAACTAAGGAGTGCGGGGCTGTAGAGAGGATCACCTCCTGGAAAGGGTGGAGCTTGACAAAGGGTTAATTCAGATGGTATGCAGAGGTTTGGCTGCATTTCTAATGAATTCACTCTTCTCTATCACATGAATATATTTTTAAACATCTATACGTTAGAGGCCATGGAACCATAAAAAATGAGAGCTTAACATATTAAAATGGTGGTCTTTATAAGTACATAAAAGCATTGAAAGGATTGATAGTATGGACCATTTTGTTAACCTCATCGTGAACTGTATTTATGTGCATTATGTGGACAATCTTGAAGGTATTGCATTTGAGAAAATAACATTTATTAGACTGTTACCAAATTAAGAGCATTGGATCATCCTTCATATCTTGATTTAAAACATGTTTACTGCATGCACACAACATGGTCAAAGAGAGGGCTTCTTTTTTTAAAAGAAAAATACAATAAATACATTGTGTAATTTATTATTAACTTTGGCTTACAGAACTGTATATGTTTTAGAAATCACTGCCAAAATGTCAATATAATGTGGATGTGCGACATGCAACCCTTGGTTCTTTTGCAACTACATATATGAAATCTTTGACAATAATTAAATGACATTCAGACATTTTTAGGAGAATGTCAAAATTAAAGCGACATAGTCTATGGCAGCTTCTTTTCATCTTTTTTTCCTTGAACTGTCTTACCCTCCATCTAAAATAAATTAAGAAGGCAAAATTAAACGACAAAAAAATGTAGTTTTAAAGATTTAAGACACCAAAAGGCAGTCCAAGGCAGAGCTGCTGTGAGACTCACAGACTTGGCAGTTTTCATGAGGAGACAGCAGAGCACTCGGATCACACTGAAGCTGAGAGACGGACGGATGCAGGAGACGGATCAACGGTGAGACAAAAAGAGAGAGAGTCGGGTGAAATGTTCAGATCAGTCTGTGAGAAATCTCTCTTTTAGTGCCTCACCAGCGGGCCACCTGGCTGGTGTAGTCCTCCGTGGTTGCAGGAAAGTCCCCCTCAGCCTCCCTCTCAAAGCCCCCACCTCCTCTCCTCACCCCTCTGTTCCATCCTCCTTTGTGCTTTGGCGGCCTGCTCTGCTCTTTCTGCTCCCTCAGCCAGCGCCTCTCCTCCCGCCTCTTCAAGCGCACTTCCTGGTGCTCCCTCTGGCGGCTGTACTGGAACCGCTGGAGGAACAGGTCTTTTGCGTACTCGTACAGCTGCACGTCCAGGAAGTTGAGCTCCTCGATGCGTCTGCGCACCGGCTCACTGAGGTCCACGTTGGCCGCCCGCGTGCTGTTGATCTGCGTGAAAGCGGCAATGAAGCGCAGACTGAAAGTCCGCTCGAACAGGTACTGAGTCTTGCGCTGGAACTCAGTGAGCCCGTAGAAAGCCATGTTTTTCAGGTTGCTCATGGCGCTGCTGAGGAGGATGTGATTACGTTGGCTTTCGTTCATGGATGAAAGGTTGTAGCAGCCGACCAAGCTCAGGTCGGCCAGCATTCGCACCTGCCGGTTGTTGGCCAGATTTGACGGGCAGTTCATGAACTCGCTCAGACTGACGCCGGACCAGTCGTCCCCGTTGTAGCAGTTGGGCAGCTCATCCTGTGTGGGCGAGCGTCCATCACACATATGGAGGGCGGTCTTCCACGTGGCACCTCGCTGGACGTGTTTCCACTCGCTCAGGTAGCGGGAGACCGGGTCACGCAGCATGGTGATGTAGTAAAAGTTCCTGCAGCCAAAACAAACACAGTAAGAGAGCAATGAGCACATCATCATCATCATCATCATCATCACCACAGAGGGTTTCACTGTGTTGTGCTGACAGATGGTGACTTTTGTCTGTGTGTGAAACCTCAAGGATGAATGCTAATGAGAGAACTGAAAGAATCACTAATGATATTATTATAACTCTCACTAAATTGCCCTTGACAATCGAACCCTTGCAGCAGAGTAATGGTTTGACAAAATTGAGCCAGGGAAGTTTTTCCACAGTCCTCAGACTTCTTCCCACCTGCCAACAGTGAGAATAATTGGGAATCAAGTCGTTACGCTAACCCACAGACATACATTAAGTGAATAAAACTGACCCGGCCTAATCCTAAATATGTCACTCTGACAAAATAATGAGCTTCCAGTTTGGGAGCATCAATTCTGTTGCACTTTTTAAGTGGGTATCCTACCAATCATTTGTCATTCATTCACAGCGGGGCACAAAACAATTCAGCTGGAATTCTGAGTGTGAGGACTATTCTTCTTTCATACAAATCAATGCCTCCCACACAGGGTTTTTATAGCAGTATTTTAGTCACAGCAAAAGAAGAATGAAGAAGGGACGTACTCACACCCATATCCACATGGTTGCCTCAATTAGGGCGTCAGTTATATGGTGATGACATGTAGTCTATATGTTACCACATACGCCCAAAATGCAGCCTCAGTTTGAACATTATTCTTAAACAGGCAACCTAATGTTTTCACACAGTAAAAAGGAAACTAGAGGAGCCCAAAGCATACATGCCGTACATCCACACATTTTTTAATACAATCCATTTTTCCATGATGATGAATTTCTGGTTGTTCAGATCTTGAGGAAATTACTGTAATAAACCAACTCTTAGGAAATCAAGTCAAATAAAATGTGTGAACGCCTGCTCACTACAAACATATTAAAGAAAATCACAGTCATTATTTTGCTCTTTGAGGTAATTGTATCATATTTGGTTTCATGAAATTACAGGGGATCATACATTTGACAATGTTTTCAAGCACAACAACATCCATCTCCCCTTAACCCTTTGTTATGACCTTAATTTAGCACCTTAAGGACAGAAAAATATTAAAGGTGAATATTTTTATAGCTAATTGTCTTCACCCTGAATATTTGTTAATTATCTCTTTAAAGGCCTGTTTGATTACACGGTGCTAATATTTTAATTAGAGATAACACAAAAATTACTATTTAAAAAATAAATGCTAGGGGACGAGGGGATTTTTTAATCTCAGTCTTGGATATGTCAAAAATGAACATCAACATTGACTTGCATGCATCATTAGCTTTTGCACAATGTCAGATTTAAAATTTTTCACACTAGCAGGCCATATATGACAAAAAATGGCCACTTTCAAAAAGTGCAATAAAAATATTGCAAACACATATTTTTCAAGTTTTTTTGGGTTCAATCTTTCAATTAACTTTAACCATTTAAAGCCTGAAAACACAAATTATAGCCAGGGAATTCTATTTTTTTTTGGAGCTGAAATGTTTAATTCACTTCGACTGAAATAAAAAAAAAAACATTCCATAAAATTTAATATATATATTTTTTGTATCTCATTTGATACATTAGGTGTTTTTGGCAACTGATAATCCACTTGAGGACATTTTTTTTTTATCATTTATCTGATTGTATTCAATGTTTTTTTTTTTTTTTAGTATTTTGTTGATCATATTGATTAGATAGAGGCATCATAAAAGTTTGTATCAAATATGATACAACAGGCTTTAAGGGGTTAAGTCCTAAAAACTATCACCCTATGAGCACATTTTTTCAAAATTTTAACCCTTTACATATAATATGTATGATGTCAATATTTTTATATGAGAACTATCCCAAAAAAATGAGTTTTTCAAAAGAAATAAATGCTTGGGGGCTGGGGGATTTTTTAAAAATCCCATTCTTAAATTTGTCAAAAATGAACAACAACATTGATTTGAATGCATCATTTTTCACTATCAACCCCGTTTGTTTTCTAACAACTTGTGCAGTGAGCTGAGGGAGTACCAACCCAGAGAAACCATGAACAGGGGCACAGTAAACCGAGCACACTCACTTAATATTGTTGTTACTTGTGGGTTTAAAACATAAAGAGAAGAGAACACTTTTACCATGCAGATGTATACTAACTTACATTCACTGAAAACAACAACAGTGCAACACATAGTTTCTCTGACATCTTTTGGTTTTTGAGTGAATGTGTGTGGTTGTGTGCATGTGTCTGCATTGCTTTGCTCCTTAAAGCAACAGTATGTTAATTTTTTTAAAGTTTTTAATATAGCAGTTTTGAAGTACCACAATTTCTCGATTATAACACACACTGTTTGGCTTTTAAATAAGCTCTAATTTTGTGGGTGCATATAATACACGAGTACAAACAAAATACTTCAAATGTTTTGTCTCGCCAACATCGTGATTGCAACACATCTGATACAAAAAGCCAGAATATTCTCTTTCTCTGGGAAACATTTCCGCCAAACTTGCGTAATTCTTATTACTGGCTGTTAAACTGTTCTAATCAAAGATTTTGGGTCTTAATTAGTTTAACTGTGTGTAATCATTTTTAATTCTCAAGTGTTACCACTCACGGGCAAACACAGAGCGCTGCCATCTTGTGTGCAAGGGGATGCAAAATAGCTGCACTGCGATTGGTCGAAGACATCGGCATGTTGATAGCTGCTCTCTGATTGGTCGGTACACTACGACTGAGCATGCTCGTGCAGAAATCGAGTAATTGCGCATGCATGAAGCCAAAGGTGTTTCCACATCTTTTTTAGAGAGAAAATTGTGTATTTGTTGTAAAAATACTGAAATTTCATTGATTAAAACTTTGAATAAAGGTAATTTTTGAGTTGTTTTTGAGTTTTTGAGTTGAGAGTAAGGTTTGGACAAAATCTGGGTGCAAGTTGTATTCGAGTACAGTGTTTTTCAGGAAATAATTGTGAAAATATGGGGTGCATGTTATAATAAAGTGCGTGTTAAAATCAAGAAATTACAGTATTATGACTTTCAGACTTTACTGCTTTTGTTTACACACTAGCTATCAGCAATAAATGGCCAATTAGCTTGTCTCCATGCTATTTGCTTTTGTTTTTGATGAGACTGAGACAGGAGAAGAGTGACGGATGAAGCCAAGAGTGGAAAAAGTGAGGGTAGATTAACTAGAAGGAATACAAAAGAATAGAGCAGACGCTGAAGGTTATTCTCTTGTTAGATAAACTGTGAAGCTATGATTTTATGAAGGTAAACTTACATATTTTTACTTTCAGTAGCTGAGAGAAACAGGCTTAGGAGATGGCTTTAAACTGCACAAAAAGACATCCTAATGCTTAATGACCAAGATCATGGGAGCCCACTACAATTCCTGTAAGACCAATGATTATATTCTGACTTTAGAAATCTATCTGCAACTATAATCACTCTGAAAATCTTCAGGTAGAATTGCAGCTTAAGTTTGAACTCCTGCATCAAAACAGGCAGATTGTGAGTGATGTTTTTGGATAGCTAATTGGATTTAAGTGACGCATGGCACCACACCAAATACCCTGGAAACACCTCTGTTTGGAAGAAAAATCAGGAAGCTTCTCGTGAATCGATTTTTCCTGCAGTGTCAATATTGAAGCATTGGCATAAAGCTCTTAAGAAGAGAAAGCCATTCAATCTGTGCCTAACCTTAACTTAAGGTCAACATGACTGAAAGAAAAGTGAAGTATCAGAGTAAGTGCAGTGTAAAAATCCCCGTGAAGACAATGTTTTCCGTGAGAGTGACAGCCCGCACAGGAGGTTAAATCTGCCCTTCATGCCGAGGTTGACGACCTCGTAGGAGAGCCACTCTGCTGAAGCGCAGATATGTCAGAGCGCATTCTGACGGAAAACAAAGATCAGACAGGTGTTGGTCAGGTAAACCTCTCTGAAGGTGATGTCCTGCGAGTTTTCCACGTCAATATTTAATGGTGATGCTAACGCCGTCTCTGGAGAGGAGAACACCTCTGGGTGGATAAAGTGGAGTGCGGCGCTGAGATTTCACACTGGCTCCAAAGCTGCTCTCTCTCTGTGCTGCTTCACTTCTTTCAGCACAACAAACGCTCACACAATCTCACCCAGGAGCTGGAAAAAATAGAGCTGCACTGAGACTCTCCTTGCTGCTACATTTTTGTCCTTCAGGGTCGGATTGAACGCACATGAAAAAGGTTCAGAGAAGAATTTGCACCAGAATATTTGGACTCAACTGCATTCAAGTGGCTTTTACGGGAGAATATATCATTTGTTTTGGGTTTTGTTTTTTGATTTTTATAACAACTTGTTCCATTTGTTATCCTTACAATCCTGTTACATCAGCTCTAAGGCTGAGATTACATCAGAGACTTTATCAGAGTCTGCTTCAATATCACTACAGTGTGAGAGGCTGTCTCCGAGACTCAGGGACTGATCAAGAGCTGATAGGAGTCAAATAATTGATCAGCTGATTTATCAGCAAACTTCATGAATAATAAACTAAAATCCTCCTCAAATGATGCCTCTATAGTCTGCAGGCAAAATGGTTATTTGGATATGTGCATTTTTATGCAGTGTTAGCCTCGTGGGAAGCCAGCCAAAGACTTAGTCTGGTCATTACGTCTTTATGTTGATGACTCCATTGTGTATGTTAATCACAACATAAAATGTTGTGACTAGATGAAAGAAATATTGAGCTTGAATAAAACAGTTTAAAATGCTCTGAAATGAAATGCAAGATACCAAAAGAATATCCAAAAAGCCGGTACATCATCAGGGGTTAGGATTGCTAAGCATCCCATTAAATGAAAAATTCATCTCTTTAAACTTTACTTTATCAGATGGATCGAAGGACAACAACATTTACTCTGCTCATAAATAGGGTATCCAATAAATACTATATTTCAATAAGTTGTGACAATATTTTTTCAGAGTTTCATATACATAATTAGTTTTGGATGAATATGTTAAGTCTTCCATTTGGGCAAATTTGATAAGAACATCAATTTTTAAATCATTTTCTATTTTATTGTGCAAAATTGAATTTATGTATTCATAAATCATACAAATAAGGTGGCAGGGGTTTTCAAAGAGCAGAAGAGTGAGCGTCCCCTGTGAGAACATAATGTCTGTTGCACCTCCCCACTACCAAACATGCGCCAATAAAAAAGTGTTTTTAAAAATCAATGTATTTATCAATAACTTAATTACAATTATATTCTTAAAAATAAAGGGGAACATAATTTTTTCCAACATTTTTTATTTACATCTCCTGTCTTTTTTTTTTTTTCTTTTTCTTTTTTAGATAAAATGAAAAAAAAAAATCTTAAATTCAAGTAAAGCTAACAGTCAGGCATTGTCTAGCCATAAATCTTTAAAGACTTTTACACTTCTGACAATGTTTTTCTCTATTATTTAAAATCAAACAAAATAACAAAAACAATACAGCCTCAAAAATGAAAATCTTCAATCAAACATAAATTATTTCTCTTTCATTCATTTGAAAACAAAAACACAACTAATTGCCAATGTAGCCAGTAGAGATTATTCAAGACAAATTCACAAAAATTAAACACATTAAATAGCAGTGGTTGGAGGTCTACCTCCTCTTTTCTCTCTTTACTCAAGAAACTTTTTCCCAGAGAATATTATACATTTGTAGGTGCTAATATTTATCATTTTCTCCATGAATAGCAGAATTTGGCTGAGCAGAATATTTTTCCTTGTTTGTTTTCTTATTCCAAGACTCCCTGAAGTCCTCTTGGGAGGAGGCCAGCCTCACACTTTAAAAATAACACTGAATTATGGAGATATCTTTTAGCTGATTTCAGAAGCAAACATTTTGGAATTATGAGGCTTTTGCAAATATTGGCCACAAAATAAAATGAAAAGAATAACAATTCATACATAATCCTAATCATACATAATCAAATCATACAAAAGATGTTTGTCCAAAACCTTTTTCTATAACAAAAAAAGAGAGAATTATTAGCAAATGCAAAACACATCTGAATGTCTTTATACACAAATATGTGTTCATGGCCTGTCAGCATCCACCCACTGTCCACTTCATTAGGTACACTCACTCAACTGTTTGTCAATGCAAATACTCACCAAAACTGGATGATAAAAGACTATAAATGTGGCCTGGTCTGTTGAGTCTTTATTCCTGCTGCAACATGTAGATGGTAGGGTGAGAATTTGACTTAAACAGCATGAAGGCATGGAAACATCTTGCCTTGCGTTAACAGTTACTGGTTGTGGGGTAACGATGTCATTAGGGGACATGCCCCTTCACTAGTTGTGAGATGAACCCTGAGCACATTTAGCCCACAGTCAGCTTCAGGGGAAGGAATATGTCTAGGCTTGTCTATGCAGCCATAGTAAATATTAGAGCACAGAGTTAGAAAGCTTATGCTACATCCACTCCTTGAGTAGGCTGTTGTTAGACACAGTTCATAGAAAGTTCAACTATAACCGGATCATAGCAGGAATGAAAGCGATGGCATTATAGGCCTGCCAATATCCAAAATCTGTGTGCATTTTTAAGGTCCCATGTCCAGGTGTGTTTGACTGTTTGCATCAGGCCTAGGGTGTTTATTGAGCAAGGATCTGATTTAAAGTTGCAGTGTGTAGAATTTGGCATTTGAGCGACATCTATCTTTCAGATTCTAGAATGAGCCCAACCATAACCAAGACGTCACATCGCTGAGCAATGGAAGCCTGTGAAGACCAAAAGGGATCGTGAATACTGCATCATTTACTAAAGTGACAAGGTTTGTAACCGTTATTTTTATAGATTATAGGTCAGTTGTTAGCTGCCGTCCTCTCTCCTCTTCTTTGCCTGCTTTCCAGGTAGATTTCAGAACCGGCGGACAGATTCGCGTTTTGTTCTTTTTGTCCCTAAAATCCACCCGTAGACAACATGGCGGATCGTTATACAGCAGCCTACATGAACGCGGCCCGCGGTAATGTAAATGTTTTTGAAGCTTTTTCTAACTAAATAAAAATAAAACAAACGTTTTATGGGGATGATTGTACTCCTTTTTTGACGGACTTTACATACAAATAGAAACATTATATCCTATATTCACCGTTTCTGTTCGGCGAAATGCTGCCAAATTCTACACACTGCACCTTTAAGTTGAATAAAAAAAGAACATGTTGTCTCTGGAGAGACTGAGAAGCAGCTATTTTTTCTGTCCCTTTGGAAACGTTTAGATCTGAGGGGGCGGGGAGGTTATGTTAAGAAGTTCTGCACCAATTGGCTGCCCAAATAATGTCTGATGGGGAGGTTACAGGCTACAAAGCAGACTCAAGTCATGGCGTTTGTCTGTGACAAGCAGACAACACACATGTAGGTGGAGGCTATACAGCTATTACACGACACTTGTGGAGTCCTGTTGGGGAACAGCTGTCTTTCATCCTCTGGCCATAGTGTCAGAATACTGAGACCAGCTGCAGCTGCATGTGGTCATATGGCATATACATCTGTTTTATTTGTCGAGTGTTGAGTGACGTCACAATACTTTCGTACAATGTTCAGCAGTGCTAAGCCTTAATAGGCCAAAGTTTCCCTAAGCTATGCGTACTACCCTGTCTTACATCTACAATGGCAAAAGTTTAAAATCTGTCAACAATTAGGCAGGTGGCTAATGGGAAACGTCATACTCCACCAACACAGCGTTTTTCTCCACTTTAAATACGTCAACCTGCATTATACGTGCTTTGACCACAATTCTGAATGATTTCTCAGCATTTGTTAACGTCAGCTGTGATACATTGAAGTGTTAATGGGCTTTAAGACTTTGACAAATCATACCACAATGTAAACACCCCAGCCCCTCTACATGACCCACCACGGTGATTTCACTCTCAGTCTAGTTGAATTACTTAACATATTGTAATGTAACTGCAAACCACGATAAAACCCTACCCACTGACTTAATGGTTTTAAAAGCAAAGTCAAGACCTACCTATTTAGTCTGGCTTTTACCTGAATTTAATATCCCGATCTTGATCTGTTTCAGTAATTTAGGTTTTATCTTATTCTGTTTTACTTCAGATTATCTTTTAGTAGTTTATCCTCTTATTTTATTTTTTCCCCAAGTTCCTCTTAAGTGTTTGATTTCCCTATTTAAACATATTGCCATTACCTTTTAGTGTCTTTATTCTCATTACAGCACCCTTTTATTATTTACTTTTTTTTTTTTTTTTTTTTTTACTTTATTTCACTTTATTTTTAGTCTATTTGATGATATTTTTATTTTACACTTACATCCAGCGTTTACTCATTTTGAACTTTTACGATTGAGTTTTCTTGGTGTGTACTGGGTACGTCTTTTATTTATGATGCATTTTACCAATACTGTGTATGGATTACGGGGTGGGTCGGAGGTTGGTTAGGTGTGGGTTTGGGTCATACTTCCTTTTATCTTCTTTTAATTTATCTGTCTGTTTGTAAAGCACTTTGTGCTACATTTTCTCATATGAAAAGTAAATAAAGTTTCATTAATCAATTGAATAACCTTGCCTCCATCAAATTAAAATAAATTGTTCACAAAAGCAACATAGTAGGACTAAAAGACCTCCAGATTGTATACAATGACATTAGATAATCTTGGGAGGATTAGTTCTACTCAAGCGTCTGGATGCCACCACTGACAACGACATGACTCAGACCTAAAGCTGTGATTACAGCCTTGGCAGTTGCAGCTGCATCCTGGCATTTGCTCCTGGAGTCGGCTGACTGCAGATACATCCTCATTAGAGCGTCCCAGGGACATAAACACATGCAGCGAGTGTTGTCTGAGTGCACTCGACAGCCCAAAGGTCAGTTGTGTGCACCATCAGTGTCAGAAAGCATCAGGATCAGCGGGTCTGCAGAGCTGTCAGGAGGACGAAGAGAAGAGGGAGGCTTTCCCAGAGTGATAGGGATGGTTGTTGAGGAGGGAGGCAAACAGTCTCCTCTTACCTCCGGCCTGTGTTATCACCAGCAGTACTGCTGTAGTTACTTCACACTATCAAAGTGGTGCAAGTTCACACTGCACTGCTGCTTTAGTGGAGAGTTGTCTCACACCTTTGGAGCAGAAAAACTGACCATCTTATATTTGTTTGTATACAATGATGACGTTTTTTGTGGGTGGAGTCTTGTTGGTGCCAAAAAGTGACCCAGTGTTAGCCTGTGGTCAGTTTGCATCAGAGGGTTGTAGAGCATCTGGAAGCGTTCTCCAATTATTTTAATAGTCTGTCAGCGGAAGACAAGTTGTCTTACAGATACAAGCTAACCCTTAGCAACAGGCTGAGGTTTCCTGACCTGTATTTACCATTGGTTCAGTGGTCTATCATCCAAATGAATGACCGGAGTTACAGTAGACTGACATGTTAGTAAACCCTGTGGAGAAACCCAGCGAGTGTACAAAAGGAAAACAAATACAAATGTCTGTACATCACAGTTTAGTACTTAGTGGTCGTGTTTAGGACATTAAATTCAAAAAATGGTCCAAGGCATTCAGGACAGCAGTCTAGTTAGTGCTACAGTTTAAAAGATGAAGGTCTTAACTAATGACTTTAACAGAATATGTGTATTTTTTGTTGTTACAGTAAATGCTGAGAAAGAGGTGCCATTCTTATCAAAGGGGGGTATACCATCCTTTCGTCACATGACCAGTGTAGCGGGCTGGAGGGCAAAGAGAGTGTATCAACAAGTGAGCACTGTGTGGAGGTGAAGCACAGGATTTTTCATTTTCTACACAACACATATTTACATCCCATGAAACCAAAGATTACAAAGATATTAATGTGAGCTACTCATTTTAGGCCCTTCGGCCCCTTGTACAGCACTATACCTCTGACACTGTTTGAGTCAGTTTGGGAGAACACCACTTCAGGTGTATCGGAGGATCATTCCTGTAATAACACCACCATCTGTATGGGTTATATTTGTTTTCTATGTGTTTGGATGAAAAATTCTGCTGCTTAGGAATCTTTAAAACATCTGTGGGTCATAAGTCATATTATTTATTGATGGAATCAGGATCACAATAAGCTAGTTACCTCTCAGGATTAGGAGAAGTCTGATTGGTGCTCCTGTCTTTACAGCTTAAAGACACTGTGAAGCATCAGACAGCATTAATCCACCATTTGCCCTGAAATGAGACAAGGCTCTCTGCAAGTAAAATTCAGATTTTATCTTCATTTTTACTTTAGAGAATAACTTACTTTTACTGAAAAATAAAAACTGACCTGGCTAAAACATATAGCTAGCTAGCAGAGCTGTTTTCTAAAGCTCTCACATCAATAATCTTGTTATACTGGATGACAAAGTTACTTTGTTTTCATATTAAAGGGATGATTTCTTGAGTTATCAAGAACATAATTAAAGAAATTAAGAATTAATAATGGGAAACAATAATATCAAATGAACATTATCCATCTATTGTAATGATGAATTTTTTTGAAAATTTGGGTTTTGGGTCTCTTTGTTCAGTCATATGTGTGTGTTATTTTATTTAATGACCAATGGGATATTTATTTTTGATAATAAAATTTGTGGTTAAAATCCTCCATTTTGGTTGTTATTCTCATTAAGGATGTGGTGTTTGATTCTGAGCACCACTGCTTTAAATCCTGTCTCTTTCTTTTGGGAGATGTTTCATGAAATATGAGGGTTAAGAACTTGAAGTCAAGATCCCTGCTATACTGTGTTAAATAATGGATAATCAATGGAAAGGAGGTATTTTATTTTAACCCAGAATAATTCTGTAGCAGCAGCAGCAGCAGCATGGGCTAACTGCACTTGAGCACAAACTAAACAGGGTCCATTAAGCAGAGATGGAGGAAGAATCCAAAGTATGAATAAAAATGGAAACTAAAGCAAAGGGTGATGAAGTACGGAGCCACCGAGACTGAAATCCTGAGCCAAGTGTAATTTAAAGTTAATGCATATGGAAAGAGCTCAAAAATACAAGACACTGTGTATGGAATGAATAATTCACTAATGCAGTGGAGATTCAGTACAACAGTTTGAGACATAACAGTGAAACTGAGATCTGGCGTTCATTTAAAACTCTGTTTTTATCCTCAAATAGACAAAAATGAAGTGACAAGCTGTAGGAGAGGCAGCTTGTGCTTTAGGACTGACAGACCACAGGAGACAAGAACCCTGAGCCAAAATAAAACACATAGGAATAATTACATTAATACAGTCTATGTGCATTTTATAGTCAAATGAGTTACTTCAATAGGCAATTATTACAGTTGCTTATAAGAGATGCAATACCTATCAAACACCCCAAGTAGTTTTTTGTTTAAACAGCTATTAGTTTAGCGCTGTTAAGAATCTGTCATCATAAGAACAATGTCATATAAAGGTAGAGGGGATCAATTTGGCGTTGGTGTCTTGTTGGCGTCACATATCAGGGGGCGTTTGACTCATTTGTTTTCACTTGTCAAAGTTGTGGTCAGTTGACAGGGAAAGTGTACGGAACAGAAGTACACTATTAGGATGCCAAGAGACCCAAGACACAGAAGATAATGTTTGTTTTCCACGGCGTGATTCTGGCTTAATTTACCTTGACTCTTGACTCTTATTTTAACCATTAAGGATTGTGCCTGTAAACAAGATGGAGCTCTTGCTGATTAGTTAATGGTCAGAGAGTATCATCACTATAATGTGTGCCACAAGCCCTCTATTGATGAATCCATGATGCTGTATGACTCCACAAACTCTCCTTTACCTTTTAGCAGTGCTTTGTTCTGCTGCTTGTCTGCAACTGTGGGACACAATTTCTGTCCTTGAAGACTAAACTGATCTACAGACCAAATGATCAAAAATAAACCAGATTTTTTTTTTACTGGCACTCGAATAACACACCACTTTTATATGATTATCATCCCTAAAACGGCCCTTGGACACAAAGCAACGTAAGTGAAAAGCCAATGTCAGTGCAACAGGCGAGTGGCTTTAATTGCCTATAATTAGTCTCAATGGCATGATGTCAGCCCACTGCTGCTCCCTGATTACAGGCTGCTTTAACACAGATTATACGCTTGGTTTATGCTGCTGGAGGAAAGGAGAAATTTCACATATTGTTGCAGGTGGAGGAGGCAAGGGGGAAAACACACAACAATACCTGTCTGTGTGCTGGAAAGTTGTTGAGAGTAAAGGCTAACACAGTGAGCAGTAAATAAGTAAAGACAGGCTACCTCCCTGTACAACAGAGGGACTGACTGATGTTATGATGTAGTCTGTGTGTGTGCAGCTGCCTCTGTGGCGTGTAAAACCTCAACCTGTTTACAGTCTACTGACTTCTCTGATTTCTCCACACAATGCAGCAGCTCTGATCTCCCTCTATCACTTCTCAGCACTCCTAAAGCATTCGAAATAACTTTTCTGAACACAATTTTACTGTCACTCTCTGGGCCTGGTTCCCTTTATATAGATGATCACAGACAAACAGTTAAAACCGAATTCCTGGAAATGGCACAAAACAAACATGAAGTTGATTTTCATGACAACAAGCCAACAACAAGTTTCTTTTCATTCAGAAGTATGTGAGCAAAAATCAATCTCTCAGGCCTTGTTTTCACGACAACAATCCACTGAAATGGGACCCTTTTCTTTTCTATTTTCAAAAAAGATTTGCATTCAAATAACATGATTGGATAGTAGCTGCCATACACGTGAAGTCACTGAAATTACCAAAACTAGGGATGCACAGCATAAGATTTCTGCTGATATCCAATATTTCATTATTACAGACAGTTTGTTTTTTAGTAAGATTACAAAGCCTTCACCTTACTGAAATTGATCAATCCCTTTCATGATGCCAGTGTATTTGTGTTGGAAACACACGTAAAGCTAGAGAGACCACAATTTATTCTTTAATTAAGGATACTTTTGATCTATCAAACAGACATTCAGTGATGACCAGGTAAACTATCATGGTACACACTAGTGATGCAACAATTCTAAAAAACTATTGATTTGTACAGTATGGCGTTCATGGTTCAATACGCATGTGCATTGCAGTATTTTCAGTTTTGAGGGCAAAGAGCTGACATTCATTATTGCCATTTACCTAAAATGTAACATAAAAAAGGAAAATTAAGTGTTTTTCTAAAGAAATAAAATTACAGCTCTTTGGAGGTCAATTTTTATATGTTACTCCAGAATATGTCAATAGACATAATAAATGTCCCCTAGGGATACAAAGCCAAATAAAGGTTTATTTTTCTATGTGTTTTTTTTTTTTTTTTTTTTTTTTTTAAACATCATTAGCTACATCACGAATTTTAAATGTAATTTTTGGCACAAACGTGAAATGCAGAATTTGTTTAGGAAAAAAAAAACACAGCTTTTTCTCCTTAATAATCCCTCGCTGTTCTGAAAAAAAAAAAAAAAGGCTATGATGCCTCAAAACGGAAAATAATTTTAAATAAGAAAAAAAAAAAGGGGGCTACGTACTGAACAGTGGACAGAGAGTATTCATCTCTTGTACATGCAAACATTCTACCAATATCATAGCAAAAATATGGAATATATACGTATATGACCAATATCTCAGTCCCTCAAGGAAATTGGGATGTTGCAATTGCAACAGTTAATGCAAATTCAGCCAATCCTCACCATTTCTGTGCAGCCTCACAATTTTACCCAATCAACGCAACTTTAACCAGTCGTCTTAGCTCTTCTCGTCTCCCAGGCTCACACATAAACATCAGATTTTGGACTAAGATTCCTGTTTTTAACAGAGAGGACATATGTGCATCAGAACAAGCTCAGAATAAAACCCAAAATCAATGCTAAAGTTCCAAAAAGCAGCGTCCTGATGACCTAGATCAGAGTTTCTCAAATAGTGGGGTGTGTGCTCCAATGGGAGCGTGGCCACATGGCAAGGGAGGTGCAACTTATCTGGGTTGGGGCATGGCTAAATTAGGGTCTAGGCCACCTGGAATTTGGAATGGCCACCCTGGACATTAGTCTAAAATTACACATCATGATTGGCTATTTGCTAATTTAGAGGTGGATTTATGTAAAAAAAAAAAAAAAAATCACTGTGAGCTATGTAACAATAGGCTTCTGCTAAGTTGTTTCTTTTTTGTATATTCATACTTGAGTTTGTTCCCAAATCAAGAAACTACAACAAATTAAAAAGGAAACGATACTGTGGAGATTTCAAAATGGCCTTGTCTCTTAAAAGTCTGTTTTCTTGACATCAAATAATTTAGTTTTTATGTACCTGTCTGTTTTTCCCACTTCTCTTGACATTACGCATGAAAACATTAAAATTTTGAAGGAGGGGCATGACAGAAAGTAACATAGAACCACTGATCTACATAAACGTGGGGGACAAAACGTCTTGCATCACACGCATTTTGTGGTGCAACATGAAAGACACCCATCACTTAACAAGTGACAAATGATAAACAGATCATGCATGTAACTTCGTGTCTGTGAGTTTGTCCTGTCATATTTTTAGTTGTTATGGTTTGAGCACAACCCCCTCGTCCCCATTCCAAATGACAGGCATAAAACTTATAGACTATATGTAATTTATATGCATATTATTATATAACATATTATTCCATCAGAGCATTGATGCCTTTCATTTGTTTTTCTTCCCTGTGAAGTGTCTCCACTCTGCTCGTCTGTTTTTTTCTTTATATTTTGACACAGTCACAGTGGTTCACACAAACTTACCATCGCCGATACTCCATATCATTTGGCAAAGATTCAGGATCCAACTTAAGGGTGAGCCTCCTAACTAAAGAAAGTAACAACTCTCCCTTTTCTCACGCCAAATTTTATTTTCTCTTTAAGAGATATGCCTATTTCTTCAAAATATTTACAAACCAACTTGATCCCTGTCCATCGTTTGCCCAGAGCCCGCTGTATCCAGCAGCAGCAAGAGCCCTCAAGTGTGATGTTGAGCATGCAGGGGTGAATCCTAACTTGCAATGGCATTGATGAAATATAGCCTCAAAATATCACACAATTTTCTACAAATTTTTGAATGGCTTGCTGCAAAATCAGGCCTTTTTTGTTGCAACAATCACAAAAAATACCAGCAAAGTCCTGGAGGGACTGATATATCCAGTATAAATTAGTTTTCACATCTGCAGATGAGTTTTTTTAGGAAATTATCTACAAATACTGAAAGTTTTGATAATGTTGTCCATCCCTAACCAAAAAGATGCAGTATTCACACCAGGCCAGCAGCTGGCAGTGAGACATCTGTCATGGCGGTGTAAATATTCAAACATGTTAAACACACAGATGCTAATGTGGACCAATTATAAAGGAGGATTGTTGAACCAAGTGATGGCTTGTTTAATCCACTTTTCTGTAAAAAGCGTAAAATTCAAATATTTTTGAGTATGAACAGAGCTCATAGATCTGCCATACTTCAGAGACCATGTGTCGAGTCTCCAGAAAACACCTTGAAGCATTATATTTGTCAGATACCATGAGCATATAGCTTAAACTCAACTTAAGGAAAAGCTTAAAGTAGGATGTTTCCGGGCAAATAAGTACAAATATGGCTAGAGGAAAATTAAAACAGTGTTTAACTGACTGGTCTCAAGTTGATAATTTGCTTAGAAAATGGTCAGAGTGGAGCAGGCTTCATCACAGGATCAGCTCGGCATCAGGTAAACGATGTGATGTTGGTTTGCAGAGTGGAGTTTGGTTAATGTTTATATTAGCAGGGCTGGCACCGCTAGCCTTTGGTTCCCCTCTAGAATCCATATATCTCTTCTAAATGTGGTCACGTGTTGCTGTAAAATGTTGAATCAATAGCAGACAAAGCTTGAGTTTTAATCAGATCATTGGCTGGAAATACAAAGTTGCATATCAAATGAGTTGATACCATATTCACTAGTTTGTCTAAATAACTGGAGCTTTGAGGGCCATTGATTAAAATCTCCTTCTCTTTTCTTTCTCCTGTCAAAGGCAAAGCACTGTTATTTAACGAGTAATAAAAAATAAAGTATCTTATTCTCTTGTTACAGTCAAATGCATCACTCACTGTGAATCTTTTATCTGAGCAGATGTTTATAGGACTGTTTTGACTGCATGCTCTTAACCACTTAGTTTGACATCTCCCCCCTGCAGCAGTTTCAGATGTTAAAGGTAACTCTATCAGACCTGTCAGTCTTGTTGCTAATGGTCTGACTCACTTTGAAGGTCCTCAAGAGGCATCATTTTTAAATTCAGTATGTTTAAAAAAGTCAAAATCATCTCACTGGATCTTTATCTCAAAATGGGACCTTGTGGGGAACCTTGTGGTAGCTGTGTTCAGACAGAAGTTAAAGGTCTCCTCTTGGTGCTGTTATCACCAACTTAGAAAGATCTACAGCAGCACATGAACCTCCTTTATCAAGTCAGTCAGACCTGGGTCCTGGATGTAAACCCAAAGAAAACCAGAATAATGATATTTCAGACACAACTGGTGAGGAGAAAACATGCTGAATTTCTATTTGGACATCTTGGCCTGCACATCAGCCCCACAGGAAACTTTGGCATTGCAGTGAAAGAGCTGAGAGATAGAGAAAGAAGGCATTTTTATGCAACTAGACGAAATATTAATTTTGATTTTCCAATCTCAATCTGGCTCAAAAAATTTTCAACTTGTATTAGAACAAATTATTCTGTATTTGAGGACTAAAATTGAAACAGGATTTTGACAAATGGGACAGAAACAATTATTGAATAATATCAAACTGAATCCTTTAGGACCCTCTTACATCAATTCATAAAGTTATTTGGAAAACAGGCAAAAATATTAAAGAATGGACATGTGTGGCAAATGCAATGCCTGTATTGTTTTTCTGTACGGGACCCCATAGTACACAGTCATATCGAGGTGCATGCCGGTACTTTGCGCTTGTGCTGGGTGCATTTTGGATTCCTAAAATGTCCCGGAAAAGACAGAGCTTGAAATAATGTATTCAGTATGCAGACTCTGCAAAATAAAAATTTAAGTATTCATCTTACACACCATGACCCGTAGTCAAAAGAAGCAGAGCAGCAGTCAGTAATGATGCAAATAGCTGACCACACTGCACTGTTTTACCCAACCAAGCAACTCCCAATAGGAAACGACAATGACAAAATCCATTGTCTGTTTCATCTCGAAAGACTTATGAAGGCTTTAGACTCAGAAAACAGCTTGTGAAACCCATACAGGCTGAATTATATTCAGCTATTATTTAAAAGATATACTTGCTGTTAACTATGCACACAGGACGGCTGTACCCTGTGCTGGTTCAGTGGGTTGGTTGTGCACTTCATCCAGAATTAACATGGCACAGACACGAGCTTTAGTCTCACATGACCTGTAGGATCAATGTATGCATAAATGTAAAGAATATGTGACAGGGCCAAGACATCAGCAGGAAAAACTATGACAGAAACTTTTAAAGAAAAACTTGTACATCAAGTTCACAATCTTCCATTCGTAAATAATGAGTTATCAGAGTGCACAAACACAGACATGGCTATTAACCTAGCTGATGACAGATAAATGGTCTTCTAGAAGTCAGCAGAGCCAACTAAAAGTCACAGGTCAGCACAACCACTCTAAACACCATTACACCGACACAGGTAGGACGGTGCTCAGAGGAAAGTATTGTAGAAACAGAGCACAGACGGGGGTGATGATGAAGTCTGACCACTGGTCCTCAATAACCACAAATCAGCTGATGACATTAATTATTGTAACATCTAGATATATTTCAATTTGTATCCCCAAGGAAAAAAAGGACCGAATTCTATAAAGTTGAATAAGAAACACATCTCAGTTAATTCATCCAATCACTGCAGTTTTATTCATCTCTGCAGACAGCTGACACCTCATCCAGTTGCCTCCATACCAGAGTAATGTCACCAGGCAAGGTAGAGACTTTTATTTATGCAGATTAAAGATTTTTTTTTTAAAGTTACGAGTCCAATCAGCGCACATCTGATTAACCAAAGTGCTTCTGTGGTGAGAGAGTTTTAAGGCAGACGTGATGAGGGGCAACAAACATGAAGAAATCAAAAATGTGCTGCGCAATAATGAAGAAGTTGCATGGAGTGAGCCGTAGTGTGCAAATGAAAAAGAAACAAATACTTTGTTTTATTATCTGTTCTGGTGTTTCTTAGTTTATCTGAGAGTAGATCAGACAGGAGCAGACTGTTCACTGACTGACGCTGTCTCGTAGAAACATATACGGTATATTGCACAAATGCTTACGGCTGAAATGAACAGCAGTGGATATCTGCTGATCTGTTAATTATAAAAAGCTCAGAAACACGTCCTTCTGAACCTTGGCTGTGAATTGTCTGTCTGCTTGTTGTGGAGAGCTGAGCCACTTTCAGCATGAATCTTTCTCAGTATTCCAATCAATTAATAAAAACATATGTCTTTTCGCATCCTGAAAAACTGTTATTTCTGCGTAATAAATCCCATTAAAGATGTTGGTGCAGTGTTAATGAACTAAGTTTATCAGATATCATAAAACCAACAGTGTAAAGAAATACAATTCATGTTTTTTTGTATCTTATTCGGTGCGTTATGGAGCCACCAAGTGTTGACCACCTCAGTGTTAATTTTGACAGCACGTTTTAATTTAGTTTTAGTTTCAGTCTTTTACCTAAAATGTCTTTTAGTTTTAGTCATAATTTAGTCATCTAAATTCTTTTAATTTTAGTCTGGTTTTACTTGATGAAATTTCACAACATTTTAGTCGACGAAATCTACTGTAAATTTAGTCGACTAAACTATGAAGTGTAAATGAAGGCATTTTTTATGTTTCTTTGAATTTCTGAAGTCATGTTTTACACTTGGATCCCACCACCACGAAGCTAATGCAGTTGTGACTGGATGTCACTCTTAACTCATCCAACATTTCCACACAACCAAAGTAGCTGTGATTCCTAACTTGTCTCTACTTTTTACATGATGAAATTAGGTCTGATTGGATTTAGTCTCTGTCAAAAAATTTAGTCTACTTTTGATTTGTTGACGAAAATGTCAGTTAATTTAGTTTTAGTTTTTGTCCATTTAGACTTGTTTTAGTTATAGTCTAGTTTTCGTCAGGGGAAAAAAAGGTTGTTGACAAAAATAATTAGTCGACAAAATTAACACTGGCCGCCCCAGTGCTCTCTCACTCTCCCAAATCCGTTATTTAATGCTTGTAAACGCAAAATCAACTAAAACTCTATTTTAGGGAAACAAGGCTAGCAATTTTATATCATCATCTCTATATATTAACCTCTGATTATGTTCTGGCCTGTCATAAAGTGACTTTTAAAAATTTAGCCTGAACTTCATTGCCGACCTTTGACCTAAAGCACGATGAACATCACCTGTCTGAGCTGGCTCAACTGCACCATCATGTGGACTTAACGAGTAACTAATTTTATTTCCTTTGAACCAAAAGCCTTATTAAAAGTTGGAAATTATCACATTAAAAACATTTATAAATGGCGGTTGTGAATTAGTATATTATTGTCACGTCATATATCGCATAACTGTTGTGTACCAATTTTTTACAAATTCCAAATCAAATCATCCCCCATAGACTCCCCAAACCAAATCAAATTGTGAGACAGGGAAAGACTTACAACTTTAATATATCTAAGATCTAATATGTATGTCCTCTCAGTGCTTTATTTATGATGCAGTTTTCCAGCAGGCTTTTTGCCTCAGCTTTTTGTTTTTAACATTTTGCTCCCTTAAGCCTTGAACATTTTTCATTTAATAGATGTGAGCTGTCCAAAATGTTCAAAATTTGTTCCAAGGTCTCTCTTTATTTATTTTTTTTTAAACTTCTTTTTATTGTTTTTTTTTTCTTTTCCAAATACAAACAGAAAAAGAACCAATCCAATACATTAATAAAAAAAACGAATAAAAAAAAAAAAAATAATAATATACATATAAGTAAAAGCAGATAAAATACCACAATAGCAATTGGAAAAAAATATATAATTAATTAAAAATTAAAACACTAACATAACACAAGCTGGAGGATGTCATGCGTTCCGGGCCTTGCCCAGTTACTATTTTTTATTGGGATTACCTTTGTTATAGTAGTCCATAAATGGATGCCATATTGAGTAAAATTGATTTACTTTCCCTCTTAGGGTAAATTTTATTTTTTTTAACTGCAAATGTTTCATTACATCATTCATTAAAGCTTGATAAATTGGAGGGTTTTATTGTTTCCAGTCCAGCAGAATTATTCTTCTTGCTAACAGTGCCACAAAGCACATTACATTATCAAGGTCTCTCTTTAAAGAGGTTGTGGTAGGTTATGACGCTAAACCTGGTAAAATCTTCTGTGTTATTTGATGGACAACTGTGTGTAGTTAAAATCTCCCTCCAGAATACCCACTAAAGCCTCAGCGCTGACCTAACACTGAGGTGATCGAGGAGCCCGGAGAGAGCCCAGAGTACAGTACTCCACGAGAACGACTTATTCCTGTAATTTTGCACCTCACTTGACTCCTGCCCTTTTCTCCCCTCTGCCTCTCCTGCATGTCCGACATTAGTGTTAGACATTAGAGTTCCCACCGGATCCATAACCTTTTCTTAAAGGTTGTCACATTAATCACGCTGCTGATTCCACTCGTCAATCTCCCTCTCTATCTGCCGTGTTTATCGCTCACTCTCCTGTGTGTATGTGTGTCGCCTCTCTTCACTGCTCCTCCACTTTATTCACTGCATATAAACAACCACTATTTCCTCTTCTCCTCTCTCAGTTATTTATTTCGTCCTCCAGCAGACTCCACATTCAGGTAAAGCGTGGTAATGATAAAAGTTTATGAGATCGGAAGGCAGCATGATGTGATGTCTGATTCAATCTAAGCAAACAATTTCAGGCTGGTTTGAGTTTTTATTTTAAGATCAGACATCAGAGCGTGGAACATGAAGAGAAATCAGATTATATCAAAAAGCATATTGACCGGAGACCACAGAGCATGCTGCACAGCAGGGTCGTTGAGTGCACAGACACACACAGAATAACTTTATCAACTCTGTCTGTTTGAAAAAGCTTTTATACACAACAAAGTTTCAACTGAAAATGTGTTATGGAAGTTTAAGAGTTATATTGTAAGGATAAAAACGAAGCTGAAGCTGATCAGCATGCATTGAGCTTTAAGAGCATACTTTGATTTATTTTTGGTTAACATATACAACCTTAAAGGGTACTTATTATGCAAAAATCACATTTTGAAGGCTTTTGAACACATTTTTGGGTATTTGGCCTTCCTCCCAGCCCACAACATGTGAGAGTAGAAAACAAAACCTGTATTTAACAGGCTGCATACATGTAAACTAATGGTATTTGGCGAGCTGTTGAGCCTGTAGATATACTGTTATGTAACAAGCATTTTATTTGTATAAGTCTGCCTCCCCGGCTTGAGAAATTTCTGTGCAAAGTGTCGCCATTGTTGTTTACACCGTTAGCGAGAGATTGGTTTACACCATGTCTAGACCCAAAACCTGTCACTGCTCGGTTGTTGGCTGTAAACAGCCACATATATCTTCACATATAGGCTATCAGCCACGGACGACCAAAGGGTGCAGTGGATTCTTTAAAATAACATTTTAAATTTAACTTTGCAGCTTTTGGTTAAGGTCATAGACGACTACAATAATTTTGAACAGGTAATATGTTCTGACATTGCATAGGAAGATTCCTCTTCGGTTACTCTTTTGGTGGTAGAAGTGGATGATAGCTTCAGGGAGAAGGAGAAACTGACATCACGTACACTGCGTTCCACCAACTGGTATGGCTCGGATCGGTACAGTGTGGTACAGCTTGAAGTGATTAACCCTGATCTTGTTCGCAATTCCATGGAAAACTGTACCTTCATTTGAGGGTGGAGATGTAAGCCAGGAAACTAGGGTCATGCCAGCTGCACATTTGCATGACATCACAGCAGCATGACACAGTGAAGCCGTCTGAAGTTGAGTTCAACTCTCTTAACAAAGAGCAGCGTTTCTGTTTCGTGGGAAAAAAATTCTGCAAAATGAAATTTAGAAAAGGACATCCTGGTTTGTGCTGTGAACTCCCAAAGCATTCTGGGATTGTGCTTGGTGTGAATCAGGATATCCACTTTCATTTTTCCCCACATTGTGTCAAATCTATCTGTGAAACAGAAACATTGGTTTGTTGTAGAGTGAGTACATATGATAACCTTGCAATGTAGCTGGATTAGCAATGTTTGTAATCATGCAGATCCATCTTGCCAAGCTTCAATCTACAACTCTGCAGCACAGCCCAATCTTTGAGGCAGAAAGAGTTGGAGCTACAAGTGAGACAGCAGCAGTAGTGTACTGCTTGTTCAAAGGTTAGCATAGATGCTAACAGCTTCAGTAGCAGATTTATTGGATCTGGACCATATTTCTTTATCAAACGAAAAACAAATAGCACTCAAAAGTATTTCTCAATAGAAAGGATATCTTCACTCCACTTCTGACATGTTTTGGAGTTTGTTCAATGAAGTGGTTTAGGTTTTGTACTTTATGATGCAGGGGTAGCGCCTACCTTCTACATCATCTGATTGGCCCTTAATGAGTGTAAAAAACAGAATAATTGTCCAATCACCTGCTGGAAATGTCTTGAAAAGTTCTGCCCATTCGCAAACACTTTCTGTGGGCTGTTGCCCAGATTGACTAGTGAAATATATTGGACAGTCCATCTAGTGTGTCAGGTTAAACACATCATGGGAGCGCCCAGAGTCCTAAATCCAAAAAAGAAGTAACACAGAAGGTGGATCGTCTTTCAACTTGTAAACATCTATTTATGTGGGTCGGGGAATGCAGTTACAGGAGGAAGTTTGGGTGACAGAAAAGACAGCAGGCAGAGAATAACGGTAGTCCATCACAGGTAAGCAGTACAAATAAAGGAGATACAGAAACAAGACGGCAGAATTAGCAGGTCCTGCTTACCTTTCCAACAGCCCCCCACACTCTCTTAAGCTTTTCGTTCCATTTTACTCACCAGGCAGCGAGAATCCTATGAACAATCCCTGTGTTTTTAATCGTTACTGTCTTCAAAAATTATTGCACTTCCATTGTCAAGTTGTTGATTTTAACATATTTATTGGTTGTAAGTTACTGTCTAGACCTTTTTTAATTTAGTATTGATATTTGACGTGTGCTGCTGACCTCTTGGCCAGGTCGCCCTTGTAAATGAGATCCTGATCTCAATGGGATTATCTGGTTAAATAAAGGTTTAATAAAAATAAAAAGTAAGTGTTCTGTGCTAAGACAAAACAAGCAGTTGCCACTAAAGAGCCAGTGTCATCTGTCAAAATTCAGAATTTCTCTGTCATTGAAAACTTATGGAAATATTTACAGTAATAATACCGTAAAAAAAAAAAAAACTTTTCTTTTTACACTTAGAATCAGTCAATCCAGAAAAAACAAATCCCAATTTTACATACTGAGTGTTTAAGCTCTATTAATACTTTGCATGGAAGCTACACTGAAGCTGATGCTTTGAGCCCGCATATCCCCGCACCAGAGGCCTCTCAGCCTCTGTGTATGTCTTAGGCATTTTCTGTTTAATAAAACATGATAGAATGTCTACAGAATACAAACAAATATGTTCAATGCATTGTAAGTTCATCAGTTTGAACATTAATTATCTTTGCAGTGTATTCAATTGAACATAGATCTAAAAGGATCTGCAAATCCCTATTCGTTTTACACAACATCCCAACATCACTGGAATACCTATAACCACCTAAATGTCACCTCAAAATCCACTCTCACTGACACACGCACCTCTCTTCCCTTCACCTCAATCAGTGAACCTACAGAAGCTGAGCTGCAGACTGCTGTCTGCTCACTTCAAGTCTCACAAGTGTGGTGTTTATGATATCCAGACAACAAAAGGTCAGCTATTACTGCAGGGCTGCCTGATGGAGCGTCATCTGCATATGGCTGGTAAACAATTTGATTGATGTGATTTGCTAATAATAATTTCTGCTCACAGTGTTTTTCTCTTTATTTACTAATTAATATTTTTCAAGTTACAAAAGGGTGACGAAAAGTCACAAAAGAGCCTTAAGTATTTCATTGTTAGTGTTTTAATACACTTAAGCTTATAGTTTTAGAGTCTTGTGCAAGAGGGATAATCCTAACTCTCAAGAGGTATAATCATGAATAACAGTATAACAAAAATTATGTGGCACTAGGGGTGAAAGTGGCTCATTGCCCCAAAGGGTTTTCTTCAGGTACTTTCCTCCCACAGACCAAAAACATTCTCTTTGGGTTAATTAATGATTCTTAGTTTCCCTTAGGTAAGATTGTGTGTGAATAATTCACAGTCTCTACATATTTACACTGTGATTGGGTGGTGAAAGGGAAAAGTGGTATTGATAATGATGGATGGATGTGCAGCACTTGTGTGCCAGGGAACAAGCTTGATGCAGCATGAATGAAACTACACGGTGAGGAGTCACATCAAACTCACAACCACCCAGAAAGGATAGCTTTGCATTTATTTCAGGAAGCTCAGGTAACAAATCCAGGTTAATTGCAAGACAAAGAGAAAGACACTCAGTTCAATCTCACCGACCCTAAAGCTTTAACTTAGTGCAGTGGCATAAAAAAAAAGTTAAATATGTTCTGTGATGGAAAAAAATGTCTCTTGATGTAAAGAGATCTACAATGCCAGTAACTTTTCAACAGCAAAATTATACATTTATGGGTTTTGTGTTTAAAATTGGGGAGTTTTACTACTGCTAATTGCTAACCACTTTGATCAGGGATGCCCAACTAGTGGCCGAGGTCACATGTGGCCCACCTCCTCAATTGTTGCGGCCCACAAGTCAGTTTCAAAATCATAAAATGTTGAAAAATAAGGAAAACATGTCAGAATCTGTCAAATGATATAGCCTGATACATCAATTCACTGCCATGCAAAAATTTGGTTATAAAGGAATATTATCTCCACTATTCTTGGATTAATACATGTGTGTTGTTGTTTTTTTTATTACGGGGAAATAATTAGTAAATTCAGGGCTGTAACTGAAAGTCTTTTTTAAAGCACTAGTTAATGACGTGAAACTCTAATAAGTACATCTGAGGGGAAATGTTTATCAAATATTTGTAATTGGTAACACACTGTTTCAGTGATTTGAAGTAGCTATAAATGGCTTTAATCCTGTTTTGGCTTCACAAATCATGTTTTTTTTATTGGCTTTAAGTTAAAATATATGAATGTTGGTTTTATTAATTGTGCCGACAGCTTTATGTTTGTCCCTTTGTTAAGTTATTGTAATTTTTTTATATTAGCATATCTGAAAATATGTAACAATGCAGCCTCAGGCAGTGAAAATTGGATTTTTGTGGCACATATTAAAGCTGTCCATTCCTGATAATTGGAGGGTTGTTTTTAACTAAATGCCAAGGTCATAAAATTGGACCATTGCAGACTTGGATTAATAACCTCCTGTTGTGTGCTTCCTCATGTCATACACCCTCTAATTTCCTCATTTAGGAGATCAGGAGGCAAAGAAGAGAATCAAGACAACAGGTCTTAAACACACACCAAAACATTTATACTACACAGCTGTCATCTATCTAATAGACTTCCAAAGCAGATTTCAACTCTGTATTTATTCATTCTTTAGGTAAAAAACCTTTTGATTGTTAACACACGCACCTCACAGCATTTTTGCTCCATATCACACGACCCTTATTCACTCATCTAAAAAGTTCAGGGGTAAATACTAAAGCTTTTGTGTGATTTTAAACATGACAGAACATGCTTTATTCATGATCATCGATCAGTTATGTGCAGATACAAAAGGTACCAGCAGCTCAGCGCTAAACTAAACAATCTCAGCTTTCCATAAGGCATCCCTAATGTTCCCTCACATCCACAACACAGCTGTACAGACAAACACTGATTTACAAAATTCTTTAGACGATATGTGCACACTGAACACCCGTAACTCAGCATCAGAATTTTGTGACTAGTTTGCAATAGCTGTAGCTATAGCTGCGAAAGCTAGCTCGTTATAAAGAGCCAGTTTAAAATATGACCAACAATTCAAAACATGATTAACATTTACTTAATGATATAATAATTACTTATAATTATGCACTTCCTTCGGTCTCCGCTCTGCCTGCTTGTCAGCTGGTGTGGTGTATTATATGGGAAATTCTCATACCCTTTCCTTTCAAGTGAGGTCCCGGTCTGTCTTCGTTTCAAGGGCTGTGTAGCCCTTTGTCTTAGCCCTTCCCTTTAGCCTTATGGAGAATTGGGACACCCCTTGACTAGATGTGAACACGCAAAACCAAGGGCTGAGGGGTAAGACAAGGGCCAAGGGGTACAATTGGGATTCACCAAAGCTGGGGTCAGTGCTGTGGCGTAACAAAAAGTAGGCCCTGACAAGTCTCCTCAAGCATTATGATAATAAGACAAATAGGTGCTGTTTTCTGTCGCTGTTAAAGGTGCTCTTGGGAAATACATCTCCTGTCTTACATAACAGATGATACCTGTCCCGTCTGTGTCAGGGGCTGTTAAAGATATTACCTTCCCCGTCAGACATTTTCAGCAGGATTTGGTTGTCTAGCCTCTCTTGATCAAAGGGAAATCAATGTGAAATACTTGCACAGGCTTTTTTAACTTTGCACTGAAGCATATCTTGTTTAACTTTTGTGACACCTTCTGTTGTATGGAGTAAAAGCTAAGAACCTTTTCTTTATCACATTTCCAGTGAAAGTACATTTCCTCTTTGTCACACGGCCGTCAGAGTGAATCCTCACGTCGCAGCCCGTGGCCCCAGCAATGTGCTCTGGGACATTTAGTCGTCTACTTGACATTCATAGTCTGTGAGGCTTTCATTTGCACAAAAATCACTGCGTATGAAGGCAATTTAGCCCTCTCATTAAAAAGACATAAATGCCTCGGAACTTAATGGCATCTCGCAGTAAAAGAGTGAGCCTTTGGAGTTTTGAGATTACATCTTAAGACTGTCACGCGGATGAAAGCAGGAGAGTCTGAGTGTTGACTTTTATCACTGTTTGAGGAAAAAGGTTCAACAATAAGAGTCTGCTGTGAACAAGCTATTTATGTGTGAAGTTCTGCAGCAATCAGACACTTTATGAGGTGTTAAGCAAAACATGTATTTTTGCTTTGAACATTTCTAGCTGCAGCTGTCAAAATAATGAATGTTGTTAGCGTGGGCTTTTAAAATAACTCCTGCAGTCATTGCTCCTGCACAAATTTAATTTAAAGCAATAAGATGTGGATCCATTTCACTGGGTTCTAAATCAGCCACAAACCAGCATTTTACTTTCAATATCAGGGGGACAGACACCCCACATTTAGTTAGATGACTTGTTGGTTTATGAGCTTTTGTCCTGCATAAATCTTAAAAATCAAACAATCAAATGTGCTAATTTCACAGGAAAGAAGAGCTCAATCAGTTACTTGTAGGGGGGAGAGGGATGTCTGGTGGGCTTTTTCTTTCTTTGAGTGATATTGTGATAGAAAACAATGATGAATAAGAAAAATTTACTTCAATTGATTTTGCTTATATTTCTTAATTTCATCAGTCACATGGCTTACTAAGGGCTACAAAAGCCTTTCCCAATTTTCACAAATATAAGCCCAAAAATGTTCAGGGGAAAAAGAAACCCTCACAATTATAACAGTATAGTTGAAATAAGACTTGAGTTAATAACTTTTAGATTTTTGTTTTATAAAAGGAGGATTACAATGTGAAAGTTTAGTTTTGTTCTCAAACCCCCATCCTGTGGTGTTCCTCAGGGCTCTGTCCTTAGTCTCCTGGAGTTGACTTTTCTCCCTTTATAGGATCCTATTTACTGGAATTTTTAGAGATGTGTCCAATCATTTTTCAGCAGATGACTTCAGTTGCACATCTTATAAACCTGAAATGTTTTAAAATTTTCTACGCTGCTTGAATGTATTGGCGTCTAACAGCTTAGATGACAAGATTTTGAGACAGTTTCTTTTTCTGCTTCTGAACATGTTTTGCCAAATGTAATGGGCCGTCTGTTTAATTTCCTCTGTTGTTTAAGTACTTTGTGACTTCTGCTCTTAAAATCTGCTATATAAAGTTTTTTTTTATTTCTTTTGTGCTATTTGATGCAAATAAACAACACAATGCAAATAATGAATTACAAAGCTAAGTTCTTGGCTGCATAGCATGACACTAAGGTGGAACAGAACCAAAATAATCCCACCACAAATGTGAAAGGGGAAACTTGGAAAGAAAATCATCCAACCTGAAATAAACAAAAGCAAAAAAACATTTGAATGGTCTGACAAACACGTTTGTCTATTTTCAGACAGTAAAAAATATCAACCTTGGGGGTACAAGACAGAAAATAGTTAACCCCTGGCCTAAGCTATGGCATTAATGAAACTTAACAAAGTGTCAGCTCTTATGTCCTTTAACACAGTGTGCGCTTATTAATTGGCTTTTGTTTTCTACGTGGCAAATTTCATAGTTTGGTCCAAACTCCAGACTGCTCTCCTTTTGTTGTGCCAATAAATCTAAGTCAGCTCTATTGGCTCCAGCATCTTGTGTCTTCTGGTGTCCTCCAGCTCCAATCCCCTCTACCTAGCGTAAAGCAGCTACTGTAGGCAAGATGAACATTGGTTTGACTAGCTAATCGTGTCTGAACTCTGGTTGGAAAATTCAATGTCCCTCCTTTCATCATGTCACTTAACACATAAAACAAACAAAGGATACTGTATGAAATCAGTTTATTCTTAGATTAAGGTTTTATCATACTAAAGTATTCCTGCAACATTAGCGTTTCAGAAGTGAATATCTAGACTGCTGACCCATGGCCGCCTGGGTCTAAGGTTGGCATGGTTACAACAGTTATTGACACCAACAAGAGTACCCACACATTTGTAATGACAGGATTTGATCAAGATTATCAGCCACAAGTTAAACCGTAAGACTTGTGGTTGAAACAGATGTAAAAACAGAACCGATTTTGCATAAAAATTGAAACAAAAAAAATCGTTACAAGGTAATAAACAGCGGGTAACAGTTTGTTAAGCATTTTTGTGTTTTCATGTAAACAAAGACATTTTCAAAAACTTAATCTTGTGGGAATGGGCTTGTTTTTAGGAGGGAAATCTCCATTTTCATAACTGCCCACCTACGAGTGGACATAGCCTTCGTAAAGTTTGAAATTTGACTACGCTGTCGTGTGTTCATCTTTTTATGCAGTAATAGAAATGTGCCGCATCACAGACTTTAGACCAAGTTTTAGGTGGTCTAAGCATGGTGACTTTCTGCTTCAATACTTTTTTTGCCAGTGACTGATTGGTTGGTTGTTGAGTGGGTGTCACAAGTTTCCCTCTGGTTGACAACAGCCCAAGTTATAATACGATCAGTTTTCACTCTGAGATCTCTTACAGGGGGATAATGCAGTGTTGTAGAATCTTTGCATGAGGACTTCTCTGAACAGACAGAAGCATTAACAAATGCTTTTGATTATAATTCATTTTGATTAGTGCGTCTTTCATCACTTTGGAAATGCTTCAGTAAGTGCTTTGTGCTTAACCTTGTAAGGAAGACGGAATCTGCTGAGTGCTGCAGCATACGCCACGTGCAAAGATGTTTAGAGAAAGATGACTTCTCTGGGTAATGACTTCCTCCTTCCCCTGCGGACTTTAATTCCAGCAGTCATGAAAAGTGACATTGATATTACTGGTGGTGAGGCGATTGAGACTGATGAGGACACTCCTTTATCAGTCCACTTTATGACCTGTAACATCGTGTATCCTCGACATTTCCAATATGTTGTAATAAGCGACGTTTGAAGGGGGGTTATGGGGGGAGCTCCTGCCTGAATCCTCTCTTTAGTGCCTCTCTGGTGAGGAAATGTCCTTGGTCTACGCGAGGGCATCATCCAGCATGCAAGGTCTCTGCGGTACATCCGTACATCTCCACGCTGTCCTGTTCCTCTCAAAAAGAGATGAGAATGAGACTGGAGACATGCATTATTTGTAACCGATACTGTTCCTTAATGGTGTCTGCGCTCCCCCAGGCAGCCCATAATGGACCGTTTTTGAGTTTCTCTGCATCGTGTTCGGCTTTTTGATGGTGACGGAATGGGGACAGTGGGTGTCACCTGGGAAGAAGCTCCAAGAAGGATGGGACCTTTCATTTACTCGTCAGGAAGCTGGCATGGCTCACACTTGACATGGTGAGCACTCACAGGGTGCTTGTGCGAGGAGTGGCGGATAACAAGGAGGGCAGAAATTGGCCTCCGAAAGGGAAACATTTCTGTCTTTGTCTAATTGTATTTACAGAAGAGGAAAGGAACTGACACATTTCTGGACAAACAATAAATGGATAATGTTAAACACTGTTGTTTACAGCGCTACAGTTAATCACTGATGAAATGTTTCAACCAGTCAATTTCTTTTTTCAAATAAGGGAAGTTGTTTTCTGTAAGAGGCACTGATCACTGAGGAGGAAGTTTGGCTAATACTCCTTCAGAACTGCATAGATTTAACCCCTTAAAGCCTGTTGTATCATATTTCATACATACTATACTTCTATGATACCTCTATCTAATCAATATGATCAACAAACTACGAAAAAACATCTGAATACAGTCACATAAATGATAAAAATGTCCTCAAATGGATTATCAGTTGCCAAAAACACCTAATGTATGAATGTGATACAAAATATGTATGTTAAATTTTATGGAAATTCTTATTTTTTTTGGATTTCAGTAGAAAGTGAAATAAACATTTCAGGTCCAAAAAAGTAGAATTTCCTGGCTATAATTTGTGTTTTCAGGTTTTAAGATAAGATAAATCAAAAAGGAACAAATAGTTTATCAGTGCAGTATCAGGTCATGGTTGACAGCATTAACAAACTGTTACCAGTCCTGAGATCAATTATCATGTTAACTTGATCAGAATTTTCATGTCTTTTGAATAGGGCTGACCAATATGACCTCAAAATGAAATCTCTAACTTTCCCACACAAACTCGATTCCAATTTCAACACATTTTTTTCTTCTCTAAGGAAACTGGAAAGCACTCAAAGGGCTCAAACCTCTGCCAAGGTAGTTCACATATTGCTGCTACACCTATAAGAAATAGTTCCATAATATAGTTACTCTCATAATATGATTCCTTGATCCTGAACACCTACAACTAGCATTCGGAATCACGTTGATATTGGTTTGACAATTATTGAGCAACAAAGATCATTCACTAATGGTGGTTATCAGGATCACCACCAATATCTGATCATGTTTAAGCTGGGCCTTAACAGACACCTACTGAAAAATTTGGTCCAGTAGTATTTTTAAAAATACTCTGAATGACACAGAAATTAAACAAAACAGGTTTTGCTTGAACTTGTTGAGATATTCAGATTATGTACTGAATTTCCCTCTTGGAACCAAAGTGTGAGTTGAAATGTTGTTTTCAAAAGTACGCTGATGTAGTTTTGACTAAAGGAGGCTTTTCCATATTGACACTTAAAGCTTCACAATGAAGTATAGCTTTTAAATAACGAGACGTACTTATGAGGATAAAACAACGTGGTTCAGTCACACCGAGTGTTTTTCATAACAACATTCAAGCACAACTGCTGTAAGTTTCCAATTAGTGACATCTTTAGTTCACTGACTGTTTAAAGTCTTTTAAATCTCATTCAGAAGAATTTCTTTTTCTGTATACAGCGGTTCTTAAAGGTAACGCCTTTCATGCACAGTAAAAGAAACATCATCGTCACTTGAGTCAACACTACTCATGCCTGGGTCAGTATTATTTTCCTCTGCTGTTGTTGTGCCTTCCTGAGTTCACAGCAGTTCGGCCGAATCAATGTGCACATGTGGAAGAGCACATGGCCTTTTGTTGCATCTTAAAATAGTGCCAAACAAGGAGACTTCCTGCAGGACAAATAAAGCACTCTGAAATTTTTCGGCCAATCCTTCATTCAACCTAACATCGTTTCATGGCTCATTTTTACGTAAAACTTGCACAATTACACGAAATAACTGTACCTGTCAACAGCAGTGTTCCTTACTAGTAGTCTCAGCTCGCCCTCCTTAAAGGTGTAGCGCTGCTGGGAGCACTATCAGCCACTATACTGACAATTGTCAAGTATCTCATACAAACAAACTTCAAAAATGATGAAATATCTCTTTAAGAACGAGTCTTCCAACTTTAAAGGAACACTCCAACATTCTTGTTGTTTTCGTGCCTTGCTTCACTCCTGAATCCATGACAAGCAGGAAGACACCATTCTTTTGACTGTGCGTCCAGTAACAGATGGACAACGATTGCCAACAGCTACCATAGCTTAGCTCAAACGCCAGGAATATATGGGTAGTGCTTTAGCCTGTATCTGTCTACAGTCATCAGATAAACTCTAGACGGTCCTGTGTGCTTGTTGTATTTTTTATTGACTGCGTGATGTTATGTTATCTATTTTTAGACTAAGATTAGGGTTTTATGCAATTTTTGAAAGAAATACTTACAAAACTAAGCCACAGGGCGCATGCGCAAACCACTGCAGAAGTGATTCTCAGCATGTCAACAAACCAAAGCCTTTATTTACAAGTATAAGAAGACTGCTACTAATTATTATGGCTGACTTTATGAGAGAGGATGAGGATGATTTCTTTGGGACAGACGCAGATTCAAAACCTTACCTGTTTGAACCAGAATATACGGAGGACATGTTTTGAAAGTTGAGTGTGCACGAAGAGAAGCCGAGGCAGTGGCACAGCCTGGAGCTGAGGGGAGAGTCCGAACAGGCATGGACTGGTGGTGTATATTCCTTTCAGAACGAGTTAAAAACCCATCTCCATTTCAGTTTTGTCTCTTCAGGTCGGCTAAAAGTAAACATACTTTTTTATGATCCAAGATTTGTTTTCAGCTACTCACTGTCCTTTTCCGACATGCATAAGCAGTAGCTCACAAGCTGAAAAAAAATTACCACTTCAAGTTAAGTTGTGTAACCACTAAAGCCGCCAGAATTTTTGACAAGGCTGTAGGTTTTAGAGTAGTTGTCATCTTGAACAGAAAAAAAGAAAATGGTACCTTAAGTCTATGCAAAACACAGCCACTGACAACAATCTCCAAAACAAAGACAAGACAGAAGAAACCACTTCACTGATGATAAACAGTAACCTGAAAAAGCCTGAACACAGTGAGAGAGTGAATTCTCAGGTAGTCAGCTGCTTTAACATCTTAAATGTGGTTTAAGGGGAAATCAGCACACACTGCAGGGTTGGTCATCAGAGGCCATCCTGCTTTTCTGCTCTCTGTGCTGCTAATGCACCACACAGTCTGACACAAAGGTGCGTGATTCACAAACACAAAATGTAACCTTGGTGCTACGAGGCAAGGCATCCAAGGGGAGCAGGAGGGAAAAATCTTTATCAGGGGCAGGACCTAAATTACAAGGTGTGTGCTTCAGAGAGGATGAATGCACCTCTGGAAGTGTTAACTAAGGAAGCAGGGAACACATGGCGGCATCTTTACTAAAATCTGAATGGCTGTGTATCTCTAATGAGATCTACCACCTAATTCTGAATGCTGGGATGGCACCTGTTTGACCTCCTGTGCTTTAAGGGTTGCAGGGAGCAAAGATTTGAGCTGCAGTAAAAACATAACAATGAAACAACAATAATCACTCCCTGCAGGTTTTGGTAGGGCTTTTACGTGACTGTGCGTTCTAAAATGCAGATTTTAGAGCATAAGGGTCATGATTTTTTTAGACTTTAGGCCTCAATTATACTAAATGACTACAAATGAGAATTTATAGAATCAGTGGATAATATTTCAATGACTACCATGTTCCTGTGGCTTCACGCTCAGGTGAGGAAACTTCAATATTATTATGATGTTATTGGATTATATGGTGGCGCAGTAGGTAGTGTGCATGCCTCACAGCAAGATGGTTGCTGGTTCGAACCCTGTGTTGATGAGAGCCTTTCTTTGTGGAGTTTGCATGTCCTCCCTGTGCATGCGTGGGTTCTCTCCAAGCACTCTAGCTTCCTCCCACTGGACAAAAACATGCTCATCAGGTCAACTGGTGACCATAAATTGCCCTCATGTATGGATGTGAGCATGAGTGGTTGTCTGTTTCACTATGTGGCCCTGGGATTGGCTGGCGATCAGTTCAGGGTGTACCCTACCTCACGCCTAATGTCAGCAGGGACAGGCTCCAGTCATCTGTGACCACAAAAAGGATAAGCGGTATGGATAATGGATTGATGGATGTTGTGTTACATCTTAAGTTATTTGTAATAAATTCCATTGTTTCCAAGCTAGAACAAAGACAATGAATACTGAAAATCCAGGGAGCCTTTGTACCATACCTCATTCTAAACTATGTTTATGTTTGATAAGCTACTAGCTGCCGTCAGATCAAAGCTAACATTAGCATTCATACCAATACATTAGTATATCTGCCTGTCGTGGCATAAATATAATTCTGTCTAGTGGCTCAAACATTTACGTTGAGAGGAGAGTAGTGATAGATGAGTGGTTCATTGTTAGGTTGTAGCATTTTTAAGAGCAGAGACAGAGCCATCTTTCCTGTTAGTAGGTGTGGTTTCAGCACATTCAACAGACAAGCTCAGTGTTCTGGAGCAGAGATCACAGCTCCACTTACATCCACCAAGGAGGAAATGATATGATTTTTTAACGTCGCGTCATAGTGCAGATGTCTACGTTTTCAGAAGGGCCTTGGTAGAGGTTTTTGCCCTCTGAGCATTTGTAGTTTTTCATGTTTTTGAAAACATAAACTGAGACTCTTTGAGATATTTTGACAACACATTTTGGTCAATTGGAAAATAACACAGTCTTATGCCATTTAACAAACTTCTCATTTCTTAAAATGGATTTCAAGTGGGCTTTTTTGGCCTCTGCCAAGGAGATTATGTTTGTGCCGGTGCTGTCCATTTGTTGGTTTGTTTGTTTGCCTGAGAGCAAGATAACTTAAAAAGTTCTCAACAAATTTGTTCAGGGAATGTTGGTCATGGCACGAGGAAAAAAAGGCTTAAATTATAACACTGTGTGTCATAAGGGAGTTTTCCACATTTTCCTAAATAACTCCTAGTAGTTCTTTATTTGCTCTTGTTCATTAACCCAGCCAATATTAAGGAGGAAAGTCTGTCAGACAAAGCCTATATGTTGATGTGCAGAGCTTAAAGGGCACAGGGCAATAGTGACTGGTTAAAGTTTCAAGAGTTGCCGTGACTGTACACAATTGCCAGGCCTACAGAGTGTCTCAGAAATGCCTCCAAATACGTTCACAATATTGATAAAGACATCACCATCTCCGACAGGAACTAATAAATATCACATTGTTCCTCCTTTTGACATGATAAAGTAGAAATGCACAGACAGGATCCAGAGCTGGAACCTCTGAGTGCTTTGTTTGGACAGAAGTGGCCCTACAGGGACAATCAGTGGACAAAATATGTAGGGATGAAAAGTATAGGTTGAACAGGAAATCTGAATGCCCCTTTACATTGTCAAGCAACCCCCTGCTGTCATAATTGCTTTTCTGTAATGTGAGACCAATTAGAGGCCATAAAATGACAGCAGAGCTTCAATTACCATGATAGTGAAAATCCTCCTGTCTAATTATGCTCTCCCTTTAATCTTTCCTTTTCAAATATGTCTCTGAGAGACAGCAGAGGAGGAGACAAGGCGTGTACTTGCGTGGTCCCTGAATTAATAATACAGCCAGAGGAGAGACGCAAATACACAGGCTGGCAGAGAAAACCACGGTACATGTCACATCACATAACACAGAGCTGAAGACACTGAGAGCTTTATACGCTACCATGAGAGCTTCAAGTCTCTCCGATACTCTCACACATACTCACTATGTCATACTCTCAGAACTGTGATGGACCTATTACAGATCTGAAAATGTGGTTTAAATTCAGCAGGAGCAGTTTTTAACCTTATTATGGGATTACATCATTGTCTTATCATGACCATCACTGTCATCAAAATTTCTACAGTGATGTCAAACATGCTGAGGTAGCTACCTCCCAATTCCCGGCAGCTGAGTGAAAGAGGAAGGTTGGGAAATTATTAATTTCAGCAACTATCCACAGCACTTAAGTCCAAATACCATCCAGTGATACTGTTACTGAGTGTAATGACAGTGATGAAAAAGTAAGCACGTCATACTGTACTGTGAGTTAAAATGACAGAATCAACTTTGTCCTACTCAGACTCTAAATGCACATTATGTACGTGGAATTCCCTTCTGGCTTCCCAACACCATAGTACTTAATTCTTTTTCATCCCTCCTCGGTGTACATAATGCTCAATAAACAGGAAAAACATGCATAGGATTAAACATTTTGTCAAAGTATGGAGCTACATTTATAATATTTGTATACATACCAATGAATCTCACTGATTACTACGCTCACAGATAATAAGACAGGCTGTGCTGTGTATTTTAGGATGCAGAAGAGAACAGAGCCACGGATTCCTGCAGCAGTGTTAATTTTGTCGACTAATTATTTTCGTCATAGTTTTCGTCAACAACCATTTTTCCCCTGACGACAACTAGACTATAACTAAAAAAACAAGTGCACATTGACAAAAACTAAAACCAAGTTGACTGACATTTTTGTCAACAAATAAAAACTGGACTAAAATGTTTGACAGAGACTAAATCCAATCAAACTTAATTTGGTCATGTAGAAAGTAGAGAGAAATTAGGAATCACAGCTACTTTGGTTGTGTGGAGAGGTTGAATGAGTTAAGAGGGACATCCAATCACAACTGCCTTAGCTTCATGGTGGCGGGATCCAAGTGTAAAACAAGACCTCAGAAATTCAAGGAAACATAAAAAATGCCTTACACTTTACACTTCATATTTTAGTCGACTAAATTTACAGTTGATTTCGTCGACTAAAATGTTGTGAAATTTCATCAACTACAACTAGACTAAAATTAAAAGAATTTAGATGACTAAATTATGACTAAAACTAAAAGACATTTTAGGCAAAAGACTAAAACTAAAACTAAATTGAAAAGTGCGGTCAAAATTAACACTGTCCTGAAGGAGCCAACAGTGATTTTATGTGCAGTAAACAGATCCACCATAAACTTAAATCTGCCTGTTTCTGACAGTATTAACTTAAGTTTTTAACTTAAGTTTTTAATTAAAAATGAGGTTTCACTTTAACTTTAATGCGGAATAATCTGACTTTCCTTCTAGAGAATTTCTTATGCTTTGGATGCTTCAGTGAAATAAAGCATTTGAAACTCAGAATTAACATATATCATGAAGTGCTTTGTGTGTTTTTTGAGCAAAGTGGCGCAATAAAAGGAGAAGGATAAAATTATCCCTTACATATGTTGCTCCAAAAACACACATGTATAACCAAGGCACATAATCTAACCTTTTTGCACCTTGCGCCAGGATCATGTGTCATATAAACAGCAATGTGTAGATCGACATGCCCCAAACCACAACTTAGTTTAGACAGCTTGCTTCACATCAAAATAGGGCCCATAAAAAGTTCAGTTGACTGACCTGACCTTCTAATATGGTCTAAAAATTTAGCTTTGCACAAAGGGTGGCACCAAAGGGACATTTTTTTTACCCAGGTTTTGCAATGTAACAATGAAACAATGATAATTTAAAATTGCTAGCATTTAAATTATTTTTCAGTAAACAAAGCACATTGTTTTTGTGCGATAAACTTAATCACAGCAGTTAATTAAACTATCCTTATAGAGATTTGTGATAGAGCTGGTATAATTTCTTAGCATAAGTTAGCAGAACCTAAAACAATTAGTTGGAGGTCAGACATGGTCAGGCCAAGATCTGAACACACTGTTTGCATAAAGACTGGAAAATTGGGAAGTGCAACATTGACACAGTGGCAAGCAATAAGACAAATATATGCTTCAACTGGCCTGCGTTCAAATCCTGTCTGTGATTGTCTATATTTGAAACAGTTTTTCTTTCAACTTAAATTATGAGTTTGGACCCAAAACTCAAAAATCTAGTGCAGACAGTTACCTTAAAATGTTTAGTTTTCTAAGCTTTTTTTTTTTTACAGAGTGTGAAAGAGAAAGAAAAAAACATTTTGTTAATACTTTCACGGATTTATTAAGTATCTGATTTACACAATCTCAATCTTAATATTTATTAAAGTACAGATTTTAAAACAAACATAACAGAGGATCAAAACAGCCTTCCTGGATGGAAATGTTTATAATACACTGCATTTTCACGTATCAACTCATGTTTAAAGAGTCTTAAGTGATAAAATTATCAGGACTGAGGCTGTAGGGGAATGTCTCTCCATCTTGTCAACACTTTAACATCCACTGTTGTTTCGACTTACTGAGCCAGACTGTTCTAATAAATGCATTAGTTCAACAACAATATCGCATTTATGGCTGTATAATTTTACTGTTAGCCACATATTTTTGCTTATTTTACAAGTTTAAATGTCCTCTGTAAGAAACCTCAATTATGACTACTAAGTATTTTTTAATATCCCCCATTAATCATAATGTTACACTGAGTAAAACTTCTTTTTAATTATTTTATAGCTGAAATCATTATACAAATAGGTTAAATTTCCTTTAATGAATTCACGCAGTATAGTGGTCAGAATCATCTTAGCTCCAAGGCATTTTTGGGAAGTTAAAGCACATTTCCAAGCACTAAATAGTCAAATATTTAATTGCTTCCACTTTTATTGTTGTTTGATAGTTGCATGCTATCCCACAATGGATAATTGCATGACCCTTAAGATACACTGTTGCAGAAGGGATTATTCACTGTAAAATTGTTGCTACTGACTGCAATATTCAGTCATCCAACCATTCAGTTGGAGTTAAAACAGTATGTGACAGTGTGTTAATGTTTGTGTTTGACTATGGCTGAGTAGCAGCCGTGTAGATAAGGCCGATTGTCTGACTTTCTGAAGCACAATTCACTCTCTGCCTGGCACAGAGGATCAAGCCAGCAGCACTGGAAAGGTTTTAACTGTGGCTATAATCCCTGCCCCACTGAGAGGCTGGATTTGGAGGGGAGTGAGTGTGTGCGTATGTTTGTATTTGAGTGTGTGTTCATGTGTTACTGTAAACGGGAAGAGGAAAAGATGATGTAAGGGGAAATAAAAAGGGAAATAAGAAATACACAGTGAAAATTTACTATGAGTTGCACTGGTTCTGTATTTCACTGTGACAGAGTAACAAATAAGCAAATCTTATTTTATTAAGAAAAATATATGTCATCTTATAACCAACACTATATCTAATAACTACTCCATTGTGGCCTAAAAACATGACTCAAAGATAAACCTAACTAAGCTCTCACAAGATTTTTTTTCTGGAAGTGAAATGACCCACTCAAAAGCCAAGTGAAGATGCAGGAAAATGTTACAGTGGCTTAACCACGGGGCACCCAAAGGAACCAAAAACACATGCAAGTGCAATTTAAAACTAAGACTATCACCCAGGAGTTTTAAGCCTGCAGGAGGTATACAATTTGCAGACAGTGAAAGTGCAGTGATGGATCAGAAAGAGGGGCATGGGTGGTTTTTGTGGAGGCGGGGTTTGTAGAATTAGCATAACCAAGTAACAAACCCAAGTCCCAAAGACCTGAACCTCGGATATCCAACATTTGAGCAGGTTATCATTGCATCAGGGAGGACAATTGAGAAAAATTTAAAGAAAAATCATGTATGGCAATCTTAAAATACTGTATTCACAAGCATGGGCTCCAGGAACCTTAGAGGCCCAAAAATCTAAAGACTTCATCCTGAAATGAGGGAAGAAATTTGAGCAAACTTTGAAAAATCCCTGACAGCAGTCTTTGGATATGTCACTCACAAGCATTAGATGAAAATGAGACATCATGATCTTGACCTTAAGCTTTCACCTTCAAAGTCAACACAGTTAATCATTGACCCAGACAGGTTATTTGAGAATAGTTGAAAGAAACTCCCTGAAAGTGCTTTATAGATATCACAAACAAAGGAAACATACATTTAAGTCTCCATGACCTTAACCTTTGACCTATGACATTAAGAATCTAATAGTTTCATCTCTGGGACAGATTGAAGAAATCTCAAATCCTCAGATTTTGAGATAAGGTGTTTCAGGCAAGGTATGACAGAGTGACCTCATGACCCCCATACCTGTGGTCCCCAAAATCTAACTGTTTTATCTTTGAGGCTGAAACAACAGGGGCAGGCCCCACATCCCAACCCATGAACTCTTCAGACAAGGCTTCCAAAGCAAGGTGTTGACCATAGACTGTAAAAAGAAGTGGGCAAAGCCATGGGATGACTGATTACAAAGAGTAGAACGTTGTTGATGTGTCCTAAAAAAACGCTGCCATACTTCACGTCGGCTCAACCTACTCACAGACGTAGAGGCCATGTTGAGGTGGGATTTAAGGCCTTCTGATGAAAAGCAACTCTGTGCGAATATGTAGCCATGTCAATTATGTCCCTGCTTCTGAAATAGTAATGGGGTTTGATATAAAAAGTCACCCCTGTACAGTGAGAGCACATAGACCAAAACTGTTTTTTGAACCAGGTTGTAAACACGTTTATTAAAGCCATAAGAAAACACAATTTCTGCACACAATCATAATACCTCCAGGGTTCCTGCAGTCAGCCCCGAGTGGACACTACAGGAACTTCAGCTTTTGGCATTGCCTCATGAAATCTTACTGGCAGGCACCATAGCCTTGACCTTTGACTCATGACCTTGGAAATTTTATGTATTTATCTTCAACACATGTAAAAGTAGATGCCCTGTGCATGAAACTGTAAGTCCTGTTTGCTGATCTCTTCAGCAGCAACTGCATATTTAGCACCTGAGTATTTAATTGTGTTTCAAACTTAATCATACCATAGGAGATACCTACCTCAACAAAAGAGGCTATGTTTTTGCCGGTGTTTGTTTCTTTGTTTGTTTGTTCGCAAGATTATGCAAAAACTACTCTTCACAATTTGCTGAAATTTTCAGAAGATGTTGGTAATGGCCCAATTTAGAAATGATTAGATTCTGGTGCTGATCCAGATAACCGCCATTAGCGAACGATCATTTTTGCTGAATAACTGTGTAACCCTAACCCTAACCCCCTACTCTAATCAATAACTGTCTAACTAACACTGATATCAGCCTGATTCCAAGTGCTACATGTGGGTTTTCAGGGTCAAGCAATCATATTATGCTGGTAACTTTATCATGGAACTACTGTTTATAGATGTAACAGCAGTACGTGAGCTACATTAGGGAGGTATGCGCTCTCAGAGTGCTTTCTAGTTTTGTACTGAACTGAATTCAAGATAAGAGAAAACTATTCAGTCCTCAAGTATGTGCTGTTTAACTTCATTTTGTTGTTAGTGTTCAAGTCTGAGTGGTTATTAATGCTAAGTAGAAAGAAAATGGTTTCTGAAATTTCACATGTACAAACCAGGGATTAACATTAGACTCCCTGACCTTGAGCTTTTAACTACATGCCATGAAATAAGTGTTTTTGAGATATTACGTCAACAGTAATTTTCTGTTCTTTTGTAAGGATGCTAACAGACAGACGGACAACCTGAAGAGCTAATGCCTTTGGCCTCAACATTTCCCGGGCTGAGGCATAAGAATAAATGTTCTTATGTTGGACCTTAAATGTATAATGATCAATGGGATAAATCTGAAAGCCTGGCAATACTTAAACAAAAGTAATGTAAAAGTTTTGTAAAGACAAACATTTGTTTCAATTTCCTTTTAAGATGCGCCTATTAGTGCATCAACATAGTTTGGCAAATAATATTCCAATGCAGTTGAACAAACTCTGCCGTGTTTTCACAAAATTAGAGGTCTATTTATACATTTGTATGTCCGGCTGGTGAACAACTACACTATGATACATTGTTAAATCCTTTTTATATGTTCGCATGCTTAAAAAATTATGAAGTCTAAGTCTTAAAGGTTTCACATTAGTAAATGACAAAAATAGGACAGCTATAGATAGATTATAATTAGTAACACACGGTTTCTTTGAGTCCCCTTCAGCACACATCCATGCAGCTCCTTATTAGTCTAATAACCACTGTCTTTAATGATGATAGAGTGAAGAAATATTACACAGTCCTTGGCCGCATACCCACCACTATTTCTGTATGATTCCTATCTGGCTTTTATCGCTAATATGATAACTGCACAGTAAATTATTCATGAGCGATTGCAGCTCTCATGTTTAAGGAACCATGGCTGTGATCAAAGACTGATGATTTCTGTCAGCCGGCTCGGTGAGAAAAACCTTTTAATGACAAATGATCCAAGGACGCTCATGTAAACACACTTGTTCCAAACACTGAGCCATCATCTCACAGGCAGGTGTTTCAGAGGGATGAAAGTTGAAATAATAATGAGACTGGTTTTAGTATGAAGGTTATGTGCTTCACTTTTCATGAAGGGACAATTACAGCTGAACAAAAGGCTTTTATGGTTCCTAAAATGAATATAAGGAAGGGAGAAATATGATGTGAACATCAAATGGTTGCTCATATAAGATTGCAGCTATTCATACATAAACACACATCTCAATGTAAATGAGTGCAAATTACAGTGAAATAGATTCATGTGTATAACCCTGTCCTCGAAGCAATTTGGACAAGAGTTAATGCCTGGCAGTTTTTGTCTAAGCAAGGCACACAAGTGGAAGATGGTGAAAACACAGTGATAGGTCAAGAAAAGGCTTGGGTGTTTTTTTGTTTGTGGTAGAGTGATATAGTGCAAGCAAGAAAAGATCAGGAGGCACAAATACTCTGTATTAGAAAGTCCAACATCAAATCAGGTCAGGAAGAAAATCCTTTCAAGAATTCCTGATACTAGAAAACACTCAGAGAGCAAACCTTCACCAAGGTAGGTCATATATTGCTGTTACATCTATACGCCATAGCTCCATGATAAAGTTACTGTCATGATTCCTTGACCCTGAAAACCCACACATAGCACTCAGAATCATGTTGATCAGTATTAGTTAGACAGTTATTGAGCAAAAACGATTGTTTGCTAATGGCAGTTATCTGGATCACCACCAAAATCTAATCATTTTTAAATTGGGCCATTTCCAACATCTCCTGAAAATTTAAGCAAAATCCATCTGGTAGTTTTTGCGTAATCTTGCGAACAAACAGACAATCATATACCAGCAAAGACATAACCTCCTTGGCAGAGGTAACATGGGATGATCATAAGGCCTGATAACCTTTGACCTTCCACCATGTCCTAACCCAATGCAAGTATCAGATGTCACAGTACACTGTAAAAGCGTACATCTGTTAAGTATCTACTTCAATGCCCTGTGTTTACCCTTGTAAACAGTACAGCATAAGAGCTTTTATTGTACAGTTGGAACAGATGTGGTGTGTTTTGTACTGGAAAGTAATCATCTCAAAGGCTCGAACACGCAGCTCTCTGTGTGCCAAACACAGTTTCCCCCTTGGTGTTGGAAGTGAAAGTGAAACATTTGAGTCTCAGATATGGATGAATGCTTCACTATCATCACTTTGTAAAACAAATAAATGAGCTATGTTAAGTTAGAAAAGGCAAAGAAAATTAAAAAATCTTTCCAGCACCTTGTCATTTCCCTTGTTCCATGTCCACATCAATGCAATAAGCAGGGGACAATAGGAAACAAGCATCACGGGGAAAATGGTGATCTGCATTATACAGCTTTGTGGTGAGCTGCTTGCAGGGAGTTGGGACAGTGGTTTTCAAACTTTTTTGACCAAGGGACACAAAGTCTCTGGCCAAATTCTCAAGGCACACCAAGTTCATACCATAGAAAAATAGCCTCTTTAGCATGAGCTACAGTTTGTGATTATTCTCTGCATGTTAAATTTTTTACAGCAACCTAATAAAAATGCATTAATAACCATACAACTGACTATTTAAATTCACTGGACAGTCATTTTTAAGGTCACAATACTGTATTGTTGATTGATTGAATCATCAATACAGATGAGCATTGAGTTGGATATTTAATAATATTGATTTGAGTATCTCAGAAACTTTTATATTTTGGGATTTTGAAAAATACAGACCAAGGTCTGGTCAAAATCTACATAAACCTGCTTATTCTGTTAATTACAAAACTCTTTAAGGTCAAAATGGACACTTTTACTACAAGTTCATAGAAAACTTTAGGAGGCTTTTCCCAAAATAATAATTAATCAGCAAAATGAATCATCTATACACAACACAAATATGATCCTTTCTGAACATCATGCTGATTTTAAATCTCTGGGAGAAAGCCCTCATAACTATTATATTAACCAGACATTTGCTCGTCCCTTTTTTAAAAATCGGTTATCCACACAGCAGATTTCTCCAAGCTCTGTCCTCTCTTAATTTCCTTCCTTTAACTTTTTGTATCTTGATTTTTTATTTTAGATATCAGGCAAGGTGCTCTGATATTCCTGTTGGTGACTGACTGAAATATGTGTCAGCAGCTCTACAGTCAGTGACCTGCACAGGTTCAGTTCAGGCTGGACTGAACCATTTCATGGGTATGGAGGGGGAATCTATCAGAACAAAGGGATGACTGAAAGTTACTGTCCAATTAAAACAACAAGCAGCTGTTTTTATTCATATAATTTAAAGAAAATCCTCTTCTTGGCTATGCAATATGTATTTATGGAGAAAACAATTAATGAACCAGTTTATTTACAAATGTTTGTGTACCTTTCAGTGCCTCTGCTGGCGATGGGCCCTAAGCCCCCAGTGTAGACTTAAAGTACAGTGTTCACCCTTTTAAGTGTGAAACCCTGGGAGGACATATATATCTACACTTCTTACTTTAACTTACATAATTCACACTTTCTTTGTACTGCCTTTTACAAAACTGACCCCAAAGAATATTGGACTTATGCAGCATTAATGGGATTAAAATTTGTGTTAATAAGTTCAAGTGTTGTGATATGACTGAATCTTGATTGAAAGCACTGTCTTGAGGGTTTTCTAGGATGTTGGGGTGCTGCAATCACAGCGACTGAGAAAAAAATAAACCATTTCCTTTGAATTCTGCAAAGCCTTTCAAATTTCCCCATTCACTACAATTTCTTTGAACATTTTTGGAAAATATGTAAAAAAAAAAAAATTATAATCAGGCAGTTTAGGGCACAAAGACCACAAAATGGCATGCAAAATCCTGAAACAACTGCTTACTAAAAAACATCAAATCACTGTAATGTATCACTGACTAATGAGGTACTACCAAACAATTACCAGCAAACTGACAAGTTTAACAATTTTACTTATTTACCAACTGCTCATGGATTATTATTTTCCTTATCAAAATAAGCTTTTTTGCTCTATTCTCAGTAATTACAATTTACTTCACTCTGCAAATTAAAACCTCATTCTCCAAATCCAGGAATTAACTAAATTGGGTTGCATTGTTACCAAATTGTCCAAACAAAATTAAAAGCTTAGCAGCACAGACTTCAAATCTGAAAAAGTCTTGTTTATGGCATCTAGCTGTGCTGACCACTGAGTCTCTGCTCTCTTAGAGAGCAGAATTTGAGAGCAGAAACTTTCCGACTGTGCAGAGCCGCGACCTGAGGCCTGTATTTACACACACCAAAGTCCTCTTCAGCCCGTCAGATCAGCAGGTTAATCAAACAACACACAGCTATTTGGATCGGATATAGAGAAGAATAAATTATTCACTGGTGTGACAGACTCTCTGAAGAGGGCTGGCAGGGTCGGCAGTAGTGGAGTGGAGTGTGTGTGTGTGTGTCTTTGTAAAGAAAGTGAGAGAAGTCCCTGAAGGGAGTTTGGTCAGTTTGATCAGTTTTGTTGGCATCATGTTGGTGCTTATAGCCACACTTCCTCAGAGTTGAACAGAATATGTTTTTGTGGCTCAAAATCTAAAGTGTTGCCCAGTTGAGGTGATGTTTTACAAGGACAAAGGTCTTTGTATGCTTGAAGAGAAAATCACAATTTATTGAACACCTCAAACTAGGGATACTAATATTGGATTTTTGCTGATATTCAATATTTCTTGACTCAGTATCACCAAAGTAAGCAGTCTCTACTTCATTAAAATCAGACCTGAAACAAGAACATTTTACTCTCTAACAGTATAAAAGAAAAACTTTCTAATATGACTTCTTTAGATGTTTATTGAATCCAAACCCACAAATTAAAAGCTTAAAACCACTGAAAAGAGGTTTCACAATTGATGCGTGTGGCTGACAGCTCACATGCCAGCTGTGGCCTGAAAACGCTATGGCCTTTTTTACCAGGCAGGTGTGCTACACTGTGCCTGCATCTCCCTGCTGTCACAGCTCTATATATCAGTAAGTTTTATTCCAACAATAAACTTCTATAGAATATTTAAGAAAAAACATGACTTTATTTATTGACTACCTGACCTGGGAAACCTGCTGACTGAAGCTGAGTTTTTCCAGCCTTTTATGTTCAAGAGTTTTGGTGCGGCTCCCGCTGGCAGTCTGAAAGCTCTGACTTGCCTGCCAAAAATGAAAACATGGATGTACACAACCTGTCACACAAGTAAAATGCATCCAGTGTGAAACAGCCCTAAGGCTCATACTATGTCCTGCTCTAAAAACTCATTCGTTACCATAATGTATAAATGCATTTATTTGAATTAAGTGTTCACAAGCTCTAGGTGTAACTGGCTTGGAGGGAGGGTCATAAACTGATGTCATGTATAGGGTGGGTGGCCATGATCCTGACAGCATGAAAAACTGTGCTCAGGCAGACTGGAGTTTGTAACTGACACCACACAAGAAAGGCAAAAGACACTGGAGACAAAAAAAGTGAATGTGTTTGTTTTGTTTCTTTTCTTTTTTGAATAGCATATTTCCATAACATGGAGCCAAACATCAGGTGCAAGCTTTCCCTCGAGGACAACACTGTTTCAGGGCTGTTGGACAGCTAGCTGGAACAAAGGCTAACTGGCAGGGACATATCCTGCCGTGTTGTCTGAGTTCATGTTTAATGTGATTTTCCTTTCTTTTTATTAGGTTAGTCATTTTCTGTTTATTGTGTTACTCAGTCAAGTCTTTGTCTTTTGTTCCTGCTCCTTGTGTTCCTCCGGTTTCTGCATCAGCCCCACCCTGATTACCCGTACTGGTATCTTACCATCCCCTGACTGTCTGCCAGTTCCTGCCAGTTTCCCTCTCTTAGCATTCTCTGTTTGTTAGCTTGTGATTCCAAATTGTGTTTTTTAACCAGACTTTGCCTTATCCTCTCGTGCTGTCTACAAATCTGTCACTTTTTGTATAGTGAGCGTTAGATTTTAATAAATAACATGCCCTTACTCCTGTAAGTCTTTGCATGAATTCATTGTGTTTTTTACTCTTTAATGTCAGGCACTGGGTCATGAACACACATACACAGACAGGGAAGTTTTGCTCTTATTCAGGGGTGCTCGGGTCACAATTTCATGCTGCATGCTTCACTTAGGGAGAGGCAATGGGCCACAAGCTTACCAGCCCTAAAGTCAAGTGTACTGTTAAGATGAGGTTCGTGTGGCACTTCATAAGTGACATTTCAGTGTTTTTGAAGTGGGCTATGCGAAGATACGTCAATAATATGCATGTCGGCCACAACATACGTCAATCCAGCATACTTCTTGTGAGGACGGACCAGCAAGACTGCAGGCCCGTAAGTTATGCTATACACAAGTTATGCTTACCAGATGAAGTTGTTTGATTCTTGTGGTTTGGCTTATTGAAATAAATAAAACATTCTGGGGCCCAGTGTTTTAGTGTATTCGCTGGCTAAGCCACTTTTGGGGCATTTCCACTGTTTGGTATCAGTTCAACTCTGCTCTATGAGGTTCCAAACAAGCTGAGCAGATATCAAATGTGATGTGGGGACACTGCTGACCTCTGAATGGTCAGAGTATTGATATGAGTCAAGGCTATATGTTTCAGAAACACCTCTGGCTGTCAGCTCTATAATGCAGGATGACTTCCAAAACCCTCCTCTGCTTTAAATATTATGCTGGTTTGTTGCATAAAACCATCTCTGGAACCAATTCTCTCTTCACTGTGACAAAAAGCCACACAAGGGTCAGCAGCTCTATCACCTCTGTTTCCTCTCTTTTTGTATTGAGGATGCCATGATGGTTTCACACGGCCACGACCATGACAACTCCGCCTACTTCAGACAGGTACTGACAAAGTCCATACCATAATGGAAACAGAGTTGGCAGTAATGAAACAGTGTGAAGTCAAGCCGAGTTGAGCCAATACTAGAAGGAAAAAAAGCACCATTTGTTTACTACAGCATACCATGTATCTGTTCCTCTGCCACAGTGCATTGATCAGCTGTTTGGGTCTTTGGTCTAATAACATTGTTTTTGGCTGAGAAACTAATGATTATTGAATGAATTTTGAGATAGGTGCATCTAGTTTGAGATACTTTTTTGCAACAAATATTCAAACACACACTATGTAAGTTATCCCACCAAAACAATACCAGAGGACGACAAGCAGAGACATGCTATCAGCTCAGCTCACACTGTGTAGCACATCTCTTCTTGACTTGGAAATGTTTTGGAAGGCCACCATAACGAGGTCTGAGCTGGAGGGATGGGGTAGATGGAGTTAACTGTTACGAGGAGAAGTTTGGGGAACAGAACATGCAGCTGATGGCAGAAAGCAGAGTTTAGATCTGTCCCAATCCCTCCCCTGAACTATATTTATGATCCTAAGCTCGATTCAAACCTGACATTTTTCAATGTTTTGTCATCAGTGTTAAAGCTTTTAAGTGCAATTTCCCTGTTTTTTAGTGGAAGAAAGTGTGAGTGCATCATGGAAGCCTATGTTATTAAACAAAACAAATTGGAGATAGCTCCAACTTCCCTGGGACAGTGTTAATTCTCCAGACAACATTTTTCTGTTTACAACCTCAAGCTCAATTTTTCTTGGTAATCTGTGCAATAAAACGCATTACTGGTGATGCACGAAGCTGGGAGAAGTCAAAGAAAGATGCACCGAGCATACACACAGAAATAATGTTTTGAAGCCTCACTGTGTGTGTACTGTATATATTATGTTGTAATAAGATTGCTTTCTTAATACTTGTGTTATTCATGAATATCACCATGGCTTATTTCCTCTCAGTCCAGAAAGAAAGAAAAAAATAAAGGGCCCAGCCAGAACCGAGTGAGGGGGGAGGGACCCTGGGTTGAGCTGGGCTGGGGCTCGGATAGAAAAGCTAACCTTTAGCAGAGAGTAACTATCGTTGTCACAGGTACGCTTCTACTAGTAGGTCCAGCCTTCTTCGAAATCAATCTTTGACGTAAACATTCAGTGTTTCCACAGCAATGATAAATATGCCGTCTTGTCATGGCAGCCCCATGATTAGTTAAAGTACAGTTTCTAAGGATTTATCTGCCTTTGAAAATTGTTGGAAATAATTGAGGTAATATAAGAACTTAACTAAAATACAAACTTTAACTTACAGCCCTTTTAAAATAAATTCAAACATTTTAATGCAAAAGACATTTGTGCCATTTAAGATAAACAGTGTTACTTGGTTACACCTTTCATTCCTCTATAACAACAGACAAATCGTTTGATATGCTTTTTTAAACCTAACATGCAGACCATGGGTTACTTGCATCATCATACAATCACAAAAAAGAGTGTTTAAAACTTTGTAGAAGAACGACTATTCAGCCCCTTCTGTTTGTTTTATCGAAACTATTACATTTTAAAGATGACCATAAAAACATCCTGTCTACTTTTTTTCCCTCACTGGCTCCTTCATTCAACTCTCTCTCTTCAAATAATCAAACCATCATTTCAAAATGACCCAATCATTGCATCATGCACAGGAGAAAAATAAATAAGATGTATAAATTAAAAGAACTTCTAATTAAATATTTGTTGACTTCAGGGAGGTCAGAGATGAATAAAGGTTTCTCTAAATGATCAGCGTACAGGTAAAATAAGCAGTATTATTAACAAAAGAAAACATCCCTGAATCTGCATGGTGAAATGGTGGATACTCCTCTGATTTGTTCTTGATAAAGTGACGCTGGTGGAGGCAGGCAACACTGATCTTGTCTGGGAGGCAGCATGTTTGTCAGTAGTGTAGTTCTGCCACATTAAGCAATTACTCACAAGGACTTTGAGGTGTGCAGAGTCAGACTGACGGCCTGGACGCTCTCTGCTCAATAGACTCCATCAGACAAAAAACAGCCCAGCTTCAGTGGACCATAGCCCACACATAAGCTCACAGCTCATCCTGCCAGTTATTTACAGCTAACAGGTACAAGACTGTTCTCCTGTGTGGAGGAAGCTTTTATTTTTGAGAAAATCACAGTTTAGAGCTTGAGGAAACTGACCTGTGATGGACCTGCCTGTATCGAGAAGATAGGGGTATATCTAATTACAATAGTGTGGTAATAAAGTTGTAATTTAGATCAATTGTCCCTTCATTTAGACAAACCTACAAGTTTTACTGAACTGTATTTTCTATCAGAATAAAATGTGCTGACTACTTTTTCAAACCACCATAAAGGTAATTTTTGTAAATGCAATATGCCAGAAGCCCTTTGGATGGATGAACTAATCAAAATTTGAAGTTCATGGGTCAAAGATCAAGGTTATCTGGCCTACTGTTTGTACAGTACCTTGCTTGAGAACACCAAATCAACAGAATGCTCTGACAAGTCTTCTTTAAACTTTGTACAAAGTGGACCTTAACTAAAGCAAGGTACACACATAAAGATTATTGGGCTGTTTTGGTCCTGACTTTCCCCCTTCCCGACCAAGGACGGCAAATGCCCGATTTTCTTATGTCTTATAAGATTATCCTATAAGATTATCCTGTGGTCTGAGGTGTGTTAATTGGCTCCGAAACAGGTTGAGGCCGACAACTGTTAATATTACACTTGTTCTTATGTGCCATTGTGTGTTTTGATTTGTTGGTGTCCCTTCAGTTTTTCCATTTAGCTTTTCTAAATTGTTCAAGTAATTTCTTATTTCTTATTGTTCTGTTCTATGTAGGTGTCCTTTCAATTTGTTATTGTGCTTCTTTGATTTGTTATTGAGGCTTTTTCTTAATTGTCATTTTGTTTTCTTATTTGTTGGTGTCCTTTTTACTTGACATTGAACTTTTTGATTTGTTTTTGTGTGTTCTTATTTATCATTGGTTTTCTTATTTGTCCATTTCCTTTTCAATTTGTCACTGTTCTTATTAATTTGTTGTTGCTTTTTCTTATTTATCATTGTGTCATTTTGATTTTTTGGCATCATATAAATTGAATTTCAGCTTTTTGATTTGCGGTTGTTGTTCCTCATTGCTTCCTTTTTTTGGTTTATTGTCACATTTAGTTACTGTCATCGTGCTTTCTTTATTTGTTGTGTGTTTTTATTTGTCCATCTCTTTTGTGATCTGCCTTAAGCTTGTGTGACTTCTGTTTTCTTATTTGTTGTGTGTATTGATGAGGAAGAAAAAGTTCTGCAAAAAGGGGGAAGTGCTGATTGACGTCAGCTAGAAACTTTTATTAACAGTTAACACAGTGAGCCGAGTATTGTCATGAACTCTTGTGTAACCATTAAAGCTGCAGTGGGTTGTGTCTTTGTTAAGGAGAAAATAGTTTGGCCCTGGGAACATTTATACATCTTTAATGAGTTTCATCCCCTGCAGTGTAGCTTGTTTCATTTGTGCTGGGACAAGTGTATCTCCAGAAATAAAAGGTGCCCTTTTGAACAGTCAAAACCAGTCTCTGAAAAAAAGTAACATCATTATTTCCTGTTTGTTCTTGACTTAGTAACACAGCATAATGACTCTGCTTTTTAATTTTTCTACTACATTCCTTTTAGTTTGGCTTTTTAATCAATAATTTATTAATAAACATGGATACAGTGTCTAGTTTTGCTATTCTCCTTTGCAAGCAGCTGAGACTGTGAAATCACAACTTTTACACTGAAATGCAACAAAAAACTCAAGTCAGGCTGTTTTTTGAAGAGATGATAACCCCATGATTTATCAAGATGACTGACAACTAAAAAGAGTATTTTCTTGATGAAATTAAATGTGCCACCCACCTCTTGTTTTCTAAATGGGGTTGTATTGATTGTAAGAAAAGTGTTATCAGGGCCTTAAACGGCTTCTCTATCTGCTCCTCGGCCTCGCAGCTTTTCCAAGACACTGCAATTGTGAAATGAAGCCTCTGAAATCAATACGTGCCAAAGTCAATTTTTACTCATTATCATCCAGATCCCTGGCGATATTAGGATTCAATAGCAGGAAAATGCCGTCGTCGACAAAAACAGGAGTAGCACATCGCAGCTGTGTTCGACTAAACAGCGTAATTAACACGCAGATCTGCTGGAATATGAGCGCCTGTGGTCAAATGAGAGTAAATGAGAGGATTTAATCTCAGTCTGTCAAAGATACAGCACAAGGCGCAAGGTTGTGAAATTCCATCAACACTCAAAGAGTTAATCTATTTGCAAACATGATATTTCTATTCCTATAAGTGCATGACAATAATAGAGGTGTGATGAGTGATTAAAAAGTCAAGCACCAAAATAATCATATTTCTGAGCCTATGTTATTGACAGAAGATCCAGAAAAATTGCCTCAGTTACTCGTGATTAAAAACTGCTTTTTCGTATTAACACTGTGAAGCAGTTCACATTTAAATAAAACTTAGATTGTTGAACTTTCTTTAACCTTTTTTATTTTGTAGGGGACCCAGAAAACTAAAACAAAAACCAGAACCAGACTCCTAAAGAACTGCCCAAAGACTCGACCTCTTCAGTTTGCATTATGCGTACGCTGATGACACATTTTGCTATGTATCTGGTAAAACCTGTGGCATTGTTGTGGATAAACTAACTAAAATCTTACTTGATGCCTTCTGTTTGACACTAAAATCATGTTAACCTGATTCATTAAAATCTGAGCTATTCCATATTCTGCTACAGAACTGCTGAATGTGAGAATTAGAGATGAACTTATTGAATTTACAGAACTGAAGTATTTGGTGGTATTTTTAGGCTTACTTGGCTTTGGATTGATTTCAAAGTCATGTGGTGAAGTCTGGCAAATCTTAATAGATATTCTTTTTTCATAATCATGAAAAACAGCCAAACACGTAACAGTAACTTTCTGTTTTCGAACACTGTAATTTTCACATCTGACCTATGGTTTACCTTCCTGGCCTCAAATTTACCAGTCTGTGATCAAATCTCTAAAATGTGTCTTCATAATTGGGTCATTAAGGTCACATATTTTATAGGGATGCACAACAGTATCAGAAAAATATCAGTACAGGCAGATAATGGCTTGAAAATGGGGATTATTGGTATTGGTAGATATTAAAATTTTGCAAATATTTATAACTGATATTTTAGCTGTACAGATGGGCTGTAATTATCCCAGACAGTATATTGTCTACATAGATATTAGACTTTGACAAACTAGGTTTGAACAATATATCCTTTTTCATCATAACTGCAATGTCTGCACAGAAACCCACAGTTTTCTTGGCTTTTGTCAAGGAAACAAAAGACAAAAAACAGACAAAAGTCCAAAATTCAGAGTCTGAACTGTCACTGATTTTTCTTAAAATTTTGCATCAGAACTGTGGTTATTGTTTTATAGGTCAAGTCTTGAGTTCAGACTGGCATAGTTTTTATTTATTTTTTATTTTATTTTTGAACAAATTTTGAGTCCCAACCACTTACCTATGTCAACTTTTTAAATAAAAATTTCTGTCAAGACCATGATCAGTATTTTTGTTGTTTTCAAATGTTGTCATTTGTTTTTAAAATTCTGCTCAGGACGATAATCCTGTGTTTTTTTTTTGTCATGTTTAGAGTCTCAACTGCCATTGGCAATTTGTCATTAAACTTTGTCTCTAGACGTTGGTCATTGTTGCAAAAGTCAAGCTTTGAGTCTGGACCAGTTGTGTAAAATTCTCAATGTTTTATTCTGGACTGCTCTCATTATTTTTGGTAAATTTTGATTTCTGATCACCGTCTTTGCTTTCTCATGAAATTTAGCATCAGGATTGCTTTCATCATATTGTTGGTAAAAGTTTGAGTCCAGACTGCCACCACTCATTTATTATTAGATTTTGCAGAAAACTATTGTGCACAACAGCCTGAGAGAAATTAAAATCAACAGAGGGGCATGAACCATGACCCTTTAGGATTTGAGCTAAGCCCTGGATATTTGCCCCCCTGTCTAAAAACCAAGCTTAACCCCCCTCTATAAGATAAAGTTTGGTCATAGCTGAGAGGCCATTTGGCTTCATGATCATCCCCTGGTTGCTAATGTGATATAAGTAAATCAATAACACTTTGAGGGATCTATCAAACTTTGCAAAAAATGTGGAGGAAGAAAACTGCCAGGCAGTCCTTATTCTCAGAAGAGTTGTTTACTTCAGGCTTTTAAAAAACTGTTGGCAACTCTCGATCAAACCTCTGTCATCACCTCGTCTTTGGGTCGACTCTGCTGTCACAACAACAAACAAGTTCAAAGTTCTGACCTCCTACTCCTGCTGTTTTTCTTTCTGTTTCAGGTCTGTCAGCTCAGGTCAGGGTGCAGAGTTATACGGCTGCAGCACTGACAACTGCCAAAGGAGTGGACCAACTCAATCACAGTGCCCCATCTGTGAGAGTTTCAACACCATGTACCACACACTTTCCTCTCGAACAAACTGTACAGTTGTTAATGTCACAGTGGAAGCACTTTGAAAAGCTATTAAAGGTTTTATCTGCAGCCCCTATAGAAGTGAGGAGTTGGGTCATGACTAGACTGCAACAGTGTTTTGGATCAAACCAAAAACTTGATGTCATTTAAGGGCAATTTTACAGAAAAAAACTGTGCCAAATAACAATCAAAACTTTTAACAAAACACAGAGCAGGGTGTTGCTTAATTATCTCACAATAACTTTGTGATATTTTGTGCCAAAACTAAAAATTACAAATAAGGGAGTAACCATGGCACATTGTTTTCCATTACAACTTGTATCAGAATAAATTAGTCCACTAGGTCTTTGAAGGCAGTTCTCTTGCTGTACTTTTATCAGAAATGTGATGTAGCATTTGACTGTGCTATAGATATCCTTGAAATAAAAAAAGGACCTTAAGACAAATGTCTACAAGTGAATTTCAAGTGAATTTATCACAGTGCCCACCTACCATTCCAGGTGTTACATCAGGGGTCTTACAAGGCACTACCTTTTCAAAAGTGATCTTAGCTATGTCACATTCTTGTGGCACTAAGGCTGGCAAACTTGGATAAAAATATCTTTTTTTTTTTCGCTGAACAGCTGTACATGATACTTACTGTATCTTGATATATTTTCTGTTAAGATGGTCATCACAGTACTTTAAGATGATCCTTGTAAAAAAAAATAATCAAACCATATTGATACCCGCTCCATAATGCAGTTAAACAATACTGGCAGTAAAACTTCCAAACTTTCATGTCAACAAACTAGTGCTGCAGTGGAAAAGAACCCATAAAAAAAAGCTAGAAGCACTTCAAGAGCACAGACCTCTGGGTTATTCTGGAAAATGTGTGAAACTGCCCTATGGCACCTGTAAAATTCTAGGATCCACATCTGTGCTCGTATGACCACCAGATCTTATCATGTCTTCCTTGTGCTATGATCAACATGTCCTGAAAATGTCTTCAAAATCTGTCGGGAACTTTTTGAGTCATCTTGCCTAGAGACAAACAGACAGACAGACCAACAAAGAAAACACCACCAAAATGTTATCAACTTTCCCTGGTGCCATGACCAACAATCCCTGAAACTGTCATCATAATCCGTTGAGGAATTATGATGACGAAGAAGCTTCTTGGATGAGAAGTGAAACGTCTTCCCAACAAACTCTACACAGTCCAGTTGCCTTGCTTTTGAATCTTCAGAATCCGTTGAGAGTTTTTTAAGTTATTAGCAAAAATGTGGAAAACTGCCCTATCTTGCAAAGTTAACAACAACAAAACCCTATAATCTACATCCGGATTCGAATCACCAACAAAATGTTATCACTTCTTCCTTGTGCCATGTACAACATCTCCTGAAAACTTCATCAAAACCCTTCAAAAACGTTTTGAGTTATCTTGCTCACAGACAAACCAACCAGCAAACCACACCACACCAGCAAAAACATATACCTTCTTGGCAGCAGTAAATAAAATAGAGATAAGAGGTTTTGGCACAACAGTGATGATATGACGCTGATATGAAAAATACCAATTAGTGAGCAACCTTGAAACATAGTTTATTATGGAACATATATTAAAGTTGCAGAAAAAACATGTAGGGGTGAGTGCTACACTGGGTCAAGGCGTGAAAAAAAGGTGGGTTTGGGTGCTCTTTAAGGATCCTAGGACAACAGCACATTAGGAAACATAAAAATCCGAGGCACTCCCTGAAGGTAAAATCCTTTATTGTGTCAGGGACTCATCAGAGTCTTCATCAGGACATCATATTAAAGTTGATAGGTCAACCATGCCTTAAAAAAAACATGCATTTAAAATTACATTTTATTTTCATTTTCTGATGCTTTTCACTATTTATCAATACAGATTTTGAAATAAACACAAGGTACCCTTGCCAAAATGAAAGGATAAGCACTCAGCGAAGCGAACCTTGAACCTCGCTTTCATCCCAATACATCACTAAAGAGTTACAAAATCTACCACACAGCCCTTCGTCGCAACAGCATTACCACCTTTAACTGACCCAGGCTGTCTTCATGTGAGCTTGGGGTAGTGAAAATGCTGCTGTTATCTACCCTCCCACAAGGTCTCTCAAAGGTCCTCCAACTCAACTAGTGGACTGATGAGCAGCAAGAGCCAGAGTGTCACTGGGGTCATCAGGTGGGGACCTCCCATCTAAAGTTAGCCCCAAAATGAATTAAACTTGTCTGATTTAAAATTACCTAGAAGCATAATAATAATAATAATAATAAAAAACCATTACATTAAAATTCCCAATGAAAAAAACAGTAGAAACTTGAATAGTTGACATTTAGATTGCTTTTAAGGTTAAAAAAGGGATTCCAAAAATAATTGTGTAGGGCATAATTTAATAGTGCTTTTTCTAATAAACCATGCTTTACAATAGGGGTCCCACAGGGCACTATACTGGGTCCTCTGTTGTCACTTATAATTTGGAACTTACATTTTCTGCTGTTATGCCTAGCTTACTCTATCACTTGAGTTTTCTTTCAAAGCCTTCCTTTTTGTATTTAAATGCAGAATCAAACTTTGTGCTAATGCCTTCAAAAGGAAAAAAAAAAAAAAAAGAAAAAGAAAACATTGATGAAAATCAAAATTGAAATTCTCACCTCTAAATGACTTGAAAAACTTTTGTCTCAGTCAACAAATACACCCCAGCAGGTCTGAAAGGAACAAATGAGAGTGCAACCTCGGTACAAGATTTTCTATTACACCTGATATCAGAATTAATAAGTCCAATAAGCTTTTGAGGACTGGCTGCTAGCTGTATTATTGATATTAAAAATATAGCTCTGCCGCATTATCAGTTAACAGAAGATGTGAGCTATCTGTCACAGCACATTTCCCAGAGTTTGATGCAGAGAGCTGACACCAGGTGGCTATTCGATTGATTCGTATAACAACCTGTTTTAATTTTAGGCTCATTGCACTGTCTTCATAGTACAGCTGTGAGACTAATAAGCAAAGGTAAATGATAAAGTGTATATTTGATGGATGAGTATTGTGATTTTTTTGTTCTAGCTTTATACTTGTAGACATTCTCAGGTGTGTTCTCCCAATTTAGAGGACAGCTTTTTATGCAGGAAAAGATTTTTTTCTGGGGAGGGCGCTATAGCAAGGCACCAATCACCCACTTTCAATCTACATAGAGGTTTGGTAAATTGTTTCCCTCTGATTTGGAGGGAAAGTAGTGTTACTGACTCAAGGAGCTGCTGGCTTAATCCTCAAACTCAACAGGCGGTCCTAATCCTTCAGTAAACTTGTTGTCCCTGTAGCGGTTAGAATTATATAGCCCCCTTGAATGCAAAAAACCTTTGAGCAAGGCCTACTGCTGTAAACTACTCCCATTTTTTCCCTTTTCAGTGTTGCTCACATACCATTTATGTTATTTGCATGCAAAAATGCAGTGTGTGCCAGGGTTTAAAACTTTGAACATGTTCACTTCACTTCCTAATTATTTTCTCACAGCTTTTTTTTTAGACTCATCACAACAAAAATGTCTGAAAATCCTTTAAGACAAAAGCTCGGGGCAGGTTATAAATTGAGTCATCTAGAGACAATGTTCTCAAGTTTTTATCATAGTGATGTGATACCTGCTCCCGCTGTTAGAGCTTATTTCCTGTGTAAAAATATGCAGCGGTACAAAACACTTGACTCCATAAACAGTAAGGAGCATGTTTAAGGCGACAAATTTTGAGCGGATTACCTGCCGGCAAAATGAGGTGAAATGTAGCTGTGATGCAAAGATGTGGGAATGTAACAGGAATTTAAGGAAACACTTCTCTTTAGTTTTCTTCCCCCATTCTACAGAGAAGAAAAGTAAAATGATCAGATACATAGTGTGTTTTCTCTTGTAGTTGAAAATGCCAAATTATGGTAATGGTTTGTTTTGAGGTAGTTTGATGGAAAAGTTGTAAAAATTCTCAAAGCGAGAGTATAAAACCTTAAAACTAAGATGATGCCTCAGTATCACTACTTTCGCATTATTCTGCAGAAAGCTGAAATGATCAAAATATGAACACACAAACTTTGGGCAAGCAGCACAACAGGCAAGCAGCACAACAGCAGCTAACATTAGCATGCTAAAACCGCCTTTTCAAAAGCAATCATTCAAGACACCACCACTGAGTGAGACTTTCGACAAAGCTCCTGCAGAATCTGTACATTTATCCTTAAAACAGCTATTCTCATCCGAAGACTAGCCTAAAGCTTATTGTTTGTTGAACAGAAACAAACTTAAAACCATGCCATAATGGTGGCAAAATGTTTAAAACATATAAACATGTTGGAAGCCCTCAAAGTTCTACAGAGCCAGGTGCCAAATTATGGTGGCACGACCTTACACTAAGTGGTCATGGAATACATGAGCAATGTCTTACTCTGCTCCTTCACACAATTGGCAGTATTTGATCCATATCTGCCACCATTTCTCTGTGTGCCTCCTGAACCTTTTCACCTGAATATGTCCATTCTTTTGGCAGCTGAAAGTATCTCTTGCTTTTTTTTTTCCTGAATTTGACTCATTAGCACATCCATAAAAAGCACACTTTGGCATTTTGATAACACTTTTTTGCAGGATTCACCTCCTGCCCCTCTTCCTCAGTTCTTAACAGCGACATTATGTCATCTGAAAAAACAGTCTATTGCATCTGCAGCCAATCTAAGCCATCCTGGTCCTGTCTCTCAGCCCTGGACATCCAGCTAATCCATCTCCTTATGCCTCTCCTTCTCCTCACACTGCACAGAGCTAAAAAGGGCCGAATACTCTGCTCTCTATTAGAGCAGTCCTCCAAGGACCAGATTCAAAATGAGACAAATTCAGATGGATCCTTCAGATGATATATGTGCTGCACACTGTAATACTCACCACATCTTTCCTGAGGAGAGCAGATGTCACTAGATTCATGAGAAGGCATGAATTTCCTCACATTAATCTCCCACTATCTAGCTGCTTTTCAGCCTCCAAAGCTGTGTCAGGATGTGCTTAGAATACGTACATAAAAAAACACAGGGTGGGTTATTGAGAAGGATGAAATGACCCACTGTAATGCATCACTCATTTCCTCTGTGCCGCAGCGCCTACATAGAAACGTATCATATGTGGACTGATGTGGGATTCAGATAAATATCAAGAAGAGAAGCGTTACACAATAACATCCCCAAGGCAGTATTGAGGGTAAGCTCTGGAGGTGTGTGTAAAGGGCGAGGGGAGAGCTGGAAGCACTGCGAGCATTGTGTCCTTGAGTTAGGCAGGTCACAGCCCTCCATCGCTAGCCCACTTGAGCAAGGCCTACTGCTGTAAACTACTCCCATTTTTTCCCTTTTCAGTTTTGTTTACGTACCATTTGTGTTATTTGCATGCAAGCACACAGTGTGTGTCAGGGTTTAAAACTTTGAACATGTTCACCTAACTTTTTAATTATTTTCTCACAGTTTTTTTTTAGACTTATCACAAAAAACGTGAGGGGAGAGCTGGAGGCACTGCGAGCACTGTGTCATTGAGTTAGGCAGGTCACAGCCCTCCATCGCTATAACCACATAGAGACCACACTGCTTAACACTCAGATACACACAGAGGCAAACTCGAAAGGTAAAAATGATACTTCTTACTCCAGAAAATATGTGGTGCCTATCTTAAGGGGAATTATAACACATTTTTGCTTTTCAGAACAGCGAAATGTGATTTCCAGCTGTATCCATCTAATAATCAAAATGTTCTCAAACTAATTCAGGTCCAACATAATCTTCAACAAACTTCTGTCCAACTTTTTTCGTAAACACTTTCTTGCTAACAGACAAAATTAAAATCCAACTTGAAGTTGTCTATTGTGTCAAGTATAGCTGCTTCAGCCAGCAGCAAATGGACTTTGACAACTCAAAGCGCTTTTGTACCACAGGTCACATCCACCCATTCACACCCATTTACTTTCACAGTAACTCACTGGTGGTTTATGTTTTTGTTTAAATGTCCACCAGCATTTGCTAACACATCCTCACCCTTTCATACCCATTACCACACCCTTGAGGCAGCAGTTGGAGCAACTCTTGGTTAAGTGCTTTGCCCAGGGACACATCAACATGTGACAGGGCTCGTACCTGCAACCTTCCTATTGTTGGCAGACCGCACTACCAGACTAAGCCACCAGCAGATTGGCTTATATTGTAGCATTAATACTTTTATGCTGCAAAAACAAATTGACATCACAATCTTAACTCTATCATTTCTCAACAAGTTTAAGTGGTTTTAGCTTGCTGCAGCTTAGCAAATAGATTACAATAAGGATTTATATTTATTAATTTATATTTGTTGGAAAAAAATGCTATCATGACTACCTGGTATGATTATTGTTGCTTTTAGCAAGCAGTAGGCTAGCCTAAAGTAGTGTTTTATAAATTTTGCTGTGAGAAATACATTTAAAAAAACATTTGCTGTAAACTGCATCTGCTTGTTGGTAGAAAAATGGTTTTTGGCTTAGCTTGAAAACTTTCCTGCTGCAAAAGACAAAAGGATCACTAGTCTTTAAACTTAAGTTACTAAACTAGCGGCAGGTTAGTCTATATCTTACCTTACCTTAATATTTTTTAACTGTAAAATAGAAAATAGAAATAGAATAATTGAAGCCATATTCCTACGAGTGGTGCAGGCATTAGTCCAGAAACACAAAAGTGAATTAGCATTTAGCACCAGTGGTTCCCAATGAAAGTCAGCCTTTTGGTTAAATGGCATGAACTACATCTTTTGTTGCCCTACTTAAATTAAACAGGTTATTGTGATTTTACAAGGATGACTGCTAGCACAATAAAACAATGACTACAAAAAATAGATGGAAACAGTAATGCTATTAATAGTTTTTGATAAACAACAGTACATACGCCACAGCGACAGCCATGGGCACAAACTTAATCAGTTCATTAGATTAAGATGAAATTAAGAGAAAACTTTTGACCAATTTAAGCTTCAAAAATTGTGAGTTAGCTTTGATTGTGAGATTCTTATTGTAAACAAAACATGTACATTTCATAAAAACAAGTTCACCACAGACCTCATTATCAACAATGATCCACGAACACAGTGGAAAGATATCACAGACTATTAGTCAAGAGAACCAGCACAATGCTAACTTTCTGGTTGAACTACAAAAATGCTTGAGCCTTGTGCCACTCTATTTTCTGTTACAAAAACGTGTGCTGTCAACAGATAGATAAAAACATATTTTACACTTGAAAAATGTCTTCTGTGCCTGATGTAACTGCCAAGCTAACAGGGAGTTAGCAAGTATTGTAGCATTAACGCTGTCTTGCTGTGATGTTAAAAAAACACAAACTTTTAATTGTCTTGTTGTTAACTCGAGCTGCTTCAGCTAAAAGCAAGTGACCCAATATCTTCACATTTAATTATTATTGCTGTGAGATGTTCAGACATTTCACACTTCTACTTGTCTGTAAACTAAAACTGTTAGCTGGCTGACTTATAGCCTAGCATAAATAATTTCTTCCTGTGATGGACAAAGATTGAGGCTTTAAAATGTCGTGTTTGCATTCTGTATCTGCCTAAGCTAGCAGCAGGTTAACCAATATTATATTTAATTGCTTATAATTATTATTTTGTATTGCTATTATTTGTAGTATTAGTATTTAATTTTTCCTGCTGGGATTCTAGGAAGCAGACAAATATTATCACACCATTGTTTTGAACAGTAGCTGTAGCTGCTTGAGCAATGAGGTAATTTTTTGGTGAAATCCTCTGATTTACATGATCAGTGACCCATCTTTACATCATTCACATCCAGTACACAAGCCACTTCCCTCACAACACTGCAAAGTAAGTACAGGAGGTCCAACACTTCCTGAAAAATGAAATGATTAAAAGCTGCAAAATATAAAATTTGCGTTCTAATTTTTGTTTCTGACTTAAACTTGCACAGTGTAAATTATGTACACGTTTCAATGTCAGAGCAGTACATGTCATGAACATAAAAAAGTAAAGAGATGTGTGTGCTGCCGATCATAGTTTATTAATGTGATGATGGTGTAAGCAGGAAATCCATAGTGTTGAACCACTTTACAGGTCTGATGATATCATATGTAGTGTTGGCTGCAAATAGAGGCAAAAAAAAGAGGAATGGTGTTTGTCAATATACCGTAAGCACAAATTGAATATATTAGCTCAGTGTGTTGATATAAATATGAGCTGGTTACCCCTTAGTTTGGTTTGCTCTGATGGGAATTTTAATTATTATGAATGTATTTGTTTTAATGTATTCATTTCAGAGGCAAAGAAGAGAAAAAAACAATTTGTGTGCACAATATAATTTGGAAGAACAAGCTATTTTTTATAACTGTACAAATCAATTAATCTTCTGTGTACACTTTACTTACTATATTTTGTGAACAAGTTGTTTTATTGACAGAACTAGTTAATGGCTTGTTAGCTGATATCTTATGAACACAATTTATTGTTTATGTACAGGCCGTTATTTTGGGCAGACATGATAATGACATGAAGTTATGTCATGCTTTCATTTTCCCCTTCCAGCCAAATGCCAGCCAACTTCCAGTTACCAGCAAACTGATAAAGGTTAAATTTTGATCATGTTATTACTCATTACAACCATTAGGGTGGGCAGGTCTGAGCACTTTCTTGTCACGGACCAGCCAAGACTCTGCCAAGGAAATTGGGGAAAATTTAAGTGGCTCTATCATTTCAAAAGAAGAGATAATAATATGCTAACAAGAAATTAACTTGTTTAACAATCACCAACAATTACCACTTTTTGAATCTAGGGGTTTTAAAATTTATGGCTAAAGGTGTGTCATTGTTTGTAAAAAGGTGGGCTTTTTGTTTTTTTGTTAACCAAAGAGGTTTGTGCAACTTCATAAGCGAGCAACTAGAATTGCCACCTGGTAGTTTTATGCCTCTGTAAGGCACATGGCTGTCAGTCTGTGAAAGTACAGTGGGTCAAGAAGAGTAAGGGTGGTGTCAGTGGTGGAGTGTTTAATGGAAATCATGTATAAGTGATCCTGAGACCCTAAGACTTGGACTATAAGCATGTATCTTCCAAATGTTAACAGGCCATTGTCAAATCAAAAAGGTATTTTTGCAACATTTGACAAAAATCTGTCAAAGTGTACAGATACAGCTGTTTGGCCATGTCCCTAAAAATCTAAGCGGTTCAGTCATAGAGGACATTTGTGCCAAATTTGAGGAGAATCCTCAAATGCATTTTTAAAAGTCAAATTCACAAGTAGGCACTGCACATGATGCCCGTGACCTTTGAACTATGACAATAAAAATTAATGAGTTGATCTTTTACTCAAGGGGGGACACGTGTGCAAAGTTGGACAAAGACTCCTACAAGCTGTCTGTAGATTCTGCTTTCAAAAGCAAAAAGGATGAAAAAGGATGACCAGGAGACCCCATGACCTCAACTTTTGACCTTTGCCCTCCAAATCCACTTAGTTCATTCTTCCATCATGGCCAAGATGTCTGCAAAGTTTGAGGGAAATCAATAAAAGAATTCCTCTGATATAGGACAATGACGGGCAACTTTGGTTACCAAGAGGGTCACATAAATTTTATTCTTGTTGCCAGAGGGCCAAATTGTGTCCATCATGTGTTGCTCTCTTCTTAACAACTAAAGATATTTTTAATTTTACACAAGGAAAAAAAAAGCTTTTATAAGGAGGTGTTATATCAAGTGTCATATCTTTTGGTATATATTTTTTACGTATTTGAAACTGAGGGAGTATGGTTGACAATTGCCCATCTCTGTTATAGGTTTTCACAAGATTCTGTTTACAAGCAAAGGATGATCTTCAAACACTGTGACCTTGACTTTTGACCTTGAAAATACAATCAGGTCATCTTGATGCAAGAGAGGACATTTCAGTAATGTTTCAGGAAAATCCCTTCAAGCTTTCTGAAGACATTTTGTTCATGAGCCAAGGATGACCACAACCTTGACCTTAGACCTCCAAAATCTAATTACTTGATCACTGAATCCAAAAGGACTTTAAAGGTTTGAGAAAGTCCTTGACAGACTTTTAGAGATATTGTGGTAACAAGAGTCTGCCACCTGCGCAAAGGCATAGAAAATATGGAAGCTTGTTTGGTGCAGAAAAAGGTTCAAAGATAAATATACAGTGAAGATAGCGCTGGCAGTAAGAACCAAATACCCTAAACAACATTAACTGGAAACTGATTTAGTGCAACGTAAACATATTTAATGGTTACTGAGTTACTGAGGATTAAACATTTTTTTTTTTTTTGTTTAATTTGAAACAGATAAGACAGACTTATTTCCCTTAATCTCTTGTTTAAACTTACTTTTCTCCAACACGTGCTTTATAAAGAGGGAAGAAAAGAGGAACAGTTAATACAAAAGGACTTTGCTTTGACACACAGCTTCAAACCCCAGACTACAAAAGGATGAGTGACACAGCAGGCCGGATATCTCTGATTCAGTCTCCCTCTGAATCCTGCCGGCACAGTGCTGAACCCCACAGCTTTCCTAAAGCTCCACTTTGCCACGAATTAAGCCTTAATGCGACTCTTCTGTCTATTGATTTGTTAGCCATGCATTTCCTGTCCCGCTTTGATGTCATTGTGGTGTCAGTGTATGGAAGATTGCAGATAAAATTATGGAGGGCTTTAGCTTTTAAGCTTGTTATTTCAGGGGATTATTCGGCCGCAGTTGAATTAACATTTTTATTCTTTTTTTGGCCACAAACTGGATTATGTGACTCTGTTCCGCAGAGGCGATATCAAATGCCCATCACTTATGTGCTTCTGCCATGAACCCCCACCACTACAGAGAAAGAGCACAGCAGATTGGGTCCAGGGAGAAGTCAGTGTAGAGGATTTCACCCGCTTTGTACAGTACAAAACTGGGCCTCTAAGCCAGGGATCTGGGCAAAATAAACACATTTACCAATGTTATACAAAGGGATCATTATGTATTATTGTTGCAGTTTAGCTGCTTGGTAAGTAAATACTCATGCGTTCGTATTGTGTATTGACTAAACTAACCTAAAACGTCCTGTTGTTTGGGCACCCAGTTCGACACATTTGAGATAACAACTTTTGGATTCTTTAACCCACAGGGACACAGTCACAGCTTGCTGGGATAAATCTGAACTTGTGCAGGAAAAATAACCCCCGCCTGCATCCAACAGACTGGATGTGGTCCACTCGTCCCTCAGCGAGAGCTCAATAGGCTCTGCATGGGAGAAGAATAAGCCACAGAGCAAAGCAGCGAAATACAATACAAACAAAAGGCAGATTAATGGCCAGGATAATCACAACCCAGAGATTTGTTCCTGTTTGTGTTTGTGTTTGTATTTTCTGACTCAACAATTTCTACACAGTATAGAACTTTTCTGAAAGCCTTGCACAGCAGCTGGGCCTCAGCTCTTTATCCCTGTCCTTATGTCCTCTATATGTGATGCAGCTGCAGCAATTTACGTCTGCATTAAATCCCCACTGCGCTGCAAATGACATTGAACACAATCTCAATCTCAGTAAATTATAGATTAATCATTCCAAAGGCTGAATAAAGGCAGGATTTAGATTTAACTCTCAGATAGGTCTTCATTTCTGTATGCTAAATGTTAGCACTTCCTTCTCATGTTACTGTATATCTATGTGCACATACCGGTATGTGCATACACAAAGTTCTATTTAATGCTAAGGTTTGAATTGAGCTGCTAAATAACAGCAACAAAGACTTTTCTTCTGGCCACTTGGAGACAGCATAAATAAGTTGTGTGGGAAAGGGTGACAACCGCTCCAACTGCTTTGAACAAACTTCAGAAACATAACCTTGACCCCTCTGTTCTCTCCGACTTTGGGTCCATTTCCAAGCTTCCCTTCCTCCCCGAGGTTTTAGCTAAAGTGGTTTTAAATCAACTTCAGACACACCTTGACTTTCAGGACAGTTCAGAGAAGATTAAGTCTGTTTTTGAATCACAGCAAAGCATAGAGACAGCACTTCTAAGAGCTTTTAATCTCATTTTTACTTTTGACTCAGCTGTGTATGATAAATATAACACACCATAACACTAAACTGGTGGAAACTAGGACTGGTTCAATATGGCAAAAATCATAAATGCAATTACTTTAACAGACATTGTGATCAAGATTATTTAACACGATTACTTGCTGATTTTAATACATGCACCACATATACTTATTGAACATATATGTTTTTGACATTTTTATTTTAAACATTAAAGAACTCGTAATACATAGAAATATACATTAAAAATAATAATACCTAAAAAAAAGGTTGACAATAATCACAGGGAAAAAAGATTCAACATTATGACAGAGGATTAGGGCCACAAGAATAAAGTTGTGAAGTTACGAGAAAAATTTCATAAAGTTACGAGAATAGAGTCGAAAAGTTACAGACACAATCTCATAAAATTACGAGAATAAAGTCGAAAAGTTAGGAGAATAAAGTCATAAAGTTTTGAGAATAAAGTCATAAAGTTTTGAGAATAAAGTCATAAAGTTACGAGAATAAAGTCGAAAAGTTGTGAGAATAAAGTCATAAAGTTACAAGAATAAAGTTGAAAAGTTACAACAATAATCTCATAAAGTTACAAGAATAAAGTCATAAAGTAAGCATCAGAGATTGATGTGCCCTGCCCTTGTCATTTTTTCAAATAAAACACCATTCAGACTCCATTGGTCGAAAAAGGGCAACTACATCGATATATGTTATATACAACATTTTAATTCTGTGCATGCATGATATAACTGACAGGTTAATGAACTGTTAATGCATGTGTATGTAACTCTGGCCTATGTGCTTAAGATACTTTTTGTATGATGGTTTCTTAGTAGAATTTGGGGCTCTTGAACAAACATGACAGGAGTTTAATCTTAATTCAACAATCAAGAGCTTTGGAGATGTTCCATTTTTGTAGCCTATATCCATATTTCATGTTTAAACCACAACAACAACATCAGGTTTAGCTCTATTACAAACACAGTTGGCAATACTGCATTATGTAATGCTTTTGTTGAAGTAGTTTTTGATCATTTGATATTCAGCTTGCCAGCTTTATTCTCAGGAGAAATCGAGATGCCAAAAGTCAACACTTTTCATCCAATCACTCATATGAACTTAAATTCAGTTCGAATGTAGGAGGGAGCTGTAGCCTATTTTTCTGACAGCAGTTATTAAAGATATAAAATGTTTTGTCTGGCTCCTGCTGAGACGTTATTCCCACTTTATTAATTAGAGATGTTTCTTCTTCTCCCCTCACTCTGCAACACTCCAATATGAGTCTGTGATCTATGAGGGACTGAGGAGGTGTGAGCTGGTATCAGAAACAACACACACTGTACTGCTGATATGTCTGAGCTGAGATTTACTGGGTATCAATGGAGCTGTCCCTCAGCCAATGATGTGTCATGAATGTGTTATGGCTAGCATATTTTGCCTTCATTACAGCAACAAAAAGCACCATTACTGATATAAAACCTCTTGAACTTTAATGCTAAATGGGTAGAGTGATGGGCAACTGTAGTGCTTAGCTATGTAAAGTATGTTTGGTGTTTTATGGCTTTGGGGAGAAGGGATCATAAAACAGCCATTAAGCTACATTACAGATACATGCTTAATAGTAGTGATACTTTCATTCTTTGGGACCTTATAAATAATTGATTTTTAAATCAATCAAACACTCTTTACCAGATGCTGTGGGACCTTTTTGCTCTTGAATCTAGGTGTGAACAGAAACTCCAACAATGGTAAGAACAATACAAAGTCTGTCTTGTTTGTTTGTCTGTTGATTTGATTGCCACGATTATGTTTTTGCTGCCAAAAGTGCTCATCTGTGAGTGAGATAAGGAGCTAAAATCATATTTTGTTTTTTTTTAAATAAAAAACAACATTAATGCCATCCATTTTAAGTCAATAACACCCTTCTACTATCTTTTTTCAAGAGAGCAGCACAATAATCTCCCAAGGAACAACATAGCAAGTTGCCTACAGTAAGGATAGCTGAATTAGACAATGTTATGTATCATTAAAATGTTTAAATTTATGTGTAGTATTTAGAACAATTATCAACACACAAAAATAATCAAGTAATTATCAACAGGCTCACTAGCGCACCTTGCCAAGGCAAAAAGACTTGGAACAATATTCAGTTGCATTATCATGATTTATGATTGCATTTTAATCACACATTCTGAATTGTATTACTGTGCTTTTTAAAAGTAAATTTCATATTGACAGAATAAAGCAAAACTTATGAGTGTATTGATTAAGAAATTAAATGAATGCAAAGAAATGTCGTCATGTTATTTACCTCAAGATTTTATTTATCTTAGATAATTGCTTTACTGTTACATCAGTGTGGTATAAAAACCATGACTTAAAGGTTGGACAAAGCTTTATAGTCTTTACTCCATCAAATACACTTTATATTACTAATATTCATAAAAATATGTTACATTGTATGTACAAAATGAAGTGTCATTGATATGTTGGCTTTGACGGCAAAAATTACAACTGATGCACTTATTTTATACTGCTAAGAAAACAATGCTATTTAGCATTCAAACAACTGATATTTCCAAGTTTATCTGAAACATATTATTTACCCATTTTTCACCACACATATGATGATGCTTTATTTACTCATGCCCATTTGTCATTTTAATGACCAGACCTTAAACACATCATTATGTAACATCTTGTAGCCTTTTTCAAAGAAATCTAGCTCCAGTGCTGACAGTTTAAACACATATTTTAACATTGGATAAATATATTCTACTAATGGGACTTATAACAAACATTGTGGAGACGTAGTGTGTTTTTCTTCCTAGTCCAAAGCAGACAGTCAAAGGTGGTGCTATGATTCAATGACTTACATCAATGTAGCCTACTCAATACTCAACGGCAGGGTATTCAATTAATCTATATTTTGACACCATGTGGCATAGAGCTTTGTGCTTTTCTCAGTCGAAGACACTGTAATATAAACAATTAGGGCTTCTTGATACTTACAAGCCAATGGTGACTGGTTCCTTAGTAAACAGGATATGTCTATTGTTTTGGATTGTATGTGTGTTCCTAATGCTTTTTTTTAACAGATGTAAAGCTCTTTTCTGTCTAAGGTTTTGGTTTGAATTAACTAAAAGCTGGTGCTTTTTAGACCTGATCATTTTTCCTTAATTCCCATTCAAACAAATGAACTGATCTTTTTCTTTTATCATGAGTTGAATGAGTATAAACTCAATCAAAAACAAATCACAATCAAAGTCTTCTCTTGATGAATCAAATTTCAAAAGAAGACAAATGGAGAAATGAAAATGAAAAGACACCTTTCTCTGTGGTTAATCAAAAATATCAACACGTTTGTGTTAAAATCAAGAACAGTCTGATAGTATTAAATTATCATCAAAAGAGTGGACAATTGGACTGATTAATTTCTTATCAGGCAGGTTTAAGGTCAAAGAAAGCTGCTCAGTCACACATGATCCTGGTTAGACTAAAAACAAGACCTTTCTTCAACTAAAATCAAAATTAATCACATTGTTGAGGAAACAGTCAGGTACAGCATTTTAACAGAGACAGATTAATGAAGTTGATATTGTCAGAGAAAGCTATTACGGCCCCCAAAAGAGCATCTTGAAATCCTAATCAATGCCTGTCATATCATCACATGTCCATCACTTTGTTCTGAAGGCACATATCCCACCAATCACTGAACTGATATCCATAAAATTTGATAAAAAATATAGGTTTATCAAAGGATGAATTTCACTGACTCCAGAGAGTCTTAATACCACCACTGAGTGTTGTTTATTCTTGAGCTAGAAGGAAATTTTGCTAAAACAAGACAGCCAAAGCGATCAGAGCATATTGTCACATTGGTTTAAAAAAAAAAAAAAAAAAAAAAAAAAAGAGCTTGCATGTTGACTTGCAGTTTCACAAAGCACCTCTGTACCAACACTGTTAAAGTTCCTTAAACGAAACCATTTTTTATTCAGATCTTCAGTCTGTGCAACATCAATCAATCAATCAATCAACTTTATTTGTTTAGCAGTTTTCATACAAAATCTTGTAACAGAAAGTGCTTTACATAAGAAAAAAATACATAAAATAAGATAAAAATAAGCAAATTAAAAGTAGAAAACTGAATACAATGAAAACACAAGACCCCACCCACCCTTGCGATCCGCAAACAGCACACACACACACACACACACACACACACAGACACTCACTTACTCACACAGACAAAGACATTAAGAGGAAATTCTAACAGAAAAAAGTATTAGAGGACTGAGGAAACGCTATCTTGAATTAAAAATAAGGAAACACAGAAGCAAGGACTGAAATGATAATTAAAAATCATGATAAGAAATTAGATCCAAATACTATAGCGAAAAATAAATACATAAATAAGTTAAATAAAATATAAATAAATAATACGGTGACTGAGATAGCCTAACACCAAATGTGTAATAAAATCTGCTAAAGTAGGATAATGAAAGAAAATCAATAAAAACAATAAAATTTTGAACAATAAGTCTGAACTTGAATAGAGAAATAAAACACATTAAGAGGAGTAAAATAAATAAAAAGATAAGAAAAATTAATAATAAATATAATCAGCTGAAAGCCAGACTAAAAGGTAGGTCTTGAGTTCATTTTTTAAAATATGAACCCATCAGACCACTGGTTTTTGAAGGGGGCTTTTAAAGCTCTGAAACCATCATCTCAATTCATTGTTCAATCAACCTGTTAAAAAACAAAGAGCTGGTGATGGCCTCCTGAATAAAAAAAGTAAATAAATAAAAAAAAAAACAGCTGCTCCATTATGGCTTGCAGTCACTTGGTCGCGCTACCAGGTTGCTTAGCTCGGTCCCCAAAGTTGAAAAATTGTAACTTTTCATGTGTGACTGCGACAACCAATCAGTGTTGTGTGGGTGTGTGATGACACCCGTCACACAATTGTTTTTATTCCAGCTCAATCGATGTCCATGTGGGAACATTAGTTAGTGAGTACATTAGTTTCGCCTGAACTCCCTACTGGAGGTGCAGCTGACAGACAATGACGCAGCAGGGCCATCAGCTGCAGTGTTTTACAGTTGGTAGATGAGTGGAAAAGATACAGTTGGAATAATGTCAGCTAAATCTACAGATACAAATATATGATATATATGATACGATATGATCACAGTAGGACTCAAGCTGGCATGACGTCACTGAGCGATCTAACAGTGCAAAGTGAGCTATTTTATGGACAGGCGATGCGACTTGGGTGAGCGACTCGATCTCGGTTGCCAAGCCTCATTCGGTGTGAACGCACCTTTACAGTACTGATATGATGGTTTGATAGACAGACATGCAGTTTGGCAGAAATGTGCATTTTTTCCCCCACACATTTGTTAATTTTAACTCTAGCTGTTATGATAGTCTCATAGTGCTCTGTGTAATCAGAGTAATACCAAAAATGTCAAAATTTAAATACATTATTAGCCATGATTTTTACCCATATGGTGGCTGTAACATGAATGTACTTTTTCCACAGTTTTTCAGTAGCTTTCTCTTTTTAAGCTTGCCAGAAAAAATACATAATTCTTCAAATGATCTATAGAGAATTTATAAAGGGATTTTTCCAACATGGGACTGAACAAAAAATATTCCCAAATCATTTTGTTGATAATAATTGACAGGTTCTGGACTGCCTTTTTATTCGGCAAAATTTTCCTTTTATGCATTTTGGATATGGGAGATACCCCCCCATCACCACCAAAACAAAATAGCAACAAACAAATCTGCATATAAAAGGTTACATGTCTAAAAATATATAAAATATTTAACCTTTATAAACAGGACTGAAGTTTGTCGAAGTATTTGATGAGGACAGGAATCAAAAACAATTCCAGTTGAGAACTGAAAACAACCAGCCCAAGGAATAAATATCATTTGTCTTTTTGCTAAACAATGCCCTCAACAGCTCCTTCCTCTTTGTTCTGCTTGTCTTGCAAATCAAGGACGTCACAGTCTTGTCAGAGACAGTCATCAGAAACAATAACAAAGATGTCAAAGATGCAATCTTGGCAGACAGGAAACAGAAGTGGTCAAAATTGTGACTCAGTTTTACACAATATGACAATTTCTACACAAATTCCAGTGTATGCACCTGTGCTGCTTCAAGAAGGGGTTTCTACACAGGAATGGAGGGGAATTGATAAAAAATCAAATCGATAAGAAATAATGGATGATTCCCATCCCTACATTTAACAAAGTGAAAATACAAATGAACCTCAATATAAAATATTATCACGGCAATGTTTTATGTGTCCACTATTTAAAATAACTAACTCAAAAATACATTTTGTGGATTACATGGTCATTTCCTTGACTGTGATTGCACTGTGATTTTCTCCCTAGCACTTTGTAAAAAGGATAAATCTTATTATATACATTTTTAAGGGAAACATGAATTCAAACTGGTGTATGAGAGGTTAAACTGGACTAAAGCTGAATGTAGTTAAAATGGAAAATAGTATTAAAAAATAACAGGCACTTCTCTGGTACAGCCACTTTTGGGACTTGATTTGCTATGAGTAACTTATTTTTAACGGGACAAAAGGATTCTAATGCAACATGAAAACGGTTGTGGAGACTCTGCCATGCACACCATTTGAGGGAAGGTCTTTCAGTTTTCTTGTTTTAAAAACTTATTTGGCACCTGCCGTTTTGTTTTAGTGTATTCTTATGTCTGATATCAACAGCCCTCAATCACTGTGTTAATTTTGTTCGCACATAGAAATCTCACAGAATAAATCTGCTGCTTAACACCTCGTGTTGTTATCAGCGCAAGTATGTACTGACAACCATCATTTAGTGCCCTCAGACTAAAATAAAAATTCATTATGCCGCTCTAGCTGTGAGAGTAGTTGGCGTGTGTTCCTTGCTGTGTGAGGGGCAGTCAGTGAAAATATGAGACTGTCGAAATGACCTTTCCTCACGACACACAGGGACTGTTCTAATTGGCACTTTTTGTTGTTATCAACCATGACAAACAAGAACATTCTCTTGCGCCATGCTGTGTCGCCCTCTCATGCACAATTTAGAAAAAAAGGCCCTCTGAAACGTCTGGTTAAAGATGAAATATAATAACATAAGCTGCTTTTTATTGATCCATGTAATGTCTCACAGATAAAAATCCCCATACTGGTTCATTTCACTGCTTTGCCTTGAAACGATACCAGATCAATACATGAAGAGGAAAATAAACGGTGTGCTTCATGGATATAATGTGTATAGCTATAATCGATCTCATCATGCAACACTATAGGAAAGGTCATAGCTCACAAACAGGGAGGCCTCTGGTCTACTGTTCAATCAATACTGACATTTTATCCACAGAAATAGAGTTTGGAGACATCATGCTTCTGCTGTAAAACTAGTTAGGGGGCACTTAACCTTCAGGATGTGGACATGAGAAAAACATTCAACAAACCCAACTTAGAAAAATGTTGGGACATTGTGTAAAATGTGCAGAAGGCAGAGATCCCTAATGTGTGTGTATATATATATATATATAGATATATATAGATATATATATATATATATGTATATATATACAAAGAATAATGCCTGCCACACACTCCTAAAACAGCTGGGACGGGAGTATAGTTATTTTCTTCAAACAACACTCCCATATTCCCTCTAACACCCATTGAAGGGGTGGCCAACTATAACAAAACCTACCAGCATTCAAAAATAAAAAATTAAACAACTACATCTATGAAATAAAAAGAATCAACAGGTGATTACAGTCCAAAATTAGAAACTTCTCCTTGATGACATTAAAAATCTAGTCTTGCAAGCTCCATTGTCAATTCTTATTCATACTTGACAAGCACATTTTGTTCTGACTATATTGCATGTGATCATCATTGACTAGCCCCCACTCCCATCTCATCAGGGGAAACAATGCACCCATCTGTGGACTAAAGACACATATTGTTATAGTATTAGGAGCTGAATTCTTTCCTTTTTTTGCCTGATGTCATTTTTCCGTTGTTTTAATTTTTGTATTTTGTGCTACATAATGTACCATTTGGTTCAGTAACTGACTTTCTTACTGTGCAGCCCTGCAGTATTGATGGTGCCCTCATAGATGTGCAAGTTACCCCTGCCTTAAGCACTGGTACACCCAAACACCATTACAGTTGTGGTTTTTGAAGTTTAGGTTAAGGAAAATTTGGACTGCCTTTTTTTCTTTAGACCAGAGACCTCATCATTCCTTAATTCTGAAAACAATTGAATGTGAGCTTTTCTGACCGCAGCATAATTTTCCAGCTCATCTCAGGCAAGCTTGGGCACAGAGAAGTCCACAGCACATCTGGACATTGCTTAAATATAGCATTCACTTTGCATGCTTGATTCTTGAAGAGGTCATATTTTGCCTTAAAGCTAGAGTTGGTAATTTGATTTAGATACACTTTTTGTTAAACTGGTTAAAATGATCATTATGTCCCGATGGCAATCAATGCATGATGTGTTCTTAAAAGAGAGCGAAAAATAGCCGCTGTCTACAGCAGGAGTGAAACAGGGAAAACACCAACCAATCACACCAATTCGGACCGAATTTATTAAACCAATCAAATCCTGTACTGCCATTCTGCCCACCTTCTGCGTGTACATTTTGCCGGCATGCACTGACCCTGATTCAATGCGCGTAGCCGAGCTGAACCGAGGGATCCAAGGGATCCAAGTACGCTGGAGAATGCATACCTGTCAAGTTTTGGTTTTGAAAATAAGGGAAGCCCGCTGCGAGCCGTCCCACAACTCCAACCAGGCCCCAGTTTCCCTTACATTTAAGACAGGTGTACAAGAAATCTAAAATAAACACTTTGTTTTTCTTGATTTGTTGCCGCTGTGGGCTCTAATCTTGCGACAACTGCCACCCAGGCTACTGCAGGTGGAAGTTCACGCGAGGCTTTTTCTTCTTCTTCGGTTTTACGGCGGTTGGCATCCATCATTTTGGTGTATTACCGCCCCATTCGGCTTGTGACAGAGCTCAGTTTGGAGAGGCAGAGGAATGTTGTCCTGGCAGAAACAGGAGACTTGACAGCTATGTGGAGAACGGCAGAAAAACTACCTATATCCCGATTACCGCTTCTCCAGCTAAACAGAGGAAGAGAAGAAAGATGGAGGCAGAGAAAGCCGAAACAAAAAAGAATTTGGACAAAGCCAGGGCAAAAACTAGAGTCAACCATGCCAGCCGTGCTTGTTTGTTTGCCTTTTTAACTTTATTATGATAATGTTTTGGTGTTTTCCTACCGCTGAGTGAGACATGACTTGGTGTAGTGCAAAACTAAAATGTTGTGCTTAGGACCGGTTTTGAGTTTAATCAGTCATATGGACACGAATCAGCGGCGCTCGTGCATGTGAGCGGGGGGCGTAGTTTTGGAGGAGCTGCAGGGAGGGGGGTGAGGGGCTAGGCGGAGTCCTGAGGAAAAGCTACATTCAAATTCATGCTAGTTTTCCAAAATTACCGACCCTAGCTTTAAATCACACTCATACATTCATTTTGAAAACTGCTAGGGTATGTTCACAATCACTAAATTACGACAATATTCCTAGTTTTTATGTACAGTACCATTGATGGTGCTCTATTCTCAGTCTGTGTGAGACGCTCTGTAAGAACTCCTGCCTCTCTAACAGAATAAATGGACCAGAAAGCTTAACAAGGGAATGAAGCAACACAGTGATAAAACAAAAACAGAGAGAGCAACATAAAAGGTTAAGCTTCAGTCAAGAGCAGGAACAAGATACATTATATTGCCAAAAGTATTTGCTCACCCATCCAAATCATTGAGTTCAGGTGTTCCAATCACTTCCACGGCCACAGGTGTATAAAATCAAGCACCTAGGCATGCAGACTACTTTTACAAACATTTGTGAAAGAATGGGTTGCTCTCAGCAGCTCAGTGAATTCCAGTGTGGTACCCTGATAGGATGCCACCTGTGCAATAAGTCCAGTCTAGACATTTACTCATTACCAAATTTTCTTAGTCAACTTTTAGTGGTATCATAACAAAGTGGGAACTTGGAACGACAGGAACTCAGCATGAGGTGGTGGGCCACGTAAAATCACAGAGCGGGGTCAGCGGATGCCAAGGCACATTGTACAAAGAAGCTGCCAACGTTCTGTAGAGTCAGACCTCCAAACTCCATGTGGTCTTCAGATTAGCTCAAACACAGTGCGTAGAGATCTTCATGGAATGGGTTTCTGTGGCCGGGCAGCTGCATCCAAGCCTTACATCACCAAGTGCAGTGCAAAGTGTGTAAAGCACACCGCTGGACTATAGAGCAGACTGCATTGTGCCAAGGGTAAGGTTTAGTGCAGGGGGGGGATTATAGGGGGGTTGTTTTTCAGGAGCTGTTCCAGTAAAAGGAACTCTTAATGCTTCAGCATACCAAGACATTTTGGACAATTTCATGCTCCCAACTTTGTGGGAACAGTTCGAGGGTGCCCCCTCCCTGTTCCAACATGACTGTGCACCAGTGCAGAAAGTAAGGTCCATAAAGACATGGGCGACAGAGTCTGGTGTGGTTGAACTTGACTGGCCTGCACAGAGTCCTGACCTCAACCTGACAGAACACCTTTGGGATGAATTAGAGCGGAGATTGCGATCCAGGCCTTCTCGTCCAACATCAGTGTGTGACCTCACAAATGCGCTTCTGGAAGAATGGTCAAAAATTCCCATAAACACACTCCTAAACCTTTTGGACAGCCTTCCCAGAAGAGTTGAAGCTGTTATAGCTGCACAGGATGGGCCGACATAATATTAAACCCTATGGATTAAGAGTGGGATGTCACTCAAGTTCATATGTGTGTGAAGGCAGGTGAGCAGATACTTTGGGCAAAATAGTGTATGTTTCTTGCAAATATGAATGTCAAATGGTTTATAAAGTGTCATTTGTAACTTTTACATATGATAGAGCAAAGCATTACGGTGAAGTTTCCCATGTAAGTAAGTTACATTGTGTTTTGTTTAATATTTCTGCTTAGCTCTTATGTTGGTTTAAGACAAAGACTCATTAAAAGTAAATAGACCATTGGTCCTGGCTAACTTCTTTTGACTGGATGCTAAAAACGTATTCAGGGTTCCCACTCTTTTCTAGCAATCATTTTCCAAGACTTTTCCAGGATGTTTTCATGTAGTGTCTTACTATTATAAATTTATGGTTTATAGTTTTTTCCAGGACAATTCAAGCTTTTCCAGGACATTTTACTTTTTTCCACATTTTCCATATGCTTTCCATGACTGGAAAACTGGTCAATCATTTTCTACGTTTTCCAGGTTTTCCAGGATGTGTGGGAATCCTGGTATTACTTTTCTCTCTTGAAAATAAATATTGTTTTATACAACATTTCACCCAGACCACGATGCCCTTCACATCTTTTATGGGCGAACAGAGTTAAGATGGAGATAGTCCACTGAGTCACTCTTTCTTTCCCTCTCATCCTCCATGCTGTGGATAACTTTTGAGCTGGTCACTGTGCTTACTCAAGATCATGATAACTGCCCACCCATGACAAAAAAGGTTACGTTCACACTGCAGTCAAAAGTGACCTGAATCTGATTTTTTGGCTCAAATGTGACCTGTATCTGCTTTGTTTCTGACAGTGTGAACAGCCCAAGTCACATTGAATCTGACATGTTCGAATCAGATTCAGGCCACTTTCAAATGTGGTACTGAATCGGATACATATCTGATTTTCTTGAATGCGACCGCGGTCTAAACAGCCAGGTCGCATTCAATGCGATTTTGACGTCATTCTAGAGCAGGGGTCAGAACATAATCAGAGGTCAATACATAGACAAAGTTTCTACCATTTTTCCCAAAAGAAAGAGTTTTAGTTGATTATTTACTCTACAAGCACTAAACGATGCATAAAAGGAGAAGAGATGAGAGAAAGTAAGAGAGAACTGGGGCGTCTCCATTACACGCACAATAAACAATAAACATGAATGAATCAAACGTCTTTACACTGTTTGTATTATGATATCTGATAAACTTAGTTTATTAACACTGCACCAACATTTTTAATGAATTTATCAGGCTAGAATAACAGTTTACAGGACGCGGAAAGACACTGATGATCCACTGCTGTCCATCTCATTCGTGCGCATTTGCGCGCTGCTGTATGTTTGACACTGTCAGTCAGCGAACAGTCTGCTCCTGTCTGATCTGCTCCCAGATAAAATAAGAAACATCAGAACAGATGATAAAATTAAGTTTTTGTTTCTTTGTTCAACTGTTCAGCGCGCTATCGGCTCTGAGCTGTTTTTCTCTCCAGCAGCAATCTCTCATCGGCCGGGGTCGGCGGGGAATAGCGGCCGCCTTTAGTTTTATAAGAAATAAAATATACCCATCATTCCTTTAATAAGTACTCACTCAGGGTGAGCTGCTGTAACATCAGGTTCTGCGTTATGAGAACAAACTTCTCCAGCATTGTGAAGCACGTTTTTGGTCTCTCTGTGCATGTTGCCCCTCATCACACCTGTGCATGATGTTATTAATATTCAACTGAGCATGCGTGTCACTTCTGAAGCATGAGCTGTTCACATCGCAGTCTGCAGACAGGCCACATTTAAAGGCGTAATCTGAACAGCCAAACAAAAAAATCGGATTTGAGCATTAAGGGCTGCAGTGTGAACGTAGCCAAAGTGACTTAGAAACTATCTTTAACCTAAATATTGTAATCCATTCATTCATTGTAACAAGTTACTGAGAAGAGTAAAACTACCATGCTTATTTCACACAAGCAACCAGTTACGTCCCAATACTATGAATAACTGAAGGGGGTGCTCCTTTTTTACCCAATTATGGTACTATGACCTTGTCAATTAACCTACTAAATTTAATGTTCAAGGTGTTTTTAAAGCTCTCCTCAACTTTCCAAGCATATTATCTGTTTGCAACCTAGACATAAATTCAGACTACAAAGGATCTCAACATTCCTTCTGTTCATGTTCCTCCAAAGCCAGACTAAGAAACCAGAGAAAAAACTCTCCCTAAACCACCTTAAAATCATCTCTGCCATACCTCCAGTTTAGATTTTCTGTTGTGTGCTTTTCTGTGCAGTCCCATGTAAGGTCATGTCCCGTGCATAATCTTAATTTGAGGTTCTGTGTCCTCAATTAAACGTCCGCTCTTAGCTCTGTATTTGCTCCCCGTCACACCAGATGGACCCACAGATGGACGCAGCGTCCTTCTACCCGTCTATCGGCTCAGTCTGCAGCCAGCACGTCATGCTGCAGTCTATCACGTCTCCCTATCCAAACTCCTGAATTAGATTTTTATTTGCCTGTAAATCGCACATTCATTGCATATGACAAACTATAAAAATGAAGGGGAGAAAGTGTTCTGCGATGCCTGGCAGATGTCTGACACCTCCAGGAAGGAGCAAAACAGCCAGAAATGGTTCAGATTTTGTTTTCAGGACTTTGCCTCAGATGCTTGTTAGTGCAGTTCATGAACAGGGTGAGGCAAATCTCCCTCTCGCAGCTCTCACGGCTTGGAGTGATGCCGGTGTCAGTTCCCCCTCCTGCCTGCCGCTCTGCTGTGGACAGCTTGCATCTGTCGGAGAACGACTGCAGGGATAGAAGATTCTGACCACCATTATCAGACAAATTTAGCTAGGGCTTAGATTTTTTTTGCAGGCATTTGATAGATGCTTTTGCTCGATACGCTGCAGCATTTAAAAGCTATCGTCTGTGAGCATCTCTGCAGCTGTTCAGCTTTCCTGACCACCTACAGAGCAGAGGAGCACCAGCCAGGCCCCGCTTCTTAACCCGATAACATCCATGATTTATCCTCCTCGTGTCATGCTGCTATGATACAGTCCAGAGGGAGACAAGCAACCAGGCCCCGCTCTGACCGACCTGCAGATCCTTTGGCTTTTGTTGCTGCCCGATCAGCTCCGATTACAGCATGAGCTTTAGAAACAGCCCTGATACATAAGCTACTGTACTGGGAAAAAAGAGGACAGGACAACATGGATGACCACAAGCAGGGTTGGTGATGTGGAAATCTATCTAATCTTTTACTTTTGCGTTCAAAGAATTCTGCAAAAGGGAAAACAGAGAAATTTGTGCTGTTGATTAGAGCAATTCAGATATCATCAAACAGATGGAGGGAAAGACTTCATCAGAGATCTCCAACCACTGGGCCACAGACCACTATTGGGCATAAATTATTTGTTTCTAATTGGTTTGTTGGACCATACAGCTAGGTTGAAAATAACCAAATTCTCTCGCATCCTTCTGTAGGTCTTAATTGTCAAGACTTCAAAATGAGGCCCCCTGTCTCTGCCACAGCTGTGATGACAAAATTAGTAAAGCCTGAGATTAATTTGATGCTTAACGATGTCTTTGAATACTCATCTAGCTGTGTCAGGAGTTTTAAATAATTTTACTTGGAATTTGGGCTGAATATTTTCACATTGCAGAGGAAATGTGTACATGTGCAAGAGCCACATCGCAGGATAATGCAACGTCAATCACATGACTCAAGGCATGTTATGCTGCCTTTTTTTTTGTTGTTTAAAGACAAAAACTGACTTTTTTATTTTCCTTGACAATCTAAAGGAAAAGTTATCACCATCAGTAGGCTCACTGTGAACTGACCACAACGGATGCCTAGTTTGTGTTTCTCCTGCATGTTAAATGTACACACTACTGAAAACTGACTGAAACCTGCTCTTATCATACACATCAAAGGAGTTGTCCCATTAAAGCTGCTTATTTGCCGACAACACATAAACACATAAATTGTTAAGTTGTCATTTCACTTCAACTAACACCCCAATGAGTTTTAATGCTAAATTGTATACAACTGCTGCAGTTTAGTGTATTTTGAGACAACATAAACAGAAAAGCTGCCAGAAAGCGTTGCTATCCTCTTACCTTATAGCTAATTTGGCCCCATTGATTTCACTCTAATGAGCAAAGCATGTGATGCTCAACAAGTGGAGGCTGGACATGCAGAAACAGCAGGTCATCATTAAAGACATTATAAAAATGAATGGTTAGACTGCACAAACTTGGATGCAGTCAGCTTTGGTATCTGCTCATGAAGAAACTTCATACTTTTTTCTAGGGGTGTTACAGGACAGAATATTTTCAATCTGATTCTGTATTTTTGAGTCTCGGTTTGCTACGTTTTCGGCATGCTTTTGGTACGCTTTTGGTACAGTACATTTTTCAGAACTATTTCACCAACAACTTTTCTCACACTCTCATACAAACACAAACAATATCACAAATACCGTAATTTCTTGATTTTAACACACTTGATTATAACATGCACACCATATTTTCACGATTTTTACCTGAAAAAAAGCTGTACTCGAATATAACATGCACCCAAATTTTGCCCAAATCTTACTCTCTCGGACAACTCAGAAATTACCTTTATTCAAAGTTTTAATCAATGAAATTTCAGTATTTTCACAACAAATACCATACCTCTCATTTCTCTCTCAGATGCGGAATCACCTTTTGCTTTGCGACTGCACAATTACTCAATTTCTGCCCGGGCATGCTCAGTCGTAGTGTACCGACCAATCAGAGAGCAGCTATCAACATGCCAATACATACAATTACTGTCAGTTTAATTCTATAATACACAAACAGTGTTCCTTATACAAAATCTCTTACAAATACACATACATATTCACACACTTCTACTCCCACACACATTTACTGTCAAAGAAAACGCATGTGAACACACAGACTTTCTCTCACAAGTATACACACATACACAAACCATCTTACACAATTAATGTTAAAAGAAATACACAAATACACACAGACTTTCCCTTACACATTTTCTTTCATAAAAATGCATATATGCACATAGACACATTAACACATAAGTATATTTCATTATCCACAGTCTAATGTGCACACATGATCATGAGTGCACTCTGCTGTCATCACGAATGCTCACTCATATATCGCACTCATATATCGCACTCATATATCTCATACATTACACACAGCAGCGTTGTATCACTTTTTGTTCAGCACATACAAACACAAAAATGATCTGGCAGTTCAGACTCATGATAACTTAGAGTTCTGCTGAAAATATTACTTTCCCTTGGTCAAATTAAGTTTCTGCAGCACTTAATCTCTCATGTTTAGCTGAAAGACACCATTAGCCCCTCATACCTGAAGGAGGAGAGCAGAAGGAGTGGACAAGATGCATGTCAACAAGGCTTAAACGTTTCTGTCAGAGTCCAAACGTTAAAAGGGAATATGTAATCATTTCCAGAGTCCACAGAATGAGTGTATCTCCTGCTTTGAGTGAATAGTTGCTGGCGTCAAGTTTAAAAAATGAAATGTTTAATGCATTCACAAACTCTCCAGCTGGCTCTCTGCACATGGACAAAAAACTGAAAATCACCAATGACGGTGAACGATGTCTGCATATTACTGTCCTTGTCTTTTTTTTTTTTATTGTTTTTCTAAAACAAAACCAAGTATTCTCTGACTGGACACCATAGACTGTGAAAGAACTGGATAAAGCAATGCAACGTAAGCTGTTCGAATATCATAGAAGCCTCTGGAACGCCAGCCTGTAGTCATATATTTTTATTATATTTATATTTGTTTAAATTTTGTTTAGATAATGTGTATCTTTTTTATATGTCTTTTAATCTGTTATAATGAACTGCTACTGAATCTCAATTTCCGAGGAAGTTTTTTTCCAAGGGGATTAATAAAGTTCTATCTAATCTTATGGACGCTACCATACTGCAGGCCATCTCAGGCAAACTTTAGCTCCATCTAGCTCTTTCTGTGATATTAAAGAATTCATCCCCCTCACAGTGAGGGCACATATATGTTTATATTCTGACTGAAGACAGTTTCTGAACCAGGCTGTGAAGATGAGTATTTTCATACGTCCATTCATTCATTATCTATACTGCATAACCCGTTCAGGGCTGCAGGGGGATGGAGTCTACCCCAGCTGACATTGGGTGGGAGGTGGGTACACCCTGGACCAGTTACCAGCCAACCACAGGGCCACATAGAGAGACAGACAACCTTTCATGGTCACACCCACACCTGAGGGCAATGTTTTTAGAGAACATGCAAACTCCACACAGAAAGGCCCTGACCGACACAGGGAGTTGAACCCGTGACCTTCTTGCTGTAAGGCATGTGTATGTCCTGCTATGTCACCGTGCCGCCTCCAAACCAAACAGCCCGTATCGAAACGGTACGTACACCCACAAACTGTTACACCACTAAGGGTCAATAAACAGCATCAAAGCACAAGCTGATTATAAATACCGTAACTTCTCAATTATAACATGCACTTGAATATAACATGCACCCAAATTTTGCCCAAACCTTACTCTCTCACAACTCAAAAATTACCTTTATTCAAAGTTTTAATCAATGAAATTGTATTTTCACAACAAATACACAATTCTCTCTCTCAAATGTGGATGCAGAAAAACACCTTTTGCTTCACGCATGCGCAATTACTCAATTTCTGCCCGAGCATGCTCAGTTGTAGTGTACTGACCAATCAGAGAGCAGCTATCAACATGCCGATGTCTTCGACCAATCACAGCGCAGCTATTTTGCATCTCCTTGTTCACAAGATGGCAGCGCTCTGTGTTTGCCTTTTTTTTTGAGAGAGAATATTTCGGCTATTTGTATCAGATGTGCTGCAATCGCGATGTTGGCGAGACGAAATATTGTAAGTATTTTGCTTGTACTCGTGTATAATACGCACCTGAAAAATTAGAGCTCATTTAAAAGCAAAAAAGTGCGTGTTAAAATCAAGAAATTATGGTAAATCAGTTTCATACTGATGTTAATGTCAATGGGCATACACAAACAACATGGATGGTTCAGTTGAGGTTAAGAGTTGAATGTGCTTCAAATCTGAATCCAGCTCCACCTGAAAATAAAATATTTTACTATGACTCACTCCCAAAGAGCAGAGGATCCCCCCACAGCCCGGCTCTTATCAGGAGGCAGTGTATCTGCTGTGTCTGACAGATGAGTGGGACTTTGAGTGCTTAGCCGGCTCATAGACACAAAGTTTCATTGACAACCGGAGCAGAACGACTTGCTCTATGAACAAAGGCATCGCAAACGCTGACAAGCTGATCAAGAAGCTGCAGGGAGATGACAAAGGACTAGAAGATACACGGAAGAAGAAACAAAGAGGGACTGAAAGAGTGAAAAAAGAAGGGCACTGACATCTTTGTTGCTCCCTCGCCCTTGATCCCCCGCTGTTGCTCCGCTGATGATCAAACCTCATCAGCGTCCTCGTCACAAGTAATGCATGACTTGTCCATTTTTGGAGCATCAGGAGAACTGTGACACTGGTTATATCTGCTCACGATGAGGAAAGTGCCGTGGTGAAGCAAAAAATCCTCTGATGCGTGTGCATCACTTCAACAGTGGTGAACAAGCAGTCAGGCTGATAGACATAATGCAAGAAGATGATTTTTGTTACTGTTTTTGTGACTCTGTGCAGAAGTAATACAAGTGCTCGAGTTCCTCTGAGGCCTTACAATAAGTCCTCATCCTCGTCCTCCATATTTCGTCCTTTGTTTATCCTTACTATGAGGTTTTCCAGGGGTCGATCTAACCTCCATCCCGAGTAAACCTATGAAGCACACTCACACTTCATTTACTCCACTCCGCCTGCACCTTCATGGCTCCCATGGGCCACTGCAAAGTTGTATTTTTGCAGCTCAGCAGAAACGTCCCAGCATTTCACTGCCCTGCTGTACGCCTTTAATCTGTGGGTACCAGGACTGGATCAGCAAATGTCAATGTGCTTTATTCCCCACAGCAAGGTTTCCTCAATGAATACATTTTATCTCACTAGAATACTCCAAACTGCCACAGCACCTTCACTAGTGGACACACTAGATAGTGAAATTGTGAAATAGCCCAATCCTGGCATAACACATGGAATACAAAGCTGCAGCAGAAGATAATCCATTGGACAATTATTGCAAGTTTTTTTAATCATCTGATCATCTGGGAGACTTGACTATGAAAAATATCCTTTTTTTAGTCTGGATGACATAAACTACTACTACTAATTACTGTTTTCATGAATAAAATGACCCCTTTATTTTAATGAAAAGGTTAAACAAAAAAAAGAGAACAAATTTCTTGATGTTTATACTATAGCTAATGATATCTAATAACTGCTAATAATATTTGTTTAAACATCAATTCAGCTTTTTTTTCCTTTCGAGCAAGAATAAAGAAAATTGACTACAATATTCTATATAATATTCTATATTTTTCCTTCATAAGAAGTTGATATTACTTAAAGACTCTGCATGTTGCAACCTGCTTACTTAATTTTCATCCTCATTTCATCTATTTTCATTTTTAGTTGAATTTATTTTATTCTACTTTATTTTAGTTAAATTAATGCTCCTATCTATTCTCATGTCTTCTGATATTTCCGACTGCTACACTGTGTATAAGAGCAACCGAAACAACCGAATTTCCCCTTGGGGATTAATAAAGTATTTCTGATTCTGATTCTGAATCTGTCCAAAAAGGATGACTGACATATGCTGTAAAACCTACATGTCAATCCTACAAAACAGAATTCAGAGATAATAAATTAGCTGAGACAATACTTACAAGTTTTAAAAAACTTATTCATTTTGAATAATTAATCCATACAGGAATGAAACATCTGGTCAAATCTGTCTGAAGTGAACTCAGCTGCCAGCCACTGGTGCCTCTGCTGACTGGCTGTTGTCTCACAACCCCGATGTTTACAAAGGACACTGAATGGACGCTATGATACGAGAGGATAGCACTGGTAGTGTCTTCTTGGAACAGCTTGGTTTAGCAGTAATTTAATCTGAAAAGATATTGAGTTGTACAGAAGATGCATCAGGTTATACTCTCATTGACTGACATGAACAGCATTCAGACTTTTCACTCTTATTTTGGTCTCTTTTAAATAAAGAGACCAAATAAATCTTTAAGTTGTATCAGTTAAGATGAGGATTTGCTGCTTTTCAAGGACATAAAACTTTAGATAAATTTAAGATTTTAAGTGGTATGCTGAACTTTTAATGGTTCAAAACCATCTATTACAGGAAAGTGGAACATGCAACCACACTGGTATTTTACAAAGGTTTTGGTTGCACTGTTTTGTCACTAATAACAACTCAGAGAAAAAAGAAGAAGCGGTGCTTTGTTTTCTTTAGCAGGCATAAAGAAAAAGGAAAATTAAAAGGGGGCACCAGTTGTTTTGTGATTAGGCCTGTGCATATCTGTCATACAGCGGAAACTTACATGAAATTAGTTGACTTACTGCTGGGCTTGACAATTTGTTTTGGCTGTGGGTCAATGGCAAAGCCAGTCATCCCCATGCCTTTGCTATCAGAGCTTCTGCAGCCACATCTGTGTTGCTGGACAGGACAGTTAATCCAAAATTGCACCAAATGCTGCATCAGTGGTGTTTAAATGAGTAAGGACAACTTTTACAGTCATAGACTTAACATATACAGCCACTATAAATTTAAGTCTATGTTGTAAAATGCCCAATGAACAATCAGCAGACCAGAAAAGCAGTATTCAAGCTCACGTCCATTTACCTTTCTTGGTCAGAATAACAGTTCAAGGGTTACTGCCAATACAAAACAAGGTAGGATAAAGAACAGTAAAAAGTTATTAAAACACATTTAAAAAACAAGCATTTGTGCAACTTTTATATCATGATAAAATCAGATTTAAGTTTAAGTTTTAGTTCTTCTCCAGACAAAAAAGAACAAGTCATGTTTTAGATCCTGAAAGCTGGATACTTTGAATTAGCGCTATGCAATTAACTGCAATTGTATCATTATCATAATGCAATATGAACCTTCACAATTTACACATCATAATTACAATAAATAAAATACTGTAACTTCTTAATGTGTTCAAGCAATGCTTCTTGAAGTCTGGTGTAACTGCCCTGCTTTTAATGATTTGATGCAATCAGGGGAAGCTGAAGATGGCAATGAGCTAGCATTATTTTTTTAACAAACTTTGGTGAGACTTTTTTAGGGGGGTATCAGCGGTGTGATTTTGGAGAGAGAGTGGGAGACAGGATCGCTGCGAGTGAGTGTATTTGCCTAAGTGTGTATGCAGGGGGGCACGCACCATGTCGCATACTTCCATGCTGTTTTGCAGCATGGGTTGGCACAGGTATTACGGTCTCACAGAATTTATGAGAAAATGTCTCAAGGTGAAAAGATGATGGAGCTTGACTGGGGCACTATTGCATAAAGACAGTGTGTCCTAGTGTTGTAAAACACTAAGAATAGTATGGGCATAGACACTGTTAGTAATACTGAATATAGCTATCTCACATTGAGTAATATTGTGCAGGAATATTGTGAATGAACGATTAAGTAAAGTTGTCTGAACTGAACTGAACTGAACTGACAAAAGCAGTTTAAACTAGAAAAGCACTCAGAGAGCACAGACCTCCGCCAAGCAGCTTCGGTCCACTTTGGCGAAAATGGTCCTATCTGGCAATGTTAAAGAATCCTTTAAAAAATTCCTGGATCCAGACGGTGATCCGGATCACCCCAAAATTTAATCAGGTCTTTCATATTCCATTTCCGACAATTCCTGAAAATTTCATCCAAATCCGTTCAGAACTTTTCAAGTTATTTTGAACACAAACAAACAGACAGACAGATAGACGCCGGCAAAAACATAACCTCCTTGGCAGAGGTAATTACTTTCTGTCCAATGACTTAGAAAATATCTTTAGCATCAGTGAATGAATTTGACCTCAGCTAAAGAATATAGCCTAACTCGGGCTAGTTTGCTAATACCTGGTTGCTTCCCCAGTGTGATTTATGCAACGTTAATATGGTACCTATGCTACTGTAAATAAGTGCAAAGCTATCCTTCCTGTGGGGGTCAGTGTTGTATGACTCACCAAGCTTTTGCAGTTTTGTCTATACTGCACCAAGCTTGTTCTCTAACAGACTACAGTTGGTGATCATCCCCCCAACTATGCTGACAACCACAACCCGACAAACCAACAAGTCTCCTCAAGTAAAATAACAAACCACACTTAAACAATAATCACACAACTCATTGTTGCAGAAGGATGTTGACACAGTCTTCCATCGGTGGATTAAACACTTTATGATTTCAGTGCTAACTGTACTTTTAAGACACAAAAGGGTCTGATTTTCTACTCTGCTGTGAAATCACAGCTGGCTGAGATACATACTGCAAACAAGAACCTTTTCTCTGGAATTCATGTGCCAATGCCTTCTGTGATAGAGGAAGAAAACCAAAACCTCTAATATTCTGCAACTGCACTGAGACCAACACTCTGCCAAAACAGCTGAGCCATGCTGCAGGGACAGTATGCCACAAAGAGCCAGAGCCAAATTGTTTGTCTAAACTGTTTTCAGTGAGAGAGATGGAAGTTAGTGCTAAAAAAGTCTGCTGTATTTTGACCTTTATTCAACAAAATGAGGAAGATGTTGTCAGCTAAGTGGCCTTGGTGTATATGTATTTAAGGATGATATCTCTTCACTTTCTCTCTTTGACATTTCCCACAAAGCACACTTCCAAACACATTGATCTCGTCTCGCAGGGGAGACTTTACGGTACCTGCTTCCCAATTACTCGCATAGGCTTATTCCTCTGACACAGTCCTGGGGAAACACACCGGATTGGCCGCTAGTCATGACAGAAAAGCTTAGTGGAGGTAAATTTGCGGGCAAGGTGGGAGAGCTGCCAGCTTTCAAACAGGCAGCACAATCACAGATTTACCGTCCGCGCTCTCCTACAGGCCGCTCGCTCTATGTTTGTCCTGTCTCCAGCGGCTGACTGAGGACCTTGCTCACCCAACAAAAACACTGTGAGAGATAGCTCAGCCAGGCATGAAATTGATTTTGTATTAACAAACACGGGGATCTGTTTCTCACATGCTGTTAATCAAATCATTTCGAGGAATGAGAGGAAGATGAGAGTAAAATCATTAACTCCCAACAGTAAATCAGGTCCGCTGCCAACCTGTTGTCCCATTAACCCTGAAACCTGTTCAATAGCTAATTAAGGCAATTACTTCAGGCATGACACGCCAGTTAATCATGAATGACTGGGCCATTTATAGTGGTGGCTTCATTACCATTGGCAGCACTCACAGATGCCCCCCTCCTCATTTCCACTCATACACAGCAAACACTCAGAATAAACTTTCATGTTAGTCCGTCCACACCCTCTTGGAGCTATGACCAAGATTTATGGAGGTATCAAAATGGCAGGTTGTGTGCTTTAATTCCTCGGATTTATCTGGGACGTGTAAGTGCTTAAGTTTTAATTTTCAGTAAAACGTGCTCCGTATTTGAGAAAGAGAGAAGTAATAGAAAACTGAGGGTATGTTGTGTAGCAGAGGTACAGAGCCTATACCAGCTAGCACTGAGCGAGAAGACTGACAGTCTGCCAATCACCAGGCTGACATGTAGAGACAATCAACCACTTACACGTACACTTAAGGGCAACTTAGAGAAACAAATCAACTTTGTGCATGTTTTTGGTTTGTGGACGGAGAGCAGAGTACCCTAAGTAAACCCATGCATTTACAGGGAAGACATGGAAACTCCACAGTCCACAAAAAAGGCCATGTCGGACCAGGAAGTTGATGCAGCAGCCTTTTTACTGTGAGATAACAGCACTACCTGCTGCAATACTGTGCAGTCCTACCTGCCTTTTGTAAGACACTAAAGCAACTTGAACTATGTTTGACTTTGGTGACTACTTGATTTTATTTGGTTTACTTGAGTTTATTCTATTCTATTTTTTTTTTTCTGAGTAAGAGACACGTAAAACACACCAAAGAGCAGATAAAACTCAAAAAAAGATGACGCAACCTTTTAAAAAAGTCTTAGAATTGACAAATTGGAGATCACTGCATAGTTTTCTCTAGCACAGTAGGTTGAGTATTTGTGCTTTTATTTAACTACCAATTACATTTGCTCTTTACAGTCTTGGGTTATTTCATGTAGTAACCTCTACCTCTGAGTTATAATGATTTTGACAACGTTGCTCCATATTAAGAAAGCAAAGAAACTTTCTTATAGACAACTTACAAGCTTGCTAGCTTGCTAATTGCACTTACATTGGATTTGGTCCATTAGCTTCAATTGTTTGATCAATTGACTTTTGGTACATCTGCAATTGTTATGTATTTGTAGGTAGTTTCAAAATTTAAGAAGAATTGAGGTGAAGATATAAGGAATACAGATAACGCTAACTCTAAGCTTGAAAGATACCTCAGCACTGAAGTGAGCTAGCATGGTTGGCTATCCTCCTTTAGCTTAGGCCATAATAATAAATCTTGTCTGATTTTTTTCATCTCAGAATTGGGTGTCTCTCTCTGAGAAACATTTAGAAATACAAACAAGCTTTTCTTTTAATTATTCAGCCATTATCTTTTCATTAACATAAGTAGTTTAAGCAATAAAATCAGCTCGCACAGATCTCAAGTAGGAATGTAAAGATTAAAATGACTAACCGCGATAATTTCAAGTGGTTAGTATTTCCTTCTTTAATTACCATTAAAACTGTGTTTGATTACCTCACTTTGTCAACTAGAAAAGCACTCAGAGAGTGCAGACCTCCGCCAAGCAGTTTCTGTCCACTTTGGCGAAAATGGTCCCATCTGGCAATGTTAAAGAATCCTTTAAAAAATTCCTGGATCCAGACGGTGATCCGGATCACCCCCAAAATTTAATCAGTTCTCCCATATCCTATTTCCGACAATTCCTGAAAATTTCATCCAAATCCGTTCATAACTTTTCAAGTTATTCAAAACACAAACAAACAAACAGACAAACTGACAGACAGACAGATAAACACCGGCAAAAACATAACCTCCTTGGTGGAGGTAATAACTCTGATATTGCTCATTGCCTGGAAAAGGCAGCAAAGCAGCAGCGGTCTCTCAGATGCAGGCGCGCATGCGCAATTTGCAGTGTTTCGCCTCTAAAAGTGAAACTATGGCAGTTGGTGCCTGCACAGACACTGTACCGGAGATTATTTCCCCCTTGAAACGGACAAATTCTAAAGTCCGGTTGTATTTTGGATTTTACAAGGATGCCAAGGGGAAACTAACTGTAGACTGTCACCCTGTCTGCAGAAAATGCAGAAAAAAAGTCTCCGGGAAGAGAGTCAGGGAAGAACCACAAAGCACTGGTAGCACCTCCACCACAAACCCCCCACAGCAGCATCAGAGGATAGAAGACTGGCTGGATTGTTGAGAAAGACCTCAGCAAGGAACCAGAGAGGTGAGGAGGGTCAGGTTCTGACCACTGCAGATCGTTCTTAAAGCAGCACTGCAGATCTTTTGAGCCTTCAAATATTCTCTCCAAAGTCTGTTCAGTGGAGCTCGGCGCTGTAACAGAGAGAATGCCCCCGCCCCCTTCCCCCCACAGCGCTTCCCTGCTCTGTTTAGGGGCTATGTAACTTTTGCTCCCGTGACGGGGACACATATCGCAAGATGCTGCGAGAAGTGCAAACTGCTTTACCGCACTACGCGAGATTTGGCTTCCAGCTAAAGAAGCCGGTGTTTTGCATGTAGTAGTAGCAGCCATGGCATCTGCAAAGCGTGTGAGGAGGACTCTTTCTCCAGATTCAAGGGCCAAAAAGAGACTATCGAACAACGCAAGGAACAAAACTAGAATTAACACTGGAGCCCACTTTGCTCTGTGGTGAGAGCGTCGGGAGATGGAAAATTGCAAGACAGACGCCCAGCTTGCAAAGTTACTGCTGGAGAGGTAAGTTATGTTTTCGTCGGGTTTTCCCCCGTTCAACACTTGGTTTCAGTCGGTGGTTGCTCCGTAGCATTGCATGCTTTGTGTAACTTGGCGGATGTTTGTCAGTAAATGCTACCAGCGGTTATTTGCCGGCGAGTTTCTCAGATTGCTGGAGATATTCATGGCGCCGTGACGCTCGGTCATTCGCTATTTCACTATTTCTTCTATGTCTTCGGATGTCCCGTTGACTCGCTTCTCCCGGCTCTGTATGTCAACAAATGCACGTTGCTGTGAGGCGCTGTGTTACGACAATGCAATTACACCCAACGACCAGAGCGGCCCCTCGAGAGCAGACAAACCTGAATCTTACATAGTGGGGCTTTAAATTCACATAATTTTTTACCTAAATAAAACTTTAATGATTTCAGTGTGTGTATAAGTACTTTTTGAACATTTTGAGCACATTGCAACAATACCACTATAATAATTATAAACGTGACAAATTTGGTCACAATTACTGCGAAAATTTCATAACATTACTTCCCTACTCTCAAGTGAGTTACATGGCTAATAAATGCCAGCTGCCAGCTGATGTAGCCAACTTTGTCTATGACTATTTACAGCAATCTCTGGTCTTGTAAGTCAGAGGGACTTTGACTTTGTGTCTTTAAGTTAAGTTTAAGTTAACAGATAAGACAGAAGCAACTTTTTAGATTGCTAGTTAAAAGTAAACAAGGAATTTGCGATGATTTAATGAAGGCACAAGTATCAACAGTGATACAAAGTGATGTTAAGTTTGAAAAGATCAGATCAGTCGTTGAATTGCACAAAAAGAGCAGATAACACCTACCGTTCACCACTCACACAGAGCGGGTGTTATACAGACACCTCCCTCTGTTGTGCCCCTTCTCATTTCCCTCTTTGAAAACCATAAAAAGATCAAATAGGTGTGAGAAAAATGGCAGACTAACAAGGGTACAACATTTGATCTCATGCTCCATCTCTGTCTGTCTAGAGCTGTCTGTGGTGCTGAACAAGACTTGAGTCTTCCCTAACAGCATGATCAGTGTGCTCTGACACCTACCTTGTCAGCAGTTCCCGTCCCACCCCACTCCAGGGACTGACTCTGACAGATAGCAGCGCTGAGGGAGGCCCTTCTAGTGAACTGTCCTGAGTGGGGGTATTGATTTTTCTGTTTGTCTCCCCAGACTGCTGTGAGGTGGAGGCCTGCTGAAATAATCCCCTGAGCTGTGAGGCCCCCTCCATCAGTCCCATATGAAGACCAAACTAAACTCAGCACAGATCTATACGTGCATGGGCATCATCTGCAGAGTATTCAAGCTGGTCAGAGCCTGCTCATCCTCACACTGTTAAATGTCACTCTTTCCCCTCTGTTGCACATCTGTAAATGTTGCTGGCACAGCAGGACACCCGTCTTGGTTTCCATTTGCAGCCATGAATATAAATTTCTGAACATCCTGCCACTTGTCACCACAAGGGGATTCATTCTGCTACTGTTCTGTTCAGCTGCATGCCTCCAAATATTGGGTTAGGGCTGGGCAAAAAAATATAGTTTTTAAGGCATAACAATAAATTTAAATTAGCTGTTGGGAAAGGCAGTAAAATTTCTGTCTGTATAGCTTATTTGGCATTAACACGTTGTCATGATGCATATTCCTGGTGTATAGCGAAGAGCAGGGCGCAAAGAGGATGTACTATGTGCCTTAATAATACATGGGTGTGTTTGGGACATCAGTCAAAACAATCAGTGTTAGCTCTAATTCCATTTAAACCAGTGTGGGTCAATGGCAGGCATTTTTATGTTTACAAAGCAAAAGTGGCTACAGCTGGATTTTTTTTTTAGTTCCTCTCCTTTTATTGTACCACTATACTCAGAGAACACACACGGGACACTGTACTGTAACTAATACTACATGTTAATACTGAAAGTGTTTCTTGTTTCAAATAAGGAATAAGAAAGATGAGTCAGACATTTTCAGATGAGCATAAATGCAAAACCCCTTTTATCATTAAAATCACCAGGCCAAAGCAACAGGATCACACTATGTTTGTGGTAGACCTGTTTACAGCTTAATTTAAATAGATTTATGACTTTATTCTCGTAACTTTATGAGATTATTCTCATAACTTTCTGACTTCATTCTCTTAACTTCATGACTTATTCTCGTAACTTTATGAGATTACTCTCATAACTTTTTGACCTATTCTCGTAACTTTATGACTTTATTCTTGTAACTTAATGAGATTACTCATAACTTTTTGACCTATTCTCGTAACTTTATGACTTCATTCTCTTAACTTTATGACTTATTCTTGTAACTTTATTACTTTATTCTCGGAACTTTGTGACTTTATTCTCGTAACTTTATGACTTTATTCTCACAACTTTATGAGATTACTCTCATAACTTTTTGACCTATTCTCGTAACTTTATGACTTTATTCTTGTAACTTTATGAGATATTCTCGTAACTTTTCGACTATTCTCGTAACTGTATGACTTTATTCTCGTAATTTTATGAGATTGTTCTCTTAACTTTCTGACTTCATTCTCGTACCTTTATTCTCGTAACTTTATGAGATTATTCTCGTAACTTTCCGACTTAATTCACGTAACTTTATGACTTTATTCTCGTAACTTTATGAGATTATTCTCATAACTTTTCGTGTTCATTCTCGTAACTTTATGACTTTATTCTTGTTACTTTATAAGATATTCTCGTAACTTTTTGACTTTATTCTTGTAACTTTATGAGATTATTCTCGAACTTTGTGCGATTATTCTTGTAACTTTATAAGATTATTCTTGTAACTTTTTGACCATTCTTGTAACTTAATGACTTTATTCTCGTAACTTTATGACTTTATTCTTGTAACTTTATGAGATATTCTCGTAACTTTTCGACTATTCTTGTAACTGTATGACTTTATTCTCGTAATTTTATGAGATTGTTCTCTTAACTTTCTGACTTCATTCTGGTACCTTTATTCTCGTAACTTTGAGTTTATTCTCGTAACTTTCCGACTTCATTCTCGTAACTTTTTTAGATTATTCTCGTGACTTTTCGACTTCATTCTCATAACTTTATGACTTTATTCTTGTTACTTTATGAGATATTCTCGTAACTTTTTGACTTTATTCTTGTAACTTTGTGACTTTATTCTCGTAACTTGATGAGTTTATTCTTGTTCGTTTAAACTTTATTCTCATAACTTTTTGACTTTATTCTTGTAACTTTATGAGATTATTGTTGTAACTTTACGTCTTTATTCTCATAACGTTATGCGATTATTCTCATAACTTTACGACTTTGTTCTCATAACCTTATGACTTTATTCCCGTAACTTTATATTATTTTCATAACTTTCTGACTTCATTCTCGTACCTTTATTCTCGTAACTTTATGAGATTATTCTCATAAAGTTATGAGAATAGGGTTTAAACCAACAAGAATAAACTCATAAAGATACGAGAATTAAGTCATAAAGTTACAAGAATTAAGTCGGAAAGTAACGAGAATAAGCTCATAAAGTTTCGAGAATAAAGTCATAAAATTACGAGAATGAAGTCGGAAAGTAACGAGAATAAAGGTACGAGAACTTTATGACTTTATTCTCCTGATTTTATGAGATTATTCTCGTAACTTTTCAACTTCCTTCTACTAACTTTGACATTATTCTTGTTACTTTATAAGATATTCTCGTAACTTTTTGACTTTATTCTTGTAACTTTATGAGTTATTTTTGTAACTTTTTGACTCTATTCTTGTAACTTTTCGACTATTCTTGTAACTTAATGACTATTCCTGTTAATGTATGACTTTATTCCCGTAACTTAATGAGATTATTCTCATAACTTTCTGACTTCATTCTCGTACCTTTATTCTCGTGACTTTTCGACTTCATTCTCGTAACTTTATGACTTTATTCTCGAAACTTTATGAGCTTATTCTCATAACTTTCCGACTTAATTCTCATAACTTTATGACTTAATTCTCGTATCTTTATGAGTTTATTGTTGTTGGTTTAAACCCTATTCTCATAACTTTTCGGCCTTATTCTTGCAACTTCATGAGATTATTCTTGTAACTTTACGTCTTTATTCTCGTAATGTTATGCGATTATTCTCGTAACTTTATGACTCTGTTCTCATTACTTTTTGACTTTATTCTCGTAACTTTATGAGATTATTCTCGTAACTTCCCGACTTCATTCTCGTAACTTAATGACTTAATTCTCTTAACTTTATGAGATTATTCTCGTAACTTTTTCAACTTCATTCTTATAACTTTTTGACTTTATTCTCGTAATTTTATGAGATTATTCTCGTAATTTCTTCAACTTCATTCTTGTAACTTTATGAGATTATTCTTGTAACTTTATGAGATTATTTTATGTAACTTTATGCAATTATTCTTGTAACTTTATACAATTATTCTTGTAACTTTTCAACTATTGTAACTTAATGACTTTATTCTCATGACTTTTAGATTATTCTCGTAACTTTTCGACTCCATTCTTGTAACTTTATTACTTTATTCTCGTAACTTCTCTTGAGTTTTCTTGTTTGTTTAAACTTTATTCCCATAACTTTTCGACTTTATTCTTGTAACTTTATGAGAATATTCTTGTAACTTTACGTCTTTATTCTCGTAACTTTATGAGATTATTCTCGTAACTTTACGACTTTGTTCTCATTACTTTATGACTTTATTCCCGTAACTTTATGAGATTATTCTCATAATTTTCTGACTTCATTCTCATACCTTTATTCTCGTAACTTTATGAGATTATTCTCGTAACTTTCCGACTTAATTCTCGTAACTTAATGACTTTATTCTCGTAACTTTATGAGATTATTCTCATAACTTTTCGTGTTCATTCTCGTAACTTTATGACTTTATTCTTGTTACTTTATAAGATATTCTTGTAACTTTTTGACTTTATTCTTGTAACTTTATGAGATTATTCTTGTAACTTTATGAGATTATTCTCGAACTTCATGCGATTATACGATTATTCTTGTAATTTTTTGACCATTCTTGTAACTTAATGACTTTATTCTCGTAACTTTATGAGATTATCCTCGTAACTTTTCGGCTTCATTCTTGTAACTTCATGGCTTTATTCTCGTAACTTTATGAGATTATTCTTGTACGTTTAAACATTATTCTCATAACTTTTCGACTTTGTTCTTGTAACTTTATGAGATTATTCTTGTAACTTTATATCTTTATTTTTGTAACTTTATGCGATTATTCTTGTAACTTTACAACTTTGTTCTCATTACTTTGACTTTATACCCGTAACTTTATGAGATTATTCTTGCAGCTTTTCCACTTTATTCTCATAACTTTTTGACTTTGTCGTTACTTCATGAGATTATTTTCATAACTTCACCACTTTATTCTGTTAATTTTATTACTTTATTCTCATAACTTTACTTTTTGTTTTAACATCCTTTTTTTACGTGGCCCTAATTCTCCATCGTATAATTTTAAGTACTTGTGCCTTAAATATTGCTATCTGAGCCATTTGCAATAAAATTTCATTTGCGTGTGCACCTTTGGCATATATTTTTTTAGCAACAATAAAGAATCTATCTATCTATCTATCTATCTAAAATTTAAGGTACTGTAAGTGTTTTATTTGAAAAACATAAATAACAAAGGATTAGTTTTTTTTTTTTATTAATTTTGACATTTTAGTTTCCAGTTTTCAAAATGATAACTTGTTGTACCTTTCAGCTAAACAATATTGAGATATGATTATGGTCCCAATCATCCAGCCCTATACTGAGTGACAATAAGAAAGTCCATAACCCTGCAGCTTTTATGTGAAACACAGAGTCAGAAAGCTAAAAGCTTACTTTGCTGGCACAGCTTTTACTTTGATCTGCCTCTCCCAGACAAGACAGTAGACAAATATATTTCAAGTGAGGTGTGTTAATTAAAACCAGTTCCTCCCCTTAGACCATGTTTGTAGACTTTAAACACAGCCGCTCATCAAAGCCCTTTATAAACAGAGGTCTGTTTGCTGTAACCTATTATGTATCAGTCTAAAGGTCCCGTGAGAGGGTGGTTTTGCTCCTTTGCATTTAAACAATTGCACCCAGAGTCACTCATGTAGCCTCACATTGGTCACACTTTCCATTTCAATATCAAACCAAGCATGTGCAAAGACTCCCTGTGGATCAGCGTGCTGTCCCCAGCGCAGCCTTTCATGTTCCAGTCACATGGAATGCAATAAAGGCTACAGATTACATGGGAAAAGAATAACAGGCATGATGTGAATGTTAATTATCTCTGCTGACAAAAGTGACAACCTTCTTATTAGTCCTGCCAAGAGGAACAAGCAGCTCCATCACCAGCTCCTACAGAATGATCAAGATGAAGATGTGAGTTGACACAAAGCTGGATAAAGGTGGAGGATAAAGTCAAACTGCACTGAAGCCAATTTTTCAAGAGGGTTCATCAAAGGGAAAAAAGGGAAGCATCCCAATCCACTGGCTTAATATTAGTTCAGTAATTGTAGCTTTCAGTGTATTAGAAGCTTTTACATTCACTCAGGACAAAAGCAGACCCCTGCTGTATTGAGGCATATTATTTCAAAGCCTTTAAACACAACCCCCACTGGGAGAACCATTAACATCGCTGATGTCAGATGTTGGTGTGAGTGCAGCCTGTCCACTCACAACAACATGGGGGAAATATTGCTGTGATGTGTTGGATGGAGAATCTTGGTTACCTCATTTAATGTCAAGAAGCAAGATTTCTGTAAAAGGATAACAATTCATGGTGTGATGTGGGTTAAATGTATTTTAAACTTGGTCTAATACCCATTGCTCTGAATTCTTACCATGTTTGGGCAAGGGATGCACCGAAAACAGGGGCGATTCCAAACCAAACAACTGTACTGTACCAGGGCTGGCCAATATGTTGATTTAATTTATTTATTCAATGTTTTGTTGCAGAAGATTTAAAAGATAAAAATCAAGTTTTTTTTTAAGATTTACTCAATTGTCACTGTTTTCATTGTGCTAGGCCGTGCCATGTTTTTTACTTGCATGCTTTTGTTTGCTCTTTTTTATTATATTGAGTAATGATAAGATTTCAAATTTTTAATTTTGATATATTGTAGAAATAGTGCAGCCTTCAGAGTCAGTTGTAAACTGTCCTAACCTGATAAACTGTTAAATATATACTATACAGGATATATATTTCACTAGTCCATCTGTGCAACAGCCTGTAAAAAGTGTTTGGGAATAGGCAAACCCTTCAAAAGCAGATCCAGCAGGTGATTAGTCGATTGTCCCATCAATCACATTCATAACACGTCAATCAGATAATGTATCAGGCAGGCACGACTCCCGCAGTGTAAAGTTCAAAACATAAGCTACCTCTAAGAACATCCCTTGCCAAAACATGTCAGACATTAGAGCGAAAATATCTTTTTTTATTGAAAATGCTTTCAATGCTTTTATTTGCTTGAAATTTAACAAAAAATTGTGGTCCAGATGTGACAAAACTGCTACTGAAGCTGTTAGCATCTATGCTAATCTCTAGCTCTACCTCCTGCTTTAAAGGACGCTGATTGGGCCATGCAGTGTTGAGCTAAGCACAGGCACTGTAGACTGGAGTTCAGCAGGATGGATCAGACTGATTACAGACATAAATCAGGCGGATCAAGCTGCTGCACAAGATATATACAAGTCTGCCTACATCCAAACTATATGATGTCCTTTGATTTCAAAATTACAGCTGCACATCTATTCTAAGAAGACAATTTAGTTAAGTTTTTGAACATATTTTGATGAATTCAGCCAAAACTTGCTCTAAATAATTTCTGTCATTTGGAGTTTTTTTTTTTTCCTTTGAAAGGGGAAAAAATTCTATTGTGGCTGAATGTTAACTTTTTGGGAAGAATATTAGGGATTTAATTTTACGCCATTTTGTCCAGCCCTAACTTGTACTTATAAAACACCGCAACATGGACTTAGCTTTAGTTTAACACATACCACATTTTGTAGACATGGTATTCAGTTTTGTTTGGTCTGACAGCCCTGAGCCATTGACAAGCTTTTGTAATTTTATTCAAAAGTACTTTAGGCAAATTTTACACAAATAGCAGGGGGGAAGAAATGCTTTTTCCCCCCCAAAATTACTTGTTTGTTCAACTTTTCAGCTTGAAAAACATTTAATGAAAAAACATTTAATGAGAAATATTTCTGTACTAAAAGGTCCTGGACACTCACACAGGTGTTTTTAATAACTCTGGTTGATTAGACATGAAAAGAGTGAAAACAGGCTAATGTGAGAGTTTTCTGTCTCAAATCATGAGGACAAGTTAAAATGATAACAGTTCAACAAATCCTGTCCATACAGAATCTAAACTTCACAGAGCTGAGGAGCTGGCAGACAAACAAAAGCTATTTTCAAAACTGCCTGCTAAATACTACTGCTGCAATGCAACCGAATACGGTATGAAGTATATACTTCACACCGACCAGGTAGCAGCGCTCAGTCACCAAATCTGAACTTTTCAGGCAATGTCGCATGTGGCTGTGCCGCGACAGCCAATCGGCGTTTTGTGGGTGTGTGACGACATGATAGACTGTTTTTATTCCGGTTCACAGAGTGACCATCTATGTCCGTGTCACTAACATTAGTTAGTGAGTATGTTAGTTCCACCTAGACAGGACCGCAGAGAACTCGCAGACGATGCTGCTACAGGGCCAGCAGCTGCAGTTTTTTGTGGTTGGTAGGTGAGTGAAAAGGATATAGTTGGAATAATGTTGGCAAAACATCCTATTACATGATATGATATGATCGCGGTGACAAAATGAGCTATTTATGGACAGGCTACGTGACTTGGGTAGGCGACGCAATCTCTGTTGCCCAAGTTGCATTTGATGTGAACGCACCTTCAGACACTGGATTGATATGTTGGATTTAATGAACTGAAGACAAGGTTTTGGAGACTCTGCTACAGCTTCTTTAAGAGGATCATGGAGCATAAGGAGCAGCAGAGAAGAGGATGGTACCCACGAGTAAACATGAGGTTAACTGACAGGTGATCAGTGGTAGGTATCAGTGTTTACAGGCATTCATTCGTTTTTTGTTTTGTTTTTTTTTGACAAAAATTGTCCAATACTGATCAATGCTGATAGAAATCGGGGCATCTGTTACTCAAACACAGTTTTTTTTTTTTTTTTTTTGTTCGTTTGATTGCTTTGACATAAAATAGATAAATTACATATAGCCCTTGGCCCCCACAACTGTATAATTGTTAAGTATTTGTCATTGGGGTGAAGTTGAGAGACTTGTTTGTCAGTGTACATGAAGGTCAAGGGTTTTCAGCCCTGCTCCCATGGCTACGTGAATCTGTCATTGGTCGCTTAACCCCTACTTGCTTCAACTGCTACATGGCATGTAAATTTGGGTATGACTGGGTTAGTGTGACTGGAAAAGTGCTGCAGAAGCTAATTTCCATAGCACTTACCATTGGCGTATACCTCGTTCAACCCTCTTAACAAATACAGGACTGTTCCTCTAAGGGAATTGCGTGAGGCAAAAAGAAAACTGGAGGAAAATGTTAAGTCTGAAGGTTCTTTATTAAATTTTCACCAGTTTTGAAACACTGTTGGGACAATGACTAAGAGTAATCTATTATTCTTTGTTTGGGAAATGTTTTATGGAAAAATACTGTATATTGAGTGCTTCTTTTTAAGAGTGCCAAAATAAATCAAGTAAAATAGTGTTAATGTCAGAAGTAACACATCAGTAAAAAGGTGATTTTTGGATCTATAGCCAGTTGATTTTAAACATAAGTGACAGATTTCTCTTGATCTGATTACAGCTGAAAGCTCGTAGAATAAGGCACCGTGACTCGAAAAAAGAAGAGAGACTTTGCATATGACACCCATGGGTCCAGGCTGTGTTTCGACAGACAACAGCACCTTGTCAAAACCTCAGCCTCCTTATTAATTTCAATGGGACTCGTGCTGGTACCCCAGATATGTCAGCACAGGAGAGCTGAAGGCTCAGGAATAAAAACAAGAGAGGATAAAACTTGATGCTGGCTGAACTTTTTGTACCCCGAGCAATGTCATTCAGTCAGACCTTGCAGAAGACAATGAAAAATTGGGAGAACAACGCTTCAGATGTTTACAGTTTTTGCAAATAAAGATAAAATGAAATGTATTGTACCATTTTCCAAAAAGCCACCCCAATGGGGGGCTTTATCTGCAAAGTGGAACAGTGTTTTCATGCAGGGCTGGTTTAGGTCTGAACGCCAGGGGCAAAGCTATGTGCTTGAACTTCATGCTGAGGCATCAACACCACACTGGCTGTGACTTTGGATATGGTGGAAAAAAGGTAAAACAACAACAAAGGGCTTCCCAAGGACTCCTCCTTAAGCCTCTTCTTTCTTCTCTGTTTCTTGCCTCTTACTTTTTCTCTGGAACATCCCCCTCATTGCAGAGAAAATGGATGTGGTCGCACTCGACAATGCTGCTTTTTCCTGGACCTGGATGGATTGCATGTAAGCGAGGAGATTGGTTTCAGTGTTCCCCGTGGACTGAAGCCTTTGGTGTTTGGTGATAAATGCCTCCTGTGTGGTAATACAGTGTGATTAACGGACATAGCCCAAAGCCTGATCCCTCCTCTCCTTCCTCGCCGCACCTGAATCAATCATCTGCATGGAAAGGCCACGGGCTGCTGCTGGAACAGCTGCTTAGAGCCCGGCTCGCTCCTGTCTCACTTCAGGAGAGCTGAGATGGCTGTAGGACTCACTTTGAAACACCGTAAATACAAACAGATCAAGCACATACAACTGTTTGCTAAGCCGACTAATAGGTGGGGTATGGCGGCTTGTTTTGAGTGCATACCTTGACAATAATCCCCTGTTTAAAAGACTTTGGTGCAGGTCCAAATATTAGCTTTGGAAGTGTTCTGTGAGCTCTTAGAATAGCCATGTAAAGGCTGCCAAGGGTTTCTTAGTAATATGTAGCAATAACTCTTGGCGGTTTTATGCCTTTGCGTGGTATAAAATTGTCTGTCCGTGAAACTATAGTGGTTGGTCAAGAAATGGGGGTTGGGTGTTTTTTTTGTTTTTTTTTGTGAGAGAGAAAATTTGTGCAAAGTGTGACAGAGATCCCTAAAAGAATTCTTGAAGAATCAAATTCAGAGTAAGGGATGATCATGAGACCCATGAGACATTGACCTTGTCCCTCTGAAATCTTCATCCTTAAGCCAAAAAAACATTTGCTCAAAATGAAAATCCTTGTTAGCATTATTAAATGTTGGATACTCATGCAACAGGTGAACATGATGCCTGCAGACCATTGACCTATGATCTCCAAAATTGAACAATCTCATCCATTAGTAAGAGAATGCTTATCTGCAAAGTTTGCAAGTAAAGGATGACCATGAGTCTCCAAGACATTTACATTTGACCTATGACTCCTCTGACAAACCTATTTGAGGAAAGCTTGAAGACGACCCCTTCAAGCATTCTTATGAAATTGTGTTCATTGGTTGCATTAACAAGCAAGGGATAATCATTAATCTCAATCACATTCATTACGGGCCGATCAGATAATGTAGTAGGCAGGCAATACTGCCGCGGGATAAAGTACAAAACATGAGTCAAGTTGTAGAAACATGTTTTAAAACATGGCAAATGCTTTCAGTGTTATTTGTTTTTCATTTAATGAAGAATGTGGTCAAGATCTGATAAAACTGCTACTGAAGCTGTTAGCTTCTAAGCTAATCTCTGTATGAGCAGTCACTTTTTGGTGCCATCAAGCATCCTCCTTCTACCAGGCAAAAATCAACTATCATGGATCTCTAACATAATGTTACACTTTTGGGGTATATACACGTCAGGGTTCTAGCGAAGCCTTTTACCACTGTTTGAGGCCACCAAAATCTCTGTCACAGACAAATAAATGAGCCTCAATCAGGCTGTAGAAAGAGACACGTTTTGAAAAAAAAAAAAAAAAAAAAAAAGAGGCCTTACCTGGAAGTTCTTCCTAAAAACAGCTGGCTTGTCCAAAAACCCTTAAAAGTTGGCCATCATTACCACTATCCACATTATCTTCATAAGATAGCAAATTGGTTCATAGCTTCCTGTCCAATGGCATATCCTCAACATCTCATGAAAAATAACTTGATGTGAAGGTGCTTAGTGGGTTTCATGTAAAACAGTGACCAAATATCTTTACAGAGAATCCCAGGAAACTTGAACATCTTCAGTTTCCTTTGTCTTTATATATACTGTCGTTTGTAATGCTGCTTTCCTTTAGACTGAGGCCAACAACTGGACCTTGAAAATTAAACAATGCTACATCCTCAGTATGCAAATTATACAAGCAGACTTTCAAGTTTGTTATTTCTATTTTAAAAAAGTACCTGACCCTTAAAACTTTACCAGCACTCTCCTTCAACAAAGGGAATGAATGTCAATTCTGGTCACACAGAGGTGGCAAGAGGTTGAGTTCTGAAGACTAACTGGACTCATCTCACACACCGAGCAGCCTACACCATCAGATTTGACATTACAGCCGACATTTAACAAAAAGGGCTGCAGCAGCAGTTTTACAAATAGCCGTGAAGCTGTATCATTGGAGGGGAGATTATGGCAGTGGCGTAAGCAGTCAAATCAATCCCTGAGTATTTCTGTGCAGGTCGATAATAGAGGATCCAGGTAAGGCCCATTAGTCATGTTGGCACCCTGTGGGCCTGAAAAGACCCAGCGACTCTGCTGCACATTGCTGCTAAAAGCTCCAAAATTGGCTTCTGCACTGTGCTGGCTTTTATAGGTTTTTAGAAAGAGTTGAATCAATGCTCATTTTTTTTCTGTAGGAGTTTAATATGCATGGCTTTATTCTGCATCTTGAAATATTAAACAAAGGCATAATCTGCTTCTTGATGACAAAGAGAGGGAAAAGCCATTTGCTGGTAATTCATACGTCCTGTTGAAAAGGAAGCACTCAAAGACACTTAATATTGTCTCCCCCACCCTGTGTAATCTATTATGATTCAGACACGCATGGCATGACAAATGAAGCAAAGTGACGCCTGCAATGTTGGGACAATTTCCTCTCAACACCCTCAAACAGAAAGTAAACAGAATCCAGAAGGGAAGCTTACACAGAATGATGAATGAAGCTGAGTCCAGTATGCATTTAAGATTGAGGAGGACAGATGAGAACTAATGTGGACCCTGGATTTGTGAGCTTGTTCTCAATCCTTCATCTAACACCTCAAGAGGACCGACTCCCATTGAGGGACGTAGGATTCCTATGATGAGGTTGATGTGCTGTATCAGTCGACACGTGCTGCAACATAATGCTATTTGTTCCACACCAGCACGCTGTGATGCTGCAAGATGTTACTCGACTCTCTGGAGCCATAGCGTTGTTGGGACAGATTTTCAATCTATACTTATTATACTGTGAACTGGGACCCAATTTAAACTGCAATATTGTAGGTGGCTGAGAAGATAAATTGATCCATTGAGGAAAATCCTTTACCAGTGGGAAATAAAATACTGTTCAGGCAGCATTACATATCACAAAACTAATATTATCTGATGGTCTGTGCTCTTATAGGAGGAGGGAAATATGTAACTGTTGGGTCTAGGAAAGGCTTTGCATGAATATAAAATGGTGGTATTTCTTAAAAGTCATGTTTATGTAAATACTGTCATATAATCAATGCCCTAAAAAACTGAGGCATTGTGTAATTTGACATAAAAAATATAAAGTGATTTGCAAATCATTTTCAACCCATATTTACATGAATTCAGCACCAAGAAAAGTTATTAAATGTCAAAACTGATAAACATGGCTGTTCTTTTAAAATATACAAATTCAGAGTTTAATGAAGCGCCTGTTCCCAAAACAGTTGGGACAGGGTATCTTAACAACTGTAATTTATGACTTTTCTCCTCATAACACTCTGTGAACATTTGTGGACTGAATACACCAGGGGTATTCAATTAAAAGTCACCGAGGTCCAGTTAATAAAGTTTCCACCAATAAAAGGTCCGAACCGAAGTCCGGTTTGTGTCTTATAGCCTTCCCTTATGTCCACATTTTTATGGTTTCAACAATATTTTTTGTCGATTTTTAATGCAGGATATGTTTTATTGAGTGCACAGCTAGCTCCTTTACCATAAATAAAAATAGTCCTAGGCAAATTAATTAAGGCCTTTATTTCAGATCAAAAAAGAAAAACCTGAAATATAATAAATAAAAAAGTGCAAAAAGAGCCAAATAACCATTTTTTCTCTTAAAGAGGTCCCAGGCAACAATTGAAGGCCTACACATCAAGTTAAAAAGTCAACATCTTCAGAAAACAATAAATAAAAGGTTTTTTAGGAAAAAACAAGTGCATACAGAGCACTGACTAAATATTTTTCCTCTTCTTTTTTCTTAAATAAGAGAGGTCACAGCCTAAAAAAATGAAGACCTAAACTTTCAGTAAAAAAAAAGTCCACATCTTCATAATACAAGAAATTAACTCTTAAAAGTACAACCATTTGTCATCTGTAAATGCTTTTCTGCTGTGTTGTTGCAAAATGATGTAACAAGAAAGTGACAGGAAGATAAATAGCTATTTAATTTGCGCAAGTTTCAGATTTGCTCTCTCTCTCTCTTTGGCTCTCTGTCCTTAACTCTCTCTCTCTCTCTTTCAGTCTTTCTCTTTTTTTCCTCTTTCTCACACACAAACAGCGCTGCATGCATTGCATGAACCCACACTCACATAGGCTAATAAATAAATAAACAGAACAGTGTTGATAGAACTTGCAAAATATGAAACATTCGGAAATAAACTAGTGCTAAAAACTGTAGAACTGCAACAATGAAAATAACACGAACAAATGATCAACTCCATTAGTAAACAATTAGAAAAAGAACAGGATCAGCCCGTGGACAGCGCAGCGCCACCACAGCGCAAAAGCTGTCAGCCCTCATCAGCATTTCCCACACAGGTCAGTCGCAAAGCTTGCAGGTGACAAGGGTCTTATTTTTTTGCACAGGCAGTTTATTCCCAGTTAAATTGGCTCTGCCTCCTGTTTGCTGGTGCTTGTGGCTGCTGCAGCCTGTGCTGTAAACACGATAGCCACGGGAAAGTCACCTCCGCAAAATGAATCATGTCTCGTTCCTCTTTAGTGCTTTATTAAACAACAGTATAAGCTTCAGAAAACTTACAGAACATATATTTAGAACACTCATGGCATGACCAGTTTGTGATCAACCACAGTAGCGGTTCTAGTGTTAACTGTAGTAGCAGCACCCGCTGTATATCCGCGACTGTCGGAAGAAATGCTCAGTTAAAATCTATTCCTGTGAATTTATCAGAGATTGGTCACGGGTCCGGACAGAACCATCACTCGGTCCGGATCCGGACCTCGAGGTGAGGTCCGCCATTTGGTGATGCCTGGAATACACTATTGCTGAAGTATGCTCTTGCTCCATATACAAAACCAATGTAGTCCAATTTGATGTCCTGAGCGGGAAAAACGTCCTCAGTATCAGCCGTGCTCCAGACCCTCTAAGTTAAAACACTTCAACTTTTTAGATGCTGCTGTGCTCATCAATTTCACTTCTTTCTCACCTAACAATATAATTAATAACCAGAAAAGCACTCAGAGAGCACAGACCTCCACCAAGAAGCTCAGTTACGGCAGTGGCTTTTCCACTTCGATTGGACAGCCGAGTGTCCGCTGATGTCTGTCCATGTGAAGAATGTTGCGTTCAGTTTACATCAGAACTGGGAAGATGGGAGTGTGAATGATATGATCTCTGAGTTATCAGCATTCCAGTTACAGAGTCGGAAAAAACGTGCCGATCAATAAGGCTATTGTTAGCCGTTGAGTTAGCAGAACTCTTCCGCTGGCATTGCAAGGGAAGCTGGGAAATGTAGTGACATGGGCTTGAAAAACGTTGATGTCAGTTTGTAAATAAACTACAATTCCCATAATGACGTAAATTAATGGCATTTGCCGTTATAAACTTCAATGTTTTTTTGACGTCAATCTGGATCGGATCAGCACCAAAATGTAATGGCTTCTTCCTTGGAACAAACCACACCTCTGGTAAAATGTTCTTGTAAATCCATCCAGTAGTTTTTGGGTAATCTTGCTAACAGACAAACAAACAGACAGACCCTGGCGAAAACATAACCTCCTTGGCGGAGGTAAAAATGGTGAACTGCAGCAGCTGATGTCTACTTTACAAACAGCAACAGCAGTACAGAAAGTGAACAGATTCATATTTTTGTTGGAACAGTTTCCTGGTCTTCAGCTGCTTTAAGTGGTAGGACATGATTCCTTTATTTTGTTTTATTTCTGTGTTATATTTTAAATGAATAAAATAAAATAATGAGAACATGGAGTGATTTTACACAGCAGCACTGAGGAAAGCAAAAGTCAATTCTCAAAACCAAGATACATTAAGCACTAGTGAGAAGTGGCTTAAAACAGAGGTTCAGAGTGCTGCTCAGGGCTGAACGATTTTTTGCAGCGCTCATGACTGACCCAGGATCTGTTGTGTCAACTATTCTACACATACTAGTCTACAAATTTGCACGCAATTTGCATTTACGGAAGTGCTGGTGAGCAGGTTCACAACACAAATGGCCCTTTTCCATTAGCCCTACTCTACTCGGCTCGGCTTTCCCCGACTCTACCCGGCTCTACTCTACTCGCTTTGGCCTGCTTTTCCACCAGCCCGGTCCCCTGCCCAGCGGGGGCGGGGTCGCTGTGAAACAGCTGGGCGACACAACAACCAAAACAATGGAGGACTTGGAGGCAATAGTATACTTGCCGCTCGGTCTGTGGCTTTTTGTTACAAAGAGGAAAGCAGAAGAAGGCTGCAGGCGGCGAGAAGAAATACCCTTGAGAAGTACAGGAGAGTTTCTGAAGCTATACAACAGTTTGAAGTCGAGGACGAGAGCAATCGGGCTGCAAAGAAAAGACGTATGAGGGTAAGCTAACGGAAGCTACCGCTAGCTTGTTAGCCAGCTCGTAATGATAAAGCCCCGTGTTTAACATTGTGATGGCAGCAAGTTATTGCCATAAAGTAACAAAAAAAGTGTATGTACCGCAGTCCTGTTTTGGGCATCGCGCTCAAGACCCATCGGTGACGACATTCTCTGCCCAATCAGTAGCCGGCAGTCGGTCGACGTCACCTTTTAGTGTCGACTCAGCTCGCTTAGAACCAGAGCAGAGTAGGTACTAAAAACTGGTCTGTTTTAGGAGGAACTGTGCCGGTGGAAACGCAACGCAAACCGGGTAGAGCCGAGTAGAGTAGAGTAGGGCCAAGGCGGGCTGGTGGAAAAGGGCCAAAAGCCTCTGTTTAGGAGTAGAAGTTGGAGTATCCCTTAAATGATGAAAACAGATTATTTATCATCAACATTAGATGATGAATAATGCGTTATGTGCTTTGATCATTGGTTTCCTCACTGTTGTCCATACTGTAAACATAGTGAATACTGCACTGAAGCTTTATTTGAAGAAAACCGTAAATCGAATTGAAATCGCAATATCTGCCAGAAAAATCACAATTAGATCTTGTCCTAAAATCGTTCAGCTACTGGTGCAAAAAACTGTGTGTCTGGACTAGGGTGGGTATTTCAATCCACTTCACAATATGACACATATCACTACACAGAAGCCATGTGTTAAGTGCAGATACTGACTCCCACTTTTACAGAATTCCCTACAACTTTCTGTTATTTTTGTAAAATAAAAACAGCAAGGACACAGATTTAGGGATCCTACAATTAACGATATCTACATTTTCTGACTGTTGTTGATTTGTGGCTTCACTTTGTATGGTAGCGTCTTATCTTGAAATTGTAGATTATGTTTTATCTTGGCTGTGTGCTAAATGAATGAATGGTCTGGTAGACTGCAAACCTGAATTTTCCTTTGGGATAAAGAAGAAGTGTCAAAATCTGAATCTGAATATTAATGATTGACACAGCAGTCATCAAAAATGAATATATTAACCTGATTTAAGGCACCTGATGTGCTCCCCATTTTAATATCCACCACAGAATGTTGCCATTATTTAATGTCTAAGGGATCAGAAGTCACAGGTATTCAGTGTTGGTTTTTGGCCTTGCCCCTATATCTTTTGATGAAATCATTAGTGTAGATGGTGAAATCTCTTCAAGTTCTCTCTTTTGCATGTTGGGGAACACCGTACAAAGACTGTCGGACTGTTGGCCCAGGTCTTTCACAAATAGAGAATCTTTTGCAGTTGTTGATTGTAAATGACTGACCATTTCTGTATTTAAAAAAAACTTTACAAGTTTAAACATTAAATACCTCATCTTTGTGCTGTATTCATCTATATTCGGTTTGGAAAGGATTTACAATTGACTGTATTCTGTTTTTATTCACATTTTAAAGTTCCCTACGTTTTTTGGCACCAGGGCTTGTAATTAACTGGATAGTTTTATATTATCGTATCAATAAATAATGAACGGGAGCAAGAATCATTCCTAATTATGCGCATTGCTGATCAAATGTCTATAATTATTGTGCAAAATAAAACACGACCAAACATCTATTTATAAATGCAGGAATTTAAGAGGCAATCTGGACCTGCAATCTGTTCAATGAGATTATTCAAATCTCTCTCACTCCAAGTCTGACTGATGCTGCTGCACGAGGGGATCCAGGGAAAAAAAACAGAATTAGAAATGTACATATTTCATGGATTAACACTGGAGTTCATACATGAATGCTATGATTGATGTTACTATCTGCAAACCTCCATGCAGCTCCTCCTTGCAAAGTAAAATGCTGTCATTTTTTTGAATATGTAACCACATCTCCAGCCTGCAGAGATCTCAAAAACACATCAAAACACTTCCCCGCAGAAGAGGACGGGGTGGCTCCAGCTTGCATGCAGAGATTAGTCCGTGTGAAGGTGACTCTACCTGTGCTTACAGTTAAAGTGTGCCAGGTGCTCAGTCAACCACTGAATCCAAATTGGGGAGCCGTGTGTGAGGCATGCAGGCTCCCTCCACTCCGCTATAGCTGTCACCGGCTCGCCCCAGATAAGGACAGATGACCTTACTCCTGGTTGTTTTAATAAATCAACTCCAGAGGCGGCTCTACCCGGGACTAACCTTACAGGTATCAATTGAGGAATAACACAGCCATGTTTCCTGTGCTGGCATTTTCCATGTCACGCTTTGATATGTCAATGTGTCAAGCAGAGCGGTGAGTATAAACAAAACATACGCACAAAAGAAAAAAGGAAACACCCTCATGCATTAAGAAGGAGGTTACCCTGATCTGTCATAAGGGCTACCATGACAACTCCAACAGCTGCAACAATAAAATAAAGGATATTTCTGTCATTGAAAACTGTTAAAAAAGTTTGATGTAATTTAAGTACTCTACTTACATATGTATATATCATCTAATCAATTTAAACACTCTAGTATGAAAATGCAATATGCATTTGATTTCTTTACTTCATAGCACTGACCATGATATTTGTATCAGGTTCACTCTGAATATTTCCACTGCTTTTGTGTCCCCTTGCCTTTTGTCGTTTCTTGTGTTTCTTTAGTTACATACTTAACTCATGCGCAGATGAAATAGGTTATGGATATGCTAATTAATATATAAAAGGGGAAAGTTCTGGATTTTATAATTAGATAACAGTTTTTATCTAATAAAGTATATATATTATGCAGCGTACGTGACTACTTGAGTAATCAGGTCACTCAAGGAGCCTGATAATGATTGATAATTAGTGTACAGTGTATTAGTGTAAACTCTTTGTGTTAGATAATGTTATACCATGATAATCTGTGACAATTGAACATGCTAAACCTACTAAGAAAAATTGAAACCTAGCGCAGAAAGCTGTAGCACCCACACCAAACCAATTTCTTTTAAGAAAAATCACAGACTAACTGATCAGGCTGCTCTTGATCAGCACACATGAAATAATTTAGGGTAATAATCTTCAAGTTTTTGCCCAATTACTTGTGTATGGCCTGTTTGTACAACAAAAGTAGAATGTTCCTTGCTCAACTGGGGGAAAAACTGAGCCAGAGTTAATTGCCCCTCTGATAATAAAGGCATTTGAGGTGCCTCAGCCACCAAAGGCCTATGGAGGACATTAAACACTGGATCTCTGAATCACTGCAGCAGCTGACTCATCACACCGATTACTACATTTAACTAGATCAGTATGAGGTGTACTGCTTCTCCTCTTTTTTCCTGTATATCAGAATAGGGAGTGATCTCACACTGATCAAAAACTGATGGACAGGGAAGTGAGGGGTTCAGATCCATGACAGCACGTCTGGGATGTGAGAGTTCAAGGAGGTACATGGTGGCTCAGACTAAAGACAACAATCACAACAGAACAGTGCAACAGACCTTTGCAGCTGAAATGTCCAATTTTATTATGCCAAAGGAACAAAGCAAAATAATTACAGTGTTCTGCTGAGTACAACATGAATGACCCAAGGTAGGTCCATGTCATACAAAAAACATACTACAGCACGAGGGTCCCTGTCCACCACCCTACCAAACACCTCCATTTAATCACACTTTAAGAGCTGAATCAGACGATTGGAGGATCATATTTGCCAGAGCAGCAAGTATTTGACAGCAGCATCAGAGGAGCCACAAGCCGTCTCTGGCAACCAATGCAGCTTTCATTACCTAGAGTGGCTTTTAGCGAAAGATGCTATGCTCCATCCATACTCCACTCCAACAGCTCCAAGCCAAACAGACAATAGAAAACATCTGCAGTAAGTGAAACACAAAATGTGAATGCTGCAATATCCATAAAGGTTATAGTAATTTTATTTAAGTGCATGAAGAAAAAGTAGGACTTTGTTTGGTGCACTATGGATTAAGAAGCAGATTCATGTTAGGGGTGAAACATTAACTCAATTTCAAGTATAAGAGGAAAAGTTAGGAAAAATTGTTACACCCTAGTATTGCAAAATTTGGCAAGTATGTTGATTCCAGGCCATCAAGTACCTATATTTTTACAGGTAAATAATTTCCAACATTTAATAAAGCTTTTGGTTCAACAGAATTAAAGTCAACTACTTGTTAAATCCACATGATGGTGCTTTTGAGCCAATGCAGGAAATATCTCGTAACATAACATTATGTGTCACCACCCAGGAAAACTGAAAGCTGAACAAAGGTAATACTGAGCTAACTCCACTGATAAATTAGCCAATGCTTAGCTTGTCAAAGCTGCCTCCCAATTCTGAGTGATGGGAGAAAATAGCTCAATCCATTACTGACTACTTGCAAAAACTCAAGGCCTTGTACATAAATGATCTTTGACCTCTAAAATCACAGTACTTCATCCTAAAATCAGTATTTTTGTTACAGAACTTAGGACAATACTTCACAAGCAAGAAATGTCTCCATGACATAGACCTGAGACCTATGACCTCCAAAATATAATCAGTTCATTCCCAAAGCTTACTGCTAAGTCTAATTAGATTCCCTGGCACTGTCCCTGAGATATTTAATTCTCAAGCAAGGGGGCTCTATGACCTTGACCTTTGACATATAACCTACAAAATCATTTTAATTCAATCTTAAGTGAGAGTAGACATTATTCACAAAGTTTGAAGAGAATCCCTTAAAGTGTTTCTGACTTATTGTGTTCACAAGCAAGGTATCAACAGAAGGCTCTACTTGAACTTTGACCCCACAAATATCATTGAGCCAGAGTAACCATGTGTGCAAATTTGAATATTTTCAACCTGCCCCTTTCTTTCTCCCCGTCTACTAACTCCTTTGGAGAATTTGTAGTTTCTTTTTGTCTGCTTATTGCTTAGCCAAGCTCATAAACCAGTCACTCCAAAAAAAGAAGAAAAACATTTTCTGAAGACTTAATTTCCAAATCCTTAATTTTTTTCCCTGATATTTCCCAAAAGCTCAGTATTGTTTAGAAAAAAATGAACCCCTGCTACAATTGCTGCTTTCATCACAGGCTCTGGGGTTTTCATTAAAATTTAGTTAAAGAGGGACTCTGGTGTATTTTAAGCCAGCGTAATAAAACTTCAGCAAAGAAAAGGATAAATTCAACATAAAAAATACAAAATAAGATGGTCAGAAGGAAGAACAAGAGTTGGGGAAGAGATAAATAGACTGAATTGATATGGACCAGAATAAGGGTTTTATCAGATGCCACACTGTATGGGCAATGCTGGATTTAATGCTAAAGAAGAATAAAACGTATATTTTTGACATCCAGATATTTGGAGAACAAAGATGGAATAAAATGTATAAATCCTTACATGAACAAAAAATAGCAACCAAAAAAACAAAGTTTCTACGTGCCTGAAAATACCCTGGTTTGAGCATCAGAGAGTCTTTCAATGTAATATTTGAATATAGAAGTGAGAAAAGCTATTAAATCTAAAGTTCCTGGTTTACATTGCGGGTTTCTTACAAAACATCTTGGATCACTCAAAATATGAGCCAGAAAGTCCACTTCAACAGCTGAACTTCCTCATTATGTGAAATTCATCCGGGAAATGGACACACTGTTTTGTTTTGTTTTTCTATAGTGCAGTTTTGATTCTATAGAGTGCCTGATTCAAAGGGCAAATGTCTAACAGAGCCATTTACAAATGGGATGATTAGGGGATAGAGTTGCTGGTTATTTGGGGAGGTTTAAGAGACAGAAAGCGAAGCCGGTGGCAGAGAACATGTACATTCATTACATAGAAGTTACCCGTACCAGACAGCTGTATCTACCAGATTACACGTCTGTCTTAGGGCACTTCCATCTTGCAAAGCTGAAAACTTTAATGATTGGCCCAGGTCAGAAAATGACCAGGCTTTCCTGTGACATTTCAATACCAAAGAGAGAGTAGTTACAAGTGTGAGTTAAGGTGCTGAAGACGATCTGTCATTCCAAACCACTTTTTAAGGGATGTTCTCAAGATGGACAAGTCAAAAAGATCCCTTGGATATATGAAACAGTCCATCAGGTGTGACAGGTTACATACAAGCAGCCCAAAAAATTAATGATATACAGAAAGAGCAGCTAAGTAGCAGTATTTGATGTAACATTCAATGTTTCCACAGCGTCTGTCATGGTAACTTAATAAAAATCAAGAGATTCTTTGGTTTAGAAAACTTGGGAAAACATTTCGGGATCTGTAAGAACTCCACTAAAAAGAAATATATAACAAAAGACAAGTCGTTTTTGTAGTTACCTACGAAACCTGTGTGAATTGTATTTTTGGAAAAGATATGCATGGTTTACTAAAAAATCAAGTAAGATCCTCTAAAAAAGTAATTACTGAAAGTCTCCCTCTAAAAACACTTTCTGAATAGCCTCCATTGAATTCTTTTTAATGACTATCTTGACCGTTTGGTTTTCACTGTCGTGACGGTGAACAAGTGTCTGACATATGCTGCGGCTCTCTCCGCAGAGGTAACACTTAATTATCAAACCAACTGGATTTCTGCTCAGGCCTGCCAGCACTGACGACCTGAATTAATGGCACATGAAAGGCAATCTCCGCACCCTGGAAGTCCAAGGCCTGTAAGGGCACCCACAGCTCCACATGTAATAAACATCCCATCACTGTGATGAGCACTTTACCTCCTGCATCTCAAGATACCACCAGACCTGTAAATCTTCTCAACTTTCCTCCTTCAGGTTCATGTGTGTCTGGAGAGCATCCATTAGCCTGCTGTGTGTGTGTCACTGTGCATCACTGAGGTCCTGTGCTTTCAGAGGACACAGGAGAGTTCATGATGTGCAACAAGAGAATTTTTCTTTTTAATGCTATTACAGCATCTAATAAATGTTCCTAATTTTAGCTACCCTCCCCAGACTTACATGGCTTATCAGTACCCAAAAACCCATTCCTGACAAACAAAAACCCAATGTCGTATTAATAATGAAAAGGGAGCATGTATTAAAATACATTTAAAAGCCTGTAACCAATGCATGCTGTGCTTCTCTCCTGAGATATTTCCTGGTATAGGTGCAACTAAATTCAAATACCTGAAAACTACCTACTTTGACTGTGCACAATAACAGCACTGGACTGCAAGTCCCTTGTTTATCATTGACAAAGTTTTAGCAACCACAGTAAAGAGAATGTGTCTTGAGCAACAGTGTTTTCAGCTTCTTCTTTGACCCAAATTACAGCCTAAGCCTTCTTTGAATTATCTTGGACTAGGGCTGTAACTTTTCCCAAAGATCAAACCTGATCATTTTTCAAGCATACACGTAAAGTTATTTGGTTATTTTTGTCTCTGACAGAGTGAGAATACAACTGGAACAAGGCTGCTGAGTGAAGTGAATACACTACAGTTAGAATCAAATATATGAACCTGAATAAAGGCATAGATGGGCTCTTAGGAGCTCTTTACACCAAACATATTTGGTCCAGACCAAACAAACTCTGCTTCTATCCGATGAAAAGTTTGGTTGATTCGGGCTTGAACTTTGGTGTGGCCAAAGAACTAAACTCTGGTCTGTCTGAAAACAGGGGGTCTCAGTTTGCTTCGAAGCAGACCAGAGTTCAGTTTGCAGTAGGTGAGAAGCCATCCAAACCAAACAAGGGTCAAACAAGGTAAGCTCAGCTAATGATTCGTTCAATAACATTATTAGGCAGAGTGTGGCTAACTTGAGCATTGCTAGCACTGCCAGCCCCAGGTTTTCTTAACAGGTTAACATTTACAAATCCAGTTCACTCAAGTCAATATGCAAGTTCCAGGTCATCAGTGCAACAATGGGCTAGATGACGGGAACCAAGATCGTAGCTACAGCCCCAGCTTGTGGCAGGTAGCTTACAAATTATATGACAGTCTCTGGTCCGACTGACCTAGTCTGCCGAACTTTAGGTGTGAAAGCAGCCTTAATATCGACTCTGAGTGTCTGACACCTGCTTAATAAAAAAAAAAATACATGCAGGGAGGTACTTTTTAGTGGCTGCTATTTCAAATGCTTAAATCTGACCCTAAACAGTGCTTTTAATTATGATCTTTACAAACTGAAGATAATGTGAATGAAGCTGCAAAATAATGGAGGAGGAAGACAACAGGTCAATAATCAAAACCACAAGCTGTAAGACTGTAATTGCAGCCTTCTAAACATTACTCATTATGATTAAAATATAATGATGTGGGGTGGTATGAAAGAAAAGAGTAGGTCCCCTCATCAGTGTCAGATATGTAAGTCTATTTCTACTCTTGTGTGACTGTTGTAGAAGTAATTGGGATGTGAATATTTAAGGCTTGTGAAAAAACATCCTAATGGCAGAAGCATGAATAGCAGAGCAGTGCTACAGAATGAAGAGGTGTTGCTCACAGAAAACTTCATGAATAAATAATGCACCCAGCCATGCGGATAATTGTCATTAAGTATTACTACACATTCATTAGGTGCTGCTCCTAATAGACTACAGTAACTATAAATGATAATACTGGTAATCTAAAAAAGACCAGGACACGTCCCTTGGCCATAATGTACCCTGACCTTTTTAATGAATTCAAACCAGACAATAACAAAAGTTCTGGAAAAGAGATTATTCAGAAAAAAACACAACTACCATTAAAATGAATACAAGGCTGATACTGTTTCTTCTTCATTTATCCTATCTTTTCTGCTTTAAAGACAGCTTCCAAGTCTTGATATCTTTAAATCCCAGGGGACTGTGTGATCTTAACATCTCTATCCGTAATCACAGCAGAAGACATCCTCTGTCGCCTCTACATGAGCACATCTCTTTTTCTGTTTTTCTTCAAAATATTGTATCCAAGAGCAATGGTACTTCGTTCATGTTTCAGCTCTGGTCTCTTTGTACTTCTGAAGTGAGCATTCATTATGCATAAGCAGCAAGAAAGCTGCTAATGAAGATTTTATAATTGATAAAAACTGCTGCATCAGCATGTGCATAAATTAGAGAGAGGCCACAGGAAAAAAAGAGGGGCAGAGAAGCTATATGCAGTTCAAAAAAGTAACAACACTGTTGCAACACTGTCAAAAGTAAACATGCTGTTAATCTGTTGAAATGTTGTTTACGTCTCCATGTGTTTATGGCCTTTAACCAAATGAGATTAATTCATGTACCTGCTTAATGTGCTGCTAGTGAAAGAGGCAAGAAACCAGAGTGGGGGCTCTTGGGGACACTAATAAGCGTGTGAGTAAATAGTGTTTACTCGGCGGCAACACTGAAGTCAATTTTGTTTGTGTTTCCAAACCCAACTTGACTTTCTAACACTGCACAATTGCAAGGAGTGGTTTTGAATAAAGCTGAAGGCATAGAAACACAGATGATACTTTTGTTTGCAATTACTGACTCAAAAAAAAAGGAGCTCTGCACTTCAGCTTTTTTCCCAGGTACAGATCCAGATTATTGGGTGCAGTCCTGCAATTGTTCTCTAAAGGATACACCAGGTTGAAGAAAAAGGATTGTTTTAATATTTTCAAGGAGGCAGAGCTGACTGGCAAGGTTACAGCAGGTGACTTCAGCGAAACCTTGCTTCCCCTACCACACTCTGTCCTTATCGATATTATTCATTATTCCTTATCAATATATTATTGACAAGGAACTTTGGTTCAAAAACTGAAACAATTTCTAAAAGTTAAAGGTCCCATACTACACAAAATAGGGATGTGTATAGGCAAGAATGTGGCATTACGATACATATTGCAATTCAAGGGTGTCAGTGCAATATATCATGACACAACAGGTGGGTGACACATCATTTATTTTACTTCTTGTTTTACTCGATAGTCATCTTTTTATTTGTTGTAGTATTTAGAACTCATAATAACATGCATACAAAAATACAGTTTTTAATTGGTATTATTTTTGGATAAACATCATTGTCTGTCCCAATAAAAGAAATAACAAACTCTAAACAAACTACATAACATATGCATATTGTATTAAGTTATGCGTCTGATGTCCAGCCAGTAACACTGTGATGCATTCAGTTTGGCTCTTTAAAGTGAGTATTTGACAAAACCAAGAACATGATGAGTTTGAATTTAATTTAACATGTTGTAGATTTTGATTTTGGCTGAACCTTGAATAAATGATGTTGAGTGGGGGTGAAATTTGTTTTCTTGGCAATTTGAAATAATTACATCAGTTACACAATGTAACTTTGTAAATGTTCATAAATGCATTGCCTTTTATTTATTAGTCAATGTGCACAATTTTGCCTGTTAGATAAAATAATCATCTTTTTCAGTTTGTTAATAAATTTGTCAATTCACATATCTAAAAACAAGTAATAAATGAGTTATTTCATTGTGCAATTCAGAAATCCTTACTGTAGAATACTTTCTTGATTATAACACGCACCCCATATTGTCACGATTTTTGCCTGGAAAAACACTGTACTCAAATATACCACGAACCCAAATTTTGCCCAAACCTTACTCTCTCAGACACCTCAAAAATTACCTTTATTCAAAGTTTTAATCAATGAAATTTCAGTATTTTCACAACATATACCGTACACCATTTTCTCTCTCAAACAGATGCGGAAACACCTTTTGCTTCACGCATGTGCAATGACTCAATTTCTGCCCAAGCATGCCGATGTCTTGACCAATCACAGCACAGCTATGCTATTGCTCACAAGATGGCAGCGCCCTGTGTTTGCATGTGTTTTAGCAGAGAAAGAGAATATTTTGGCTTTTTGTATCAGATGTGTTGCAATCGCGGTGTTGGCGAGACGAAATACGGTAAGTATTTTGCTTGTTCTTGTGTATAATACGCACCAGAAGAATTTGAGTTTATTTAAAAGCAAAAAAGTGCGTGTTATAATGGAGAAAATATGGTATATTACATTGCTTCTTAAGAGCTTTTTGTGATGCTTTTTTTCAGCAAACATCAACACCTTGTTAAAACAAAAGGTGAAACATGATCGGTATCAGAATCGTTTGATTTCACAGATCAATATAGGCCAGGAAAAGTCTGATTGGGGCATCCCTAATTTTTTCACCTTAACATATTTATTGAGCCCTGTCACCTTAACGTATATTTAAGTTTTTAAAAGTATTTGATTAACAGGAAGAGAGGAATTAAGGAAAAGACATTTTCGCAGAGCTACAAATCTATATAACTTTCATTAGTGGGGTTTCAAACACATTCAGGAGTAATGGCTCAGCTGTGGACCGGAGGATGAACTTCAAAAATATGCATAATAGATGGTCCACCATAGTGCATACATTTTTCAGCTGTATTTAATCTTAAAGGGACCATAGAAACTCATTAAAAGTTCAATTAAGCTGAGCACAGAATCAGTTAAAGGCACTTCAAGTAAATTTTCTGTGTGCCATGCAAAATCTTATTCAATCAGACAATTCATTTATTTTCTTCCCTCTGATGAGGTACTCTGTTCTAGTCTATTCATATAAACAAGACATCAGCTTTCAATGTTTCACGCATGTCAACCATGTAGAAAATCTTTGATTTTCTATTTTATTCCAGAGCTGTGAACATCAAAGGTCATGAAGAGGAAAATGAAATAAAACAAAAAGTTTAAGTTCAATCCGTCAGTTCTTCTTTACCTTTGCCAACCCTTAATTTAACTCAAAAGCACACCACACACACTCCATGCTGTGGCAGGATGTCGTGTGAAAGTCTGTGTCACCTCACCAGAAGAAGAAACAGCCTCTCTGCTCTGTTGCATGAATGGTAATGTGCATGCATGAATGTTTTTGTGTGCTGGTTGGGTGACCTTCTGCTTCCTTTGAAGGAGCTTTTTTAACTGTTTCTCTGATGTGTGACAAAGGCTTCATGTGGCTCTTCTGCTTTAAATGACAGGGATGAAGAATAAAATCACCAGGGAGCTTTCAAAACAAGCTAGTGTTGACAGTATGCTTATATGCAAATACAAGTGGTTATGGCGTAAGAATAATAATAAATGCACTTACACATGGGGTGCACTTGGTCTAACTCTGCTGCTTTGTTAAAGGGGAATAAAATTATATATCACTGAGCAGAAACTTCAGGCTGCCTCTATAATAATCAAATTTCCTCCTGTCAGACCTGTAGCCATAATAATAAAGGTGTGTTATTGTTTTTCTAATCTCAGAGACAGATGTTCTGCACCCTTATGGAAAATAACAGTAAGAAACAGCAGCAAGGAACTCATTTTCATGTACATAAAGAACACTAAATATTATACCAATGCTGACCTACAGCCCTTTTATTTACTACACTTCTATAGGCATGATTCACTCAGGTCATCAATATGCAAGTATAATTTGAAAATAAGCTCCTTGAGTAGCGAGCCAGTATGTTTTCCCAGACAGCACGCATCAAACAGAGCGAGCTCCAGACGCTGTCCTTGTTGCAAGCCTGAAAGGAAAAAACAGCCTGCTAAACAAGCCATATTCAGTCAGCAGACAAGGTAATGCTATGACGCACTCCACAAAGCAACTTAAGATGACTGCACTTAGAGGTATGTTTCTCCAAAAATGCCCCCAGAGGAGCGCGGAAGAGGCCTGCCTGCCTGCTTCACTTGTCCCCTGACTGACAGCGCACTCCAGGGGGAGAAACGCTGCAGGACACGCACACTGATCCGGCCTGACATGACTGACCTTTTCCCGGGCTGCACCAGCTCGCCGCCTGGCTGAAAAGGCCATACAGTGCCATGCAGGCAGTGCCAACGCCACCTACCTTGCTTTTCCTCCCCTGCCTAACATCTCAAGAACTGGCAAGGTGAATGTCTGGGACTGCGGAGAGACAGGCACTCAATCTGAGAGGCTTTCAACTGCAAAACAAGAGAATGCCATCTGAATTTGGCAGTGATGTATGATTGGTATTCCCCGCTGCACCCTTGAGTGGTTTAACTTTTTTTGTAACAAGTGCATCTTATTATGAATTACCTTTTCTACTGAGCAAATGTTTTACTTCGTCCTTATACTGTACAAGAAATTTTACAGGTCCCATATTTTGCTCCTTTGCAACAGGAACCCACTGGTCTCAGAAGTCCCTACAACACGTTTTTCAGTTTTGAGTCCAGTGTTAGATTTTGGAAAGCTTATAAACCCCTCTTTTTCAGTCCTGCTTAGAACAGGATGTTTTCCTGTAAATCCTTGTGAGAAGCTCTCAGAGACTCAGGTAAGACATCCATTTATCCATCCATTATTAATACTGATTATCCTTTTCAGGGTCATGGGGGCTGGAGCCTACCCCAGCAGACATTGGGCCAGAGGTACGGTACACCCTGGACCACTTGCCAGCCAATCGCAGAGTCACATAGAGAGACAGACAACCATTTGCGCTCACACCCACACCTAAGGGCAGTTTAGGGTCACCAATTCACCCAATGAGCCTGTTCATGGTCTGTGGGAGGAAGCAGGAGTGCCTGGACAGAACCCATGCATGCACAGGGAGAACATGCAAACTCCACACAGAAAGACCCTGACTGAGACAGGAATCAAACCAGCAACTTTCTTGCTTTCTACCTGCTGCATCATTGTGTCGCCCCAGGTAAGACATCCTGCTCTTATTACCCAAAGCAAAATAATGATCCTGCTTATTTCATGCTATTGACGGTTAAGATCTTTAAATCACATTTTGGAACTCATCTTTAAAAAAAATAAACAAAAGAATCATTGTTTGTTTTGATAGAGTAAAGAGAGTGGTATAGAGCATCGATAGACGAGCTAAATGGACTTTTTGCTGTTAGAGAATTGCACTTTGTACTATTTCTTTATGACCTTGTGCCAAGAGAAACAGTATTTTATGCTCTACAGCCAATTTAAAGGCAATTAGACCTGGCAAGGACATTCCCCAATACCTGCTGTCTTCCCTACGTGGTTTTTCCTGTGTTTCTAATGTCAGGAAGAAATGTTATCCAGTTGTGGAACTGGACCACCTCTCGCTTAGCAGAGGCATTGTCGATCCCCAAGGATACACAGAAGATAAACCTTGAATAATTGTCTAACTTTTACCTTAGTGAAAAATGTGTCCTTGTTCTTTAAAGCTTACTACACCCTTTGCTTTTGGATCCATCTTGTGCTCAGAAAAATACATTGTAAATTAGGCACTTTTTACTTGAGTTAAATGGAGTCATTTTCTTCTATTTGAGAGTAATCTGTCAGAGTAACTGTATTTTACTTAAGTACACTAATTTTGTACTCTTCCCTCCCCTGACGATGCATTAGTCATCTCATTTCACTAATGTGCCTTGTGCAGTGGCTGGTTAGTGAGCGGGTCTAACACTGTGTGTCTGCCAACAGTCCTGGTCGAGGCAGAATTATCTCAGAATAGCTGCTGCGGGAGCCCACTAAAGAACAAGGGCTGCGAGGACTGTAAGTGCGGAATAGATGCCGCAGCTGTGAAATGAAGAGCTGTCGCATCAACTGAGCACTTCCCTGAGTAAAGGAAACACTTGGCACAGCAGAAATAAATCATGTGCGCGTGTACCTCTGTGTAACATTGTATTTTTCCAAATGCAGAAGGGAAACACACGGCAGATAACAAAAAAATCTGCTTTTTTGTGACAGGGCTTTGGTCTGTTCTGTTTGAAGTGGAAATACATTCATCTGTGAGGATTAATAGCTCACTAATAGACATTTAATGCATTATTTTAATGAATAGCCTAAACTGTAATGCAAATTGAAGAATGAGTTGCGACAGACATACTTGCTGCAGTGAAAAATACACAACTTCACTCTGCTGAGTGAAAACACACAAATTATTCCTGCGGAGACTACTTCATTAAAATCTGCCTCCTTCAGTTATTGCACTGCATCTCTATCACATTAATTAAAAGGCAATGTAAAATGTGCTCTCCACTGCAGTCACAACAGACAATACACAAAAGACAGGGTAATTCAGATAAGCTGGTCCACCTCATTCATCTACAAAATCAAGCCTATGGTACAATACAATACAATTTGATAGCGTACGATACAATGATACCAAACGGTAATTATGATACAATACAACATATTGTGGTAGGACAGGGTAGAATATCATGTCACTTCACAATATGAAGCCGTAAAAAAATTACGAGACAATAGGTAACAAAATGACAGATTGATACTATATGCTCACCGACAGTAAAAAGAATTGGACGAAGCAGTGTGACATCAATGGTTTGATTACCAAAAGACCCGTTAAAGGGATATTCCAACATTTTCTTTATTTTCATGTCTTGCCTCACTCCAGCGTCCATGACAAGCAGATAGGCACCATTCTTTCAACTCTGCGTCCAGTAACAAGAAAGACGGCCAAAGCTCGCTCACTGCTAGTTAGCTTAGCTCAAACACTGGGAGTCAATGGGTATAGCTAGCCTGACTCTGCCTACAGTCATCAGATAAACTCTTCTAAACTGTCCTGTGTGCTTGTTGAGACTCGTTTTTTTTTTTTACCATGTTATGTTATGCTATCTACCCATAAACAGAGGCTTTGTTTTATTGACCTGCTTCTGCAGTGAATTGCTAGAGATGTGATGTTCGCGAACGAGTCAAGTCTTTTGAACAGCTCTTTTAAGTGAACGACAAGAACCGATTCGCAGTTGTGAGTGAGCCGTTCATTTGCGAGACATTCTTAAATGCAAATTGCCTGCAAACCTTAAATAAGGTTGGTGATGAACATATGTAAACAAGATTTTAATGTTCCATTTTGCAACATAAAATGCATTTGATATTACCCTGCTTTGGAATTTTGAAGTGTTACGGTGTTTTTTCAAAGGATAGTTGCGAGCAAACTGCTGAGAAGGACTTTAAGAATGACATCAATGCTAATTGTTTTTAATAGACAATCACACATACACATAGCCACAACCATGGGCACCGACTTGGTCAGGTCATTCAATTCAGAGAAAATCCTCAAACAAAGGGTTACAACATGGTCTTACAGGTTGGAAATGTGGTAGTTGCTTTTAAGTCAGACCATCACTTGCAGTTCCGTAAAAGCTTTGTAACAGCTTTTTACTCTTGCCGATCATCTATCAGTTTAAAAAAAATCATATTAGTTTGGTTCATTCATTAAAGGTTTTGTTATGATGGAAAAAAGTGTGCGTTTCATAAATTGTTATTTGCCGTGAACAGTGTTCCCAGAACACAGTGAAAAATCCCATAGACTTCCTGTCAAGGGAACCAGCGTGACGCTAACTTCCTGGTTGGCCAACAAATCACATGTTTGACGGTCAAGAAAATTAAAGATGGTTGTTAAATATGTACAAATCGATCCTTATTCACCTCCCTTTCATCACATTCACATGCAGTAATACACTTCTGACATTTGTTCTTAAACATATGTATTATCCAGTGCAATGTCCTTACTGTCAAACTTTGCCTTTCTTTCGAACCGTCATATTTATATTCATATTTTATATGTTGTTAATGCTAATAGTGTAAATTCTTTGGCCTTGTTCCTATTCTCACTTTTCCTTTTTTTCCTTTATTAAAGAAGTTTTAATGTCTTAAAGATTCTGCACAACTTTGCTTATTTAAATTCTTCTAAACTTTATTTTAGTGTCTATACCTGATATCCTTCTGCTATACTGTGTATAAGAGCACCTGAAACAACCAGATTTCCCCTTTGGGGATTAATTAAGTATTTCTGATTCTGAAAAATGTGGAAAACAGACTTATCTTGCAGCGTTCCTGGATATGCATCCAGATTCGGATCTCCACCAGACTCTTATCACTTATTCTTTGTGCCATGACCAACATTATTCTGAAAATTTCATCAAAATCTGTTTATGACTTTCTGATTTCTGACAAACAGATAAACGCCAGCAAAAACATAATCTCCTTACCTGATGTTACCTGGAGCAATGTGACTTCACAAAACCATTCAGCTCCTTTACGCTACATTATAATACAATAAGATGCCATATGAGTGTAATATTTACAGTATACAATACAAAGCTACAGAACTTTAAAACATCATGTGCTACGATACAAACATGAAACTAGAGTTCATGTTTGCCTATATATGAAATAATCCATCTCATGTGCCAGATTATTATAAATTCATTTCACAACGAGGTAAATGGATTTCTTCCTTTAAAAAAAAACAAGTCTATGTTTGTGATAAATATCTGATTTGTGACCAAACACTGTCGACAGTGAAGCAGCTCTATTGTTCCCGACTTCCTCACTCCTTTGGGAGCTCCACAAGTTTTCGTCCCATCCATCACTGCTCACTTTTCTATTTCAGGCAGAGGGCAGAATTACACCAGGACAAATTTAAACTCGAGTTTTAAATTTATCATGGGGCTCCAGTGGTTTTGGGGCCACTGAGCATCGGTAATGCATGCCTGTTTTTGTTGGGCACAGCTTGCTCAGTGGCTCTGGTGGTGGTTTGAAATGCTTGTCCTTACTTTCACAGTTCAGTCACACACACACACAGTACACACTAACATGCATATAGGTGACTCTGCACCCTGTTAAGATGTCCTGAAGCACCCCTGAGTGAAATCATAGCACCCCTGAAATATCTGTACAACAGCCTGCATCGCATCAGGAACTGTGCAAATGATAAAAGATAAATATGGCTCAGAAACAAGTGGTATTTCACAGGGCTCTATGGATTTCCTTCTCACAGTGACTGGCTTAAAAATATGTTAAAATAATAACTTACTAGTCAAATAACAATGAGTAATTCACAAAAGCTTTTTCAATGAATCTACTAATTGGTTATTTTGTTGTATGAGACTAGAGATACTGTATGTGACTTGAGTTTTAAACCACACTTGATTGTTTTTTAATGAACTGAATGTTGCTATTTGAATTTCTGTTTTCTACTAGCTTTCTTAGTATGAATTTAAAAAAAGTCCAGAATACAGTACATTGCTAACATACAAATTAAGATTTTGCCGAGTTCAATGGAGCAATATCCTCATTGGCTGGCTATGTTTGCCTAAGTGTGACAGCACATTTAGTTGATCGAGTCAGTGAGATTAATGACTGATAGTGGCTATTAGGCACATTAAAACTTTCACAAATTTGCTTGAATGTCTCTTAACATGTTTTACTGAGTAAAGGTTAGGTCACCTAATAAGTTTAAAATTCACAAGCAAAACTTAATTTGGCAAAATGCTACCATTAAACAACATCTGGATTATCCACGAACATGTTTTGCTTAATTTAGAAGAGCTGAACCACTTTTGGACCAAACAGGGAAAACACAGAGGGTTTCTATTGTGAGTTTCATACATTTCTTTATACTAATAGCCTCTTAGGCAGTGTCCCAGTCATCCAATATGGTTTTGATCCTTATTGGAAACAGCATTAAAATAAGCAAATTTGAAAATAAAACTGGGGAAAAGCATTTTGGCTGGTTTTGCTACTGTAACACATGACTTTAATGGATAAATAAAAGCCTTTGCAGTTTGTTTTTAACAGTACAAAAGTGAAAATCAGCAAAAGCTTGTCAAACTGGCTTGTCATTTCACTCATAACTGAAGCCCTCAGTCAGAGATAGCTATGGCATACCATTAAACTACTAAATTGTACAGTTGTTGTGCAGTTGACTTTCAAGCCTTCATCAAAAATTGAGCCGATTTACAAGCTTTCTTACCAGTAATAACTTCATAATGAAAACTAGCATTGCACGTAGGGATGCACAGTGTTGTTTTTTTGCTGATATCTGATATGTCAATATTTCTAAAGTCATCATCATCGATACCGATATTTTTATCAAGAGCACAAAGACTCCACTTTACTTAAACCAATTCCTTTCATGGTGACAGTCTGTGTTAGAAACAGATGAGGAGCAAGAAAACATGATTCTATTCTTTAATAAATAATACTTTTGATTTAGAAAAGTGGATATTCAGTGATGATGACGTACAACATTATGGTACATTCTGGTCATATTGCAGCCAACATATAGGTTATATGTATATAGTCATTTTGTGCAGCTACTATATCAGATGTAAAAATTTGCACAAGTTTGCATACAGCCCAAACCAATTATCACAATTGTCACTTATTTTCTGCTGACACCAATATTGTAGTATTGTGTATCTCTAGCTAATTTGTAAAGCCAAAATACAGTCTGTTTATATAAGCAATATTTCTCATATCTGCCAATACGATAATCAGCAATACTAATGTTTCGATAATATTGTGCATCCTAATAGCATGTCAAGCTAGCTTATCATTTTCTTCATAACTAAAGCCACAGGGCTGTCCTTTATTTATGTAAAAAGGTAAACCTTTAATCTACTAAATTTCAGATAAAACAAAATAAGTAAAGCATTTTTACTGGCTTTGTAACGATCCTGCATGGCTTTTAGTGCTAATTTATCAGCTTTAACGAAAACTAGCGTAGTTTTTAAAGCTAGCATATAATTTTCTTTTTAATTTAAGATTTAAAGTCCAGTGAAAAGGACAGAATTAAAACTACTTAAAGTAAGATATAGAAGTTTAAAAAAGCATTTTGCTAGTTTTGTTGCAGTAGCAAAGGAATTTTAATGCGATGCTAAAAGAATGAGCAATTCATTAGCTTTAATAATTGTATAAACTTTGGTGAAGAGCAAACTACACTGTCTTTTTCTTTATAAGTCAAGCAATGGGGCAGACCTTTATTTATGTAAAAAAAGGATCAACACTGAATCTATTACATTTTAGATAAAACAAAGTACATAGAGCATTTTTACGGGTTTTGTAGTGATTTTGCATGGCTTTTAATGCTAATGTATAAGCTTCAACAAAAACTAGCATAGTTTGTTAAGACAGCATATCATTTTCTTCTTAATAGAAGCATTAAATCCAGTAAAAAAAAACAGAATCAAATCTACTTATTGTCAAATACAGAAGTATAAAATAAGCATGTTGCTAGTTTTGTTGCACTAGCACAGGAATTTTAATGCAATGTTAAAAGACTGAGCAATTCATTAGGTTTAATGATTAGATAAACTTTGATGAAGAGCATGTCAAACTAGCTTTTTTTTTATATATATATATAACTAAAGTCATTGGGCTTTCCTTTTTTATGTGAAAAGGTCAACACTTAGTCTACTGAATTTCAGTTAAAACAACATAAGTAGGGCATTTTTACTGGTTTTGTAGCAATTTTGAATGGCTTTCAATGCTAATTTATGCATTAATAAAAACAAGCATTTTTAGCTATCATATCATTTTCTTCAAAATTCAAGCATTAAGACAAATGAAAAGGACAGAATTAAAACTACTTAAATCAAATATAGAAGCATAAATTAAGTTAATGCTAGTTTTGTTGCAGTAGCACAGTAATTATAATGCTATGTTAAAAGTATGAGCATTTCATTAGCTTTAATAATTATACAAAATTTGATGAAAAGCATGTCACACCTGCATGCCATTTTCTGCAACTACATGTCTCAGAAGTAGATCTGCAATACTTATTTAAAAGTATTTAAGCTAAAGCTCAAGGATTTTTTTTGGTGACTGACAACAAATCCTCGTCTTTTTAAGTGTCCCATTCAACTCCATGTCCCAGTCAGGCTATAGTCACTGTATTAAGTAAGGCTAAAGCTGTGGTAAAAAGCTCTTTCTTCTAGAACAGAGCACCACTAAACTTCGTCTCCTCAGACCGCACCTGCACACCCTCACATCACATATTTACCTTTTATTCCTCTGGGCCTCCTTCTTATCCATAATGACCGGCACACAGTTCGTTAGCTCGGTCCAGTCTGCGTGCAGCCCGCAGCTCCAGCCCGTGGAGAACCGGGAGAAGAGCCAGGACTCCTCTTTGCCCGGCCGGTGGCATGTGCACTTCTTCTGGCCGGGCTTGCAGTCGCACGGCTGCTCCAGACGGATATTCCTCACCAAGTGTCTCCCGAAAGTGGTCCCTCCTGTCTTCTGGATGTGCAGGAACACTATCACGTCGTCCCCTTTGATGTTGAACTCCACGTGTCGGTCCAGGTCCCTCTCGGTGAAGTTGAATTTGGACGGCACTTTGGGCGGGCTGTCATCCTCCAGGTCCTGGTCTCGGTAGAAATCGTCGCTGTCCACGGTGTAAGGGGTGGAAAGTAGGCTCACCCCTCTTAATTTCTCCCCTGCCTTGAAGTGGCAGGAGTTGCTTCCAGCGGGACAGATGTACTGGTAACCTATCATAACAAAAAGCACGGCTAGAATAGGAACCAAGATGAGCTTGCTGGATCTATCATCCATCATATCTGGAAGGTGTCTTCATTCCATTACTGTGAATAATAAGCAGCACCCATGGGTTCCTCTAGGATCAATACCTCTCCATATCCTCGGATGGATGCCTCATCTTTAATTGCCACATGTTGATCGGGTAATTACAACCTGAGCTGAAGAGGAAGTCCACCGTTTTGTAGCTGGAACACTGCACGCTGCGCTGGGGATCCTCTCCAAAGTCAAGAGTCATGGCATTAACATTTCAGGCAGTCCAACTTCTAAAGATCAATGCGCACAGATGGGTCCCAAGTTGGAAAAAAAAGAGGCAGCTGGTGAGTTTAAGTCCGCTCCTCTGGTGCCTGAATTGCACTGGAGGCAGACTTATCTCAGCAGAAGTGTCTCACGGCTCGGGCTGTTAGGCTGCATCCTCCCGGCGGCATCCTCGCTGGGCGGTCTGAGTGTGTGTGCTGAAGCTTTCCACACAGAGAGGAGGAGAGGAGGAGAGGATGCTGCTGCTGCTGCTGCTGCTGCATCCGAGCTCTCTAAATGTGCTCTCGTCCTAGTGGCTGGGCTGAAGAGAGCTCCTTACATCCCATCCCATCCCATCCGTCTCGTAATCTTGTTTAACACAGTGCAAAGCCAGAAAGCCCACCCAGACTTTGAGCTGGAGACAACATGGAGATTTAAGCACATATAAATACCAAATCCTCTCTAACTTTTTTTTTTTAGGCGCATTCATCCGAGTGTGACCTTTCATGATTAAAGAGATAGCACTATTCCACTGCTGCAAGTGGAAAAAGCCCTTTAAAATAGACTACTTTAGTGGGCTTGAATGGCAGTGTTTTGTTAGGGGAGCCAATAACAAGAGACAACTGCTTTTTGATGCAATATTTTTTTCAATAAAGGCGAGAAAAAGTACACAAACCAGTGTTAATTTTGGCAGCACTTTTTAATTAAGTTTCAGTTACAGTCTTTTGTCTAAAATATATTTTAGTTTAAGTCAGAATTTAGTCTTTAGTGTTAATTTTGTTGACTACCTCTTTTCGTCAACAACTTTTTTCCGCTGTCAAAAACTAGACACAAGTGTACATTGACAAAAACCAAAACTAAATTAACGGACATTTTCGTCCGCAAATAAAAACTAAATCCAATCAGACCTAATTTTGTCATGTAGAAAGCAGAGACAAGTTAGGAATTACAGCTACTTTGGTTGTGTAGAAAGGTTGGATGAGATAAGAGGGACATCCAATCACAACTGCCTTAGTTTCAAGTGTAAAACATGACTTCAGAAATTCAACTGGACATAAAATATGCCTTACAATTCATATTTTAGTTGACTAAATTTACAGTAGATTTCGTCTACTAAAATGCTGTGAAATTTCATCAACTAAAACTAGACTAAAATTAAAACAATTTAGATGACTAAATCATGACTAAAACTAAAATATATTTTAGGCAAAAGACTAAAACTAAACTAAGTTAAAAAGTGCTGTCAAAATTAACACTGTTAGTCATCTAAATTGTTTTAATTTTAGTCTTGTTTTAGTTGATGAGTTTTCACAACATTTTAGTCAATGAAATCTACTGTAAATGTAGTCATCTAAAAAATTAAATGTAAAGTGTAAGGCATTTCTATGTTTCCTTGAATTTCTGAAGTCATGTTTTACACCTGGATAAAATGAAACATCTAATAGGCCTTTACTGAATGCTAGTAAAGTTTGCATGTATACATTAACTTACACAAATGTAACTTTTGTGTAAAATGTAATCCCCTTTATTTAGGCAACCTAGCAGAGCATCTCAGTTACAATACCAGCATTACAACAAACAGTGAACCTGCTCTACATGAATATATAAATTCATAAAGAGAGTAGCTCTGATTGGATCGCTCCCCAACTTATCCCACCACCACCAAGCTAAGGCAGTTGTGATTGGATGTCCCTTAACTCATCCAGCCTTTCCACATAACCAAAGTAGCTGTGACTGGATATATTCCTAACTTGTCCCTACTTTCTACATGACCAAATTAGGTCTGATTGGATTAAGTCTCTGTCAAACATTTTGATTTAGTTTTTATTTGTTGACGAAAATGTCAGTTCATTTCATTTTAGTTTTTATCCATGTGCACTTGCTTTTATTAGTTACTGTCTAGTTGTTGTCAGGGGAAAAAAGGTTGTTGACGAAAACTATGACAAAAATAATTAGTCAACAAAATTAACACTGACAAACTCTGTTGCCTGTTCAAGTTAAAGTGCAGTCATTTTTTTTTTTTAAAGTTTACTCAAGTACAAGTAGATTGTACTCTATGAATCTACTTTAGCTGACGTAAAAACTAGAAAGCACTTGGAGAGTGCAAACCTCCACCAAGATAGCTCACATATTGTTGCTACGCCTACAAGCAATAGTTCCATGATAACGTTACCATCATATGATTCCTTGACCCTGAAAACCCACACCTAGCACTCAGAATCATGTTGATATCATTATTAGACAGTTGTTGCGCTACAACAATTGTTTGTTAATGGCGGTTACCCAGATCACCACCAAAATCTAATCATTTCTAAGTTAGGCCCTTACCAACATCTCCTGAAAATTTCATCAAAATCTGTGCAGTAGTTTTTTGCGAAATCTTGCTAAAAAAGAAACAGAAAAACATACACCGGCACATAACCTCCTTGACGGTGGTAAAAAGTGTCTAATTTGAGAACTGAACATTTTGAGTAGCCTTCACATTTCCATGGTGCAGGAGACAACAGCTTGAGCATACTGAGTCTACCAATCATTTGCTACAGTTACCCTCTATAAGCAAAGCGTTATGCCAGCATTTAGCAAAAATAACATGACCAAATGTTAGGCAAGAATTTCACTTATACTTTAATATCAGAGAATGGATATGGAGATAAGCGCAATACTAATCACAACAAAATTATCCTTCAATGAGAAAAGTCCTGTACAGGCCCTGTGACCACAGCTTAGCAATAGAGACGGGTTGTCACAAAAGGAGCTGGCTCCCAGATGAGGGGAATAACTGTCCCCACTGTGACCCCTAACAGGTATAGAGACAGACCTCCACTTCCTCACATCCTGCCATAAATATCAGGCTGTGGGAGAAAAATACCATACAAAAAACTCACACAGAACTTAAATACACGTGATATTCAGAAAACCCCATATTTACTGTGAACAGTTAAAACTGTGAGATTATTTTGGAAAAATATATCAAAAGTGTGAGGACCTGAGGACAACCAGTGGAACTTGAACACTGACAACCTAGCACAACCTTTAATATCATAATATTACTAATTTTATCATTATAATCATGATTGAAAATGTCTCTTTCATTGTGATTTTTTTTATTTAATTTTAATCTTACGTTTTTATTTTTTAATGAAATTTGGCAACAATGCCCTATATTCAAGCCAATGAAGCTCTTAAATTGTAAAAATTGTGATATTGATCAAATTTAGGCCACTTTGTACACATTTAAATAAGTACTTAGAGCCAAAAGGAAAGGACAGCAAATGTATTTAGATACACATATTAATTTGTCTTCATTTATAACTAGAAATGCACAGAGAGCACAAACCTCTGCCAAAGCATTTAGTCTGGATCTTGATCCAGATCCAAACTTGACTGTGAATTTGTACAGACCAACATAACGTACATCTACATTTTTTCAAAGCATTACTCACATTGTTTGCCAATTTATTAGTGAAAATGTTAAAAACTGCTCTCTCTTGCCACCAAACCCTAACAACTTCTTCCGTTTCCTATGACCAGCATTCCCAGAACATTGCATAGGATAAATTTTTAAGTTATCTTGCGCTCAAACAGACAAACGGAAAAGCAAACAGACAAACGGCAGGAAAAAAAGTAGCTTGGAGGAGGTAACGAATCAGCAAAACTTTATCCTCAGTGTAGTTTTTTACTTTAACAATGAATTTAAACTGTCTATTTCAAAACTTAGTCATTTCAGCAAGATAACACTGGTCCCTGATGTCCCCTCAAAAATATTTTTGAAGTTTCTTCCCTAAAAACCCAACAATATATTGAATTTACAATGCATCTAAACCCCTCTTGTTCATCCCTGCTCAGAACAGCCTGCTTTAATTTAAGTCCTCATGAGCTGTCCATGCTCATGCTTTACAGGAGGGGTTGTGGCTTTGGTTTTCCAGTGAAGGGCTTTCATGTTTACTACGGCTACACAGAAATGCCTTGACATGTTTCCTCGGCTGGAGTGTATTCTAGACTGAATAAACACCTGGTCCAGGGGATGTTTTTTGATTCTTTAGGATATGGTATATCCACAAAAAAATCAAAGTTATTGTTTAAGCACACATTTTTTTAAATAAAACAAGAAACGGAGGGTGGTGGGCGTCCGTAGACAGACCATGGACACATATGAAAACTGGTAAAAATTTACTTTAAAGTAAAATCTGTATGGAGTTAAAAAAAAATTGGTATCTTGACAGTGCTAGTTGATGGATGGCATATTTTTAACTTTATTTTTTACTCAGTGTTCAGATGTCATGAGAAATGTCACGAAGTAAAACACTTCTCATAGACAACTCATCAATCAAAAGTACAAGCGTTGATCTTAGAAGCTACTTAAACACAAACAAGTACACAAAAAGCTACTGAATTACAGTCACATGGGTAAGTGTTATTAGATGCATGAACATGATGCAAAGAGAAACATGCAAGTTGTACCAGAGTTACCATACAGTTACTTTGATAAAAATTACTCAAATGGAAATTAAATTACTGGTCTAATCTACTGCAGTAAAAGCTGAAAGTAATTTGTATACATTTTGATCAAAGCACCGGATTATGATCATTGCCTAAGGTGGGGGTCTTCAAAGGTGAAATACACGCTGAAACCTCCATTGTGAAAAACAAAGTCAATGTCTAGTCCAGAAATGCAACTCCTAGTGTCACCTTGAAGCTGGCCGGAGAAGCTCCTGAAGTTATTTAGACTCTATTTACATATGCATAAAATCCCTGAAAATGTTTTACCATGAGCTGTATGTGTGAATGCAAACAACTCATTTTTTTTCCACCAAGATCTTACTCTTTAATTTTCCTGTTAAGCTATTTTCACACATGCTTTTCACACGTCCCTCACATCAGGAGGTTGTCCTGCAGTTTGGAAGTTGGTCAATGAAGGAATGAAAGGGGGCAAAAATGGCCTGCGATGATGACAGCAGGGAAATCTTAGGGTATAATGTCTGGGTCAGAAACTTGGCTGTGTGTCTCACATTTAGCTCCTTTGAGTAAGTTATGGACATTTTTCAGTGTTTTCTTGCATGTGTATATGGGGTTGTTATGGTGGAGGGTTAAAAGTTAAAACACAGGCTGCAGCCTCCATTGTTGAAAAATGAAGACAATGGGAAAGTGAAAAAGAAAAAACTGTTGTTCCTTGTGTGCCCACTTGAGGCTCACAGTCATAGTCCTGTACAAACTATTGGTGGGCTCCATTTTCCCCACACTAGACTTGGAAACTGAGAATTATGTCACATCCCAATTAATCAGTTCCATGTACAAGCTAGTAAAGATGGGATACCTGAAGATGGTTAGACTTCCCATGTAGAAATCAACAAACAATTGGGGTATTCCCATAGGTAAGTTAAGAAGAGGGTGCTGGCTCTGAGGTGCCACAAATCAACATTCAGCCATCTTGAGTTGATGTTGGACTAAATGGACAGAACACTGGAGAAGACAGGTTACTATTTGACAACCCTGATGATACTCCATCTCTTTCCACCAATCGGCCTACCTAATTAGGTTGAGAGATCTGTAAGGGGCACTGAGGTAGAGGAGGCATCATCATTGTCACCACGTGGAGCTGACATGTACAAACCTGATGGCTTTGATGGTGGTTTTCATTACTGGCATGTGTTTGGGTTTTTAGCAACATCCGCTAGAGCTTAACAGGTTATCACAGGAAAAGAATGTTCTTATTAAGAGACCTTTAACTGAGGTCTTGTTTTTGGTTGTAAGTTTGGTCTGTCATTAATTATCAATGTAAAATTGAGCAGTAAAGCTCAACAGGAGCAGCAGCCTGCCAGTAGCCATATTTTTACTCGTACCTTATTTATATATCTAAGCATGTTTTTTGGTCTGTGGAAGGAAACTGAAGTGTGAACCCACCCAGACACAGAGAGAAAATGCAATTTCCAGACAGAAAAACCCTGATCGACGAAGGGAGTTGAACCAGCAATCTTTTTGCTTTGAAAATAGCGCCACCATGCCGCTCTGGCACCTTCCTTCCTTGTATTGCATGTTAGTATGATAATCCAGCCATGTGATTTAAGGTGTGCAGATTTATGAGGGTGATCAGTCCTGCAGATGTTGTATTTTTGTATCTCTTTTAAAAACGTCATGGAGCAAGATTCAATGTCCTATGATGAAATCCTGTATGTTTTTACTTTTGTATATTAAGTATCCTAACTGCATTGTATTGTAAATTCTTAAGCATCACGTGTAAGGTTTTTCTCACTTGTTCCTATGTAATGAAGATTCAGGACCCTAAACCTCACATTAGGTGGTAATAATCATTATCTGATGTGAAGACAATTTTATTCTTTTGCAACAGACTTCAATAATCATGAAAAATATATAAAATTGCAATTCCATCAAGACTTTGAGTCTGTAAGATACCCAAGAAAATAAGGAGGCTCTTGTAAAAAAATGCCATGTAATAATTTCTGACTAAAACAGAACATTTGGTCATGTTTCTGTATGTCTTAACTCTTTCTCAAATTAAAACGGAATTTTGATAGCCTTGTAACATAACTGATTTGCAATAACGTTTCCCTCTCAAACCAGAGGTCAAAAATATGACACAAAACTTAAAAGAAGCCTTAATTTTGCACTTTTCATCACTTACACAACCACTACGGTTCAGAGAAGCTCCGACATGCTCCGCTGTTTGGTGCGAAAATGTTTGAGCTTCAGCGGCTGTCTCTTTAGCTGTCCAGCGCTGTGCCAGAACAAATTAACATTTAACAACTACGTTTTACATTTTTATCAACACTTTACCACACACTAATCGTGGAGGGAATGTTGGATAACATGCATTAAAACCACTAACTTCCCTGTCAGCATTTTTGATTCAACGGACGTGTCACAAACAAATAACAGTTCGCGCGAGCCACCAAAGTATGCCGAAACCACAGCAACAAGCTAGCAGCGTTGCCAAGTCCGTTCGTAATAAGCGTGTATGGCCTTGTTTTTCTGGAGATCCGCTGTCAAGAAGCGGGCAGAGTTTTATTGTTTCTAAAGAGTTGTTCCTTATTGGGGCTTTCCATGCTCAATAGTAATGTTTTCCTGTGAAGCAAAACAAAATGTTTGTCCCAAAAATGTTTTCAAGTAGCTAGTTGGATAATGAAATGGTTAATTATTTTTGATAATCTTTCCGTGTTGTTTGTTGGAGGGTTAATTCTGAAAGGCCCTGAAAGATGCTGAACAAACGTAAAAGCCTTAAAAGTACAACACCTTTATTTTATTTCATTTTTTTACTTATATTGAATAGACGGTGTAAATTTGCAATTTGCGATGAGTTTCCGTCGGTCATACAAAAATGAAAGTCCAAATATAGCTAAAGTGATCACAGGACCTCTCTTTTGTACATTGTGGTAGCCAAGGTCGCCTGTTTTAGTCTTTTATTCATTTAAAATAAAGTCTAGCGTTTTTCGCCTAGTTGCTTGTTTCTCTCGGGATCTGGCAACACTGATGCTAACTGTCCGGTCTGCTATCTGCCCGAATTACCAACTGAAGCCCTTTGCTTTGTATGGAAGCGGTCAGCATCAGTAACGGGGTGAGGGATATATTATTAGCTCACACAATGACAACAGGGTTTAGTGTTTTAACACACATCTTTAAGTGTTTTAAGAGAAACCCTTCGTGGACTGTGTTTGTTAAATTACGATAGTGTAAGGTTTTAAATCAGGGCACTTCTATGAAACAGCTAAGTTAACTTTAGTCTGATCCTCTGTATGACCGTTATTTACGTACGGACTGTCTAACAAATACGTCGAGGTGTTTTTCCAAATATACTCTTGATAACGCGAGTAAATGCTGCCTTTGGGATTTGTATGAAGACGTCGTTGTGGTTGGAGTAATTGTTTTGGAGCAACTACGTGGCACTGTGTTGAACCCCACTTGAACTCTTGGAGCTGTCACTTCACTAACGGTGTCGGTGTTTCTTCTTTCTGCCACCACAGGTTCATGTTACGTCCTGTCAGAGATGATGAGGAACCTTGTTGTGCTGTCACTACTACTGCTGCTGAACACACAACATGTCCTATCAGCACCCAAGGGTGTCACTGCCAGTCTTAAAGCAAAGTGGACAATGACTCCCTTCCTCTTGGAGACAAGGTAATGTACTCATCTGAAGTTATGTCAAGGTGTCTAAATCTGCAGTGTATGGTTTGAAGAAGTTAGGAGATGAAACCCCTTTTGCTAAACATATAACCTCTGAAAATGAAGCAAACTCTGAAAACAAGTCCCCAAAATAATTAATTGGGTCATTAGTTTTAGGAGTACATGATTATGGCAGCACCCTGTGTCAGTCAGGGCTTTTTAGTGTGGAGTTTGCATGTTCTTCGCATGCATGCATGGGTTCTCTCCTGGCACTCTTGCTTCCTCCCACAGACCAAAAACATGCTCATTATGTCACTTGTCAAAATTCACTCTGACGGTTCAATAAAAGATGGTAGAAGCTCAACTTTGATCCCTGCGACTTTACTCTGTGTGTTTTTACCAAGGGTTTTTTTATTTGTTTCTGTCAGTAGTGGACTCCTACTGCCTTATTTATTGTTTATTGTATATTTAATTTTGTTAAGATCCTTACTCTCTTTTTAGTGTGTATATGTTATTTACTTCCCTTCCCTGAAACCACCTGCTGTAATACCACAAGCCCATCCATGAATGAATGAATGAATAATTGAATGACACTAAATTGCCCTTAGGTATGAGTGTGTATTCATGAATGGTCTGGCTCTCCATGTGGCCCTGCGATTTGCTGGCGACCGGTTCAGGGTGACTGCCACCAGCTGAGAATCGGTTCCATCTTGTTTTAGGAATCAATAGAAATTGCCTTTGTGCCTAACAAATCCCTTATCACTTCCTTTCACTTCATTGTGCTTCCCAGTGTCATTGAGCTCTTGTGGGAGGCAGTCAGCACCAACCACAAATGTCGAGTTAATTTTCCCTTTTCCCAGCATAATTGCCCACCAATACTCACTCAAGGCCTGGAGATCAACAGAGAATGCTGGACACAAGTCGGCTTGCTTTATGTTCATCCTTTTATTGATCACACCTGGGTTGAAGCAACAGTTGCAGTAGCAGGTTGAGAACCTCAAAGAAAACAGACAAAAGAATCAGGCTGTCATTAAATAGATTCAAAATCAATTACCTCATTAAAGTAATAGTTCAGTTTTTTTGAAGTGGGGTTTTATGAGCTCCATATGGCTACTAAGTATATTAGATGCAGTAGAAAGTTCTCTCCTCTCCCTTAGTAAGCCACAATTTGTAAAGGTTTGTGACGCAGAACCAGCTGCAAACAGGGAAGTAATGTACCAAAATACAAAGAGTATTTTCTCCGCCTACAAGAACTATCAAAAAAATAATACCACAGTTTAAGGGTACGCTACCTAGAAATTTTTTTGAGTGTCTTAACTTTTCGGAAAAACAACATTTATCTGGAACTAGCCGACTCACGTCACGTATTCCTCTGCGCTGCGCTGCCGTAGTTCCAGATAAACTTTATTTTTCCGGAAAGTTAATGCACTCAAAAAAATTTATAGGTAGTGTACCCTTAAACTGTGGTATTATTTTTTGATGGGAGTTCTTTTAGGCAGAGAAAATACCCTTTGTATTTGGTACATTACTTCCCTGTTTGCAGCTGGTTCTGCATCACAAACTTTTACAAATTGTGGCTTACTAAGGGAGAGGAGAGAACTCTCTACTACATCTAATGTACTTAGTGGCCATATGGAGATCATACAAACCCCACTTCAAAAAAACTGAACTGTCCCTTTATAATGCCCATTTTAAATAAATTGCTAAATTTAAGAATTAACTAAGCAAATGTAATTATGGACTTTCTCAATTATTTAAATGATTGCTATCATTTTAATCTTGCAAAATCAATAGGTTTTAAACAGTTTTAAATGTAAATTATTATGCCCACTCATTTTAATTCATGCTTTATGCTTAAATATTTAAACAATTCATAATTTTAACTCAAACTAATACATTTTAACTAATTTTAATGACTTTAATGATTCAAATACATTCAAACTTGATGTTAATGATTATAGTCTGTATTAAAATCAAATTAAATAATCTCAATCTCAATCAGATTGAACATAAATTTAAACAATTACAGGGAATGAAAGACAAAGCCTAAAAAAAGCTAGACCTCAAACCACCAGGGTCACTATGTTGATAATTAACACTACATTTTCAATGCACAATAAACACAAACAAATTTGATCTCAGTCACTAAACAAAGTTATCCTATTACTTAATGTGATTAAATTAGAGTTTTCTCACCACTGGCGTCTCTGAGGTCTTCATGCGGTGATGCCACCAACACTCTATCTGTGTGACAAAAGGGTGACACACCTGATTCTGAGCCTACTTATTGCCTCAGCTCTACCATCCCCCTCCCTACCTGCACTTAGGAGTCTGATTTGATCCTGCAGTAGCTCTCTAGTGGGAAAGACATAAATAACTGCCAAATGAATTAAAACCATGACATAAACAAAATGCAGAATGTCTTTAGATTGTCTTAACAACAATAAGGAGCTAAGGGAGCAGGGCTTATGGTGTCATTTGCCTCTGAACTTAAATGTGGGAAGTGGGAATTAAATCACATCCCAGTTAAATGCCTTCTGGTCATGAGCTGGTATCTGAAGATTGATCAACTTTCCAGGTAGAAAATTTCAACCAAAGGGGGCATTTCCAGTTACTCTGGTAATTTGCAACTTGGACAGCCCGCCTTCCAAGATTAAATTAATAGCACCATAATAAATAAACTAGTGATGGACGTGGCCTTGAATGTGGCTTAATATCACCTTAATATAACCGCCAACAGCTGTTGTATGTGGTTGTGTGATTTGAAGTAAGAAGGAAAAAAACTAGCACTTTGCAAGACAGTTGTTGACACAGCATGGGGTTAGATATGAGGAGTGCTATGTGTTTAATGTAGTTGACACACAAAAACATTATTTACACTCAGAAAATCTACATGAACTGAATTAATTTAATGTAATCATCAGAGGCACTGATATCAACACAATCTCATCAGTTGCCTTCCTATGCAGGATAGTGGAGGTTTTTCTGACATTCTGCAACTAGACATTTATTTCTGTGACCACTTCTTCGCGGTTTGCAGTTGCAATTAACTTCACTATTTTATTAACAGAATCAAATATTCATAGACTAAAGCTTTATTGATTAAAATTCAGAAGTATTTCATTTAGGACTTGAGTAGTAATGTAGACTTGAGTTAATGCTGTTATGACGTCTTCTCTGGTTACCGAGCATTTCTTCTTCTTCTGCCTTACCTGCCACATTACCAGTAAGACCAGAATTGCCCAGGTTGGAAACCATAGAGCGCACCTACCTATTTTTTTTTTCCTGCCAGCCTACGTACCTATCCACCCAATTAATCAGTGCTGATGTGTCCAAATTTATTTCAGCTGTTACAGATATCACACACATTTTAATAGAAATAACACAAAGTTTCTCCTTTACTGGAATCTATCTTTTGTCATAATATGTGTGTTTTTTTAGGAACAGATATAAAACAAACAGCATTTAAAACCAAAATAATTGTATTCATATAGACATTCATTAATGAAAAACTAAGAATATTATTGGATTGAATGGATATGATAGAAAAATAGCATTCACAGTAAAACCAGTCTTCTTCATTAACCTTTCTGAGAGCTACAAATAGCACTGTATCGTTTGCCTGATAGACAGTTAGCTCTGTGGAGCACTTAATAAAAAGTTCCCTTTTTTCATATTTAGAAACCATGAAATAAAATCCAAACTAAACAACAGATTTTCAGGAGGTTACATGAGAAACAGTTTGAAATAATTTAGAAAATGCATTTATCTAAAGTGCAAGAAATTAAACCTGCTGGTGCTTGGACCTAAATCTTCAGTACTTGCAGCTAATTTTAAAGAATGAAGGATGAGAATAAAGAAAAACTTAACCTGAGATAAGTTAGATAAGTCCTGTCTAAACTGCTCAAAGGCATTTTTGCAGCCGTTTATTCGTACGTGGATGTATCTTCTGCAAAAAATGACAAAATGTTTATGTCTGTCAGTAGCATTAATTAACTTTAAAATCTAATGTCTGCTGATATCAGTATCCTGCTGATAATGCCATACATTCCTAATTTGATTCTTTTGTATTGACTTAACCCACTGAAATGTCAGCTGTAATACCCGTGAATTTCATTATAAAAAGCCCCATGCATAATGATGCCCCATGCATTGTCATCCTAAATCCATTTAGTCTATTTCTGCCTTGGAACAGCCAAGCTCAGAAGATAAACCCTGAGTTCACAAAGGAAACAGTTTTACTTTAAACTTTGTTTTGGTTGCTTATAAGACATTGAACAGAAATCCATTTTCTCAATGGCAGGCAATTTTTAGGCTTTGCTGGCAAAGCAGCTTTATATAAACTACTAGTTTTGTTGATTAAAATGTATATTTGTCCGTGCATTTGTTTACTTTTTGTTTGTTTCTTAAAACCCACTGCAAGGCATTTAATGTCTGTGAACAGCAATGTCACTGCTCATGTTATCAATCCAAGAATTCAGACAATTCTGATGTACATATTTCCCAAAACATAAAGCAAATCTTTGATTTGTACTTATAACTGTGGGGAAAATGTTAACTGAGGCAAATATCGTAGTTAATGATTAATCATACTAATTTTTTTTCACTTTCTGTCATGCAGTGAGTTTGTCGCAGAAGATGGGAATGAGAAATTCTGGCAGTTTGTTGACACTGTGAAAGAGCTCACTGTGTACAAGCAAGGAGGTATGTTGTTTGAGACCTTTGCTTAGATGTCGAAGATGTTTTTGCTGAATTTAAATAGACTTAAACTGCTTGAGCTTTGACAAATATTTCCAATTTTGATGTGTCTCGTAGAGTCTGTGCGGTCCTACTACAACTTGGTCATCAAGAAGGCTGGCCAGTTCCTCACTGATCTTCAGGTTAACCTCCTCAAATTTGCTCTGGCGCTGCGATCATACTCACCAGCTGTCCATGCATTCCAGCAGGTATGTTGTTCAATCTCTTAATGCTGTCTGACCTCCTCTGCATCGCCACTCCAGCCCGCTCCCTCAGATCCTCCTCCTCCTACACCCACCTCACTGTGCCCTCTGCCCGCCTCAGCACCACGGGGAGCAGGGCCTTCAGTCGCTCTGCTCCCCAGCTCTGGAACTCTCTCCCACCAGACCTCCGAAATTTGAACTCTCTTTCCCTCTTCAAATCCAGACTCAAAACCCACCTATTCAGAACTGCATACTCCATTTAACATGAATTTGCTATTCTCCTCCACTTATCCGTCATTGTCTGTTGTGTTACGCTGATTTTATTGTTGTTGTTTTATCCTGTACAATGTCCTTGAATGTCTTTTAAATAAAATGTATTATTATTATTATTAAAGGGACATTACGCAGAGCACTAAGTCTACTTGTTGTTCAGAGGTGGTCAGAGTGGAGCAGGGATGAGCTTGTTTCCTCCGCCAACGAGGTTATGTTTTTGTATGTTTGTTTGGTAGCAAGATTACGCAAAAACTACTTGCCAGATTTTTCTGGAATTTTTAGGAGATGTTGGTAATGGTCCAACTTAAAAATGATTAAATTTTGGTGGTAACCCAGATAACTGCCATTAGTGAGTGATCGTTTTTGCTCAATAACTGTCTAACTAATAATGATATCAACATGATTCAGAGTGCTAGGTGTGGGTTTTCAGGTTCAAGGAATCATATTATGATGGTAACTTTATCATGGAACTATTGCTTACAGATGTAACAGCAATATGTGAGCTACCTTGACAGAGGTTTGTGCTCTCTGAGTGCTTTTCAGTTTTGTATAGCATCCAGGAAGTTAGCATCAAGTTGGTTCCATTGGCAAAAAGTCTATGTTTTTTTTCAGTGTTTTTATGACAATAAGTTCTGCATCATCAAAATGATCTTCACAAATCAACACTGCTTTCATAGTTTATGAGGCATAAACTGAATTGGTGGATGCTTAAGGCATGTCAGTCTATCATAGAACTACAAAACTGACTTCAGTGTAAACACCATATTTCTTCCATATTCTATAAAAGACTTCCCTCTTAGGATGATCAAGTTGGTGGTCTTGGCTGTGTCACCTGTGAGTCCAAATTTTTCTCTACAAGATGTTAAAATTATACCTAAAGGTCAAGACAAACTCTGTCATCCTGTAAAGTCACTTGTTAGCAGCCAGTCTTTATAAGATGTAAAAAGCATGATGAATTCTCTACTGGGACTTTTCTAGATGTGTTTCATGTCATCAAAAAAGTTAAAATCTCAAGCATGTGTTCACCACATACCTTATTTAACGCATCTGACCAGCAACTCATTTAAAAATTCAATCGACTCTGAGACAAGGCAACCAGAGGCTCTGACACTGCTCTACTCTTTATGAACCTTCGGCTGTATTTCAGGCCTCAAATGAAGTTTTACGTGATTGTTTGTTGTTGTTGTTGATTGTCAGTTATTAAGCGTCTCTCATTATTTTCAAACCACTGAATGAGTTTTTCCAAATCAATACCTCATTTCTCAACAACAGTACTTTATCTCTGTGGTTTCTTACAGAATTTTAATGTGTACTTTTAATCAATTTCGATTGATCCAGTGACAGAGTTTGGATTGGTGGTCAAAATGTATAAAACAGCCTTTCTTCAAAAGTTTTTATAAGGATTCTGGTTGTGCATATCCTTACATGAAAAGCACTGCACACTCCATCTTCAGACTTCAGCACATAAGCTCTGGTTTATCAGTTTAGTGTAATTCTGCTTTAGTCATAGTTTTTGTTCAATAGTGTCTCGTTCGAAGAAAATGACTACCAGTCAATGCAGTAACCATGCCGTGAATAATATCAAACCGCCAGAAGTCTTATAAGAAGATAATAAATGCCAATCTCAGAAGTGTCTGTTCCTGGCAAGAAAATGACCACATTAGTCAACATTCTTTGAGGTGAAAGAGGCAGTAGCTGCAGGGGTGGTTCAGTTGTGTCAAAGTGACTTAAGCCTGTAGCCTGTAAAGAGATTAACAGCAGTTTTATCAGAACTGAAAATTTTATTCATTTTTAGAATGGTAAAGAAAAACACTGAAAGCACTTCTTAATGAAAAATATATTTCTGAACCTCTCCTGACACTTTTTGACAAGAGATTTTCAACCGACTTGGTGGTGTTTCACGTTCACTTTTGTAGCAGTGCCCATCTACCATATTATCTTATCTGTCCGATTACTTGCAGAATTTTAAAATGCTCTGCCATCTCCAAACACTTCACATGGGCTCTTGCCCAAATGTAGTAGTAAAAATATCCAATGAATATGTTAAACATTTCATCCAACGTGTCATTCTTTTCAATACCTACTGTCAAGCGTGACTTATCCTGAACACTTCGGCATTGCTTCTAATTTTCAACTTGGTGTCCCCAGGTCTTAAATTCATTGTCTTATACTTTATTTACGTTTGTCATCTAAATACTTGTAAAAGCAACAGCAGCTGTTGCTTTGTTTTATTCAAATTCCCACTTTGATAAAACCAGTTTTTCAGATTTCAGACTCAGATATTGAAAATGTTGCTGTGACCTTGCGCAGCAGCTGGATCTGCCTGATTCAGTGTCTGTAATCAGTCTGATCCATCTTGCCAATCTCCAGTTTACAATGATTTTGATTTTGATGAAATATATTGAACGGTCGGTCTTGTCAGGTTAGTGAATCTGTCCTTATTAAAAAATGTGTGGCTCTGAAAGTCAACATTCACCTGTTGCCACTAAGAACTATTGTGTCAACATATGCATCCTCATATCAATCAGTCAAATGTATTTATATAGCACAGTTCATACAAATCAAAATGCAGCTCGAAGTGCAAAGAAAAGAAACAAGATAAAATACAAAGCAATAAAACCAAGAAACATCAGACAGAAATAAGTATAGATAGAGAAAGACTAAAGCCAGGCTACTCATAGATAAAGTAGCCTGATAATATGACTTTTGTTGATCAATCTTAACAAGATGTTGATTCATCTTTGTGGTTGACGGTAGGGCTGAACAACATATCGTTCTCGTATCGATATTGAGATATGAGCATTCAAGATATTAATATCGAAAAGCAACGATATAAACAATATAGGTTTCCCCTGCGCTAAAACTGCACTTTCCACATTTTTTTGTATTATGGTGTTTTTATTTTTCTGAAAAATGCTTGGTTTTCATGAACCCGTAGTTATATCGTATCGTATCGATATCGAGATATCTGGCATGAATATTGAGATATAAAATTTTGTCCATATCGTTCAGCCCTAGTTGACGGTTGTCCTTATTAGTGACTAATGTCAGACCAAATCATTAATCAGTGCCTGTAGTGTCTTTTTAGTGAATGCAACGTCTAACAATCTCATTTACTAACTTGTCAGTGGTATGTTACAGGCTGACAAAATGAACATATATGCTCCAAATAGGTTTATAATTAGGTGAATTGATATTTATATATGGGTATAAAGGTGGAAGAAACTTTATATCCAAACCTCCATAGAATATGCCCATTTAGCTCTTTAGTTCTTCCACTGTCATTGTTTCTGCTAGAGTAGGACAGAACTTCATTCTTGTGTTGGAGACACACTGGTTGATGAATTTCTCCAATTTTCAAATGTGTTGAACATTTGAATGAGTAATGGCCTTTAGTAGAGGAAATGAAGTGCTGGGCTGCACAGTGTAATTGTTTTGGTGATTACTTGAGAATATTGAGAATACATAAATCACTGATTTCACTCTGATTAACTCTGGCCAAAGGGTACATCTGTTCTTTGTAAAAATAGACTTGCCATTTGTATTTTTCCTTTTTCTTGTGACACGTGAATCCCAGTGTGAGAAACCTGAGTGCTGAATTGTTCTGGGAACATGGCAACGTTAGCACCATGAGAGAGGAGACAAAATAATGATTTAGTAATATATCGTCGTTCTGCCTCATGTGATACAGTCACTCAATCAGTGGTGCAAAGTCCTTATATTTAATTAAAAAAAGAAGGACAGTTCTTAAAATTGATTTTCCTGCCAAGTGCCATTTTATGACTGCTCACTGTGGAGCTTATGTTATACGTGGAAGTAACATGAACAGAAGTTTATTGAGCACAGGAGAAGCTGACAGTGATACAAAAAAGAGCACAGATGGATAATGTTACAGCTTCATTATAATATGAGCTTAAGATGAGGAGACAGTGATGCCAAGTTGTAAGTGAGAGACCTCATTATCAGTTTACCCTTTAAGAGGCACTTTTTTATTCTGTATCTTAAACAGATGTTGGGAAGCATCACTATCTGATTACCTTACAATACATCAATTATCACAGAATGTTTGTATAATATTAAAGTAGTACAAAATGCATGGTGTCTTATAACATATGATACCATGTCAATGACTTTACCTGTTGTTAGTCATATCACTGCCAACTTACACCAAACAGGAATTATGACCACTGACAACTGAAGTGAAAAACACTGATCATGTCTTCATCATGGCACCTGGTAGTGGGCGGGATATATTAGGCAGTAAGTGAACATTTTGTTCCCAAAGTTGATGTTAGACGCAGGAAAATTGGGCAAACGTAAGGTTTTGAGCGAGTTTGACAAAGGCCAAAGTGTTATAGTTAGACGTCTCCAAACATAAGCTCTTGTGGGGTGTTCCCAGTCTGCAGTGGTCAGTATCTGTCAAAAGTGGTCCAAGAAAGGAACAGTTGTGAGCTGTCATGAACGAAGATTGGCCCGTGTGGTCTGATTTTTCAGTCAGATGAGCTCCTGTTCCTCAAATTCAAATAGAAGTTAATACATGTTCTGATAGAAAGGTGTTAGAATACACAGTGCATCACAGTTTGTGGCATAATGGTGCTGTATGGCCGCAGACTAGTCAGGGTGGCAGGTGGTCACAATGACATGCCTGATCCGTGTATTTCAGTTCAGAGTTAGTTTTGACAGCACTTTTTAATTTAGTTTAGTTTTAGTCTTTTGCCTTAAATATCTTTTAATTTTAGTCATCATTTAGTCATCTAAATTGTTTTAATCTTAGTCTAGTTTTAGTTGATGAAATTTCACAACATTTTAGTCGGCGAAATCTACTGTAAATTTGGTTGACTAAAATATGAAGTGTAAAGTGTAAGGCATTTTTTATGTTTCCTTGAATTTCTTAAATCACGTTTTACACTTGGATCCCGCCACCACGAAGCTAAGGCAGTTGTGATTGGATGTCCCTTTTAACTCATCCAACCTTTCCACACAACCAAAGCAGCTGTGATTGGATATATTCCTAACTTGTTCCTACTTTCTACATGGTGACATTAGGTCTGATTGGATTAAGTCTCTGTCAAACATTTTAGACTATTTTTTATCTGTTGACGAAAATGTTGTTAATTTAGCTTTAGTTTTGTCAATATGCACTTGTTTTTTTTTAGTTATAGTCTAGGTTCATCAGGGGAAAAGGGTTGTTGGCAAAAACTATGATGGAAATAATTAGTCGACAAAATTAACATTGTTTCAGTTCACTGTTCACATTTAAAATCTCATATTTTATTCTTATATATTGTCTACTTTGCACTGTTGTTGCCCATTGTTGTTTTTGTTCCTGCTGTTCATACTTGTCATGACTGTTCTGAGTGCCATGTAATTGCAGCCTGGTATGAATCAAGTTTTTTTAATTAAATTGGTGTGATTTGTTATTAATTTGAATCATACCACACAATACATTGGTTATAGTTGAATAACTGTACTGATATAGTGATGTAACCATCAGCCATGATTACAGATTCATATCCGTCTTATTGCGTGGTGCAGCACTGAATCATATTGAATTGTTTTTCTTTGTGGGTCAGCCAGTGATTCCCAATTCTAATCATTTCTGTGACTACAGTTGAGACAGCAAAATGTGCACAGCATATGAGTGCAAAATAAAATATCCACCAGGCTGGTAAAATTACACAGCAGTTTTTAAATCCACTGTGTTTTAACTCATTCCTCTTCCTCCTGTTCAAAACAGATAGCCAGTGATGAGCTTCCACCTGAGGCCTGCCCTGCCTTTGTCTCTGTCCACGGCCAACATAGCTGCAGCACCAAGGACATTAAGAAGCTCCTGAAGGCAGCAGCAGGCAGGTAACACTGAATGATGCTGTTATTCCCTTTGTGGGTAAACTCCACCTGTAAATCAGAAAAAAACATCTATTTGTCTTTACATGCTTTTTTAAATACTTTTATTGATAACTTATTTTGCTTGCCTGTGCTTCAGTCTCTGTTTTGCATATTTCATGTCTGTTGTCTTGAACATTTCTAAATGTTTGCAGGCCCAAACCGTATTTGTACAAGAATGATCACACATATCCAGGAGCCAATAAAACAGAGGTCCCAGTTGTGATCCTCTACGCTGAGATTGGAACCAAAAAGTTTGCCTCCTTTCATAAAGTGCTGTCAGAGAAAGCTGAGGGGGGAACACTGTTATATGTGCTGCGGCATTTTGTTTGGGTAAGTAGAAATGTTGTTGCAGCTTCTTTTTAATTAATGTAATATCTATTACAGACTTCAATAGATAGTGGTTTGCAGTACTCCTCTATGGCCAGGTCATTTTTTAATTTATCTTATGCTCATATGTTGCTGTTTATAGCTGGGCTCTGAAACTTGTGATGACTGATTATTGACATTTAAATTTTACATTATTTACAATTATTTGCATCAGTAGTTTATTTGTTAGACACTGGCAGTAGCATGGGCCCAAGTCATTGTGAGTTTGGGTTGTCTGTCCTCGGAGATCATTCATTTAATACATTAGGGGTGCTTTGACGAACTATTTAAAACTATTTAAAAGGTTGAAGGTTATCAGGCCTCATGTTCATCCCTTGCTTGGGAACACAACAACCTCAAATACCCTTTAAAAGATTTTTTTGTTAAACCTTGCACAAATGTACTCACTGACTCAGTTATGAAATGATTTGATTTTGGAAGTCAGATCAAGGCCGTCATGTCCCATGTTCATCTCTTGCTTGTGAAAATGTTTTCTTAAATAAGGCTTTGAAGGTTTTTGCACAAATGTCCACTCTGACCCATGGCTGACCTGATTAGATTTTGGAGGTTTAAGGTCAAGGTCTCAGTGGGTCTCACATTTATCCTTTACTTGTGAACACATCAGCTTAAGGACTTTCAAGAAACTTCCACAAATAGGAGTGCTGATAGCTGAGCAGTAAGCTTGCCTGCCCCAAGTACAATCCCTGCAGCCAGCGCGAGTTTATCTAGGCTCCAGCTCTGTGCCACATGTCTGCCCCCACTCCCAAACCTGCTCTCTGTCATTGTCCACTGTTCTCTGTCCAATCCAATAAAAGAGGACAAAAGCCTGAGAAATAATTTTCGAAAACAGTATCAAAAAGTCCAGACACTTGGGGTGCTGGTTTGGTGAAGTGATAAGAAACCAGGCATGTCCCATATACATGCTTCTACCAACCAGGGTTCGAATCCAACGTTGGATGTTTGCAGAGTGTCCTCCCCTATACTCTCTCGACTCCCGTCACAGGCCTATCTACTGTCTCTCTCTGCCATCAATAAAAGGCACAAAATGCATCCCCCCCCCCCCCCCCCCCCCCCCCCCCCCCCGGAAAAAAACCAACAGCATAAATGCCAACTTGGACTAAATTACTAATTAATTGACTTTTTCAGGTCAAAGGTCGAGGCCACAGGGCCTAATGTTTCATCTCTTACTTGTGAACTTCTTTTCTTTAGTAATGTTTTTGAAGAATTTTCTCCAAACTGTGCAAACTTTGAATACAACAACCCAAGAACACTTAGAGGGATTTTTGTCAAACTTTTCACAAATCCTTACAGACTCTGTTATGAACTAATTTGATTTTGGATGTCAAAGGTCAAGGCCTTTGGGCAAAATGTTCCTTTACTTGTGAACATGTTTTCTTTATAAATACTTTGAGTGGTTTTCTTCAAACCTAACCTTAAGTCTTGTTAAAAAAAAACAAAACATGCAGCTACAACATTTAAGAAGCAAGAGCTCTAACCACAAGTCTAACAACAGATGATGTGAGTCTTTCCTTTTCTCACAATGGTTAAGTTGTTGATTCATTTCAAAATTGATGATCGATTCAGACCAATTTATGATTCTCTGTTACAAAGGGCTGATATTAAGATTGACTACAATCTGTTTTGTGCTTTAGCATTAATATTTAAAAATGTGTTTCATAAATCTAGAGCTTTCACTGTCTACAATGCTGTAGGGGCAAGGTCTATAGAAATGAAATAGGCAATGAATACAAGGCTGGATTAAGCATAAGTTGGGTAAAACAGGGTGCAGGGTGCAGTGGTCTACAGTCAGTACTGTTACTGGCGGCTGTCCTGCTTCTTTTATCTCCGGGTGATGGCGTGTAATATGAGCACTGAATTTTCAGTTTGCCTAGACTGCATACTAAATAAGTCGTATCAAGCTCTGTCTTACTCGGGATATTGTAGAATCCAAAATGCACCCACACACTTGCTTTTAAACAAGAATGGAAAGGCTGATTTTTTTTCGGCCCCACACAGAAATATTACAGTTGCAGTGATCTAACAGGCAAACTTTAGCAGTATGAGTGGCTAGTACTGGTCTGTACCTTGCTACAGATGTGTGCTACAGACAAACTGTATGATCTGCACATTTGCGGGCACTTGAAATGGAAGGACAAACATCTTTTTAAATATAGAATTTTTTTTAAACCAGTTCAGAATCTTGGAGAGTAAGAATCGCAGTTCTGACATTAATTTATTTTTTCCCAGACTCCTCTGCTAACAACCCCCACCCCTTAGATACTACAATTATATTGATCTGACTGTGTCATCTTATTCCCATACCTGAATAAAACAAAAAATGACCAGATTGTTTAGCTGACAAATGACTCCCCAGTTCAATACATTCTTTCACAGATACATGTGCTTTTGCGGATTTAAAGGTTGTTTTTTTTTCCACAAGACATGGTTGTTTGTTAGTTGAAGAAAAGCTGAGTGTGGGTGTGATTGTGCCTGTGAAAGACTGAGGCAATGCTTTGAATCTGAGTGACATTAGTGTCAAGGTTGAATGTCAGTGAGTCTGCTGTTGCTGCGGCTGCTGTGTGTGCTGGCTCGTCCATGTGCTTTGTTTCCCCAGAGGTAGACTGTGTTACAGAGAAGAACTTACAGTGACTGTGTGGTACTGAAATCCAATAAAGAAAAAACACATCAAGAAACAAGTTTTGGAACATCAGTTTATATTTTGATTTTATGTGAATTATTAAATGTCATAAATTAGTTTTCCTATTATAAAGTTCAATGTTTTTTGTGAAGTCAATCTGGATTGGATCCAGATGAAATTTGTCTTGATGATAGAGACATGGACCCTATATTATCTTGTAAATTTGGAAGCGAATCTTTTAAGTAATTTTTTAAAATTAAATTTAAGTAATTTTTAAAAATTCTGCCCAATAACTTACAGAATTTTTTGAAATTTGGGAATGTTTTGCATCCAGAAAAATATCCGACTCACTACCAGAATGTAATGGATTCTTCCTTGGACCAAACCACACCTCTGGTAAAATTGTCATGTATATCCATCCAGTAGTGTTTCCTATCAGTCTGGTACTTCGAAAACCATTCTTAATTCTATACAGAAATTGTTATATGTGTATATATATATATATATATATATATATATATATATATATATATATATATATATATATATATATATATATATATATATATAAAATCTATATATATATATATATATATGTATATAAAATCTATATATATATATATATATATAATATATATATATATATATATATATATATATATATATATATATATATATATATATATATAAATAAAACAATTTCTGTATAGAATTAAGAATGGTTTTCGAAGTACCAGACTGATAGATTTTGTTATGATTCTATTAAAATAAAAAAAATTTATTCCTGTTGTTTGTCATAGTAATAAAAAAAAAGTCCCAAACACCAGATATTGGGTTATTTTTTTGTTTTGACAATCAAATACTGTAGGCTAACTCTTACACACTGTCTAAAGTGCACAAAAAATTGCAGCAATATTCAAAGGTTTTGTGTACATAGACTAAGGTCCTTTTCACACTGGAAGCATTTTACCCGTGACAGCAGCGGGATGTGACAGATTTCATTTCAGCGTGCATGCTATCAAGTCAGAGCATTCAGACTGCAAGCGCAACGCACACGTTTCCTGCACCAAAGTTCTCAAGAATAGGAGGCTTGTCTGTTGTTTCCGTGCATATTTCTCAGCCAGAATAGACAGACAAACAGAGGGCCATATTTACTTTAAATCCAGCTGATATGGGTGTCAATGGGTTAGAATATGTAACAGAAAAGATAGAGAAATAGTGTGCTGGAATTTGCTTGCAAATTTTAATGATAAAGAAAACAATAAATAACCAAATACTGGATGTTGAAGACATCTGTTTTTGTAATATAACTTCTCCTTAGCAGAATAGAATAAATAAAAGGATTATTTCTCATTTAAATAAACATTTCAATAAGGTTATCCACTGTTGTGTTGGTTATTTTTTACTGCACAAAATCTTTGAGTGTAAGATTTACTTTAATATCAGTAAAATAACAGTATTGTCCTATCCTTAGTCTTGTCTAAAAGTAGATCAGTAAAGCTTAAATATTCGATTTACTGTCCAGCACAATTTGGACACCTTTTTGTTCGAGCCACATGTAAGGTCTGGGCAGTTATATTGTTCAGTAATGTCTGATTTGCAAACAGCACTCTGACTTGATCATTAGGTTAGGGCTCTTTTTATTACTCTCCTCGAGGCTGTGCTGCAGACACAGTTCAGAGTCCAGAGGTTTATTGCACATAGTGATGTCAGGATGCTGCTCAGCCACTGAGACCAGCACCATCAAGCTCCCTGAAAATTTCCTGAGGCAATTTGGAACCGAGTGGTAAAATCTGCAAAATGCAAGAAAAATATGTTTATATTTCCAGCCTTCTATTTTTGCTGCTGGCCATTGTGTTAAACAACAGGGGAGAATCTATCAGACCAGAAATCTGATGAAACTATCAGGGAAGTGACTTACTATGTCGGTGGTACATGTGTGCTACTAAAACTCTCAGCTCCCTTCTATATACAGTATTTCCATTGTACTCAGTGGAGTTTGACAATGAAAAGACTGTATGCTTGATTTATTCTCCTGCTTGATTTAGGTGGATAAGGCAGCTGAAAAACGTAATCAAGAGAAGTGTCTGCATAATTTTGGCCATAAATCATTTAATAATAGAGGCAGAAGCCATTGCCTGCAGTCATGTACTGACAAATAAAAACACGGTTTTCACTGAAGCTGTTTCTCTGTCTCTGTTTGTAGAATCCAAAACCTCGCAAGATGCTTTTATCAGGGTACGGTGTGGAATTGGCTATCAAAAGCACAGAATACAAAGCTGTGGATGACACCAAAGTAAAAGGTTGGTTTCTAATGTATCAAATATAAAGTGCTGAACCTCCCCGTGTCAAAGGCAGTACAAAAACACCTCTTTTCCACTTTGTAGACTCAAAGACAGTCACTAATGCAGAGGAGGACAGCAACGATGACGTCCAAGGATTCGTTTTCAGTACGTTAAAGTAAGTAGCTGTTATGTTAATTACCAAAAAGTTTTCTTTTAGTGTTTTGTGTTTTCTGCTATAGCTGCAGGTTATCCTGGGCTCAACACGGCTCAGTAAAGACATAAAAGAAGCTCATTTTAATGTTAAAGCTTTTCTCCTTTCCCTCTTTTTTTTTTACCTCTTGAAAGGAAATCTCACCCTGAACTCAAGGAACAGCTCCTTGAGCTACGCAAACATCTCCTGGAGAGCACCGATGTCATGGTCCCTCTTAAAGTGTGGGAAATGCAAGGTAACCATTCTCTATTTCAGATGTTGCGTAAAAGAAGTTTATGCAGTCTGACTGTGTAATTTTGCTGCCTGAGCTTTTGGGATAGTAATATTCCTCTATTTTTGGTTAAGGTTTACTGAGTTTTGTATTTGAAATCACACACTTGGAAAGGACTAACGTAGATTTTTCCCCACCAACGCTGAGCAACCACTAAGTTTTGCCTGTGCTATGCTTGATGCATCCATAAGGCCACAAGTGTCCACACAGCCAGCATGACATCACACATCCAGATAAGCCCTTTCACATGGGTCCTGTGTTGTGGTTTTCCTGGCTGTGCAGTTCCCAAAAATGTTAACAGACATGGATGCAGATGACAAGATAATAACAATAATACAAATTAACAACTTTATTTATATAGCACCTTTAAAACCAGATGTTTACAAAATACTTTAACAGACAAAACAAAGGCAGGGAAAGGCAGGACTCTGGGTACAATAAATCAGCAATCAGGTCAAACAGAGACCAAGAGTCAGTCAAAAAGGCACTGAAGTTCATGTAATAAAGCAGCAAAATGGTAAACTGGCAACAGACAACTGAGGTACTATAGGAATATACTACATAAGTACAGGCTAAAATGTCAACATGTACATGTGAATAACATAAAAAAGAAGGTATTTCGTTTTATATATAACGATAAGGAGACAATAATTGATGAAGATTTATAGATACATATATAAATGAATTTAAGTAATACCTTTTGAGGAGGAATAAGGGGATGGGACTAGATACGTTTTTTTACTTCTTCCTGCACTCTTTTCGAACTGAATCTGGATTTGAAAGAATTAACGGTAGTAGAAAAAAATGCTGCAATAGCTATTTGCATTTGCTTACTATTAGATTTTATCTTGTTGTATATTTATGAATGTGTACATATATGTGTCTTTTTCCATTCAAGTTTGAAATAAACAGATATCTTTAAGATAAATAGATGGCAGTTGGTAGTTGACGGCATCACATCAGGAAGATGGAAAGAAGAGGGTAGATGGAGGATGGATATTAAAAAAAAGGGAGTATATTAATACTTGAATAGATGGTAAAAACAGGACCAAAATGAGAAACCGGTGAGGGGAGTAAGAACAGCAGAGATTAAAATAGTTTAATAAGTAATTTTAAAATAAGTATGTAGATAAAATAGAATAAAATAAATAAGATTGATAAACAGGCAGTAAAAATCATGTAAAAGCAAGTCTAAAAAAGTGAGTTTTAAGATGGGATTTAAAGCATAGCCTAACTTCAGAAGTGAAATCAGTAGTAAACATATAGGCTATAGACATACATTTTCAAAAATTTTTTCTCATTCACAACACAAACTTATTCATAATGTCTCCAGGTACAGGTATGTTTAACTCCCTCGTCTTGACCTTTCTTGATTAAGCAGCTGTAACCACCTCCATTGTCTCAATAAGACAGTAATGGTTATTTATATTGACAGCAAGTAATACTAACCCTTTTTCACAAACCTCAGTTAAACCATGCAATAACCGACTTTTTTTGAAGACAAGAATCTATTAGGTGATGTGGTAATTTGTTACTATCAACAGATTTACTCTACCTGCCGTTTTATAAACAACTTAAAATAAATGCAAAAAAAAAAAAAGTTTATCCAGGCCTGCAATAGGATTGTTTTGTTAAAAACAAAAAATAAAAAATAAAACCTTAAGTCTAACTTGTTATTACCATCGCCAAGGAGGTTATGTTTCTGCCAGTGTGTATTTGTTTGTAAGATTACACAAAAACTTCTGGACAGATTTTGCTAAAATTTTTCAGGAGATGTTGTAATGGCCCAACTTAAAAATTAGTAGATTTTGTTGGTGATCCAGATTACCGCCATTAGCAAATTATCGTTTTTTTCTCCATAACTGTCTAATAATGATATCAATATGATTCTGAGAGCTAGCTGTGGGTTTTCAGGGTCAAGGAATCATATTATGATGGTAACTTTATCATGGAACTATTGCTTACAGATGTAACAATATGTGAGCTACCTTGGTGGAGGTTTGCGCTTTCCGAGTGCTTCCTAGTGTTGAATATCTTTAAATATTTTTTGCCTTGAAATCGATAGGAGAGAAAGTGTCATGAGATGTTCAAAAACTAAAAAAAAAAACCAAGGTGAAGGACCCAAATGCAGATTCACAAAAAAAAAAGCTTTATTGAAAAGTAAATCAGGATCATAAACCTAAAAACTAATCCTTAACAAAAAGTCAAAGTATTAAACAAACAAAACCTCTAACAGAGAATCAAATTACAAAACAAAAATCTCTAATAAAGTAACAAAATCACCACTGGTGGACAAAGGAAGAAAACTCAAAAATACTAAATCAAAGTCACTAAAAAAAGTTCAACAAAAGACAAAATACAAAACTACAAACACAATGAAACTCAGATCACTGGAGACAGGAGTATAAGAACTAAACTAACAAAAAGGGATCAGAAAACTAAAACTAATTTTTACAAAAAAGGTCAAAAATACAAAGCAACAATCTCAACAAAGTCTCAAAGAAAAACCAGCTCAAACAAAGAAAGTAAAACCCTAGAAACTAAACTCAAAGTACAAATCAAAAATCACCACAAAGTTCAACCGAAAAGAATAGAAACCAGCTACCAAAACAGGAGGAACACAGACCACAAACACACTGCAGATTACTGGAGACACAAGACTTACTCAAGGAGTGTGGCATGGAAGACAAATGACCCAACACAGACAAAGGGGAACACAGAGACTAAATACACTGGGGAAACATCAACTACAGGTGAGACAATCACACAGGTGGAGGGAATCACAATCAGAGGCACACAGAAGGGAGGGCAGGAACACACCACAAGGACCACTGGGATTTCAAAATAAAACAGGAAACACGAGACAAGACACAAAACATGAACACAAAATGGGTAACTTAACTAAAACCAAGAACAGGGTCATGACAGTAACACAGGAAACACAAGAGGCCTAACAAGGAACACAAGGAAAAGGAATACAAAGTAAACAGGACTAGTAGTACCATAACAGAAAGACAGTGGATTACTTACCACGCTGCCAAACCAGAACCCTACTATGTTGAACATTTTAATAAACATCCAGGCAGAAGGCAAAATCCCCTGTTCTATAAAGAATCGTTATACTTTAATACAGAGGTTGCTGTCTGTCATTTTGACAGACAAGGTCGTCAATTTTCTGTCATGCCATATTTTTATCAGACATTTTTTATTTTCCATTTCTAATTCAAATTAAACATAATCTAAATGACAGCATTCACATAGTTACACAGCTTTATCACCAATAACCTCTCATATGAAGAGCAGTCTTACAGTTACGCACACACAGACTGAGCGTTGATCTTTAACATCCTTTTTCCAAACTGACAGCAGGATGATCCATGTAAATGTAAGATTGCATTCAACCTCGTGTGTTGTTTTTCTGATTTATAAAGTGTCCCTTTGACCAAATTGGCAGTTGTTATAGTGGCAAAAGCAGTGTAGTTGGTTGTGATTAAGCACCTTAGATTTTTCAGTCTGCTTTTTTGAAATGTACATGTTATCCCGACTAAATTGTTCATAAAACATACCATTTTCTTAGCCTGATATCATACAACATGTGTCAACATGTCCAGTCTGTAAATCTGTGCGTAAAGTTAGTAAAATGTATTTGAAAACTGAAAATCCTGAAAATCCTCACAATACATTTATCTGCGCAGAGAAAATAATAAAATAATTAGGTGAAGAACACTTATAACTTCCATCCATCCTCCATTATCTATACTGCTTATCCCTTTCGAGGTCATGGAGGCTGGAGCCTATCCCAGCTGACATAGGGCGAGAGGTGAGGAACTCCATGAACCCAGCCAATCGCAGGGCGACATAGACAGAAGGACAGCCATTTACTGTTACATACCTATGGGCATTGTGGAGCCACCAGTCAACCAAATGTGCATGGTTATGGTATGTGGGAGGAAGCTGGAGTGCCCAGACAGAACCCACGCATAGACGTGAAGACTCCACACAGAAAGGCTCTGCCCGGCCTGGGGATCAAACCGGAGACCTTCTAGCTGTGGGGCATATGCACTACCTGCTGCGCCACTGTGCCGCCCCACACTTTTAACTTGTAACTGAATAAATGATTTACTGAAATTTTAGGCACATGCTGCAGCGGGAGAAAAATCTCCAGCCATTCACGGCTCCTAAACCTGCTGTCAGTGGTTGGAGAATATGCCGCAGTCAGCTCTAAATGACAAATGGAGTGATTCTGGCTATGAAGGGGACCTTTTTTTACATAGTTTAAATGACCTCCTTCACAATGTATGAAGTACACAAAGCAGAGTGTGTTTACCTTAAGCACGTGTGTCTGCATGAGTATGATGGCACACTGGATCGTCCGACTTCTTCCAGTCCTTCATAATGACATTCATTGAAAATTTTGGTCAGTGACGGAAAATTTTTGGTTAATGCAACCTCTGCTTTAATATGGATAGTACATACAAAAAAATCCCTTTTACTTTTGCAGGGGCATCGTTAGACCAACAGGTTAACATTGAAGCTAATGTGAAACTGAAATGGGAGTTGGAAGATTAAGCCAGGCAATTTCTATTTATCTGAAATTAGTCCTCTTTTTGTGTTTTCCTTGCAAAAATGACAACTAAACTAAAGTTTGTGCTTAGAAAATAACCAAAATACAGGAAACATAGTGATAAAATGCTTAAAATAACAGATGGGGGCCTGAACAGACTCCCTTCAGGCTCCTACTAAAACCAAAGCCAAACCTGTGCCCTTGTTTGTGCTGTTTTTTCACTTCAGTGAATCCAGCTGATGTGTTATAGCAGACTCCACTTTTATCACATTGCCCAGGTCCAAATTGTCCAGGCATAATGTGTGAGTACAAATGTTTCTAAATTCATTGTTTCATCTCCTCAGATCTCAGTTTCAAGGCGGCTGCCAAAATCATGTCCGTGCCAAAGTATGATGCCTTGAAGCTCATGCGAGATCTCAGTCAGAACTTCCCAAGCAAAGCCAGGTAGGAAAATTTACCTCATTTTCTCTCTCTGGCTGGCTCACTCATACATTTGGTCTCCTTCCAAAATCCATATTGTTAGGAGCCCTACTCTGTGCTACATTATGTGAATCCACAACAAATGCTGTTATCTCACTTCACATGAAAGATGTCTTTTGTAAACCCATTTGTCTGAGCATTACCCACAATAAGTACATCCTCAATACAGAGATCTAATCGGCTTTTTGATGTGCGCTCAGCTCAGGCAGTTTGTAATAACATCAAAAAGTGCTGAGCAAGAGTCCGATGTTTACAGGGAATTGACTGAAAAAAAGCACCATCTTGAGGGGCCCACAGGTTTTCAGAGATTAAAACTGACATTTTACTGCCAGCTGGGGACATGGTGAAAGCTGATGGTGACTGTACATGTTTTACTGTTCCCACAGATCACTGACAAGAGTGGCCGTAAAGCAGGAAATGAGAAAAGAAATTGAGGAGAACCAAAAGGTGCGGTATCGTAAGCAGCTTTTCCACATGATAGTGCAGGAAGGTTTCCTAGATATAGCCCTAAATCTTTGCACAAGTTATGCTTAAGAAAACGAGTTTCTAATCTGTATCTATAATAAATTCTATAACAAGATAAAAAATGTCATTTTATCCTAACTTTTCTCCTTGCCTCTGCACATTTGTATCACTTCTACCTTCTGCCGAGGTCCATCTTTTCTACCCAGACTTTTAGATCTAAAGGTGGTAGCACTCATTAAAGTTTTTTTTTTGTAATGAACTAACACTTTCAGCTTCTTCTTTCAGCGTCTTAGTGAGACCGTTGGTGTTCACCCTGGAGACGGTGAACTCTTTGTCAACGGATTGCACATTGATCTGGACACTCACAACCCTTTCAGGTAAGACCCCAGCAGGAGGGAGTTTGGGTCTGTCTGTGTGCTCCTCAGGAAGCCACAGACCTACTTATGTTCTCAGAAAAACTGTTGCCACAGTATAAGGCTTCAGTCTTATTTGTACAGGACTAATATTACGTGTTTACCTCTGATCATTTGTTATACATGTTGGAGATATCTATATTTTTTATCCGGTGTGAATGAGTGATGGAAATTAACACCTACCAACTGCAAAATGGTGGTGTCTTTGCTCACTGTCAGGTGAGTTTGCTCACCAGGCAGCCACCATGTAAAAGTTTTGTACTGAAGGTAAGTGTGACAGAAACAACTTAATAATATATTATTTAATTAAGTATTATTTAAGTGAAGCTCTTACTTAATGCTACCCATTTGCTGACCACAGGGTTCCACCTGTTGAAAGCTCAGACAACAGCTGTATCACTGCTAATTGTTGCTTCACGTAAGCAATGGCATTGGCATGATTAAGAGTCATTTATTTCAAGTAATTCTTCACAGTGAAAACGCAGAACACATAAAACATCACAAACTTGCTGTATGGACACTTAAAGCCATTCCCCTTATATCATGTGATCTGTAATGCAGTGCTGCTGACAGTTATGAACTGTCTGCTATCAGATATTCAAATCCACATGCCCCAATGACAGGGAACAAACAGCCTTACAGAGAAATGTCATAATTTCAGGATTTAATGTGACTCTTATTTTTCAGTTAAAGGTACACATAATGTGCATGTAATATAGCAGGGCAAGTGTGGCGCTGATTGTGTTTTTTTTCTTAATTATTATTATTTGATTTTAACAATGAAAACAAGAAGTAAGTATTTTTTGTCTTGCTAGTACTCAAGATAGATGTGGCATCTTGTGAAAGTGGCAACCTTACATTTAAACAGCTACAAGAAACACTGCATATCTAATCCATTGATAATTTTTGGCCTTCAACTTTTTGTACAGTGTTCCTAAATGATACTTTAAGATGGCTTGTCTATACCGACTGTCACCAATCTGTTTTATGGTTTCTTTAGAAAACAAACAAAAAATTTAGGCAGCAGTGAGAAGTATTAAAGTTTTCCATTCATGTACATGCACATATGCTCTTATGTCTGCCTTATGTCATGAGAGAGCAATGAGCTTTTGTATCAAATCACTAAATAAATGTTTTGAACCCTGGCTTGTTAAATTTTAGCAAAGTAACAATCTTTCACTTAATAATATGCATTTTAGCAATGCTTATTGTCACTTATTATGCAGTGCAACAACTGTTTTAACTATTCTCAGTCAAGGTCTTAAAAAGTCTTTAAAAGTCTTACACTTGATTTTAGAGTGTGTAGAAATACTATTATAGTGTCTACTCAAAAGTCCATTAAATTTGCTCTTTTTCACCCTCTCAGTTCTACTTTACACACTTGTGCACCTCCCCTGTCTTATGACTCACAGTGCCTCTCCCACCCCACGGCTCTTGCTGCCTCTGTCAGTAGAGCCTGATGTAATATTAGTTATCCTACATTTTATGTTTTGAAACTCACACTAATATTTCAACTCCAGTTTTGAAATGTGTGTTTCTCTGTATTCAGTTAAAATAACAGCTGATCCATTTGTACACGACCATTTATGTTGTGCAACTGTACAAAACTTAATGAGTTGAGAATAGTATGGACAGCAGCAGCTGCAGGAAGAAATTAAAATGACAGCTTAGAAGGTTCGTGTTTAACATAAAACATCACTCCTCTCTAATAAATGAACAGGCAGGGATGCAGTAATGGGCACTTCCCACTCTCTTTCTCTCACTCACTGCATCAGGCTGCATAAGTGTCAGTCTACCTATTTATGTAAGCACAAAGGAGATTGTTCCAATGAATGTGGATGGCTATTAAATACAGAGAAAAAAAGACACTTGGGCACAGGTCTGGTCTAAAGATGCATTATGTTGCCTTTTTGGGAAGGGCAGCATTCTCTCTATTATAGCTGTCATACAGCACCTTCTTTTCTTTCTGAATTGTTAGTCAAATTAAGCAGACTACAAACTTCTCCTATTCAGTGCAGATGTTTCACACCGAGGGCGGCACAGTTGCACAGCAGGTAGTTCATGTGCCCCACAGCAAGAGGGTTGCTGGTTCCATCCCCATGTCGGTCAAGGCCTTGTGTTTGGAGTCTGCATGTTGTGCATGTGTGGGTTCTCTCCAGGCGCTACGGCTTCCTCCCACAGGCCAAAAACATGCTCATTAGGTTGATTGGTGACTCTAAATTGCCCTTAGGAATGAGTATGAGCATGAATGATTGTCTGTCTCTATATGTGACCCTGCGTTCTGCTGGCGACTGGTTCAGGGTGTACCCTGCTTCTCGCCCAATGTCTGCTGGGATTGGCTCCAGCCCCTGCGACCCTGAAAGGGATAAGCAGTATAGATATTACAATGTAATATCTATACTGCTATACTATCTATCTCTGTATGGATGTTTGCACCTAACACTGAAGTCAAAGGGCACTTTACATATAACAAGGAGTTCACAGGTATAGCCAATTGCATGTGAATAAGGCTTTTATTGCACTGCAAAAATACCCTTTAACACATTTTGTATGCAAAAAAACTAAGTTGTGATTTTCTTTTTTCAGCATATTGGACATCCTCAGAGGAGAGGCCAAAGTTTTGGAGGGCCTTCATAACCTCGGCATTAAAGGAGAATATCAGGGAAAGATGCTGAGGTTACCTGTGAACACTGTGGATGACAGCTATGCCTTAGATATCAGACATCCAGCCATAATGGTGAGCATGATCAGAAAGCATCAATCTTCAACACTGCAGGTGTTCTCCGTCTCCGTGTTCTCACACCAGGGTGTAAATTGGTGAATCAGTCATCCAGCTCTGGGCTTGAGCCTGCCAGAAACTTCAGCTATTAAACGGGAGGCCAGCCAAGAACAACTATCAGATTGAAAAGTTTTACTCTGAAATTCAGACATTTTGGTATTTTTAGAATTTTAAAAAGGACAAGAAAGCCTTTTCAAGATGTGTGTGACTTTGACACACACACACAGAGGGAGAGAAAGAGTGTAAGAGATAATGATAGTGTGCAGGAGAGGTAAAGGTTTAAACTTGGAGGGGCTCCTAAGTTGCTCGTAAAGACTGAAGTTAGAGTCGGATCAGTTTGCAGTTGGATCAGTCTGTTGCCTTGGCTCTGGTGGTTCTATCGTAAAAGCCAGATCTAATTGCTTCGACTAGTTACATGTAAAATGATACAGCTGTTGCACACATTAATTTAACATTTCTATTCACATGACTGTTTGGTTGAAAGCCGGGTAACAGTTTTATTTACTTACATTTTTTTTTCTGTTTAAGAGGCAAGTAATGATTAGTTACTTGGTTTTAACTAACACTTGAGTTTTTGTTACTCTGTACATTATTTTTGTGTTCTTTGTATATTATAGGACAGGCCAGCCATCACTCTGAATCATTCTTAAGGACAGGGTCATGCTGCTGTTAGAAATGCAGCCAGACATTCAGCGATGCTAGCAACATCATTGTATAGATATTTATATTTGGAGTTGTTGACAAAGTTGCTGATGAGGTTTGCAGATGCAGAGTGGTTAAATTAAACAGGAGCAAAATGAAAATGTTTTTTTGGCCCCGGTAACAGAGTGAGTCATGTAATGGAACTTGGTTGCTGTAGTTTCAGCTTTGCCACAGTTAAATTGAATGAAACAGGGTGTTATGTGAAAAAAAAACGTTCAAAGACAAATCCAATGTCTTAACCCTTAAATAGTTGCTGTATCCTGGGATTTAGGCATTCAACAGACTTTGGTAGCGGGGCATTGGGTTTTAATGGGAAACATTTAACCTCTCATGTGACTTCATGCCAACATTTAAATAGATACACATTATTTCTAACAAAAAAATAAAATAAAAAAACTGTTCAGAAGGTAAATTATAGTTTGGGGGATTTTGTTTTGGTAAGAAATAATTAAAATTTGAGTTCTTAGTTTAAAATCTCCGCTATCATGGTCAGGGGCTCAACATTTGTATCTCGGAGGACATTTGCCCTGGTAGGGATACGAAAAAACACATTGACTGACATATAAACTGGGGATGCACTGGGGATGTTATCCAAACAATATCCGTATCAGTAGATTAGTGCCTAAAATGTTTACGATTGTATGCAGATATTTGCCACATAGACTGAACGGGCATAATATGATAAAGACCTGCCACCCGGTCTAGTCTGCGGCTTTACATCCCCATGAGCAACAGACTATGATGTACTGTGTATTCTGACACCTTTATATCAGAACCAGCATTAGCTTCTTCAGCAGTTTGAGCAGAAGTTTCTCACTTGTTGGATCAGACCACATGGGCCAGCCTTCACTCCCCATGTGCATCAATGAGCCTTGTCATCCATTCCTCACTGTTCCCTCCTTGGACCACTTTTGACAAATACTGATCACTGCAGACCGGGAACACCTCAGAAGAGCTGCAGTTATGGAGACCCAGTCGTCTAGCCATCACAATTTGGCACTTGTCAAACTTGCTCAAATCATTATGCTTTCCCATTTTTCCTGCTTCTAGCATCAACTTTGAGGACAAAATGTTCACTTACTGCCTGATATATCCCACCCACTAACAGGTGCCATGATGAAGAAATAACCGGTGTGATTCACTTCACCTGTCAGAGTTCTTAATGTTATTCCTGACTGGTGTATATCCTTTATATCAGCTGTATTACTGGCAGAATGTAAAGGACCACTCCAGTTTACCCCATCATCACTCAATGTCCCCTTATACAAATCAGAAGTATCATTTATCAACATATTGTTTTGTTTCATATCTGTTTCTAAAACAAATAGTCTCTGAGTCTTTGCAGCAAAAAATAATCACTTTATTTGTAAAGGCAATAATGAATTTGCTAGTCACACTGTATAGAATATTGGTAAAAATGCAATGTTTTTCATCCTCTTAATAAGCAGGTGTTCTTGGATAATATGCTCTATGGGAAATGAAAAATACAGAGGTGAAAAATATTGATTACCTTTTTATTTTAGCTTAGTTGCAGAAAGTCATAAGGATAAATCATTTATCAAAAGTAGAAGTGCTTCAAGAGCACAAACCTCCCTCAAGATATTTCCAAAATTGTGGGGCGAGTTATTGTCAAAAATGTGTAACACTGCCTGTCTGACACTGTTAAAAAATCCTTAAAAAACATCCTGGATCCACATCCGTGTTTGAATCGCCATCAAAATCTAATTGATTGGTCCTTAGCCCATTTCTGAATCATTCTGAAAATGTGTCTCAAAAGCTGCTCTTAATTTTTTAAGTTATCCTGTTAAAAAACTAACAGAAAAACTATCTGTTCGACAAACGCCAGCACAATCTTTTCTTATTGTCCGAATCTTTTCTTATTGTCAGCTCCAAAAGTCAGAATTAAACTGGAAAAAAGACGTTCAGGTTTGCGGCCCCACTGACTTGGAATGAAAAACAAAAATCCCTGAAACATAAAGATCTGGTTTCACTGGACACTTTTAAGACAACATTGAGCGATTTGGAGGTGGACACATTTGGCTGCAGATGTTTTGACTGATGCACTTTATCTTTCTCACATGGGCAATTTTAGCAAAGTTAGCAATCTAAAACTGTGACTTTTCTCTCTTAATGTATTGAAGTCCTGTTTTATGCTTTAGACAAACACCCTGCGTGTGTTTGTCTAAAGCTGTTGAATGTGCTGCTGTCTTGGCCAGGACACTCTTGAAAAAGAGATTTTTTAATCTCAATGAGGTTTTCCTTTTAAATAAAGGTCAATAAATAAATAGTATATAAAAACGCGCCCTCCTTGATGAAGGTAATAATATGTACAGATGCACCTTCAATTTTCCCCCTCCAGCCAAATGCCTGCTGACTGCCAGCCAATTACCAGCCAATCTTTTGCTGCTTGGCATCCCTAACACTCGTCTGAGGATGTACCTAAATTCTACCATAAACACTCAGAAAGGCTTTAACCTTTTAACCTAGAGTTGTGTTAGCAATAACTGATCACTAATTCTTTGTTATGTCATAGCGGGGGATCTCATCACAGCCACAATGGTGAGCAGGTCCCGGGACATTTCAGTCATAAACCAGTCAGGGGAAAATTTAATTTATGAAATCAACAGTTAATGCAGCAGATTTCAATTGTGTTCTGACTGGGTGCCTCTTTGAATGATAGCATTGTAGTAAAACAGTGAAGTCAAGCTCCCTGTTGGTTTGTTTTTCTCAGCTCTGAAATTACATAACACTTCTTCAGCTTGTTTGTGTAACACTCATACCCTGTTTACATGGTGTATTAACAAAAGATCTTTTTTGGTCTAAAATACTTAAAAATTAGGTCTGAGTCAACTTGAGACAGTGTTTCTAAATAGGCATCAGTGCTACAAATGGCTGCACTTAATGGGAACACTGAAGAAATGGGGAAGGAGATGAAGCAGGTGACTCAGGGAGTTTATTTTGGTCTGAGGGACTGGTGCCAAAGTTTGACATCTACTGGACGTATGTGCTGAATTTATATAACATTCCAGAAATGTAGTGAAATATAGGAAATGTAACCAGTTAGACAACTCTAAAAATCTCCCTCTGTGTTGGCCATTTGCTTGCATGTATGACAGGTGAGCATCATCTTCTCTAAAATGCCATATGTTCTTCACTTTTCAGTGGTTAAATGACATCGAGAATGATCCACCATACCGGAGTTGGCCAAGCGGAGTACAAGAGCTCCTTAGGGCCACCTTTCCTGGAGTCATTAGGCAGATCAGACGCAATTTCTTCAATCTGGTGAGTGCCAGAAATGCCAAGTGCTGCAGAAAGCAGAATAACTGGAAAGAGTTTAGCCATGGCTCTTTTGTTAAAATGAATTTCCTTACAAACACTTTGCAGATATAAGATTATTAGGATTTATATATCGTCATCAGGATTTGATGTTAATACCTTTGTTGTTTGTTTTTATTACATGTTTTTAGGTTCTGTTCCTGGATCCAATAAAGGAAGAAAGTGTTGAGCTGGTGAAACTGGCTGAGCTTTTTTACAAGCACAAGATCCCCTTGAGGTCTGTGCTGTTATTTCCCACACCTCTATTACAGTTTATACAGACCACTCTCTGCATTTACAATCTTTTCCAGGTAGTGATTCAAATTTCACCAGCAAATTAAATACCTGTTTCCTTTCTATAGAATTGGATTTGTGTTTCCTGTCAACACCAAAGAAGAGATTGATGGCTTCTCAGATGCAGGGGTTGGATTCTGCCGGCTTCTGAATTATATTTCTGATGAGTACGATATATCCCAGGCTTTGATTTCCATGTTTTCAGTAAGTTTACAGCATTATTTATATAATCTTTGTTGTTTACATGCACCTTTTGGAAGAGTGACTAAAGCACACTTCTCTCACTCATATCTTTTCGTGCTTCAGAGATCAGTTGTTTTATTGTGCCTTGTGTTATCCTGTGGCTTTAGACATGATTGCACAAGAAGACTCAGTGGGATTTTACCTCTGCTGTCAGATGTTTCAAATAGAGTCAGAATTTATTGACAGTAGCAGGGATCTGAAGACAGTGGCGGTCAAATCTGATCTGACTTGCTTCTCTTTCCACAGTTGTACAACAAAGTAGACGTCGGGGAGTCGCTGTCTGTTGAAACAATCACAGCTTACCTGAAGAACAAATTCCCTAAAGCCAGTGCTGAAAGGATTCTAGGTGCAGAATCAGAGTATGACGACAGAAGAGAAGTAAGTAAAATCACCTCTTTTTTTAAAATGTGTTTTATCTACATTTGAAACCTTATAGCAGAAAAGCTTTATGCTGTTCTTTGTGCCCCAGGATGGTGCCCTTTTCTACAAACAGAGCGGCCTGGGTGCTCTGCCTCTGGCTCTATTTAATGGAGTTCCTCTGAGCCCGGGTGAGATGGACCCAGACGAGTTGGAAACAATCATCCTGCAGCGCATAATGGACACAACAACCACTTTCCAAAGAGCTGTGTTTATGGTATGGCGTATCTGAACAGAATGGATTCACTCTTAAAGCCCGACAATTTATCTTGCCAAGCTCAAGCTGATACACTCGATCTTGGTTGGAGAATGAAATGGCTAATTAGCATACTTTAAGGACAGAGGCAGAAATAACAGGTGTGGTTTATCTGTCGAAAGCAAAAAGAGACTGCAAACCTGTGAGCAATGGTTGCTTATAAATGGAATAGCATGTATACTGTTAGAGAAGGGATGTTTCTCCATTCAAAGTTCACAAGTTTGAACTTGTGGAATCTGGAAGTTCAGACTTGGCAAGTTCATCCCAGAGTTCGGACTCCAGGGATCGCAGAACGATCTTACCACAATTGGAACGGCAGCATACTTTTCTAGCATCCACAGCTCTGCTAGCATCCCCTTCCACATACCTACTCATCACATCCGGTTGTCTGCCGGTAACCACTCACATCGTCCATTTAGAATTTATCAACGTTCAGGTTTCAAACACAACTCTATCACAAATAAGTATCCATAGTTTTTTGCGGCAACAACGGTTACCTACAATTATGCGACTTCTCTTCCGTCATGTTGGAGTTTCCTGCTGAACGGTGCAAATTGCATTGTGGGATTGTAGATGCGAAAAGTCCGCTTAAGTTACGTTTGGTGGCAGACTTGGTAAAAGGAGCGGGGCGAGTCCACATCCGGGTACGTGAACCGAACTTGTTTCGATGTGGACTTTGAATTGGAACAGAACTTCAGCTGTGAGTGATGACATATCATGAGTCCGCAAGTTCAAGTACACTGAAGTACGTATATTGAGAAACACCCAAGGTGTAGGCAACTTCACACTCACGGCAAGGCAAACAAGTCAATTTTAACTATCAGAATCTTGTCAAATCAACTCAACTCCATTTAACTTTTTTATAGAGTACTTTAAATACAAACAGAGTTTAAACCAAAGTAACAATTCAAAATAGAAATAAAAGGAATAAATACATTTAAATCACATCAAATAAATTACAATGACATGGCTGAAAATATAAAACAGATTGACAAAATTATGTGAAGTCCCTTACCCATTACTGTCTGGACAGCATAAACACATTACGCACAAACTAACTGAGACAGCAGCAGACAAGCAGCCATCAAGACGCACACACATGTGTTCATGTACAAATGAGCCTGCAGGTCTGATATGTAATGGCAGGTTACTCCACAGTCTTGGTACACGACCTTGATCTGGTGGTCTGAAGGCCCTAGCTGTACAGTATGGTGATATGAGTTCAGTGGTGCAGCTGGGGGCAGTGTTGTGAAGAGCTTTATATACAAACAGAAACATTTTGTCGGAAATTCTAAACTGAACTGGGAATTAGTGTAATGATGCCAATACAGCTTTTGTATCTTTCATTAAATATTAGGAAAACATGACATAATCTACCATGAAGACATGACAAAAAAGGATATTTCCATCATAAAATGTTACTATTGGTGTATGTTTATAATTTTGCCAAAAAATATAAATTGTCTGCAATTGATTCTTTAAAAGTCTTTTATAAATACCACTAAATGCATTTCCTGAAATATGAAAATACAAGTTTAATATCCTGAAACAATCCATTCAGTCTGGGATAGGAAAATTTGGCCACTATGAGGTCCACATTAATGGTATTCTCAGTTTCAGTTTTTACTGTTAATAACAAAAGTCTACTATCAATAAGAAAATTAAAATATATGTATTTGAACAAAACAATAAAAAGCTTTCTTTTATCATAATTTATATTTATGTTTTCATGCTCAAAACCAGACAATAAAGCAGTTTTGTGAACCAAGCATAGAAATAAAACCAATTAAAGTTTCTCTTTAATGCAATAAACCCAAATAATAAAAGTAATGTAATAAAACAATAAACTCAGGCTTAACTGTTTTTTTTATCTAGTTTATTCACTTTACATGTATTTTTCATGAAATTTCATTGCTAATGAACATTTCTTAAAAAAAATGTAACCTTGCTAAGGTAGCAGTCATAAAAATCTTAAGTTCAAATTAGTTCGTTTGACTTACTCTTGTCCAAAATACAATAATAACATTTCATAAAAGATCCTTACAGAGACACTTGGAGTAAATGGAGTCTGTTATGCCTCCTGCAAATAATAGAATAAAACCAAATCAGACTAAAATGCCTAATGGCAATTTTTTTTTGGTTGCAGTTTTTGGAAATTTGAAATTGACCGGCAGGTTGCATTGAGGGAGGTGGAGGGCTGCAAGTTCTCCACTAATGCATTAAATGATATATACGCAGCATTTAAAAAGTAGTTCAAAGAGGCTAGAATTTGGTATGGTGGAGTGGGTTGCAAATGTTTACTTACCATGTTTTAATGATAATAATAATAATAATATCTTCAATTTATATAGCACCTTTCAAGAAACTCAAGGACATGTTACAGAAACACATAGACATGGACAAATTATGTGGGGGTAGGATGAGTGTAGGGGTGGTTTAATGAAGACTATGCTGTGGTGAACGGGTGGTACTTGAGATGTTCTCTATCTGCTGTCTTTCCACCATCAGTAAGGGCCAAAAAGCCCTAAAAATGTCTGGGAAGACAAAGTGGCTAGGACACTCTTTTCAGTTCATTAGATCATCAAGTGTTGCTATTTTTATTTCAGTGAAAGATATAGATTTTGGCACAATATGTTCTGATTGCAGGCATCATTTTGTAGCTTGTTTTTAATTGTAAGAATTTTTTTTAGTCAATTTTGCAACAATTTGCCCTCCTGCATATAGGCCAAAATTCATGTGGCCCTCTTGGCAAACAAAATTGCCAATCCCAGCACCATAGCAACAATTTTATCAGAAATGGTCCACATTTCCTCATTAAAGAAAGAGGAGACAATAACGTTCAAATGTTTTGTTGATCTGATTGGGGATATCATGCTTGTGGCTGACAGAACATTTGTCGGTCAATAAAATGCCCAAGGGATATCCATCATGTTGTCCAGCTTTCAGACACTTTTACTCCCCTTAAGAATAAGATACGTAAAAGGTCCAGCATTTCTCTTGGACTTTATCCTCAATGATGCCATTCTTGTCTGTTTTATCATTTGTCTTAAGGGCCAGTTGACTGAGGGCTTGGATGTAGTGGACTACCTGATGGAGCAGCCCAACGTGGTCCCCAGGATTAACCCTCTCATACTAAACACTGAACGACAATACCTTGACTTCACTGCCACCCCGGGTAACTTTTACTTTTCATCTTCAGCCTTTTTCATATTGATTAATTGTCCCAGTAGCTTTTAACTTTATACTTTTGCCTTGCAGTTGTAGACGATTGGGAGGACACAACTATGTTTTCATATATGGAATCCAGAGACAAAACAGCTGTGATTGCCAAGAAAATGAAATACTTCACAAAAAGTGGTAAGACACTGGTCAATACAAAATTCCTTGGTTGCCTGTGAGAAGTCTTAGATTTATACCGAGATATACTCACTACATAGCAATATATGGATTTATGTTACTGTTTTGTGGATGTGTTTGTACACCTGAAATGGATGCAAGTTAGAGGAATATTGACTTTAAAATGAAATAACTTGGAATTCTTGGTAGAGAAATCCAAAAACTGCAAATGCCACATGGTGCAGAGAGTGTATTGACTTTCCCTCAGCTGGGTCTTAAAAATGTCTTGAGGCATCTTAAATTTGAGTCTGTAAACTGAGGAGAAACCCAAGTGTATAGATGAATTGTTAAATAGTATTTTCTGCTACATTCTCTAACCAGTTTCCATGACTTGCCTTCTTGGGTGCTAGCAGAAACAAATCCATGAAAAGTCACAATAAAAAATTGAAGGTGTTTGAGTTGACACCTGCAGCTCACCCCATAAACCTCGGGGAGATTTCAGACGTTAAGTTTAAGTGTGACCGCACCAACAACCTCATGTATACAACTCAAGCATGCAAACATGCCCTGACCGTGAAGTTAAACCCTGTTTTAATTTGGTTTAGATTTGAGACATCAGGGGATATGCTGTATCTGTCTTTTGGATACATGGATGGTGTTGTTATTTGTTTGGTTACTTGGAGCACGCACCTGAGGACTTTGCTGGATTTTGTTTCTTTTTCCATAAAAGGGTGTCTTGTTATGTGGAGATTTTTATGTGAATGTTGTATGGCTCCCTTCAAATTCAGCAATATTTCAGTGTTTTTAGGAACCTAGCGCTATGCAGCAATTAAAATCCTACGCAGAACGCTGATTCTGAGACTGCATTTTGAAAATTGGTAAGATGACTGATATCCCTGCAAAAATGTATCCTACACCACTTTACTGACCTATTTAAGTGTGAAATTGACGTTTGGTAAAGCAGACAGGCTGCACCTTCACAAACATAATTACTAGGTATGTTGGCTGGCTCAGGGCCAACTGTCTGCATGGTCAGAGCTGCATTTCACCGCACCAGCCTGGAGTGTAGCTGTCTCTGAGAGGCCGAGGAGACTGATTGCCATGCTCCCTCTGTGGACTAGCTGACCACATTACTGCCTGCTTTTCTGACTGATTGATTGACTGACTGACTGGGGGAAGTATAAGTATCACAGGTGGCACAATTCTCTGTTAATATATAGATGTCTGTCTCACCTCTCCCACACAAACTGAACATTTGCGGTTAAGACTGCACCTTACATTTTCCCTTATCTAATTGTCAGTGTTTAAGCATGCTGAACCCTTTTAATGGAGTTTGCTTTGCTTTTGCTAAATGCCACATAAAGAGAAGGGCTGCCACTGACATTAAGAAATGCTGCAAACACATTTGCCCTTCAGTGGTTCTTTCATTATGCATCACTTTGTTGTACAAGAGCTAGAGAGCTGCAGTTGATTGTAGGGTGGGGTGGTCCAAAAATGTTTAAACATGATACCTTAACTGAAATGACATTTGAAATGAAACTGTGCATTCAGGTTGGTAATAAGTTATTATCCTTTTCCTGCAGGTGAGGATGGGATTAGCACTGTGACCATGTGGATTGTGGGGGATTTTGAGACGGTGTTGGGGAGAAAACTTTTGATGAATGCTTTAAAACATTTGGTAGGTAAAATCTACCTTTTTCCTGTTCTTTAAACAAATGTGTTTGAAGATGACATGTCTCAAGCTTCAATTCATTTTGTATTCCTGTTATATAATAGTTAGGAATATTAGAGCAGAGATTCAGATCTAAGTGCAGAGAAATGATCTGAAAAGCAGCAGTCTAAGGGTTTTTTGTATGTGATCTAAGTGTCAGGAACCTGAAAGATAAACATCATCTCAACCAATAACACTTTTCACTCTCTAATTAATGTCTCTGTAGCAAAAAAATCAATAGTAAATCTGTATTTCACATGCAAACTGAAGTGATAAAGTTGAGTTTTTTTTATCTGTAAATGTCTGTTTCACACAAAACCAAGTCCTAAATGTGCTCTCAAACAGTGTTGGGTAGCCTTACTTAAAAAAAGGTCAAGTTACTGCATTTACTGCATGATAAAAGTAATGCGAAAGAGTACCTCTGTGTTTCCTAGATCTAAAATCTTTTAACTTCCCATTCTACATGCTTTATAAATAGAAAATAGCTGACTGTATGTCACTGTTCAGTGTGTTGAATATACTGTGATTCTAAGACCTTGTTTACAGCTATGATCTTTCCCTGCAGTCTGTTAACGGAACAACAGACATCATAGCCATTACAGCGCTGCAATATGCCCACAATCTGGGCAGAGACATACTGTAATACACAAAGGCTGCAGTTATTGTATAGACTTTACCCAGCTGTGTGCCACAGCCATTTCTAAGACAACAATGCAGCTCGAGCTTTGGAACCTACATTTTATATTAATGTTACCCTTGTCTCTTTGAACCATCTAATGACGCATGTGCTAACACAGTCGTGTTTACCTTCTGATGTGCAGCTATGAGCCAACGGGTAGGATGGTAACAGAAATCTGATTTAGGAAGATGTAAGATGGCTTCTGCCTCTTGGATTTTTTTAAAAGAGAAAGTAAAATAGGCATTTTTTTATTCAGAAACAAGTTACATGGTGCAGTAGAGACAAATAAGTGGAAATCTCAAGAACAACTCTTGAATTTACTTATTATTGGGGCAAAATTGAGTTAACCAAGATATATGGATGTAATTCCACCTGGATCTTCCATGTATTATGGACTTTTTGGAACATTTATTTCCTAGGCACTCATTCAAGCCCCAGGGAACTCAGATTTGCAACCCACTTTTGGGTACCAACCCACTAGTTATGAACCATAACTCTAAGACAGGTATGGGCAACTTTGCTTGCAAAGAGGGTCACATTAATGTTATTCATTAATTTTTTTTTTTTTCAGAGGGCCCATTTGTTACAAATAAAGGATACTATCAATAGGACAGTCAAAAATACCAGTAATTCAGCATAACCATGAATACGAATCTATGCATTATCACAATAAATAATTGCATTTTGAAGTTCAAAACCAAGCTAAGTACGGAATTCAAGCAAATCAAAGGTACTTTTTCATTGTCTTTATTCAAATCTGTTCATTTTACTGGTCCCATTGAGTATAAAAAATATCTCACAAAAGTAACCTGGCAGAGGTAGCAGTTAATAAGATTTTGGTCATTGATAGCGACCTACTTATTGTCCAAATGTATTTATGATGCTTGATAAAAGACCTCCACAGAATCCATTTCAGCAAATTAACTCTATTTATGTCCTGTAAATAAATTAAAAGCAATTTTAAAAGACCATCACAGAAAAATGTTCAATTTCTCATGTTATCCTTTTTGTGTTTGTGCATGTGCCACGTGTGGCCCCCAGGCCTCATGTTGCCCACCTCTGCTCTTAGAGATGACTTTGTAATGTCTCAACTCTAACACTGCTCTAAAAGTTGAACTTCTGCACATGTACTCTCACAAAATATCCTAAATTGCGATGCCTCAAAAATTGAATTATCTCTGTTGACACAGAGGAATTGAGAGAATCAATCATGCATTTCATGCTTGTTAGAAAAGAAAAGATTTCTCAGCAGCAGCATAATCAGAAATGAAGAATGCTCTGCTGTTACCTTTTTATGCAATCAGCACCCTCCTCTCAGTTTCACCCCCAGTGCTAGCTGCAGAATCTGAAAATATGAGAATGTATGACATTTGTGTAAATTATACCACTGCTGCGTTTGTCTGTGTGTGCCTGCAAGCAGAAATCCAACCCTGGAGTGCGTGTGGGGGTGATAGATAACCCCAGCAAAAAGCCCAGCGAAGAGAACACTGTGCTGTACAGGGCGATCTGGGCTGCTCTCCTCACCCAGAAGAACAAGGCTGCAGCAGAGTTTGTGCAGAAACTCCTGAAAGAGGAGAGTGGCCAGCTTCTTCAACAAGGGACCAAGATGAAGGATTTACTGATGCAGGTAAAGGAGCATTTAAGAAACACAGCTCAGAAATAATCACATTCTTACAATGTTTTTCTGTTTATCTTCATTTCAAGGTTATAGTGGTCATAACAGTGGTGCATTCTGGTGTTTTAAGTACATGCTGATAGGCAATACCATGACTGCCTGATAAAAAAAAGATATGTACAGTATACATGTACATTTGTTTGATTTTACTAAATGGTAATACCTGCATGAAGGCTGCACTGAGCCAAATGCTTCTTTGATTTAAGTCAAAATGTGACAACATTAGGCGTTCAGTATTTTCTAAAAGACCTATAAGCTATCAAATTATTTAAGCAAGCAATCAATCAATCAGATTTTATCTGCATGGTACTTTTAATGCAAGACAATGTAGTTAATAGTGCTTTACATACAAACAACCCAACAAATCAATGAAAATATAAAATTTAAGACCCAACCCTCCTAACCCACAATCTATAAATGAGAGTAAAAGTATCACAAGAAAAATGAACTAAAATTATAAAATATACTGAACTAAGATTGAGACGGAACTTGTCCATAATAATTTTCAAGGACCCAAAAAGCAACCAAGAGTGTAAGGTGCAACCAGAAATAGCTTATTGAAGGTTGGAGAAAGGGTACAGGGGTGAATGAAGTTGGAAAGCAGAGGAGGATGAGGAACCGGAGCATGGCTGAGTGAATCTGGGTGAGAGGAGGCACTGGAAGAGAAAAAACAGAGGCACAGTTAGTCCAGAGCAAAAACCAGAGGTACATCCAAAAATCACGCACAGAGGAAACACAAGAATACTCGAAAAAACCAACGAAGAAGCCAACAATACCACAGGTAGTTTTCGGAAATTGACCGGCACTGTGAGGAGTCCACGGGAGGCTTAAGTAGCAGGCGGTGATTAGGAGATGAGACTCAGGTGCGAAGACCACTCTGTCTCTGCAGGGGCAGAGACAGAGCATGCAGGCAGGAACCGTCCAGAGAACAAAAAGTCACTCACCACAGATTCGTCACAAAGATAAAACAAGTGAAATAAAATAAAGAAAAAAAATAGTGACTAAGTAAAAAGCAGGTACTGTTACTGATGAAATTCTATCCTTCCTGCATAACAAGAAAACACAGAGAGATAGATAAAAAAGGAAATAAGAGTCACATAAAGATAACATACATGTATTGAAAAGAAACTTTTATAATAACAAAAAAACAGCAAAAAAGATAAGATACAAAAGTCAGTTATGCTTAAATAAGATAATAAAAAATGAATGCTCAGGAAATTAAGTAAATATACCGGAAATATATAATTAAAGTCAAAACTACTGGTTCCCACTCGGTTAAATTCAAAATAATTCTTTCATGACTTATTTATGTTGCAATGACAGTATTGCATAAATTATCCCACTAATTTACCTTTCTTTCTGAAAATGACCATAGTGGTTTAAGGCTTTCAGCTCTTGCATGTTTTTCTCATGCCGGTGTTGGTAAAGGCTTGTAATAAGGTTGTACAGCTGTGCACAACAGTTTTTGCTTTAATCGCCAATATGAGTGGAAGGAGTCCCCAACCTCCTGCACTGCTTGAAACCCCCGCACTAAACAACAATGCTGAAACAAAAGTAGAGTAAGGAAATATTCAAAACAGACTTTGGGGATTAAAATCAAATTTAGTCAACAGATAGACTTAGATTACCTCTCAAAACTTAAAATTTCATTTAGAAAAATAGTACTGACTGCTATAAAGCTCTATCAAACATTTGAAGGCAGCCATGTTATGATACTCGACCTGTGTATTAAAACAACCCTGAGCTGGAATATTAACAGCTTTGACTGTATTTACTCAAAAGACGTTTCCAAATATGTGCATGATATCATTTTTTTAAATCTAAACTATTATCATCATCATTCTCTTTCTTTGGTTTTGCCCCTGCATTCGCTAAAGACATTGATATCAGTAAAATCTTGTCAATTCCCATCCCTGCCGTTGTCCTCACGCTGGCTATTGCCACCTTTGCTGCCCTGTCATCCTCTCAAAGAAACTGGTTTAATCCTCAGATCTTTGTTTTATTAATAATAACCCTGAGCTGGAGTATCAACAGCTTCGACTGTATTTAGTCAAAAAATGTTGCCAAATATGTGCATGTTACCATTTTTAAAATCTAAACCATTATCATCATCAGCCTCTTTCTTTAATTTTGCCCTTGCATTTGGTATATCATAGCTGTTCTTCTTTGCAAATGAATGGTTAGGATCTTAAGAACACAATCAGACCCATAGCAAGCAAGCAGTGGCATTGTTAGGCTCCACATTATTTTGGATAATACCACAAGAATAATCGTTATTGCACTAAGTGCTCTGTTTATTCTGTGATTTAAGAGAAATATTTTTTCTATTTGTGGAAATCACATTTTGCAAATGGAATGATCAGAAGGCCTTAGCTGTGAGGGTGAACAATTTCAAATGAAAGAATCCTGGCTCTTCTTAAAATGTATTAAATGTGTTTATTATTCTTGAAAACAAATTCATTTTGTGTAGAAAAAGTATAATAGTAAATGCAGTGTTGTCTCAATCTGAAGCTGGAGTTTGAGAGTTACATTATTATATTAATAGTTTTGTTGCGATGGCTCCATTTAGACAATATTCTTTTTAAATTTCCCCCAAAAGTCACAGTGACATTAGCATGCTTTTATCTGTACAGAAGACGATCTACAGATCTGTCTAAGGAGTTCTTGGCCCTCCTCCTTAAATCAACAAGCCTCAAGTTCAGTCATGAAAAATCATAAGTAAACCCTTAAAGTCAGTCTTTAAATGGGATTGTTTATATGAGCAATCACGCTGCCATCACAGTTCCTTCCCCCTTTCCTCCAGTTCTTTATACCCTGGAACACAAACATTTAGTGATGCAAGTGTATCAATTGTTTTTACATGTGTGAACCAATTAGTCAGCAGCGTAACTTAAAAGGCACATTCATGTCATATTGAGTTTACAGCAGCCATGATCTGCCTTATGGCTGACTGGAAGAGTTTTTCATGATTATTGTTATGAGTAGAACGTGGAATTTTGATTAGTTTCAGCAGCCACCACAATTTTCTGAATCATGTCAACGCCTGAAGCTGTAGACACTAAAATGTTCTGATGCCAGTTGGTGGCATCTGATTGAAAATTAGAAATCTACAATCTGTTGTGTTAAACACATGAATGCCTGTAAGGGGAAGGTGATGAAATCTTATTGTTTTTGACATGACAGGGAGAGTAAACAAAAGATACTTGCTGCTTTGCATGGACTTATCCAACCACAAGTATAAAAAGAATTACACTGAAAAGAAGTGTGCTTTCCCAATGGTTGCAATATTACAAAACTCTAAGATCATGTGGAAAGATTTGCAACACCTAGATTAATTCAGAGTTGCTCCAAAAGAAGTGGGCATACCTTGGGACAAATGTGAAAACAACAATCAAACTCTGTTTTCGAAAAAACAACTGAGCCGAGATCACTTCAAACCTGTTGGCCAAGAAAAATGTGCATGGGCCACCTTTATAATTATTTTGAACGATGGGGATGTGATCAATCTCTGAGACTTGGTGTACCACAAAGCTCTACGATTTATAACCAGCTGTGACCTCTTTTCTTATCCTTGTACACTTTAGGAATTTGTTGTTTGGCCATCACTAAATCCAAGTTGACAACATCATTTGCGTAGTTTGTAGCTAAGACCATGTTTGGGAATCTCCCGCCATATTTATCTAACACAAGCATCCAGTAGTTTTCAGGTTTATTCCTCTAGCTGGGTTTCTTACCGGGTTTTGAAGGTTAGTAGCTTCAGTAGCTTGCAGAGCACCCTTTGTCTTAAAAAAATCTAGTGCCACCATTTTTAAAGCCACGTTGATGGTGCAGCCTTAAGGTGCTTTCACACCGAACGCGACTTGGGCGACCTCGGCACCCACTCTCCATGCAGAGTCAATGTACAGTCATGATCAGCTGCGACCATGCGCCCAGATCTCACGCGATGCGACAGACAAGGTCTGGGTGACTTGGTCGCATCTTTGGGGATATGGGGGCGGTGCCCCTGTTGCTGCAGATGGGAGCTCTGGGGTCGCTTTGGACACGGACCAGGTTGCCATGCTTGGTCACCAAAGTTGAAAAATGTGATCTTTTTAGGTGATGTCGCGTTGTGTGGGTGCGTGATGACACCCTTGACAGACTGTTTTTATTCCAGTTCACAGAGTGACAATCTATGTCACGTGTAGGAAACACTAGTTAGTGAGTAGATTAGTTCTGTTTAGACCAGGGGTATTCAATTATAAGTCACCGAGGTCCAGACAATAAAGTTTCCACCAATAAAAGGTCCAAACCGAAGTCCGGTCTTTGTCTTATAGCCTTCCCCTATGTCCGCATTTTTATGGTTTCAACAATATTTTGTTGATTTTTAATGCAGGATATGTTTTATTGAGTGCACAGCTAGCTCCTTTACCATAAATAAAAATAGTCCTAGGCAAATTAATTAAGGCCTTTATTTCAGATTAAAAAAGAAAAACCTGAAATATAATAAGTAAAAAATTGCAAACAGAGCCAAATAACCATTTTTTCTCTTAAATGAAAGAGGTCCCAGCCAAGAATTGAAGGCCTACACATCAAGTTAAAAAGTCAACATCTTCAGAAAACAATAAATAAAAGGTTTTTTAGGAAAAAACAAGTGCATACAGAGCACTGACTAAATATTTTTCCTCTTCTTTTTTCTTAAATAAGAGAGGTCACAGCCTAAAAAAAATGAAGACCTACACTTCCAGTAAAAAATTCAACATCTTCATAATACAAGAAATTAGCTCTTTAAAGTACAACCATTTGTCATCTGTAAATGCTTTTCTGCTGTGTTGTTGCAAAATGATGTAACAAGAAAGTGACCGGAAGATAAATAGCTATTTAATTTGCGCATGTTTCAGATTTTGCTCTCTCTCTCTCTTTGGCTCTCTGTCCTTAACTCTCTCTCTCTCTCTCTCTTTCAGTCTTTCTCTCTCTCTTTCTCACACACAAACAGCGCTGCATGCATTGCATGAACCCACACTCACATAAGCTAATAAATAAATAAACAGAACAGTGTTGATAGAACTTGCAAAATATGAAACATTCGGAAATAAACTAGTGCTAAAAACTGTAGAACTGAAACAATGAAAATAACACGAACAAATGCTCAACTCCATTAGTAAACAATTAGAAAAAGAACAGGATCAGCCCGTGGACAGCGCAGCGCCACCACAGCGCAAAAGCTGTCAGCCCTCATCAGCATTTCACACACAGGTCAGTCGCAAAGCTTGCAGGTGACAAGGGTCTTATTTTTTTGCACAGGCAGTTTATTCCCAGTTAAATTGGCTCTGCCTCCTGTTTGCTGGTGCTTGTGGCTGCTGCAGCCTGTGCTGTAAACACGATAGCCACGGGAAAGTCACCTCCGCAAAATGAATCATGTCTCGTTCCTCTTTAGTGCTTTATTAAACAACAGTATAAGCTTCAGAAAACTTACAGAACATATATTTAGAACACTCATGGCATGACCAGCTTGTGATCAGACCACAGTAGCGGTTCTAGCGTTAACTGGAGTAGCAGCGCCCGCTGTATATCCGCGACTGTCGGAAGAAATGCTCAGTTAAAATCTATTCCTGTGAATTTATCAGAGATTGGTCACGGGTCCGGACAGAACCATCACTCGGTCCGGATCCGGACCTCAGTCCGCCATTTGGTGATGCCTGGCTTAGACGGACCGCAGAAAACTCACAGATGATGCTGCTGCAGGGCCATCAGCTGCAGTGTTTTGTGGTTGGTAGGTGAGAGAAAAGGATACAGTTGGAATAATGTCAGCTAATACATCCTATTATATGATATGATATGATCGAGGTGAAACTTGAGAGGGCGTGATGTCACTGAGCAACAGCGGCGACGACAAAATGTGCTTTTTTTACAGGTGACAGGACTTGGATTTGCGACGCGATCTTGGTCGCCAAGTAGCGTTCGGTATGAACACACCTTTAAAGTCTCAGTTCAGCAGTTTGATACACCAGTCTTTAAGTCACTGTGTCTCAATGTTGAATGTGTTAACATGTAAATATGTGAGTAGGCCTTCTCTTCCTCTTGGATGTAATATGTAATGGTAAAAAACAGCTGTCCTTACTTTTCTGAGTTCCTGGTTTAAAGAAAGCTCCTTTAAATATTCGACTTTTTCCTTATCAACTCTCTTGATAAATCCTTCCACATTGTCCTGCATGCTTTGCAAATCAGGGATGTCACGCTCTCATCAGAGGCGGTCATAAGAAACGAGGACAAAGAAGGGCATAAATCATAGCAGACAGTAGGTAGACATGGTCCAAACTGTCGTAATTCGGTCAAAAAGATACTTACCACAGAACTTTTAGTTAGTGGAAAAACCAGCAATTTACAAAAGCATTTGTCTATGCAGCACAGCATCGAGTGTCAAGGGTGTCATTTGTTAGACACTGTTGCCACACAAAAACCTGTGTAGGCCACACAGACGATAAGCAGGAATTGACAAAGGAATCATGAAAGAACTGGATCAATAAGCAGAATCGTTAATGACATTGGTATCTATTAAATCAAATCAGTTCCCATCCCTGCTCCTGTCCACACGTTGGCTGTTGCCACCTTTGCAGGACTGCCATCCTCTTAAAGAAACTGGTAGAATCCCCAGACCTTTGTTTTATGTCCTGTTTGTTGAAAATATTGATCCAGTGTTAAAATCTATTAAAATCAATGCTGAGACGGGCAGGATAAAAGCTGGTCATCTAGCTACTTAAGCTACACAACTGCATGTGTGCCATGATGCATTTGTGGTCCAGTAGGAAACATTGTTATGCATATATGCTTGCTCTTATGACAAAGATGAGTACATGATGTGTTCAAGTTTAGATTCAAGAGAAGGAAATTCAGGTTTTGACCAGGAGAGAGAATTTGATTGTTTTCTTAGTGATATGGAATAACTGCATCAGTTTTATAATGTGACTGAGTTAATGTGCCGAGACTTATTCTCTTTTATGTATTGTGCTTTTTACTAGCTTAATTTCAGCTTGCCAATAATTTTGCTATTTTATACTCATAGATGAACACAGTATAAAAAATATCTCATTTTGTTATCAAGTTGCTCTTACTGTGTGATATCTGCTGCTTTGCTTCCTTAAAGCTCTTTTTACTTCTCTGTTGAGCAAAGACACACTGAGTTGTTTTTACAAAAATAAAAATATGATTGAATCGGTGTAGGTGTCGGTATTAGCTGACCTCGTAAAAGGTGATCAGTGATCAGTGTCAACAGTGAGAGCCTGATTCAGTTTTAACAACTTTAAAATGTCAGATATATTCGACACAGTGCCAGAGATCTCCCTGAACTGACTTTTAACACCTGAAATATTTAAAACAACTTATAAAAGATTTTGAAAAGTGTAATCAAGTGTTTATTAAAATGAATGTGGCATTTTTCTTTATATACTTAATTTTTGTACTCCTTTTTACTGCTATACATTTACTACTTTTTCTATAAAATCCCAGTTAAACTGTTTTAAACAGTTTTAAACTAAACAGTTTTACAAAAACAGGGCTTGCTGCTATATTTGCTTCAAGGGGAAGAGGTGCAAACCAGAAGAAAGTTTCACTGCAGTTTTTTCAGTGCATGATGAACAAGATTCAAGTGAAAAAAAACTTCCTTATGTACATGATTCTTTTTCTATTCATTGTCTCTCATGTTTTGTTTACCACCTTTGTTGCATGTTAACATTCTTATTGTAACTGTTGTGCTTTTTTTGCAAGATGTTCCTTGAAAAAGAGATCTATGCCTCAAGGGACTACCTGGTTGAATAGGGTTAAATTTGAAAATATATGTGAAATAGGGGGGGCTATTTAAACAGATAAAACTGAAAAGACATCAGGCAAAGTGATGTGCATGAGGGATGAAATGAGGAAAACAAAGGTTGGATGTAACCACTTGCAGAGATGTGTGTCTGCCACTGTTTTCTTGATTTAAGTACACAGTTGAAGAAAATGGTGATTGATGAGCCCATCTCTCCCTTCCTCTCCTGAACACCAGCTAACAGAATACATTTAGAGCACACATGATGCTCCACAGCTCGTGGACGCCAAGGCAAGCAGCCTACTCACTGTCAGTTCCACTTGATCTGTCACGCAGGAGGGGGGGGGCTGGGACAAAGCGGGCTCCACACGCTCAAACTGCAACTAAAAGGTGCTGCTGGATACCTGGTCTCCGTGACCTGATGAATGGCCGAGCTGCTGCTCACCGTTAGTTCATGGTTGCGTGAGCCCTCTGTGTTCAGCCAAGCCTGACCGTCACTGTGCCTCAGTAAGCAGTGTGCTCTAGTGTTCTCCGTGCTATAGTGTGCAGCATCCACCCACACAGCATTACAGAGAAGAAAAAAATCCACAGGCACTCATCAACAAATCAGCTGACAGGAGAGCTCCTATCTCCTCCATCAGGAATAAGTCATAGAGCACAGGTTACATTTGGGACCAACCATAACAAACTGCCCTTCAATTATACCAGCCTTTAACAATGGGGAGAGAGCGCGGCTGGAAATAGCAACGGAAAGATAGGTAGGGTGGCTGTGTGAGTTGAGACACAGAGTCGAGGGATATGAGTTTATTATTGGCTGCCAGACAGACTTGCTGACTGGATTGTGCTGACATTATTGGTATTTCACCTGTTCTCCTGAGGAGAGATGTTGGAGAAACTAATAACCTGACTCCACAAACCTTCCACACTCCCACACCTAATTTGTTATAGACAAAAAATGGCAGAGGCTTAATTAAGAGTTTGTTAAATTAATTACAAATTGATTAATCTCATTTTTACGCATGCACATTTTTTGTAGCCCCCTCCTCTGGCTGAAATATATTTTATGTTTGAAAGCCGCAGTGATTTTTGCTGATGCGAGGCATCAATGATATAATGAATAATTCTCAGTTTGCCTCGCATTCATCATTTTTCATGCCGATGCATCATTTAGAGGGGGTGGCTTTTTGTTTTGTGTGTTTTTCGTTCACAGGCTGTTGTGAAGGGAGAGAGGTCCTTGAGCTGATCTGATGGATCTTAACAAAGAAAAATGTGTGATGCACTGTCAATCAATTTATCTAACATCCTAAACCAACTTTTGCTTTTCTGCTTCAGGGCATGGATGATGATGCCTTTGAGAAAAAGTTCAACACGCTGGAGGTGGATTTCATCCGTACTCAGCAGCTGTACTGTCGGGAAGTCCTGAAAATGAGGCCTGGACAGCGAGCAGTGATAAGTAATGGCAGGGTGGGTGGACTTCAAGTTACATCTTTTTATTATTTTAAAAAATGATTGTTAATTCCTGCATAAAATGTTGAATATCGCATTAGCAGAAATTAGCTGTCAGGATCCTTTAAAGCTCTCATGAAGGGCTTTTAAGATAGTTTCTAAACACCATTAAGTTGAAATTGCTGCTGATATATGACCTATGAAAGCAAAAATATACTGTCAGCAACATGTTTGATAATTTAATTTGTACTATATTAGCACTGCTGCAGGGTAGATGTCTATGGTGGCCGTGGAGGGCAAATGGCCTACAACGCCTTGATGCTGTTCAACAAGAGGAACAAGCCTGCAAGAGCAGAAACACGTTTCAAGTTTGAAATGAAACAAAGCCTAAAACAATCCAAACCCAGGAAACACCTTCAAGAGCAGAAACACAGCATGACCAGGTACAGCAGCAGAAGTGCTCCAGGCCTGGGGAGGGGCCTGTGGCAGGGACAGCACGTCAGACAGACTTGCTGACTGGATTGGAGTGCTCATGTAATTGAACCTTTGCGGTAAAGTCTCCGTGCCGAGCGAGAGGGAGTGACAGGCAGAGCTGCACGACTTTATCATGTTCCTGTTTTCCTTTTACCATCAAAAGTGTGAAATATAGGAGTCTTGCCTTAACATTGGCTTTAAGATGCCGCATCTACCAACATGAATGAACAGAATGTGTAATGACGTTGAACAACTTTTTGAGTAATCTTTTTTTAAAATGCACAAAAATATTATTTACTCAAAAAGTACACAGTAAAAGTACTTCATACTGCTTGCACATAGAGCCCTGGAGGTCAGTTAACAATGATACCAGGTTCATCGGGTAAACATGGAAGAAAATGATCTTATTTCATTGTAAAATCTGTCCCAGTGGGCTCAAGATAAACCACGCCATGCAATCATCAACCTCTATTTGATACAATATTATAACTCATTCTGTTCATTTATGTTGGAAGACAAGGCATCTCAAAGCCAACGTTAATGCATGACATGACATTAACGCATGACATCCTATATTTCACTCTTTTGATGGTAAAAGAAAAAGAAGCACATGATAAAGTCCTGCAGCCTGCTTGTCATCCCCCTCTCACTCAGCACGGAGCATTTACCGTTAAGGTTTAAATACATGAGCACTTCAAATTTAGGAGCAGCTGATGGAAATCAGAGGAGTGTCTGGCTTGACTGCAGTCTCTCTCATCTGTCTCTCTCTCGTGCTCTCCCTGCCACAGACCCCTCTCCAGGCCTGGAGCACTCCTGTTGTTGTACCTGGCTATGCCGTTCCTTCTCTTTCAGATGTTTTCTGGATTTGATCGTTTTGGGCTTTGCTTTGTTTCATTTCTAACTTGCAGCGCATTTCTACTCTTGCAGGTGTTTTCCTCTTCTTCATCTGCATCAAGCCGTTGCAGGCCGTTTGCCCTCAATGCCAACTGTAGATGTCAGATAAAATGAACTAAATTATACTGCATAGACAGATTTACCAAAGTGTCTTTTCATACCTATTTTTGAATCTAAATGTATTTCCTTACGGTATACAGATGGAGTCAAAGGGAGATTTAAGACTCCTACTTGGTGTTCTGGCACATTTACCTTCCCTAGATTATACAGTGCTCAGCATAAATGAGTACACCCCTTCAGATTTGTCAGAAAACCTTTAGTTTCCTTTCAAAATCAACATTTTCTATGGCATACTATAACACAGAATACTCCCCCAAAATGTGGGCCATTGATTGCAAACAAGAAAAAGTATATTTCTCAATTTAAGATCAGGATGCAAAAATGAATACACCCCAATCAAAGGAGTGGGAGCAAAGCTAAATTTTTGTTATCATGTCACCCTTATTTTCATCTTATGGTAAAAAAAAATGTTATGTTAAACTCAGCTTTGTCAAAACTTTGGAAATTGCTCTTTTGTTCATTTAGATATTGATTAATACATGACTTTTAGTAGGGGATGTACTCATTTATGCTGGGCGCTGTATATCAGCTTCCATTAGTAACAGACCCATTATAAACAGACGTTGATCACAAGGGCAAACAACCCACCAGATTTTTAAAGACTTAGCAGAACTTTCTAAATGTCTTCATCTTTATTAGCAGCCATCATTTTGTATATTGTGAAGTAACAATCAACATAATATACAATCAAACTAGAAGTCCTCCAAGAGCACAAACCTCTGCTAAGGTATCTCCAACAGATGTTATTGAGTTGTTATTGAAAATGTGAAAAATTGCCCTATCATTACAGTGTCAATGCTATTTAGCTTTTGTCCAAAGCAACATACTTCAGTTCAATTTTAACATATCCTTGAAAGAAATTCCTGGATCCCCATGTGGATTCAGATCACCACTAAACTCAAGTCGCGTCTCCTTTGTGCCATGACCGACATTCTCCTCAAATGTCATCGAAATCCATTGGAAGCTTTTTGAGTTATTAATTAAAATGTGAAAGACTGCCCCATCTTGCAATGTTTACAAATCCTTCCAAAAAATCCCAGATCCACGTCCGTATTTGGATCTTCCCCAAAATCAAATCACCTTGTTATTGTGTCATGACCAACATCCCCCTGAAAATTTCACCCAAAGCTGTGGAGAACTTTTTGAGTTATCTTGCTCTCAGACAGATGGACAAACAGAAAAACTAACAAAAAAATAACCTCATTGGCAGAAACAAAAATGTAATTTATCATCAGTGATGGGATATTTGATTTACTGGAGAAAAATAAGCTATTATACACAGGTTAGGTGTGTATTTTGTTGTGTAGAATCTATGTGTTCAAAAATTAAATGATGTTTATTTTGTTTAATAAAAGGTTTTCTTTTTTTTCTTTTATAGATAGTATCCAGTTTTTGTCATGATTTGACCATCTGAAACTGAGAATAACAATACTATGGCCCTTGTGGTAACCAAAATTGCCCACGCTGGCTTCAGTAAATATAATTGATAAATAGCTGCACAGAAATGTCATGTTGTAGACTTTGCTGAGTAAAGTGAATGTTAGCAGGACAGCAAAAACTTCATCTTTTGACACTAGAGGACTCCATAAAACAGGTAGTGTCTTAAAAAGGGTTGTGATTTAAGCACCAGATTTTATGCTAGTTAATAGTTTCTCATGCATGGAATCATGGTTAATAATATGTTGGACTGTTAAAGGACAAAATAAAAGATACTTTTCCTGAAAAGCACAACAAACATATTTGGAGGAAAATCAGCAAAATAAGATATAATGTGCTGCCAAGTCCACAGGGGGAAACAGTAATGAGAACAGATCTCAAAGTTCCTCTTAGAATCATTCTGCCTCTGCCTCTGCACTTAGAGGATTCCCCTGTTGTTGTTTTTTTTTCATCTTTTTCTGTTCTGTCAAATCAGCATGGCTGCTCTTGAAAGGTCACACAGAGAGACAGTCTGCTCCGTGCTTGTTTGTGTGCACAGAGATGATGACTGATGCCACAACAGCAGTGATTCTGACAGGCACGTATGAAGAGGCCAGCTCTTTTTGATGGCAGTGGCAATTAATATCATTTCACCCCACTCTGCTGCAGTGACGTGACTGGACTCCCTATATAGAAAGAAGGGAAGTGCAGGCGCTACACTGAATTGATTTTAGTACAAAACAACAATCACCAAACATTCAACTGGATTAATCACATACATGTGCGAGACAACAAAGTCTGTGGCTTCTGTTCTTCTCACTCTCATTCTGTAAACTAAGCCAATAGCTATAGCTTGTAAATGGCGTTGATCTGCACTGAACTACCCAAAAGTTGACCATTTAACCAATCAGAACAGACTAGCCCATGAGGGGAAGGGGTCCTTTAAGTTGGTGGTTCCCAACCTTTTTTCCTTAGAGACCCCTCCCTCCCTGGTTATACTGTATCTTAGAGTCAAGCCTCCCTGCAGCCCACATGGGGAAAAAGTGAAACATTGCCATACAAACTGAACATTAATTTAATTGTTTTGTTAGGCTTTCGGCCTTACGGTGCAAAGACCTTTGAAGAAACTATATGCCAGTTGTGTCATCATTGTTTAAGTTACTATATGTAAATTTCTGACAACCTCAAAGCTGACAGCATCCCCTCTGAGACTCCCTGACGCCCCTCTTGGCAGTGCCTGGACCTCAGGTTGAGACACAAGGCTTTGGGTAACTGGAGCTTCAATTGAGTGTCTCAGACAGACTGAAACTAGAGGTGGATTAGGGGCACACTGTATGCAAAATCTTATTCTTAATGTTCTTATTAACGTTAGCAGTTATCGAAACTGAATATGAACAAACCCAAGTTAAGGCAAAATATGACCACTTAAACTAGCTACAAGGTTTGGCAGAGGGCATGACACTCATCAGTTCTCTGTTTGGATCAGTTCTCATAGATCACAGCCATATTAATAATTTCAGATGATAATGGAAATGCTAATTCTTCTGGGGAAAATAGTGCAGTATTCTGTGATCCATAAGTTTATAATAAGTCCACACTTTTTCAAAACAATCTTTAAATCAAACCACTTTTTCTTGATTTCTGAAAGCTTTTTCTTTTCCAGATTTTACAGCATTTGTTTCTTTTCCCATTCAGCATGTTTTCTTCATGATGAACTCCCCCACCAAGTGCAAAACACCTGAGTCAGTGGGAGAGTTTAATAAGCCAGGTTAGGCAGAGCTTGGATGCGCTGTTGATAAATGAGAGCTCAGATCTTCAAGTTAGATAATTTCACTCAGCAACTTGAGCTTATATTTGAGAAATATTTGACCTATACTCTGACTCAGGTATGAGTTCTGTGTTTACACCACTGGTTCTGACTGCATTGTTTTCCTCCCGTTAGATTCTTGGTCCATTTGAAGAGCATGAAGAATTCAGCGTGGAGGATTTTCACTTGCTGAAAAAGATAACACTGGGCGGTGCTGCAGAGAAAGTCAAAGCCAAAGTTAAACAGATGGGACTGAAGCCAAAGCAGTATGTTTGCATTTTTCTGCCTTTCTATATGACACAGGGTTCCCACATGTCCTGGAAAACCTGGAAAATAATTGACCTATTTTACAGTCATGGAAAACATATGGAAAATGAGGAAAAAATATAAATGTCATGGAAAAGCTTGAATTGTCCTGGAAAATTATTTAGCAAATCAACAAATATTTTTGATAAAAGCAGCATAAATAAAGATAAAAAAATAAGTTTTAACCATTAATTTACAATGGTAAGACACTACATAAAGACAGACAAAGAAGAATAGCTGGCAGACAATGTTTTAAGTTCAATATGATACAGGGGATATAGCTAGATATTGGTCATCAACCTTTAATCTTGATTTTTAGAAGGCTAGATTACCTGAGAATTGCCCACACCAATATTATAATTTCAGTTGGTCATTTGACTCTGCAATCTATGGGTGTCATTGCACTATTCTATGATAAATTTGTCCTGGAAAAGTCCTGGAAAATGATTTCTAGAAAAGCTGATGACAGCTCAACCTTCTCTCTTTAACTGTCTAGCATAAACATTTAGTTGGAGGATGTGGTGGTAAAATCCTTCTCAATCTTGTTTATTTTGAAGATTCCATTTTTAAAAAATCCTCTCATTTCCCTTTAAATATGTGCTTGGTCGAATGTTCTGTGATTTAGTAAATGCCAGCTTGAAGGGTCAGACATCATTTATAATTTATGTGGTCACCTTGCTAACAGGTTGACTTCACATTAAGGGAACTGTTTGACATCTCTCGTCACACATGGCGTTAATAAATGATAGCCTGACCCACACGAAACCTCTTTTCCCTCAGAGCCAGTGACTTAGTGATGAAAGTCAATGCCCTCCTAACTGCAGCCCCCAAAGGAGAGGTCAGGAGAGATGTCACCTTCATCAAAGATAGCCACAGGTGAGTGGCTGTTTTTCCCCCTTCTGTTTACCATCCGTCTGACTTTATCCTCTCTCAGGGAAGTGTTTATCATTCTCTTTTTGTTATAATAGATTCCCAAAAAATTGCTGTGCTGTCATTTTAAGCAGTCCAGAAAGGCGAATCTTTTGATTTGCAGTTTTGCTGAATAAGCTTTGTGTAACCTTGTGTAGCTGAATCTGCTTTGTTTGTGCGTGACGTCCTCCTTCACAGTGTGCTTCAACTCCCCCCGCGTGACAATGAGGTGTTTTATGATGTTGTGGCCATCATTGACCCGCTCACTCGACAGGCACAGAAGATGTCTTCTCTGCTGATTGTAAGCTGTTTTCTTTTCTTTGTTTTCCTCTCATCTCCCCTTCATTGATTCGCTTAACAGCAGAGACGCTTTAAATCACTTCACTGGAAGAAACAAGAAGGGTACAGAAACACAAAGTTCTTGATGACTCATTGAAATATTTTCAGTGTAAAAAGCTTATGTTGAAAAAATATACTTATCCCTCAACATTTGAAGTTTTTACTCAGTCATGAAAATTGATTAGAAAGTATGAAAACTACTTTCCTCTGGTTTTTTACTTTGAAGCCAATACAAGTATGATTTTTGTTTACATGCTTGAACAGTGAAGAAACTGAATCCATAATGAACTTAGTTTTACTGAATCTTAATTTACTGTAATTGTCATTTATTGGTAATATGCTTGATTATCCAAATGACAGTGCACTAGACATGCAAGAATACACTGAGTCCTCAATACAATATGTCCCTCGGTTTTTGGTTATGGTTTCCAGTTTATTTGGTTCTGACTACCTTGGCCATTCATATAAACTGACATACTAGATAGTAAATAGTGGTGCAGGGATTACATATTTTTACAGGCCAATATGAAAGTTAGCATTGTGCTGGTTCCCTTTGGGATTTTTCACTGTGTTCTCGGATCATTGCTGATATTAAAGTCTGAAGCGAACAAAAATGTATGAAACTTACATGTGATGCAGGAACCTAACTCCCTGGATATTTTTTAAGCTGAAACGTTATCAGCAAGAAAAGTAGATACTCAACTACTATTGAACTCAACATGGTGGCTTAAATAGAGGCAGTTACAATATTTGCAGTGTATAAAGTCACACTGTAACCTCTTGTTTGAAATGTTCCTCTTAATCAAATGACCTGTTCGAGTTGGTCCTCAAGGCTGTAGCTATGATGTATAAGTTATTAAAAAAAAAAAAAAACACAAAACACCAGAAATGCTTGCATCAGGGTCCCTGGTCATTTCTGTAGTCCCTGTTAGCAGTTTGTTAGCAACCATTCTTTCAAAAACACAACAATGCTTTAAAATTAAAAAGCAGTGCAGTGTGAGATGTATTTTATTGTTTTAAGCTAAAGTTTAAATCTCATATACATGTGTTCATCAGAAGCCTTACTTCAGGTAATTGTCCTAAAATGGTACTCTAACTCCATCTTCTTTAGGCCTTGGGAACTGGGATGTACTAAATGCTAGCTCAATGCAGTGTTTTTGGACTTGATATATACTAAGCAGAATATATTCTTCTAGACAATCTGGGCAACAGCCCATAAGAAATTATTGTGGAGGGCAGAAATCTAAAATATATCCAGAAGGGGACTGGATGATCACTCTGTCAATCTCAATCATTCGGGGCAAATCAGATGTTGTAGTAGGCTGGCGTTACTGTTGCTGCATGAAGGACAAAACGTGTGCCAATCTATAAGTAAACTCTTGTAAATAAATGCTTTTAATGTTATTTGTTCTTCATTTAATGCAGAAATGAAGTCAAATTCTGAAAAAACTGCCACTAAAGGTGATAGCATCAATGCTAATCTCTGTACGGGTGGCCATTGTTTACAGACATACAGTTGCTTTCCACTGTCATCACACTCAGCTACCACCTCTTCCTCCTTAAAGGATGCTGATCATCCCAGGAGATCAATCATCCCAGCTTAGAACTTTGAAAGATGGATCTGCCTGTTTACAGAAAACAAATCAGGCAGATCCAGCTGCACTGCAGAGTTGCCAATAGCAGGTTTATTAAACAAACAATTGTATTCCATTCTGAGGCATTTAAGGCAAATGTTGTAAACCCTTAGTAAACCCTTGAGATGGATATGTGTGAAAATCCCAGTAGATCAGCAGTTTATGGAATACTTAGACCGGACCATCTATCTCCAACAACCATCAACGTCACTTAAATGACCTTCCTTCCCCGTTCTGATGCTCGGATTTGAACCTCACCTCAAGCATGTCAACACGCCTAAATGCATTGAGTTGCAGCCATTTGATTGAATTCAGACAAAACTATTTTTTAATCATATTTGAACGGATTATGGTTAAATTGTATTCATGCATCTTTTCTGAGCTGACTTTAAACACATCGTAAAGTTACCATGACCACCTGCTGCAAACTGGTGCTTCAGGTCTCCCTTAAACATTACTGAATTGGCTGCATGACGTGCCTTATGGCATGTGACCAGCATCACCTGTCCTGCAGTGTGACTCTGGTATTAACCTACTCTTTTGTAAAGTGTCTTGAGATAACATTTGTCACAATTTGGAGCTACACAAATAAAGATTGATTGACTGATTGATTGATATTGCACCTGCGCACATTGCAGCCACGGTTGAAAGTCAGAATATGGTTCAGTCCCAGTATCCTCTTTATAACATATGAGACAAACATATTAATACTAGTCTCAATTAAGACTAGGGATGGGAATCGAAAACCAAATCCAGTTGAGAATCATTAACAGCTCCATCAAACCGATTTGGAAAAAAGAGAAAGTTTTTATGATTTAAAAGGATTTGAAATATTTAAAAAACCAAGATTCAGAACTAAACTGAAGGAGGGCTGCGTTACAGTAAGAGAGTTCAGTTTACAATCTGAGCAAAGAAACCAAAGAAGCTCAATCAAATTTTATCTTCAAAAAAACTATCAAAGCCAGTATGTTAAGTAAATACAGGGAAATGTGTTAATCTAAGTCTTGCTGTTTGTTTTGTGGAAAAATGTGAATTAACATGTGGATCTTTTTTTTGTTTGTTTTGTTGGTTGTTTTTGATCATGAGAAAAAAATGAATTGTAAAAAGGCATGTTGGCCGGCAGCTCTTGTTTATTTGTATTATGTGTTTAGTTAATTAATATATTGTGAGAAAGGGGCAGACTCTATAAGATTTTTCTTCATTCTGCTCCTTTTCATTCACATGTTTGAGATTTTTCTTTGTTAGTATTAAATGTTTTATATACTTACAGATTGAAATAAAGACCTTATCTTCCAATCTTCTAATCTTCCAAAGTATCGATATCATTTTTTGAGTCTTTTTGCTAATCAATTCCCTTATCAATTCCTTCCACTGACAGGGTTCAGAAGCGGTCAGAATTGTGGCTTAATTTTTTGCAAAAGGTGCCTACTGCACAACCTTAAGTGATTGGAAACACCAGCAACTTGCAGAAGCAGTTATCTGTACTGTGACGTGTGTTTGACATTGTTGCCACTGAAAATCTACAGGCCAACATTTGCCCACATCTACAGGAATCAATTAGGGAATTGTTAAAGAATTGGATCGATTAGCAGGATTGTTAATAGCATTGGTATCGATAAAATCTTATCAATTCCCATCCCTAATTAAGACTCACTCATAAAGAACTTTCAATGGTATCAAGGGTACTGGTATATAAAATAGATGCGAAAGTAGCACAGGTTTAGAAAATCTTTATATTCAATGAAATAAGAGAAATAGGCTGCAAAACTGGATCCATTCTATCTTCATTTTATGTATTTATTATTTTTATTTTTTTACAAACATGACTCATGTACTGTTGGTCTTGTACCACCCTGCTGTGTTGGTCCCCTCTCTGGTCCTTATTTCTAATAGGGTCTTGTCTTCTATGACCCCTGCAGGTTCTCAGTCAAGTGGTCAATGTGAGACTGCAGGTGTTCATGAATTGCCGGGCCAAGTTGTCCGAGATGCCCCTCAAGAGGTAAGCAGCAGCTCTAGCAGTAATTAAATTTTCCAGTTTGGCTTGTTTGTGCATCCTCTTGACCACTGCAGACTTAGCATCTCTGCTCCTTCCCTTGTAAGATTATACTGCACAGATTCAATCTGCTTAATAACATCACCTTATTGCTTTGGGCCTCCCCTCGCATCTCTGAACAAATTGCTTACAGCTTGCACCACTGTGGTTCACAACGCCAAGCTGTAAAAACAACCAAATAAAATTTAAGAAAAAACAAATGAAAGGTTGAAACTGTCCATTAAAATTCTCTCAACTGCGCGAGTGTTAGTCATTATGTGATTTGAAGTGTTTTCTTTTTTCATTTGCTCTGTAATGGGTTGAGTCATTTGGAGTTTGGCTCTTCTGAAAATGCTTGAATGTTTTTTTCTTTCATTTTCTGTGGAAGGAAACCCTTTTAGGATAGACCAGTAGATACATGATTTTTCACATCAGACTCAAATGAAGGCCTGTAATCAAAGATGGCTCACTAGTCAAGACAAGATATCAAGACACAGAAACATTTTATCTGATTAGCTTTTGTGACAGAGATGACGGAGCACCAAATAAAAGGCAAGTTTCAGACTAGATGTCAATGTTTCAACCAAGCACAGCTGTTTTCAGGACTTGTCTCCATTCAGATTATAAACCTAAAGATGTTTTTGTGTAAAATTGTATAATGTATACAGTATTTAGTCAGTCACTGTCAAGAAAGAAATGTCCTCAGTAGAGATGTAAAGGTATGAAAATTTCATATCACGGTTATTGTAACCAAAAATATGGTATCATTATTATAGCGGTATTGTTGCAATGTGCTCAAAGTGTTCAAAAAGTACTTATACACACACTGAAATCATTTAACAAAGTTTTATTTAGTTAAAATAATGTAAATTGAAGAATGATCAGAACCTGACCTCTTCACCTCTCTGGTTCCTTTCTCAACAATCCAGCCAGTCTTCTCCCCCTCTGATGCTGCTGTGGGGGTGTTTGTGGTGGAGGTGCAGCTGGTGCTTTGTGATTCTTCCCTCTCTCCCTTCCTGGAGACTTTTTCTGTGTTTTTTATAGACAGGGTTAGCATCTTCAATAAGTTTCCCCACTGCATCCTTGTAAAATTCAAAATACGACCTTCAGACTTTGTCCGTTTCAAGGGGAACAAATCTATGGTACAGTATCCATGCGGGCACCAACCACCATACTTTCGCTTTCAGAGGCCAAACATTGTAAACTGCACATGCGGGCCTGCGTGTGAGGGAATGCTGCTGCTTTGCCGAGGAACAGACACAAAGTGCTGGCTTTTCCAGGCAATGAGCATCATCATTGTGAGTTATTGACAAGGTGCGGTAATCAAACATGCAATTGTTTGAGGTAATTAAAATAGGAAATGGTAATACTAACCTTTGGACATTTTACCACGGTTTATCATTTTATCTATAACCGTTACATTCATAGTACTCGGTAATATCTGTAATTTTTTTGGAGCAAATGCTTAAAGAGTATGTGCATTCAATAACACAATACAGTAGCCCCATTCCAGCTGCTGTTTCAAGCCTTAATATATGCTCCTGTGACATTTTGTCTTCACTGTAAATGTTGCAGTGGCAGAATGGCGGGGGGGGAGTAAACAGACTAAGCAGGGGACAGCAGTGCTGTATGTGTGTCTGCCTTTGTGTATATGTGAAGCACATTCTGTCATGCTCCTGAGCTGTATTGCGCCATTGATTGACACAGATATTGTGTCCTTGTGGAATTAATGCAAATGTCTTGAAGTTTAATGATAGAGCTTTGCTGCTGTGTTTTTGCATAAATGCTCTGGGACAGGGGCTAATAAGAGACATTTTGAACACCTTTGCCTCTGGCTAGCATGGGGTGACAGTTGGTAAATGGACTTGAGCTTATACAGTAATTTTCTACTCTTTATGACTACTGGTTGAAGTTTCTATGCAAGTTGTCCATCAGTATTAGGTAACACATTCTAGCCCTTGCATACCCATTTACATGCCTCTGGTGCAGCAGTGGGAGCAACTTGGGGTTAACTGTTTTGCCCAAGGACTCATTGACATGTGACAGCCAGGGCTGGGCTCAAACCTCCAACCTTTTGATTACTGGTAGAGTGTGCTACTAGACTAAGCCAGACATCTCTACTCTCTGCTGAATGTGTATCTGTTTCCTGTACAAGCACCACTGCTTGTGTTTAAAGATTCTATAAAAGTGATGACAGAACTCCTGTTAATGGTATAAGATAAATTTGTTACAGAAAGAAGTTTAAAATCTGACTCATTAGTTAGATTTGCTCATACTTGCATGTAATTTGACAGCCCTTTTCCTGGGAGGGTTAAACAGACAGAAAAGATAGCATATATAAATATTAATGTGACTGTAGCAAAAAAGCAAAAGTCTCCATAGGGTATGGACTCTCTAGAGTCCCTGGATACCTACAAAGGTGTTAGTGTATGATGAGGTCTTTTCTCACTGTTGTTTGGGTGTGGTAGAGTTTGTTTGACTGATAGCTCCACAGCCCTGTGATTTTTTTTTTTTAGAACCTGTATTGATAGGAGGGCTTGTTAACCGCTTATCACTTCAACTGATCCTTAAAACTCTTAACATCTTAAACTCTCACCATAGCCCCATCTGTTTCAACCTCTCCAGGTCTAATCAGCCAGAGGAAATAAAAACACCTGTATTACTGTTCAGAGCCCTGATCTATGAGAAGGCAGAATACTTCACAAGTAAAGTAGATGGCATGAGTGCTTTACATAAAATAGGACTACTGAAAGGATGCAAAATAAACTGAAAATGAATAAATATGTAAAAACATGTTAAAGGTACAATAAAACAGGAAATTATGTGTAGAAACCAAAAATTAAAATGCGAAAACTTTTGATTAAACAAAATAAACTTCAGTCTACCAGGTATGTCTAGATTGTATTGACCTTTTTGTTTTTTACATAGTTTTCTCTGGGACTTAAGGTCTCTTTGGGAATGCAGACCAGGTCAGAGTACTATTTAGCTCCTTGAAGGGAGTCCCTGGAAAGAAAAAGTCCCCGAAACTTTTGGTTGAAAAGGGCCTTTAAGCTGATGATAGAGTGCTTTCTCTGGATAATGGGATTTTCAAAACTGTATAAAGATTACATTAAATGTAGCTAAGACCAAAATGAAAAGTTATTAAAAAACTAGTCTAGAATTAAAAAAACACTCAGATAACAGTCAAAATTGAGCACACTTTATCATAGAATCATAAAGTCAGTAGGTAAACAAGCCTGGTTCACAGAGAGGTTAACTGATGCTATTGTTAGCACTGTCGGCGCTGCTAGCCTTCAGATCTTGCTGCTGTGGTCGAGTGGTAACAGTGAGTATAATCTAACAAAACCTGCATACATGTCTATTTTTTAATCAAAACTCCATATTAGACGCTACTGATGCCATATATTTATCCCACAGCAACCATTCAATGTGCTTTGGATACATTGGGGTTTGTGCGCATTTTGGCATCGAGGCAGCAGCCATTTATAAAAGCTACAGTGTTCAAACTGAGCATTTGACTGGGGTTTTGGGCCTTCATTGATTAAATCAAATAATCAATCTTTATTTGTATAGCACCAATTCATAACAAGTGCTAAAACATATAGTTAACATATAGTTATAGTTTATCTGACTTGTTAATCTGGCGCAGGCTATTTAGCTATCTTACTTTAACTGTTTATCACGCTAACCAAGCAAATCCTTTGGAAGCACAAATAAGTTTTTAACCCAGTTCATGTTAATTTTAGGAGATTATTTTCATAATTCCCTGGTGTTGATAGAGAGCCCTTGGAAATATTTTGTTTGAAGAATTAATGAGCATTTTAATGAAGCCAAACCATTAATGAAAAATGGTTCTTAACAGCTTTGGTCTACCTTTAAAGAATGCCTTATTTTAGAGGTAGACAGGTTACATAACCAGACAATTTAAAACCTCACTGCTTAATTTTCCCTGCAGATCCAGAAACTTGATAATCTTATAACTCATCCCTGGAGATACTGTTGTCAGTGGAAACACACAAATCCTATCTGGTGCCCTTGGTTTATTTAATTTAATTGTTATTTCCCTGAGACCTCAGGGCCGCTCATCTCTTCTCCCTCACTTTTATTCTTGCAGAGAATCGTTCATCTCTCAAACAAACAGACCCCGTGAAGACCCCCTCGTGCACTGATATTCTCATCTTTAACCGTAGCCTTTCCCTTCTCACTTTCTCAGGCTGTGATAACAGCTCCAGTCTCACTCAGGAGCTAACAGCTTCCCTGTTACTGTTCTGCTCTGGTTCACAGACACATGGTTGATGTTGCGAGGATTAACTTTAGAGAATTTTTCATGAGAATGAGTAAATGTGATAGTACACCTCTGAATATTAGGAAAAACTCAGACTAAAAAGAATTAGCGTTGGTAGTGTTTATCATTTGCTACATTTGCAACACTCATTACGACTCATCTGTGTCAGAGAGAGTACTGAAGAATGGAATTAGCATAAAGATTAGGCTATAGCTAGTATCTGCTAGCATCTCTATTATTACTCAGAGCAATAATAGAGAAAGAGAGCATATTTGGTGCTCAGACTTCTGCTTGTGTTTCTGTTGGTGGCAGAGCAGGCTCACTGTCAGTGATAGTATTAGATTCCTCACTTTGAAGAGATGGTATATACTGTGCTGTCACAACAGAGCACATCTCTCCTGTCCTAGAATATAAGACTGTTGCACAACATGTCATGATTTCAGTACTTTCTGAGGAGGACTTTGCCTTTGTTGGGGTGAATTGTTGACTCAGTACAGCTGCAAAAAGTCATGCAGACTCCAATTTAAGGTTTAGTTCTCTACTGTAGGGCTGAGGTCAGACTACAAAATATTTTTGTCCATTACTACTGGCACTGTCTGAGATTTGACATTTACAGAGCCGTAAAATTATACTGTGAATTGACTGATAGACATGGTGGACCATATGGTGGTACTAGGCCAATAATCATGACTGTCCAAGGGTATGAACGCTTTATGATTACGCATTAGTGTATGCGAACACTTACTAAGTTTGTTAAAAAAAAATAGCTTGATGTTTTTTTTTGATACTTAAAGCTTTAAATTACATGATATTCATTGGTAACAGAAAGTACTAGTGGTTGTGATATAAAAAAAAACAGCCTATCATGACTTAAGGGCCAATATTCCACTTTTTCAACTTTTTTTCACCCTTCAGCGTGTTTACAAAGTCTTCTCCAGATGATAGGGCATTTCCATGACAAAGACAAAAAGTTTTTGGCATCTGGACTTCTCCATCTCCCCGTTTTTATGCCACCAGCATCAGTCATCTAAAATAAAAATATAAACCTAATTTAAGGAAAAGATCTCATTCCCTTGGCCCTGGCATCTAGTCCTACCAGTTTTGTTGTCAGTTTAAATCCACTGGTTCACGATAAAAAGTCCATTGCAGAACATGGATGGTAGAATGATACAGAGTTGATGATAACATGGCGCAGAGCACCACTGGTTTTACCAATCATTACTAAGTTGATCGGTAAACCAGTCAGAGCCGACCAGGCTGACATCGAGAAGAGAGCCTCAGTGAGGCAGGAGCTCTAACAGAGCATCTTAGACAGAGAAAGAATACCACCCTTTATGGGGTACTCTGTATATGAAAAGTAGGAACGTTTTTTTCTTTAGTGGGTCTGAACATACTGCATTAGTCACAAAAAATGAATAAATGACCCTGATTTGAGGAAAAATATGAGCTATTTAAAATGACTGAAAGTTGGGAAAGAGAAGCACCACTTAGCAGTGGGGGATCAAATACAAAGAGCATGTGCCGATGGGTTACAAAGAATACAGTGATGCGGAATAATATTTCCTAGCTGTTTTATTGTGGTTACGCTCAAAACAGCTTATATAACTATTAAAGAAAAGCCAAATGGGCTTGGGGAACTGCTGCTTTACAAATGTGTAGATGTCAAAAACAGGTGCTCCAAGGTTCCAAGAAAAAAAGAGAGGTCAGGCGTGTTCTTTTGCTGTGTGTTTAATGTTTCATAACCACAAAAATCCCAAGGCATACTGTTTTGCAAAAAATCAAAAAGCCCTTAATAAATGGGCTCCTAAATAGTTTTTTTCTGGTTATAACTTTTTTGAAACAAAGTGAAAAAACATTCTGACCTCTTTCCGTGAACTTTTATTCAAGTTAAGACCTGCACACAAATATCTAGGATTCAGTATGTTTGATGATACAGTTGTGCTCCTTCCTTCCCACTGTGTCTTTGTCTATGCTCCATGTTGCATCACAGCCTCACCTCCTGCTACTTGTTCAATTCGGGACTTGGCAGGTACATTTCACCTAGTCACTCTAACTTTTTATTTAAATGTATATGTTAAAGTGAGTGTCTGTTGCAGACAGACTGAAGGCGGAGAAGAGAGACAGCGTTGTCTCCTGTTGCTTAAAAGTTTTAAAGTCCTGACCCTCTGACAGACAAGATAACAAAAACTGAAAACCTTAAAATGTCCTTAACATCAAAAGTAGAAAATACAGACATAGTGCCAAATCACTGCATACATTTCTTGGTCATTTGAGCATGTGGACATTTGGCTCTATTGTTTTTGGTATACATTGGTTTTATAATATTTTTTTTAATTTTGTGTTTCATCCTTATGACAGTATGTCTTTTTCTAAAATGTGTTTAGCGACTCTATCTAATGTGTTGGTTGGAAATAAAAAGATAACTGTCGAGGATGTTATTTTATGTTTTGGGTTTTTTTGTATTCAAATATTATTGATATTTTCAAGAATAGTATTGAAATGTGAAATTCTGGTATCATAACAACTCTAGTAAAAGACAGAACCATTGGGAAGAAAGGGAAGCTGAGCTAATTGTCACCCAAAAGAAGAATGCAAACAAACATTCTGCGTTTACTCTACTGCAGTTTTACTATGTTATGATGAACGGAGCACTAGCTTAATGCTAATGCTAACTGTATTTACTCACTGAGGTGCTATTTCTCTGTTTCTAAGTCCCTCACATTGTCAAGGCAGGAAAAATGTTGTCAGAGCTTGGCAAACTCTCTCTGTAATGGTTCCATCACAGCACACTAACTTCATTCTGCTTTTACTTTGCCTTTTGGTTTGTTTATATTTGTGATGGTTGCATGTGCGGGGCGCTCGGGCATTACAGATGTGGCCTTTGCTACTGGTCATATGGTAGGTACATGAGATGAGGTTAGATGTTTTTGGAGGGTTCCCAAAACCCTTCAACTGTTGTATCAGGATGATCATTTAGAAAGCACAATCTTACCTTAGCATAAAATTAATTTTTAATTAGTAATAAGTGAATAAGCAGGTTTTGATTGTTTCTGTTTGTCATTTCACAGCTTTTACCGCTTTGTCTTGGAGTCTGATGTGAGTTTCTTAGCCAACGATACAGTCTCTCCTGGTCCAGTTGCTCACTTCACAGATCTCCCAGAGTCTCCTCTTCTCACCCTAAACATGATAACACCAGAAAGCTGGATGGTACAGGCCGTCAGCAGCCCCCATGACTTGGATAACATCCACCTGCAGGAGGTATTCTGCTCTGTCCTCAGCGGCCTCCAGCAGTCTTATCTTTCTCACCTCTTAATGAAGAGCTGAGGTGCTCTCTGTTAATCACTCCCCTGTTGATGTTTTTTTCTTCTCTGTAATTTTTCTCTCCAGGTGAGCGGGGCTGTTTCAGCGGAATATGAACTGGAGCACCTCTTGCTGGAGGGTCACTGCTTTGACCTGTCAACAGGGCAGCCTCCCCGTGGACTGCAGTTTACCCTGGGCATGAGTCGAGACCCGCTCATGTATGACACCATTGTCATGGCTAACCTGGTCAGCAACTTTTGCTATACTTTTACAGTCAATACTGGAGTAACCAAGACAGTATTTGTTTATTAGACAGCAATGCAGTCATTTAAAATAGAAGCTAATGGTGCATTTTTCTCCAAGTAAGGGGTGCACAGCCTCTCACAATTGGACCAAAACATACATCAATGGCTAATTCACTGGCTAAATGGAACTGTGCATGGATGCAGGTCGCCCATAGTACCATGGTCTCATAAGCTTCCACGTAATAACAATGCATTGTGAACTGACAAACAGGGACGCCAGATATTTCGTGACAGAATCATAATGAATGCCTTAAAGGGATAGTCCAGTATTTTTAAGTGTGTTTGTATAACGTTATTTTCAGTTGCAAATATGTTAGTGGATGAGTAAACAATCTGATTAAACAGCTCTTCCAGTGGAAACTAGAAAAGCACTCAGAAAGCGCAGACCTCCGCCAAGCAGCTTCGGTCCTCTTTGGTGGAAATGGTCCTATCTGGCAATGTTAAAGAATCCTTTAAAAAATTCCTGGATCCAGATGGTGATCCGGATCACCCCCAAAATTTAATCAGTTCTTCCATATCCCATTTCCGACAATTCCTGAATATTTCATCCTAATCCGTTCAGAACTTTTCAAATTATTTTGAACACAAACAAACAGACAGACAGAGAGACAGACAAAAACATAACCTCCTTGCGGAGGTAATTATACAGTCCAACAAAGTTGCCTAATAACAACATGAGGTTGCACATCTTACCTCATAGGTTCACCTTATTTCTTTATCCTGATCTGATATGAACATATTGACTGTTTCCTCTTAAACTGTGCTCCTCTTCTCTCTTTTATGCTCAGTAATTAGCAACTAAAAGATTAGTAGCTGGTGTGTACAGACTACTCTGGTGACAGTTAAATTAACATGTTTGTTTTGTTATTCCGCTCATATCTGTTACTCATCTTTATAAAGTCTGTGTTAGGACCTTGGCACAGCGCTGCTGCTGCTGCTGCCACTGCTGTGCTGTACAATGCTGCTCTTCCTCTTTGTTGAGGGAAATGCAACTTGTTAGGACACTACCGCACTACTTGATTATATAAAGAACTAAGTTACTGAAAAGTTATTTGACTCAGAAATTAACAATGATACCACAAAACTATTGGAACATGTAATTAAGCTATTAACAATGATATTTGTAGTAATGTTACTGCACATCATGGTTTGTCTTTATAGTGCGTGCCATACCAGCTTTGATAGCTTCTCACCTGCACTTTTGGAATCACTGGTCTTGCGTTTAACACTCCCAACATAACAAACAACAGCTCAAAATCCCACAAACCCTTTGTACAAAACAAAGTCTATCCTGAAACTCTAAGGTAGTATTCAGACCCACATAATTTGGGAGAGTTGTTCCGATACATGTGGATGTTTTCTGATTGGTACAGGTCATTTGAATATATATGAACAAAGCAATCAATCCCCATTTTGCTTGAAACAACTACGCCAAGCTCACCCGAAAGAGGTGGTATGAGCTCCCTTCCAATCAACCCCTAGAGCGGTTTGTTTGCAGTTCGTTTGCAGTTAGGATTTAGCTGACCCAGCAATGACACAAACAAGGTAATGAGTTAATTCATCACACTGCTGAAGGAGTAAAAGTTGCTGTTTTAGTAATAATAACTACATTACAGCTACCAGGCAACCAGGCTAATGACAGAATACTACTTAATAATAATGTTTTGGATATCACAGAGTCACTCTGCACAACATTCCCTATAAACAGCAACAGGTTAACATCACTCACCGTCTCTCAACAGGTCATCACAACACTCTGCAACACTGACTGATGCAAAAATTTGTTAAGATTCCCAGAATTATGTCCAGTTGTTTAAGCAGGAGAATGTATTTCTTTGCTGCATCGCTTACAGACACTTCTACGGTGTTAAGGTGTAATTAGTTACCCTGCTAGCTTGTGTACACTGTGGTGCTCTGTGGACACCAGCAACAGTAAAAGCCCCTCCTCTTAATGCACTGAGCTTGTTAACATTTATCCCAAGGCGTGTAACATTGATATATATTTTAATCTGTTTAATGTGGAACTGTAGACATTTGACCTCCTCTATGAAACAACAACCTGTTCTGTTGATAGCTTGCTAGCTTTCTTCCCATAATGCAAAGTCTGACTCATAGTCATAGCAACACTGGCTGTGACATCATGAAGTAAAGAAAGCCCTGCATTTTTGAATGGTCTGACCAGATTTTGCCCACCTAATAAAACTTCTATGTAAACATGAAATGGTCCAAAGTATATACGCAAGCTTGATGGGGGTTATTTTTTGCAAGTGAATCAGAACGAAGTGACCAAGCTATAGGTATGAAAAGTAGTGGTTTCATAGAAGTTGAAAGTGGTTAAAATAAGACACTCACCTCTGTTCAGTTTAATACATAAACATCAGTATTTAAAAGTTCAAAGATGAAATGAACCTTAAGGTGAAAGAAAAGTTTTACAGCCAGTCAAAAAAAGTTAAGTCCAGCAAATTAAGTAAGAATTCTCTTATTTTTATGCCTGTTAATCATTTGCTGAAGAAAAGAATGGAAGTAGATGCCACCAGGGGTTTATTTAAATGTATCATTTGTTTAAGTAGTAACTAATTGGATCAGGTTCCACTTAAGGTTTAACTTTAATTTAAAAAAAAAAAAACAAGGTAAGTAACTGAGGAATAATAAATTTAATTGGATCTAATCAAAAATGTTCATTGCACTACTAGGCATCTCTAGAAATTATAAACTTCTTTATTAATGTAGTTTGTGTTTTTATCCCAATAGGGATATTTTCAGCTGAAAGCCAACCCTGGTGCCTGGACTCTGAGACTACGTCAAGGAAGATCAGAGGACATCTACCAGATTCTCTCGTGAGTATCCCCAACAGTCATTGTAGTCATGTCTACCCCATACTGAGCCAATATTCCCATAATTTGGAAACAATCTCTAAAGTAACGATGCTAATTAAAGGGCTTCATCAGCAGCTCAGCATCAAGGCTGTATCCAGCTTCCTCTCAGTTTCATACCGGTGGCTATAAAACCCATCGCTATGGTAACACAGAGAGCTGCTGACATTGTAGCGGCTCAAGGTTTTGATGAGTGCAGGGAGTTGTGTTCACTACAGAGGGGAGAGAGACAAGTGGGAGGAGAGCGCTGCTATTAAAGAGAAGACAGAGTGAAAGGATGATTCAGCTGGTCACCTGCCACGCCGTCCACCTCAGACTGCAAAATATCTGCAGCAGAGCATGTTTTCGTTTGGTCTGTGTAGGTGTCAAAGGCTTCATAAACGAGACTGAGCGCGTTGGCGTCGTCTAATTTCCCAGGACAAATGGAAACTGTGTTGTGCTTTGGTTTGGGTGATTCATTTTTGAGCAAAGTGCAGTATTTCAGGCTTTATGTTCATTTAATTCTGCACTTTTTCTTTGATTAAATGCTCTGCAGTGCTTTTGTGTTTGATGTAGAAACTAATCAAATCTTTTTTGAAAATAAGTTACAGCATTTTGTATAAAAATCTGTGTAAGAAAGAAATAATTGGTTATCTCTTACTTTTGTAGTTTTTGCCCCAAAGATACAACATGTAGAGTTTTTTCTCGAAGATGTCTGTTTAAATAAACACACTAAACTTGTAGATAACACTCGAATACACGATTCAGGAATCAACTCAAATATCATGCATGATTTAATGCATAAAAATACATGAAATCATGGATGCATTTGAAAGATCAGTAATACAATGTAATGTTAAACCCCACTTCACTCATTGACACGTAAACCAAGGTGCCTTTTACATTATCATTAGTCATTATGATGATGTGTTCAAGAGAGATCAGTGTTCTTCTCTCTTTAAAGAGTCCATAATTTACATTAGTTTGCCACATAAATTTCATTTCAGTGACTACTAAACTATGTTCACAATACCTCATTAAAAAAAAACAATATTTTTCACTTACTGAGTACTCCTGATCCACCTGTATTCTAAGTCTGAGTGAGAAACTCTGTCGGGGCATTTGTCTCTTTAAGCCCCCCTTCCCCACATGGGCCTAATGTATTCTGATTGGTTTACCATTCAGCTCTGAAGTGATTGGTCTGCCATGTTTTCATTGTGTTTTCAGCTCTGCATTCTGTAGGTTGATGCTTTGCACTCGGCTTTCTACCTCGAACCAATAGGCTTAAATGGCCAATGATACAATGGTAGGAGGACACACTGGTCTATTTGGGGGTGCCAGTGAAACAAACTGTTTTAGGCAGCTACTGGCACTGTACACAGGGGGAGAGGGAGAAGAGCTGATGACCTGAACTTTTTGTCTTGAGCATAGAGGTACTCTTTCTCTCTGAGGAGAAACGTAAGACACACTGAAGGGTCATATAAAACTAGGAAAAGAATAATATGGACTTTTAAGGGTCAAAGATATGTTTAAATCATCAAGAATTAATACTGAAGTAATGATGATAACAACACTTGGTATTCAGCAGTTTGATCAGTTTAAACATCATGAGTAACTCAGGGCCCATAAATCAAACACCTTTGTTGATACATGAAATAGGGTACGGAGTCAGGCGTAAGATACCGCTAATACACGTTCGTCACTTCCATTTGATTATGAAAACACGCATGAATTAACGCTTTTTCATAAATTCTGGGCATTTGTGCTAGAAAGGATTTATCTATTTATTTTATTTATAGATAAAGCTCATATATCCTTAAATATGTATTTCCAATTATTTCCAGTTTTAAAACTCATAAAACATGAATTGTTATAGTTGTAGCAGGGTGTGTTTTAATGTGATGGATGTGTCAGACTTTTATGAATGCTCTTATTTGCATTTAAAGGTGCACTTAAACTTGATAGTTGCAGAAACAACTTCATTCAGACAAAATAAGTCCGATAGAAAGGCTGATATTAAAAATCATAGCATTAAAATAGTTTGTATAAACCGCTCACAAGATCTATGTTTATATTATTTTGCTTGTTTTTGTTGGGGCATTGTGTCTGTGTTTAACAGAAGGGAAATTATGTCTAAACATTATGGTTATAAACGTTAGTATTTGGTGTTAACTGAAGCCTGTAGCCTACTAATCTAAAGCCAGAATAAAATAACAACAGTGATAACAGGCAGTGAAAAAGCCGACAACTTGAGGTAATTTATTGGTGGTATTTGCTGAACAGCTGAGATTAATCTTGCTGATGTAAATAAAAGTTCGCAAGAAAGTGTTCATTCATTTCTAAGGGATGTCATCTATTAAGGAGAATATACTGCTGACACAAAACAGCCTCTAAGACCCTGTGCTCCTCCTCATCCTCCAAGTTTTCTCACCTTTGTGAACATCACACCATAAAAACTGTATATCCCAGAGGACTGTGCACCTACTAGGAGGTCGGTGTAAGCCATCATTGAAGTTATCTCAACCGGTGCAACACCTCAAGTGTTAGCAGAGTATAAACTCTGTTGTAAGTAAGAACTTACCTCTCAACATGGCTTTGCCTGAACGTACTCTTTGCCTGTAGCTGAGATTGAAAGGTCCCATTTGGTGGTCTGTTGGACTGATTACATCATGTCTTGAGTGTCTATTAAAAAAGGATTTAACTTTTTTTTTCCTTTCCATGTCTTGCCTCAGTCCCAAGTCCATCACAAGCAGATAGACACCATTCTTTCATCTGTGTCCAGTTACAAGAAAGAGACGGCCAAAGTTCACCCCCCGCTAGTTAGCTTAGCTCAAACACTGGGAATCAACGGGTATAGCTAGCCTGTCTCTGCCTACAGTCATCAGATTAACTCTTCAGCAACTCTAAACGCTCCTGTGTGCTTTTTGTGACCCGTTTTTTTACTGCGTTATGTTAAGTGATCTTCTGCTATCATCATATTATCTTCTTCTACTCGTAAACAGAGGCTTAGTTTTGGTGACCTACTTTTGTGGTGGTTTAAGCTAGACATGTGATGTTCGCAAATGAGTCAAGTCTTTTAAATGGCTCTTTTAAGCGAACGATGAGAACCAATTTGCAGTTGTGAGAGAGCTGTTCGTTTGCGAGCCATTCTTAAATTCAAATTGCCTGTAAATTTAAGAAGATAACGTAACAATGAGGTAAAAAAAAAAAAACGAGTCACAACAATCTGTCTTTGATAAGCAGGAAACACATATGTAGGCAGACTTTGTATAGCCATTACATCACAAACCCCAGGAAGTAAAGAAAATGAAGGGTTTTAGAGGTATTTTCTTTAAAGAGGTAAAACGCATTTCTTCTTGAACTGAGAGTTAAATAAAAGGTAAAATGTTCTTCTGCTCACTGAGTCCCTTCCAACTAAATTAAAAGCAAAGAAAAATGATTTTCAGGACATTCAGGGCAAGTCGGAATAACTTTTTTCTGAGAACTCAGATTTTAGCCAAATTTTACTGTTTTTTTCCAGATTTCTTGTTTTTTTCTAAATAAAATTATAAAAAAAATGTTGGTATGAGGGTGAAGAGGACTGACAGGAAAACCAAGAAGGAGTCGTACAACTTTGCAAGTGACAACAATTATTTAGTAAATGCCCTGAAACATAGTCATAGTTGGAACATTTTTAATAAGATTGTTCTGTTACTTTGAAATGCACACAGGAAGTGTTACCACACCTTACATTCAGGGCAGTATTCACAGACAGGATGTATACCAGGTACAGTAAATCAGTTTCTGCAGAAAGAGGTTCTCAATGCCCACTAAATCCTGAAGCTCTATCTGCTCTTCTTTGTCCTTAGTAGTTTTATGCTCTCAGAAATGTCCTAAAATATTTAAACATTTCCATAAACATGAGTGTGATAAACCTCAAGTGCCCTATGAACATAAGTGTAGTCAATCATGAGTCTGGCTGTGCCATCCCTGCCATCTTTTCTTACTGCAATAAACCAAGAGTCGCCTGATGACTGAATTTACATACTGTGTGTCTAAATCCCGGGTATATTTATTGGTTTGCAGCTGTAGTACACTGTACCAGTTTGTCTCTACAACCACAGATATTGTCCTCTCCAGCTCTCCTCACATAAGATTTAGGACACATACAGCCCTCGGTTCCTTTGGAATCATATCAGACAACCAAGATTTATTCCCCAATCCTCCAGGTGAAGCAAAGAGGTGATGTCATTTTTCACCTTGGCAGTGTCATTATTCTTGTGGTTAGCGGCACTCTGCTCCGGTTAGGTGGCCGATCAGAGGCTATAGGGGGAGTGTCCGCACTCTCTGCTCCCAGAACCTGCTTTTTCCTCTTGCAGCCTGTGTTGCCGCTGTGCCTGGCCCTGACAGCGATGAATGAGACGGCCCACTCTCCTCTCTCCTCAGAGCGAGGATACGGATTGATCTCTAGTGCTTTCTAACACAAGCCCTAAAGGCTGAGTTGCATCGGTGACAGCAGAGTGGGGAGAACACAAGCAGAATTTGAGCATTGGGGGGGGGCACTTTGGGCCCACTAAGGAGGGGGCATTTATCATAGTGATAAGGTTAGGGGGGTTTTGCCTTTAGTAAGCACACGGGTCGTAATGGCTTGCTGTGCTTCTTAGCCTATTGCTCATCCATTCCTGTAGTTTGCTCTCGGGTGCTTCACCAGCGTACCCTGCAGATGCCGCCTGCCAAAAACACATTCTCCATCGGACAAATCAGTCCTAAAACAATTACAGTGAAAGGCCAGTGTTACACAATCAATACTGTACTGACTTTGTCATTTAAATGTACCAGTTTATGCAGCATGGCTGGGAAGAAGCAAAGGGGGGGAAAGAGAGAGGTGATTCTTAATGATGATTGAGGGTAATGAATTTGTCGGCAGCTGTCCCAGTCTCCACTTTTCTCTAGAGGCATTGGTCGGTCTATTAGCTGCTGCCTCTCTCATTATTGGAAACTAGGGCTGGGCTATATGGACCAGAAATCATATTTAGTCATTTTTAGCCAAACAATTGTTCATAATAGAGCTGGACAATATATTGTTTTAACATCCCAATGACAACATACACACTAGTCACATCACAGGACATACAATGTCGGTCATGTTGCTCAAAGCATGTCACGTTGCCGTTTGTGTTTTGTTTGATGAGCACATCTAGCTGCCAAGGCATTTCTGATATTCTTAGACAAGTTATCAACAAAAATGTGGGAAACTAACCAATCCCTTAAAAAATTCCCAGATCTTCATCTAGATTCGGATCACCAAAATCTTAGCACTTTTTCCATGTGCCATTCAAGGAGGAAGTGACCAACATTTCCTGGAAATTTAATCAAAATCCATTCATAACTTTTTGAGTTATTTTGCTAACGGAAAAACAGACAGATAAACTCCAGTAAGAACATAACCACCCTGATGAAGGTAATATATCACCATCAGCAGGCTAACACAGAGAACAGACCACAGTTCATGGCAATTTTGGGTGGATTCCTGTATTCAAGATGTACCTGTAAAATGATGACTTAAAGTTGATTTTTCTAAACTTTAACTTTCTTTTAATCATAATAAAGAAACACTTTAATAATTAAAGATAAACTTTAATAATGACTAAGAGCCACAAGTTGATTTGTAAAGTCTGTGAAAAAAAATCATGCGGCAAAACTCTCTTTCTCTTTGTTTGCATATGTGTGTGTATCGCGGATGTCAGAGGGCAGTGGTGTGTAAACGAAGACTGAGTTTGTTAACGGAAAACTCATTGAAAGATCAGGTTTGAATGCTGCACATAAAATGAGAGTATGTATTTGGAAAATTCCCTTAAAAATCACAAGATATGTCGCAGGAGTAAAGAAAAAATTGCAGTGTATTTTTTCCAACATCATTCTGCCCTAGTTCATAATACAAAATTCAATATTTTTTCAGAAATAAAGTAATAAATGGTCATCACAATACCAGAATGATACACTTTCAAAGAATTCTAATAAAGAGCTAATGATACTAATTCATGTTTAGTAACCAGCAAAAAACTAAAAGTCATAGAAATTAAAGTCACGGATACCAAAAACTGGGCAATTGTTCTGTATAAGTCATAAATTCCACAATGTTGAAAATGTACAAAAACATTAGCAACATTTCTTTTAAAAAAATCTTTATTAGATTAACAATAGAACCTTTTATAGTAATAGTACTCAATAGTACCTTTTCCCCACATGTAGTCTGCCACTGCTTTACAGCACACCCTGGACAGCAGTGTCCAGTGGCTACATCCCTCCTTCAAGCAACTTCTTCTATGAAGTGTCTTCCTCATGGGTAGATTTAGACCCTAGTAGAAGTGATAAAGTACCCTTCAATGTACCTTAAATTATTCTTATAACCTCTAATACACTGATTACACTTGTATTTATTTATGGTGTCAAACTGTTAATACCCTTAAATGTCCTATGTTTCAAAATGATTACTAACAAACACTGAGGATTACTCCAATCCACCAGTTATTTCCAAATGTTTCCAGTGAACTTTTGCTGTTCAGAATGTGCACAAAGGTTTGTCAGTAATTAAATAAAATTTAAAATGAAGTAATATACAAGACAAAAATGAATTAATATTCAACAAAACACAAAATGTAAAAGTTATCAGAATAAAAAACCTTGTTAATTATTTTTTGACCATTTTTTTACATATGAAGGGAGTTTAGCAGCATGATTAGAATTTAAGATAAAATGTTTCAAGTGAGACATTTTATAATATCTAAACTAAGATTTTCAGATTATACATAGTTAAAGTTTATGATGTATAAACTAGCCAATGTATACACACTATTTACCCATAACTTGTAATTTTTTTTCATTGATTTATCTTGAAGCTTGATGCATTTTCCTGCCCTAGAGGAGGCCACACATCAGTTTTATTTTTATAACATTGTTTCTCTTAAATGTGAGCCATTTTTACCGATTTTCAGATAGTGGACTTCAGCATATGGTCAAAACTGTTTTCAGACTTGTAGGTTCCATAAGAGCTACAGTAAATATATAAGAGCATTTAAGAAAACGGTCAAATAGCTGTTTGCTGCTTTTAACAGTGATTAATGTGCAGACTCTGGTAATGTCTAAAAACATCCATTCAAGTCTCAGCTTTGACTGTGATTAGTCGCTAAATGCTGTGCTCCATATTCTTCAGTTTCCTGGTTAAAAGCTGTTTGTTTATATCATATCTCACTGCCCCTGCCGGCCCACCTGTCATTCAACACTTACATCTGCCTACTCACACTCAGACACATCTCAGATTTATCTCCAGGCAGGTCTTACCAGTAAATGTGAAAATCAAGGTCGGAATAGTTAATTGCCAAAGAATATAACACAATTTGATTTAAAGGTATGTGGGAACAAAAAGCTTGCGTGTAAAAACATCAAGAAAAACTACATTTTTCAGTTTTTTATGGCTGGTTGATTTTCTGTCCTGTGAAAATGTACCAGAGATTTTGAGTTCCAAATAGTCCGATAAATCTGGTCAACTTTGCTCATGAATTATGTGCTGAGGATCTTTTTTTAACGCATTTAAACTGTTAGCCTTGATGCTCAATTCATCTCTAACGCTTATATCTATTTCTAGTCTAGCATCATTTCCCATGACTAATTAAATGTGGCCTGCACTAGTTTAGCACATGAACCAGTCACTGTCCTCAGCTGTCCAGCATGTACAAAGGAACAACAACAAAGTCTCACCAACATGGCAATACCTGCTTCTAGCCTTGCCTGACTGGGAATAGAGTAAAGAAGTAATGCCTTTGAGATGCACTTCACAACGAAAAAAATGTCAAGGTCTTCGTGGAAGGGCCAGGTGATGGAGCCTCAAAGAGACATAAAGTCAAAGCATCAAGACGTGGCTGTTCCACCTAGAGATGAAGACACGCTACAACTTTCTCAGTCTTAACAGATTTTTAAAAGACTTGGAGTACAGTACAGATTTGTTTTCAGCAGATTTTTGTATGAGGACTGAGGAGGGATCACAGACTACATGATTTGTAACTAAAGCCTACTTAACACATCAAACTTTCATGCTGACTCTTTCAATGGGGACAGTTCAAACAGGAAACAAACGTAGGACTTGGTGTCGGTGATGCAGCAATATGTTGTTTGCCTCTAAAGCTGTGTTCTGTGTTCCACCCTCTGTTTTCTATTGGCTGTTGGCACATTGTTTGCAGTAGGGTCAGTAATCAGTTCACACTACTCGACTGCATCCAGATTTGGCTAAAAAAATTCAAACATATTTCTTTGACTGTGACTGAGGTCTGGTCGGGTCTGTTCCCCTCACACACTTGTGGCCATGCTGACCGTCCCCAACTAGTGCAAACTTTGCCCGACTGGGAATCATGAGTAAAATCTGGCAAAAAATCCTGAAGTATCCTCAGCTTAAGGTCACTCAACAAAGTGACTTTTATCTGATTTGATCCGAATCTGTTTTTTTTATGATTTATAGTTTATTGATTTTTCAATTAACAATACCAACAGGCTGTGACAACATACCAACACACACAATGAAACAAAAAATTAAGTATTACACATTAAAGCATGAATAATGTAACAAATTGTATATAAAAAGGGGATATCTCAGCTACAACTTAACATTGATGCACAGACAGCTTAAATAATGCTTCTTCTTTCACAAAAACGCTATTCTACAATGCTTCTCAGTTATTCGGACTCTTATGTAGTTCTCATTTTTTTATTACATGATCTGGTAACATCAGAGGACATTAAAAAGAGTGGTAATTCCCCCATTTTGAATTGTAGCCCTCTGCTTTATTTGATCCAAATCTGTTTTAAAAAGATCACATTTTAGAGGACTTGTGTTGCTCAAACTGTAACAAAAAATCAGCTCTGTGTGGGACGAAAAAAAAGGTTTTGGTCTCTGTGTGAAGGTAATCTTTTTAGGCTTTATTGTAGGGAGACTAACTTATAAGGGCAGACATAAAATGTGATGAATGCTGCTAATGCTCCTGGCCACAATAATTTAAAATGATCAATTTTATGCTGTTTCAGTTTCTGACAGCCTCACCTTCTCTCTTCTTATCAGGCACGATGGCACTGATTCCCCTGCAGACGCTGGAGATGTCGTTGTGGTACTGAACAGTTTCCACAGTAAGATCATCAAAGTCAGGGTGAGTGTGTTTCTTCAGCATTCATTATTTTAGACTTATAATTTAACCAAAAAGTCTTTAATAAAGACTAAAATTATCTCCAGGTAAAAACTTGACAATCTATAATGAAATCACCCGATTAAAATGAGTGCGTTGTGTCCTCTCTGTCTCTGTAGGTACAAAAGAAGGCAGATATGATCAATGAAGATCTTTTAAGTGAAACTGGTGAAAGCAAAGGCATATGGGACTCCATAGCAAGGTGTGTAATGTATTCTAAGATAGCATTTTCTTTGATTCAGATGTTTTTGAAATCCCCCAAGTGACTGACAGAAACAACTATGAGCTCACTGATTGGCCAGTTGTCTTATCCTCCTCCTGTTTGTCAATTATCCACTGTGATTTTTAGGAGATCTAATACCTCCCCTCGACCCAGACTGCGATATTATGCTGTAAGATCTAGTCTTGCAAAAAATATGTGCTTCTGTAGGTATGTGTGTGCGTTCATTTGTGTGTCATTTCCCCACAACACTTCCTAACTGTGTGATCCTGTCTTCTCACTCAATGCTTGCTGTGTGAAGTGTTTGGAGCAATTTTGAGATAAGGTAGGCAGTGTCGCTGAAACCCATTTAACACCTGAAACTTTCGTCATACTCATTAGCATGCAGTGTTTATTGGTTGCTTCTAATTTGTTGCCTTACTCTACTAAGTTTTTTTAAATGGTTGATATTTTTTTCATGAAATTATTACATGATATGGTAATTTATCTGACTTTAAGTATGTTACACAGTACCATTTCATGTTTTTCTGCATTTATTCATTTGTCGTATTTTTATTTTTTCTTGTAGAAAACAGCAACTCTTAGGTAGTGTTGAGGCCTTTGTGCACATAAACTCTCCAACTACTTTATTAGGGACATCTTGCTTGTACTGGATTGGACCCCTTTTGCTTTCACAACTACCTTAGTTTAATGTGTGCTGTTTATATTTCTCAGAGATTTTAGCTCATGTTGAAATGATAGCATCAAACAGTTTCTGCAGATTTGTTTGCTGCACATCAATGACGCAAATCTCTCTTTTCACCACATCCCAAAACTGCTCTATTGAATTGAGGTCTGGTGACTGTAGAGGCCACTTGAGTACAGTGAACTCATTGTCGTGCTCAAGAAATAAGTTTTAGATGATTTGTGTTTTGTGGTGTGTATTTTCCTGCTTGGGGCACCTATTTGAAGGTGGGTACGCTATTCCGAAACAATTCTCAGGCAGACTGGCATTTAAATGAAGTTCAGTTGCTACCAAGGTGCCTAAAGTGCATCAAGAAATATCTCCCACACCATTACGTTAGTGTTCACAACACTGAATAAACAATAAGCTACCTGTATTGAGTGCAGACTTTCATAACAGCTTCTGTTGGGCTCATGCTCTGCCACACTTGTAGATTTCTGCTCTGTGTGAAAGAGGGATTTCAAGTGGTTCCTCTGTCTAATCAGAATGCTTCCTGGACACTTGTTATTGAGTTGTTTTTTTTCGTTTGTCCCACTGGGAGGCAGACCAAGTGGAGGCTAAAGGGATGGCAAATCCCCTCATGCTTTTTAATTTTTTTTTAGAAGAACCTGACCATTGTTAATAACAATAACATTCATTTGTTTCAAGTTTCAATATATATGTTCATCTTATAATGACTACATACCTCAAAAGTGCAGACCCTCTGTAGGATATCTCAGCATAGACATTATGTAGACCTTGATCAGTGATTTGCATTGGTTTGAAAATAAAGACATCTATTGGGCATACTGCTTTATTTGTAACCACACATTGCTGTGAGGGATTTGTTGTAAAGGAACAAACTGAAGCTTGTGTATTGATCTCGCACCTCTTAGGAATTAGTGAGGTGAATCCATGCATCAGCAAGCATCAGTGCGTCTAAGTGACAGAGTTAGAACAAAGTGTGGCGTCTCTGAAGAGAGATTTTTTCTCTATGAGACAATAGTGAGTGAAAATAGAGTTCTGTCCTTTCATGTGTACATGCTTCCCTCAGTGCAAGTGTCCTCGCTTGCTCTCTTCTGTATCCTTGGCCGGGAGAGGATGATAAATAAAAGGCCTTTTAGACACTCTTCTAAACTTGGGAGACTTTGAGGTCTGAATGTTTTAGTTCTGATCCAGAAGCCAGAACATACAGGCCACACAGAATGTCTCTTAAAGTAGGCATTGTAGAGGATGAAAAGCCTTGTTGTTACAGTGCTACTTTAAGCTCAAGTGCCCTCCACCATGTTATTTATAACATAGAAGTGTGACCTAAGCTTCCCAAATGAGTGTGAAGCTATCCTGGTCCTGGAAGATGTGTTTTTGTTTGACTCGCCACCAATTTTAAATATTGTTATTTTACATTGCATTCTTCTTTTCATATTGTGCAGTCGTGTTATTCACAAATTGCAGAGAGTGCCGTAAAGAAAAGGAAAAAAGCTATGCCTTCAAAAATAGATGATTGTTGAAAAATCTTAAAAGCTGCACTGTTGAAAACAAAAACTCAAGTAGTCATATTAATCTTTGATAATACCTCAGCCATTAAATGTAAGCTGGCCATTGTTTGCCCAGGTGGACCACAATCTCGATTATAATACAGGGCTCAGTCGAAATTAGATTACCTGTCTCTGTTAGAGGAAATACGGTATGCTCTATACATCAGCATTGGCCTATTGGTCTCTTAGCGTGCACACATTGCACACAAATGATGTTTTCCTCTCCATACAGATGTTAGAGAAGATATCTGCTCAATCCAAATAGAGCAAAACAGGGCATAATAGCGTCCAGCTAGTTGGTCCGATGCTCAAAATTTATCCAGAGCTTTGTTGGTCTTTCCAGAGGTCCAGCTTATCTCAAGTGAGTCAGCCAAATGGGCTCTCACCTGCCCCTTTAAAGCCGCTTATCTGGGGCGGCCCACTGAGGTGCTGGAGGCCCTTTGTAACGTCCAGCTTAGTCATGGCATTCATTCAGTATCCCCAGACGCTACAGATGTGCGGTGACTCCCCAGAAGCAAACCGCTCAACTGGAGAGGGCAGTGATGAGATTTGAGGACGAGTGCTGGGAGAGAAATACACTAAATGTTTTAAGAGGGACTGACTTTGCTAGAAAAGAAAAAGCCACGCAGAGTACTGGGCCTTTGAGGGTTTGGTATACGGATGTGACTTGCTTACTAGTCAGTCTGTTGTTTGTGTGTAGTTGGTTTTTAGAGGACATGTGGAGAGGAACCATACCCCTACTTTCTCTCCGTGGTGTCTTGGTGAAGCCTCGAGGCAGTGGCTGTGATTGAGTGTGGGAGAGACACTCTTTCCCTCATCAGCAGTCTATTAAAGACAAGGACACACAGTTTGACTGCAGACACATCCAGCCTCCAGCGGAAGTCCTGATTTCTGTCTGCTAAATGTGCCTTGCATCATGAGCTATTGCTTTTCTGCTGTGGGGGTTTGTTTCTGCTGAGTTCAAAAATGTGGAGAGTGTGCTGGTATCTGGAGAGAGTCCCCAGAGACAGTGCACTTACTGAGGGGCGGAGCATTCGGTGCTTGACCACACAGGGATTTGTGTATATGGTTACTTGTCTGATGTATTTCCCCCTCTATCCTTTCAGTGTCCATGTCAGTTGTGTGGTTAAGCCAGCAAAACTGTCACCTTAGAGCCCCTGTGGAGAGTGTTTTAGCTGATTTTAATAAAGGACGTAACGTAATACAGGCATCTCTTTAATGGATAGGCCAACATTTTCTTTGTTTTCATGTCTTGCCTCAGTCCCGAGTCCATGACAAGCAGATAGACACTATTCTTTCTTATAACTGTGTGTCTAGTAACAAGTAAAGATGGCCAGAGCTTGCCCACTGCTAGTTAGCTTAGCTCAAACACTGGGAGTCAACAGGTATAGCTAGCCTGCCTCTACCTAATTTGCATTTAAGAATACCCGTTGACTCCCAGTGTTTGAGCTCAGCTAACTAGCAGTGGGCAAGCTCTGGCCGCCTCTTGTTACTGGGCGCACGGTTGAAAGAATGGTGTCTATCTGCTTGTCAAGGATTCGGGAATGAGTCAAGACGTGAAAACAAAGAAAATGTTGTCTTATCCCTTTCAGGATGCTTTTTTTATATGATATTATAGGTCTATCAATTGTTGTGCTATATAGCCGCCCGCCACTAGCTTGGACTGTAACTGCGTAGTGTAGTGAGGATCTTGTAGCATCTAGTAGTATGAAGTAGTTTGGCAGTATTTTGAGGTACAATTTAAAGCTAATAGTCTATGTTGACTGAAAATAAGAATATATTTTTGTTTTTTAATCATTAATACATTGTTTTTATATCAGAGTTTTAGAGTTTTCTTGAGTTAACTTCTTTAAATTTATTACACTTTTTCTTAGACAAAACACAAATTGAAGAGAAGCCAATTTATCATAAATTCAAAGTTCAAATTAGTACATAATTATGAATATATGAAAGAAAATGTTAACATTCAAACCCCTTAATTGGCAACATATCATTGGAGATACAGACAGTAAATTGAAATTAATGTACATGTTTTGTAAAAAAATAAGCAATTAATTATTTTTTCAAAATATTTATACATGTGCCCATTCAAGAGTAATGTCAACAATAGCTGTCTAGTCCTTTCTCAGCTCATGTAACTTTTACACCTATGACCAACTGAACTCTGGTGCCTTTGGAAACAAACTGAGGCCCTGTCCACATGGAGATGAAAAAATTTCGTATTGACAGACAGACACCAAAACCAGAGAAGAAGGCATGGAGCATACACATCATGAGAAATGTCAACAAACACTAGCATATGCTGTTCCCCATGTCCTCTTGTATACTTAATGGAGGCACAAAACTGTCAGGCAAAAGTTCTAAGTATTTTAGATGTTGCTTTTAGGTGTCAAACTAAGCCAAGAAACTGCATTCTTGTACTTTGTTTAACTTTGTCATGGCTATGATTCTTAAAAAAATCATACCGCTGGCCAGTTTCCCAGCAGTTTTGTTACCTAGACTTTGACAAACTATTGGATGGCAACCAGTCTAGGGTGTGCCCTGGCTCTTTTCACCCAGTAACAGGTGGGCTAGACTCCAGCAGCCCTGCTTCCCCAAAAGGGGTCAAGCGGTTTAGAAAATGGATGGACTTAACCTACTATTGATCAATCCCCTTTTTATAATGTTGTACTGAAAATGTTGTGCAGCCAGTTGGCCCTTTATGATGTTGAGAAGCAGTGTATCAAACTCCAGGCTGCATGAACAGTATGCCTGAAACCCCTTTAACCCAGTTTTAGATGTACTTTGGAGACAGAAAGCAAACACAAGTTTTTGTGAAATAATTACAGAGCACAGACTGTAGCTTAAATTGCTCATCTTTAAAGGCATCATTAATTTCAAGGGGCAAATTCAGGTTATTCAGCAAAGTATACATCTGCCCAGATGATGTCTTTTGCTGGGATGTTGGGTTTTTTTTTTCAGACAGACAATACTAAGCTACATTCTGCTCAAGTTTTACCAGCATGGCTCCGCAGTAATGGGTTGTAGACCACCCGCAGACCTGTCTCCCCTTGAAAACCGTATGTTGCATTTTAAAGTGCAAGATATGGCAACAGACACTCAAACAGTTGACAACTTAAGGTGTGCATCAAACAAGAATGGGGAAGAATCACGCTTTTGATGCTTCAGCAATTAGTGTCTCCAGTCCGCAGGTGCTTACAGAATTTTTAGAAAAGGTAGTTAAACACAGTGGCAAACATGCTCCTGTGCCGGATTTTTTGGAACAATTGCAAGCATCAAATACAGAATAGGTTTATATTTGAAAAAAAAAATCATTTTTATTAATGTCAATGTGAAACACGTATCTATGCTTTGTTAATTCACATTTTCTTCTAACTTTCTGGGAAATTGGGTTTGTCTTTTTGCTCCTGGAGCAGCAATTCTACGTGCTCCTATTTAAATCATTAGAGTGTATCCCTGGTGAGCTGTTAAGTGGTTTAATACCATGAATCTGTTCTGATTCCACGTTTTATGGACTCCTAAGACTTATGCGGGAATGTTCTGTAAAAAGCTGCTTCAATATTTTATCTGTATCCGTTTCACCTAAGTGATTGTTCAAGTTCTCAAGAGGAGTCCATATCAAACTAAAGCTTTCCAGAACGCTGCCACTTCTTTTATAATTGCTTCATTTCAGTAAAACAAAGTAATGCATGGTTTGTTTGAGATGTTCTCTGCTGGCTAAGTCAATGGTTTCACCTTTCTCTGTTAAGACAGCCTGGTGTAGTCCTGATGTTCTGTTAGTATACAGTATGATGATCAAAACTGAGAAGACTCATTGGTTTCATTGTTATCACAGCATCACAGGAGGAGGATCCAAAAAGTATGAAGGAGAGAAGAAGAAAGAGGATGTTCTCAACATATTTTCAGTCGCATCAGGCCATCTGTATGAACGCTTTCTAAGGTGGGTCACTCTAAATTTACAAAACATTGAAGACATCAGTTCACCTCACATTTCATCCAGGCTTCATCCTCACAATCATCATTTATGCTTCTGTCTTTTTCAGAATAATGATGCTGTCAGTCCTTCGGCACACAAAGACTCCTGTTAAGTTCTGGTTCCTCAAGAATTACCTCTCGCCATCCTTCAAGGTATGACAGCACTCCTCTTAATTCCATACAAATATTTTTTTTAGTCAATCAGATATACAACTTTATTATTTATATAGCGCTTTTAAAACAACCTCAGAGAGCCAAAGTGTTATAAAGGTAAACAAGTAAGAGAATATGAAATAAAATTAAATATGCACAAGTATAAAGGAACAAAACTTGTCACAGAATACCAAACATATTCTGAATGTATGATCAAAATATTTGGTGATTTATAGTTAATCCAAATGAAAAAGGATGCCAAAAGTTTTCACTTTATACAGTACCACTAACAACATTTGTCTTGCTTTACTAATTGGCCAATAAGATTTTTACTTGTCCATCTGCATCTCTGTCTATAATTAAACTGCTTTTCCTGCTATTTATATTTGTGCCACATTGCCCTGATCATAAATAATGTTTACCAAAGCCATACAAACAAATCAACACGAGCATTCTGCTGAGCATGGTAAAGCAAACTGGAACCTTTTGTGATTTATATCAACAAAGAGGTGTTTTTTCATTACTGTATCAGTGTTCATTTGGCAATGATTTTAGGTTTAGACTTACAATATATACACACTGAATGCATGATGGTTGCTGCCCCTGTCTGCTCCAGCTCACTATGGCAGTGCTTTGAAACCAGCTGTACACGCGGTATGTTTCAGCAGAATCTCACCATACGGCCCAGTCTCTCCTCGTGAATTTTACCACAAAAAAGGCCTTAAAGGATATATATATCTTTTGTTTGCTTGTCTTTGTATGTCCAAGACTGTTGGAGGGGCTAATAGCAAATAAAATGTTTAGGACGAATAACAAAGATGTTTCTCACTTGTTACTTTATTTATTATACACTTCTCTGGAAAATATAAGAAAAAAGAAAGCTGTACAAACTAAAGGAGTTTCACCACAGAAGTGCCAACAGGACTTCTACTTTGTAAAGTACAAACAGAAAGTGTAACAGAAAAATTGTTCACTTTTTGTTCTTTTCTTTTTGGCCAAGATACACAAGTGGCTTGTTGTATAAGTAGAGCCATCCCCTGTTCTGTAGATTCTTGGGGTTCATGCCAGCAGTCTGAAAGCCATAACTTAATAACACGGACCCTTGAAGGAAAACTTACATGCACCACAACCATCATGTGGCTAAAATGCATTGTTTTGTTAAATAAAGTTTAAGCCTAGTTTCAGAAAATGTAAATCCAAAACATTTTAGTTCCTCATATTTTAGTCAGTTCCATCAGACGTTTTCTTCCTCTGAAACTGATCTTATTGGCCAAACTGTAAATCGAAAATAGATGCATTTCACTAATGTTAATGCAGTACAGACACTTACCGTAAATCATCTAAAAATTTTATTATGAAGTATTAACAAACCATGAATGAATGGCTTGCCTTTGTTGGAGTATTATCCTTGTGAGTTTTATTTATATCAATATCCTTGATACTTCTTCACAAACAAGTCTTTGTTAATACCATCATTTAAACTACTTAAAATTATTGCTTAAATAAACAAGACAATTCATTTATAACAGAACGTATGCTCCCATTTTAATATTATGAGAAAACAAATACATTCTCCTCAAACCAACTGAAATTCTATGGATTTTGAATGACTGACCGCCCACTCATAACATTTAGTCTCATCTTGTTTGTTTGGAGAAATAGTAAATATGAATTAAGACAGTCTTTTTTTCCAATTTTTTTTTCATTAGTTATGTTCTCTATTAAGTCATCGCCAAAATGCAGGCGACCAGTGTTTTGGTTATTTTTTGTTGATGAAATCAGCACTGCTTAGTAATTTAGTATAAATGCAGGATTTTTTTTTTTTATTAGTTTTAATTTTTTCTGATATCAGTTGTAATCTCTAGAGTGAAATACAATGCCTGTAAGGTTTGTCACAGGGGATTGCTACCAAAATTCCATACTGACTTGGCATGAGTTCCTACTTGACAGAACAACACAGAATTCAGGGCTTCATTTGGGTACCATTACAAAAAGTCAGAGCCAATGATGATGGATGCTGAATCTTTCTGTTGTCTCTGCTCATTGAGCTGCCAAGTACTGCCTTTTGGTAAAGAAATTGTTGTTACGGGTAAAAGACACATTATCACACAGGCAGTAACAAATATCAACATTATTAATTTAATTTTTTCATTCAACTATTTTTTGTTCAATCATTTATGCACTGGTAGGCTTTTAAAAGTATTGATTTAGCACTGATAAAGGAAAATCCACACAATACCTGACCCTAGCTGTCACTTTGACATATTTCTTAACTTAAACACAATTCTAGAAGAAGTTCAATACATCTGTGCTTGTTTCAGATTGTTGAGGAGGTGTATGGATAAAAAGTAAATGTAGTCAAAGCATTCCAACTATGCCTGTCTTTCAAAAGCATTCCAGGACACTGTAGGATTCAGATAAGAATAAATGAAATATTTGAATTAAAAACAGTTATTTACAGTTTATAGATATTTCATACAAGCATTGTATGCACTTGGATGTCTTTGTTTTTAAAATCAATACAAAGTTGTTGTTTTTTTTTATCATGGCTACAAAAATAAATAATATAGCACACAATAAAGGGTATTCATATGTTTGATAACCAAACAATGCAATCAAACTCTAGCGCATTGTTTGAACATCCAAATGCAGTGTTTGGGCACTAAAACATGTCATCATACTTGTGCAGTTTGGTCAGTAGTTCAGTCTTTCACTTGTGCCAGCATTTGGTTAAAATCATGAGAGAGGATCTGAGTCTTTTTAAAGCTTTGGTATTTTTAATTTCACAAATTGCTGCAAAAACAGATTGTTCTGTTTCAGAATATGCAGCATTTAGAAGTTTCAAATCATCATTATTTCAAACAACTCCAGAGCCTGTAGCACATCACCAAACATAAGCAACAATAATGTTCACAATCCTTATCCTTCTATGTGCTCCCCAGGTGGAAACAGAGGTATAATATGTCCTCCTGTAATTGGTTCATTTGACCCCTCCTGTTTATTGTTGCTGTGTTTAGGAGACCATCTCTCACATGGCAGAGGCGTACGACTTTCAGTATGAGCTGGTTCAGTACAAGTGGCCTCGGTGGCTCCACCAGCAGACTGAGAAGCAGCGTATTATCTGGGGATACAAGATCCTCTTCCTGGATGTTCTGTTCCCTCTTGCTGTGGACAAGATCATCTTTGTGGATGCCGACCAGGTGAGAGTCAAACTACAGTGACACAGAGGGGAGCTTTGTGTAAGTGTGAAACTGAAAATGAGAATCGTCTGTATCTGTCTCGGAAACGGTGTGAAAACTTGATGAGATCCTGGAGTGTTCTCAGTCCTGTCCGTGCTCACAGATGTTCTCTCCCTCCCACAGATTGTTCGGGCAGATCTGAAGGAGTTGAGAGATTTAGATCTTGAGGGGGCCCCTTATGGGTACACGCCCTTCTGTGATAGCCGCAGAGAGATGGAGGGCTATCGCTTCTGGAAAACTGGCTACTGGGCCTCACATCTGGGACACAGGAGATATCACATCAGGTTTGTTTATTCCGTGTAAAGCTCTAGTAATGAAAAACACTGAACTTCACATGAATGACACACTGTGACTTAAAAAAGGAGCTTGACCATCAGTGTATACTCTGACTTATTCTTTTTTGCTATTTTTAAAGGGCCCATATTTTTCTGCTTTTCTGCAGTTTAACATGGATCCCTGATGTCTTCATGAAACGTTAGTGACATGATTTGGTCTTAAAAGCCTATAAATAAAGCACAGCTGCATTCTTTGCATGCTCACATTGCCCCTCTGTTCAGAACGGCTGGTTTTGAGGGTGGTCTCCTTCATATGCTAATAAGCCAGTGCAGAGCATGCCGGTTACCAGATAACAGTGAAGCTCATTTCCCCCCAACATCACAGGCTAACATACAACATGCTAACCTGGGCTTAGTCACCGCAGTGGGACAGCCGCAACTTAGCCTACCTTCCGGGCTAACTTTAGCAGAAACTGAGGGGTAATGGGGTGGTTTAAAGACTGATTATATTCAGCCAACTGTTAAACTTCTCTTGAACACACAAGAACCGCAAATTCATGCCAGTTACCAGATAACAGCTTGTTCCCCCAAACATCACAGGCTAACGCACAACATGCTAACCTGGGCTTATGCTGCGTTCCATTTACATCGGAACTGGGTAGAGGGAAGTGGGTACGACGTCATCTCCGAGTTATCAGCGGACCAGTTACAAAGCCAGAAAAAACGTGCCGATCTACCAGGCTATTGTTAGCTGTTGTGTTAGCCGTTGTTAGCACGCCCTGCGTTGTAGTTCACAAATACCACATGAAGAATGTAAATAACAGTATGGCAGCATTTCTATAAATATAATTTGAAAATACTATGTATATCGCTGATGCAGTGCGACAAACACTACTCATAAGTGCTAATAAATGGAATATTACAGGAGCTTAATAACTGTTTACACTGGGGGCAGCCATCTTAAATTGTAAACTCGGGGGTGGTGGGGATCCCCCAAGTTCCCAGTAGGAAATTCCAACCTCAGGGGGCGTTCAAGTTGAAATTTCCCACTCGGAACTCGGAAATCCCAACTTCTCTGTACAACTGGAACGCACCAATAGTCACAGCAGTGGGACAGCTGCAACTTAGCCTAGCTTCCGGGCTAACGTTAGCAGAAACGGAGGGGTAATGGGGTGAGTAAAGGACTGACTATATTCAGCCAACTGTTAAACTCTTCTTGTCTAATGTAGGAATGTTCATACTTTGAAGTTTATCCTTCAGACTTTCAACAAGTAATGTGAACATTGATGAACATGTGAAGTTACTTCTGGTTCACTTCCCCCTGCTGTTAGCATTAGCTCGTAGCAATGAGCAAAATAAATACTACACGACATTAAAATACTCACATTTCCATCATCAGGTTTGGTGACAGATTGTTGGCACTGAGCCCGGATACAGGAAAAGTCTAGTGCCCAGTCCTGTGTTGAACTGACTGAAGTTGGAGAAGCAGTTGGAAATGAAGTGATTAGCACACACCCACAGCCAACTGTAGCTGACTCATTACCTTCAAAAATAAAATGAATCCACTGGGCCCTTTTGTCCTCCTAGGCTGGTAGCCTATATGTGAAGATACACTGCCTGGCCAAAAAAAAAAGTCGCCACCTGGATTTAACTAAGCAAATAGGTACGAGCCTCCTATTGGATAATTACTACATGGGCGATTATCTTTCAGCTGGCAGCAAGTTATTTAACCCCAACTGGTGCAATGAGTTGCTTCTCATTTCCTAAACAACCATGTCGAAAGACGCATCCGGTGGTCATGGAAAAGATGTTCGTCTGTTTGAGAAGGGTCAAATCATTGGCATGCATCAAGTAGAGAAAACATCTAGAGAGATTGCAGAAACTACTAAAATTGGGTTGAGAACTGTCCAACGCATTATTAAAAACTGGAAGGATAGTGGGGACCCATCGTCTTTGAGGAAGAAATGTGGCTGGAAAAAAATCCTGAATGATCGTGATCAGCGATCACTTAAACGTTTGGTGAGATCAAATAGAAGAAAAGCAACAGTAGAACTCAGGGGTATGTTTAATAGTGAAAGTAAGAGCATTTCCACACACACAATGCGAAGGGAACTCAAGGGATTGGGACTGAACAGCTGTGAAGCCTGAAGAAAACCACTAATCAGTAAGGCTTACCGGAGAAAAAGGCTTCAATTTGCTAGGGAGCGTAAAGATTGGACTCTGGAGGACTGGAAGAAGGTCATGTGGTCTGATGAGTCCAGATTTACCCTGTTCCAGAGTGATGGGCGCATCAGGGTAAGAAGAGAGGCAGGTGAAGTGATGCACCCATCATGCCTAGTGCCTACTGTACAAGCCTGTGGGGGCAGTGCTATGATCTGGGGTTGCTGCAATTGGTCAGGTCTAGGTTCAGCAACAGTATGTGCTCAAAGAATGAGGTCAGCTGACTACCTGAATGTACTGAATGACCAGGTTATTCTATCAATGGATTTTTTTCTTCCCTAATTGCACAGGCATTTTCCAGGATGACAATGCCAGGATTCATTGGGCTCAAAAGCATGAGACATCATTTTCACACATGGATTGTCCACCACAGAGTCCAGACCTTAACCCCATTGAGAATCTTTGGGATGTGCTGGAGAAGGCTTTGCGCAGCGGTCAGACTCTCCCGTCATCAATGCAAGATCTTGGTGAAAAATTAATGCAACACTGGATGGAAATAAATCTTGTGACATTGCAGAAGCTTATCGAAACAATGCCACAGCGAATGCGTGCCGTAATCAAAGCTAAAGGCGGTCCAACGAAATATTAGAGTGTATGACCTTTTTTTTGGTGGTGACTTTTTTTTGGCCAGGCAGTGTATATGTGGCTGTTTACAGCCAACAACCGAGCAGTGGCAGGTTTTGGGTCTCGACATGGTGTACTGCAATCTCTCGTTAAGAATGTAAACAATATGGCGGCACTTCGCACAGAAATTTCTCTAGATAGGGGGTGGGGATACTCAGGTAGATGTAGGCTTATGCAAATGAAAAAAATCATGTTACATTACAGAATATCCACAAACTCAACAGCTCACCAAATACCATGAGTTTACATTTATGCAGCCTGTTAAATACAGGTTTTGTTGTCTAGTCTCAAATTTTGTGGGCTGGGAGGAAGGCCAAATACCCAAAAATGTGTTCAAAAGCCTTAAAAAAGTGTTTTTTGCATAATATGGGACCTTTAATGCTTTTAAATTCCGCCATGTGATAGGTAGATCATCTAAGCTCTGCCAGAGTAGCCCACATTTTTCCATTAAGTGATAGATTTGATTGTTATTGACATCAGCCAATCAAACTGCATTTCCTCAGTTCTTCTATACAACCCCCACCCACCTTTAGTGCTCTCTCATTGTGTGTCTGTAGAGTTGATTGCCTACATCAGATGTATCTCATTAGGTTGTTGCAGAACAATGACAGATCATTCAGAAAAAAATAACTATTGCCAGAAAGGGTTTGTACCATTTTTCTTTTCTTATTCTCCATATCAGTTCAGATTTATTGTTCGGAATTTTATTCTCTGTTCATCGATTTTCTTTTCTTTATCCTACTTTAGCAGATTTTATTACACATTTGGTGTTTGGCTATCTCATTTTACCACATTATTATTATTTAAAAAAATATATTTACTTATTTAATTTTCCCTGTAGTATTTTTTTATCTAATTTTCTTATCATGGTTTTTTATCGTCATTTAAGTCTTAGCTCCTGTGTTTCCTCATTTTTAGCTCAAGATAGTGTTTCCTCAGTCCTCTAATTCTGTTTTCTGTTAGAATCTCCTCTTAATGCCTTTGTGTGTGTATGTGATTGAGCGTGTGTGTCATATGATCGCGAGGGTGGGTGGGGTCTTGTACTTTCGTTAATTTTTGTTGTTATGAATGGACTTTTTTCTGACTGTTAAATCAAAGGTAACACATTCCTTTGACAGAGATGGTTTTAAATGTTGCTGCACCAGTTGATTTAGCCCTTGTCCTTTGATGAAAATGTTTTTTAGTTGAGGAACATTTCAGTCATTTTTACCCTGAGTGGTTTTATGGGTGCCATCACTCTTAGATTGTTTGGAGAGTTGCTCAGACACATGTGGGCATCTCTCTTTTGGCTTGTTTTCTTTAAAAATATATAAACATATCAATTACTTAATGTTTCATGGACAAACTAAAAGTGCTCAGAAGGCACAAACCTAGGTCAAGGTGTTTCTGGCATTGTCTGTTAGTTGTCAAAAGAAATGTAAAAAAACTGCCTTATCTCGCACAATAAATCCTTAAAAAAATCCTGGATCTGCATTTGGATTTGGATCACCACAAAAATCAAATCACTTCTTCTTTGTGTCATGACTAATATTCCCCGAATAGTCCATCAAAATCTGTTTATGACTTTCTGAGGTGTCCTGTTCACAACCAACAAAAAAACATACTAACAGACTAACAAGTGCCGACAAAAACATAATCTCCTTGGTTGTAGGAATAAATAATGAACAGAAGTATGTAATAAAAGTCCTTCCTTGGCCAAAGGACTATTTTCAAACAGAATTTTTTTCAACCCAATTAGCAACGTAGAGGCTACCCCAATGTTGCTTTCATGGCATTCAAAACAATGGAAGACAAAAAACATGTATTTTTACTTGTATAAGTCTTACCTCACAGGGATAGGTCATGGATCTGATGTGAAAGAAGATACTTGCACAAAAAATTTTAGTCTCCCCTCAGTCATGGGCCCTTGGAATCGTCCTACCTTACTCCCCCTCGCGGCACCTCTGCTGATAACATAATAACATGTAACTCAGACAACATGGGCAGGCTACAGTTAGCTTGTTAAAATTTGCTGTCCGTCAGCGTATGCTCTGTTTGACGTTCTTCTTCAATCCACACAGGCGTGTACTCACACATGCTCCTGTTCTCAGCCTGCAGCACACACTCGCCTCTCCTCTCTGCTGCTTGTATTTTGAGTAAAACTGAACTTTCATGAACTCTCCAGCACCATCACTGTTATTGTAGTCATATTTCATGTAGTTTACAAACCTAGATATATATACCTTTTGTTTGAGTTTTTATAGTCAGTGGTTTATTTTCAGCTCTTTTTTGTTTTGTCTTCCTCTTGTATAAAAAGGTTATTGACAAGATTTTGGCATGCTTTTTCAACTAAGTAAACACAGAACAGTGGAGGACTGTGTTCAATGCTGAAAAAGTACAACGCTTTACTACAAAAGACCCAAATCAACATTTTGGGGAAAATCAACCACTCCCCTAATAAGTGCTCCAAACTCCTTGAAATATTACAATCCAGAATAATTCACGATCAGAGTAACAATCACGAAGATCATTACTTTGTGTGTGCCCTATTTGGGAGTTGAGAAGATTTAAAAATGACAACGTAAGAACTCCATTTTGTTTTGCTGTATATAGCTGAATTGAGCAGTATTTTTGTTCATTCCCTTCAAAGAGGTTGTGTTTTTGCCAATGCATGCTTGTCTGTTTGTCTGTTTTCCTTTCTGCTTATGTGCAAAACACTTCAAAAAGTTCTCTTTAGATTTGATCAGGGCTGCAGCTATCGATTCTTTTTGTAATCAAGTATTCTATCGATTCTTTTTGTCGATTAATTGAGTGATCGGATAGCGGATACATTGCGCACACTGCAATTTTTTACATTGAATCACTCCAGCTTTAAGCATCAGTAACATATAAAACAGAAAATAAGCCAGGTCTTTTAAATGAACAATTAATTATTTCTTTTCTTGAACATTTTGAACACAAACGGGATCCCAAAATCAAAATACATTTTTTTTCTACTGGTAAAAAGTAGTTCCAACATGAAACTGCTCCCAACAAGGTAGACAGATTATTTTGAGCAATCAGGTCGTGATTTTTAGAATGAGTCACTGGTTTAGAATTTTTCAAACGTATTTTTGGTGCTTAGAGCATCACAGAACTTTTGCCATTTGTACCAGAGAGAAGGCTGACATCACTACAGCTGATATCTCAAAAGTGGACAGCCCATACATACAGTAAAAACCTAACTGGATAGACAGGCCCTTTAGTTATAATGATAACTGTCTCTGCAGTGAGCACTAAACCAGTCACAACTAATCAAATAATATTGATATTTACCCATGTGCAATGGTGAAAATATTTTTGAACTTTTAAATCTGTTTTATTTACAATGTTCTTGCAGTTTTATTTTTGCTCTTGTTCACATCTTACCTTTTTGTATGTTTTCTAGTTTGGTTATTTTTATATTATTATTTTATTATTATTATTGGCTTTTATTCATGGTTATCTATTTTGCTTTATTTTTGCCTATACTGCTGTAACGATGCTAATTTCCATATTGAGGATCTAATTTATCTTATTTTATTACTAGGTCCAAATAATATCATACTTGGATACTAAGATAAGTCAACTAGCTAATGTGCATTTATTTACTATATGAAAGGATGCCCTTGCTTACTCTACTCACTGTAAGCATTTTCTGTTCTATTTCTGTTCTACTCACTGCAGTCAAATTAAAAGGAAAGTCATTGGATGTGAAAAGTATGTGCACATAGTACCTATCCAAGCAGCCACTGCATTGATTTACGTTCTGAACCAGCCTTTACTCAGAGCCATAATCAAAGTACGTTATTTACTAGACTTAACCTCAGTTATTGATCGCATAAACTCCTTCTGCTGATGTATCCTGAGCATCATCTTGTTGTGTCCTCTGCGGATTAAATGCATAGACCGGATGTTTACCGTTGAGGTGCTGCAGCATTGACAACGTGCTATTATGCTAAGCTAACTCCGTTTTACAGTAGACACACTGCACTGTGTTTTCTCTTCCTCTCAACTTGTAGTGATCCCACACTTTGCATACGTTCTGCCATTTCTTCTGCGGACTCTCTTCTTTCTGTCCCTCTATTTTCTCTTCCTGCATGACTTTACAATCCACGCCACACATCTACGTTACAGTGGTGCAGCAGAGGAAGCAAGCACATTGCGCCACAAAAATTACCCTAAGTGCCAAATACCATGTGCTGTATAGTGGTCCAGATTTAAACGAATCCGCGAGGCACATAATTTGCCTCAGGAATTTTTTGTAATCAAATTACCCAGATTATCAAAGGAATCGTTTCAGCCCTAATGTTGATGAAGTTTCAGAAAGCGTTGGTCATGGAAAAAAAAAACAAGTGATTAGATTTTGGTGATCCCACTGAAAGACATTTTTAAAGGAGTCATTAACACTTCCAGATAGGGCTGTTTTTGACATTTTTGCTAATAACTGAGCCAATAATCAGTTATGCCTTGGTGAAGGTTTGTGCTCTCTTGGCACTTCTAGTCCTCGTATCAGATCTCATAGACTGCGGACACAAGGCAAAGTTTAACCTCTCAAGAGTTTCTTTAATTTCACTTCAGTCAGGCAGCTAAAGTAAACTGACATTTTGATTTCAGGGTAGAAAACCACTATCGGTTTAAGGAGTTAATATCAAAGTCATTTTGCTGAACAATTCTCTCACCACTTCCTTCCTCTTTGGTCTGCATGCTTTGTAAATCAAGGATGTCAGACTCATATCAGAGATAGTTAGCAGAGATGACAACAGAAGGGTAAAAAATGTATTCATGGTAGACATGGGGCAAAAATGGTCCAAACTGTAGCTTCATTTTTGACAGACAGATGCAAACTGCTCAACATTTAGTATGTAGAAACACTGGCAACTTGCAGATGTATCCATTTATGCAGCATGCCATTGGATATCAAGACAGGAGTAACGTGTTTGACATTGTTGCCTCTGAAAGCTTAACCCTTAAAAGATCCTTAAAAAACTTACACATTTGATCCTTCGGACCAAATCAGTCCCCTTCCTAAAAAGTGCTGTAAAAATATTATTTATTAATATCTTTTTCCACTTTAAACGACTTAAACTTTTAAAACTACTTGAGCCTGAAATATTCATATCAGGTTTTAATTATATTATTCTTTTATCTGTGGAATTGTGTAAAGAATCTTAACGAGAAAAACTGTGTTTTGAAGTTAAATCCTTTCCAGATATCTAGTGTGCTCTAGGTTAGATATTTCCCTCAGATTTTCTTTTAAATTCAGCCATAAAGGGATTTTTTTTTTTTAGAAGTTTTGTATTCGTGGACCCACAGTGATAAATACATAAATGGTGAGTTTTTTCTAAATCAGGTTTTCCATAATGAAAACAGCAGTGATGTCATTGGACCTCCATTCTGACTCTTAGAGAAAGGGACAACTTTCTGTAGGTCTATTGACCAACCAGATGTGCCAAATTTCTTCTTCTCTTGTTTTCTTGAGAAAAGTGTCCAATCAGGAGCTTCCAAAAGTCAATAAGAGAAAAGATGGCTACTTATCAGATCCCAAAAGAGTTAAAAAGTAAATGCGGTTAATGTGATGTGGCCAATTGTAACATTGGAGACAGAAAATGATTTTAAGACTGGCACAAATAAAAATGTCTATTAAAAATGTCTGAAGGAATGAGTTTAAATTTGAAATTAGCTTTCATCTCAACTTTATTTGCATTCTTTTATTTCTTTAATCCTTGTTTTCAAGGCTTGACATAACCATATTCAGACATGACAAAAGACTTCTTCATCATTGATCTGTATGGGTTTTTAGAGAGATTTAAATTTTGTTGTAATTTTTTTATTCTGTCTGTATGATTATGTAACCCTTGAGACATCAATTTGGCATCATTGCAGCATAATTAAACCCACAGTCCAGGCTGCCCTGACAAAAAAAGATGCCTTTAACTTGACTGTGCTTGTAAGGGTTGATGTTTTACGTGCATTATTACAAAAAATTCCAGGCGGTCTATAATTAGCAGAAAATGGCTCAGACTTTCAAGGGTTAAGTAAGCCAGCTTTTACCCACACGGAATATTTGTAGGAAATGATAAAGGAGTCTTTGAAGAAGTAAGCAGAATCAGTAACTACATTGGTATCAGTAAAATCATTTAAATTTCCATCCCCATCCTGGCTGTTTGGCTTCTGCCCCTTTATCTGCATATTTGAGAAAGAAATATTTGTGTTTCTTGAGGGCTCTTGACATTCACCTCTCTCTGCCTGTGAGAGTTAATTGTGTGCCCGGTCAGTGGCTGAACAGAGAGGGAGCAGAAGTTTTCCACTTTACCTCTGGCCAATGAGGACAGTTAGAAAGTCAGACACTGTGGTGGTTTGAATGGATGCCAGTGTGCTGCTGAGCTCTGGCAGGACAAAAAGCAGCAAGAGTGAATGATCCACATCAGTGAATCCAGATAAATATGATGTGGTGGTTCTCCTCTGGCAGAACAACAGCTAATACGTGAAGCTTCAAAGTCCACTGAGCCTAGTTTATTAATATGCCGCGTTAGAGGCTATTATCAGAATGTGCCCTGTGGATTCACCGTTATTGCATCGTTATTTTAGTTCTATTAAGATATTCCTCTGAGCTCTCCTGTCCAGAGGATGGTTTACTCTTACTCACTTTCTCTGCCCCCCCTTCCCTACAGCGCTCTGTATGTCGTAGATTTAAAGAAGTTTCGGAAGATTGCGGCAGGAGACAGATTACGAGGCCAGTACCAAGCCTTGAGCCAAGATCCCAACAGTCTGTCCAACCTGGACCAGGTATGACAATTAAAAAGGCTGTGTCCTCTGAGTTCCACTTAAATAAATAAATATTGTCAAAATGTCTTAATATTTATGTATTTTTTTATCCTCTTAGGATCTTCCTAACAACATGATCCATCAGGTGGCCATCAAGTCTCTCCCTCAGGAGTGGCTGTGGTGTGAAACGTGGTGTGACGACCTCTCCAAAGGCACAGCCAAAACTATAGACCTGGTGAGTCTGGAAACCAGAGTATAGGTCCCGCTGGTATAGGATATGCAGTCTATTTTGATGGATCAACCAGTTTAAACTGTCTTCATGTGTGATATTTCACATAAAATGATCACTTTGTAAGTTGCTGTGTGGCTCTTTATAGAATCATCTAGAATCATTAAGTTTACAGTGCTGCACGCCGCCATTATGGTGGTCGAACTCTCAGTCTGCAGCAGGGATGGGCAGCTTTGGTTACCAAGAGGGCCACATTTATATCAGCCTTATTACCCAGTTTTCACAATTTGAAGGGCACCAAATGGAATAAAAATATGATGTGTAGCTGTCACAAGAAGTCACTTTATGAATAGTTTAATATTTAAACTCAAATGCAATAATAAATAATTTATCTACAGAATTTAACACAGAATTGATGACAGTTTCAGCTACTTTTTGATGCATGTAACACAGCATTGACTGGCTATCAAAGTGTATTTTACTAACATTTGTATTTCTGTTCTGATAAATGCATAAAAGAAAGTCTCTAAGCAACAGTACAGAAAATGTTCTTGGAAATGTTTCTTTTTAATGCTATCATAGCAGGTTTTGTCAGGTTTTCTTCATGTACAGAAATTTTTCAAATTATATTTTGAATTTGCCGGTGGGCCACATTAAGTCAGGACAAGGGCTGCATATAGCCCCCGGGCCGCCAGTTGCCCAACCCTTGTAACAGTAACAGATGTGAGGTAAGAACCCACAGCCAGCGACCAATTTACTACAAGTCTTATGGTATTGCTGTGAAGTTCTTGGAGGTGCAGGTCACTCTTTCCTTTTCATCCGCCAAGCTGTATACAATTTTTTAGTCGGTTGTTGCATGTACATGGATTCATGATAACAGCACAATGGAGACAAAAAATAACTCAGAAATAAAAGAACTGCTTTGATCAGTAACTGTAATACTAGTACTGCTTTTGATACTGAAACATGAATTTAAGTGCAGTAATGTATTACAAACTAAGAGTACTCCGAGAGCACATCCTCCACCAAGGCATTTCCAGTGTTGTTGGGCAAGTTATTGTCAAAAATATGGGAAATTTTCATATCTTACAATGTTAACAAACCTTTTAAAAGTTCTTAGATCGAGATTTAAATAATTACCTAAATCTTATCACATCTTTGTACTATGAACAACATGCCTTGAAAATTTCATCCAAATCTGTTCATCAATTTTTCAGTTATCCTTTTCACAGTCAAACAAACACAGGTATGACACTGGTTAGCTACAGAGCCCATGTGAAAATTTTGAGTTTTAAATGCTCTTTATTGCGTTCAAAGTGATAGGACACTTCTACGCACAAGACAAAAGTCTGTGTCACCAGGGCTTCTCCCTCCCCCCATCTTTGCAACGCCAGCAACTGCCTAAAACGTCTCGTGCCCCCAACCCTCCCAAATAGACCTACCAGTGTGACATCCTGCCATTTTTTTTAATAGTATTTGGTTCGGGATAGGAAGTCCACTGCAGAGCATAGAGGTTAGGATTGCTGCATAGCTGTAAGTCATTCAGAGCAGACTAGGCTTACATGGGGAAGGGGTCAAAAAATGAGCTCTTTCAATGCAGCATTATTATTTTTTTGTTCAGGAGGGAAAGCTACCTGTTGGACAATCATTGATATGTTTTTATGCTTCAGAATTAGAGAAAATGCTAGTAATCCAGTCATATAAAAAAAAAAATCCATGAAAAATGAGTCTGCATTTGGCTTTTTTCTCCAGATTGCATCTTTATTCAAAGAAATACCTTAACAAATAAAGACAGGAATAAGCATGACAAAGGATAACAAGCTACATTGTGTTGGTTGTCCTGCTTTTGTTATTCAGTCTCTAACGGTATTTTTTAACATTTTTTGTCAGTTTTTCTCACCACATTACTTCACTCCGACTTTAGGGTGGGGCAATCATTTTAAATCTCAAAATTATGTCTTGCTTTTCCCAAATCTGTAACATGCTTCTGCTGTTCATGTCAAGTCCAATGCGGAGTAGCACCCTCTGCTGGTTAAAAAAGAGTGTTTCAATAATTATATTTGTCTGTTTAGATTAAAGGGATATGCCAACTTTATTTTCTTTTTGTGTCTTGCCTCACTCCCGAGTCCATGACAAGCAGATAGACGCCATTCTTTTGGCTCTGCCTGCAAGAAAGAGACGGGCAAAGCTCACCCCCTGCTAATTAGCTTAGCTCAAACACTGGGACTCAATGGGTGTTGTTAGCCTGCCTCTGCCTACAGTCATCAGATAAATTCTTTAGCAACTCTAAACGGTCCTGTGTGCTTGTTGTGACTCATCTTTTGCCACCACAGAAGTGCTTGTTGACCTACTTACAAGCACGACCCCGGTGGTTTGCGCATGCGCCCTGCAGTTTAGTTTTGTATGAATTCCTTTCAAAAATTACATAAAGTGCTAATCTTAGTAGTAGGTCAACAAGCACTTCTGTGGTGGCAAAAAATGAGAAACAACAAGGACAGAGGACCATTTAAAGTCTCTGAAGAGTTTATCTGATGACTGTAGGCAGAGACAGGCTAACAACACCCACTGAGTCCCAGTGCTTGAGCTAAGCTAATTAGCGGTGGGTGAGCTTTGCCCGTCTCTTTCTTGCAGGCAGAGCCAAAAGAATGGCGTCTATCTGCTTGTCATGGACTCGGGAGTGAGGCAAGACACAAAAAGAAAATAAAGTTGGCATATCCCTTTAATCTAAACATGTGTATTTAGAAATAAGAGGAGGAGCTAAATATGATAAATGAAACTACTGAATAATTGATCATTTTATCTCACTACTGTTTTCAATAAGTCTGCTTTGTCTTCCTATCTATAATCCCTCTTTTCTGCTTTAAGTAATGATGATAGCTGAACCATGCTTTGATTTTTTGCTCTGATAGTAAACTGTAGCTGCTGCTGCGCAGAGAAGCATCCTATTCTTAGACGTTAATGTCCATAAGCTTCTTGGCATTTAGGAGACCACTGTGGAGCTCTCCTGCAGTCTCCTAAACTAATTTGGAGAATTACTGGCCTGCCTCCAGCAGACTGGACGAGGAAGCATTGTCTTGTTGCGGTTTAGGACACCCACTTGGTAATTCAGACACAAGGCACGGGCTAATGTCCTTTTAACAGAATTGGAAATCAAATTAGGTTCAAGTGGCTGCCACAGACAGTGCTGGGAACGGCATTAAGACTTGTTGGGAGAAAGCAGCGTTGGTGGTGTGACTGATGTGTTTTGTCTTCTCTCTTTTATGCTGCAGTGTAATAACCCAAAGACCAAGGAGCCCAAGCTCACTGCTGCTGCCAGGATAGTGCCTGAATGGGTGGAGTATGACAACGAGATAAAACGGCTGCTGAGAAAAGTCCAGGAGCAGGACGACGCAGAAACACACAAACAGACTCTGCCTCCCTCAAAAGACAAGAAAGGTTTGTATCTATCAGGCAGAGGAGGAAAGAGTGTGAGGATGTAGTACACTAGTAAAAGTATAGTTACTCTGATAGAATTACACTCAAGTACAAGAAAAAGTAGCCCCCTATCAATCTACTCAGCAAAAAGATGTTAGCCCTTTCAATGTGTCTGCACTTGAGCTCGAGGGAGATGACTCAGCAAGTTGTTCATTTTGTTATATCGTTGCTGTCAGGCCTAAACCTCTTATCTCCATTTATTATGGTTTTTTTTTAATAAAACAGTGCTATTGTTGTCTTATTTTTTATCGTGTATATTTTATATCATATGCAGCTCACTCTGGAATTTATCGTCGCTGCTGGGCACAAACTTTTCAGAAGATGGAAAAAACAATGCTCTTTCACTGAGTGAATGTATTTTCTATTATCCTGGTTACAAATTATTTTTTTGGTACTTTGATTTGGTGAAAGGGTCATTAGAGGAGGGAGAGGTGGGAGCGGGACAACAGCAGGAAATGACTGCTTATACAGAGACTAGCATAGATGCTAACAGCTTTAGCAGCAGTTTTATCAGATTAGGGCCTCATTTCTTTATGACATGAAAAACATACACCACAACTTCTCTGTAGAAGAATATTTTCGCTCCACTTCTAACATGCTTTGCTGAGAGTTTGTTTTACGAAGTTGCTCACATTCTGTTCTTCACACCGCAGCAGCAGCGCCCTCCCACTATATTATCTGATTAGTCTGTAATGAATGTGATTGACAGAACAATCGCCCAATCACCGCCTGGATAAACTTTTGAAAGTTTCTGCCCATTCCCAAACACTTCCTATGGGCTCTTTCCCAGATGGACTAGTGAAATATATTGAACAGTCCATTTGTTAAGTCAGGTTAGTATTATTGGTATAAAAGTTAAAATTTTAGACAATCCCTCGAGAAATCACTGCAGTAAAAGTTAAAGTACGGATTTGAAAACAAACCCAAAAAAGTAAAAGCACACTAAAAGCTACTCAGTGACACAAACATGTCGTTATTCTCCAGTCCTACTTTTTTTTTTAGAAAAATTGTTACAAGTCTCTTTGTCCTCCAAACTCACTGTCATTTTCTCTCTCCAACACCCCCACCGGCCCCTCCAGACAACCAGCGCGATGAACTTTAGCATCTGCCAGCAGCACGCTGAAGAGAGACGAGGCAGCTCCTCCTGCATGCAGGCCACCTGCGAAGCTTGAAGACAGACAATTCCATCTAAACATAGCCACACTGTGTTGTTGTTGTTGTGCGTCTCCCCACAGCCACAGGAGGAGGAGATATTTTCAGAGATGCTGTATCTGCTCCTGCAGTCGATACGTCTTACAAATTAACACGTGATGGAAGCGTTACTTGCCAACTGTGAGCTGGCGTTTGGCTCTCAGCACCTCAGTCTGCTCTCTATTACCCGCAGGATGAAGGAATCTCAGAGTATAATAAGGAAGATATTATTCAAAGACCTCTGTTTGTGTTTGAGAGTAAATTGTTGACACATATTTTGCACTGATGGATGTGAAGAATCAAACAGGGACGGCACATCTCTAAGTGCAAAAGCCCAATCTCTTATTGTGTGTTTTTGTGTAAAAATGTTACAAGGAACCTTTAAAGTTACATTTTTATCATGAAGACTTGTACTATGCATTGACTCAAATATTCAAACCAAAGTTGTGTCTGACTTTAAAGCTCCAGTGAGGGACTTCCGGTTTGTTGGATTTTGACGCCCCTGTGGACAAAACTGAACCTCAAATCTTCTTGATTTTTCTTTTTTCGTGTCAAAGTATTGCTTTTTATTCAAACATAAAGACATCTGATCCCTCTGTGCTGAAGAAACATCACTCATCATGAGTCACTTCTGTGGAAAAGTCCATGTTGAGCACACTAAATGTAAATTCTACAGCCAATGAGCTCTCAATCAAAACATCAAAAAACTCACTGTCTGTACTCACACCCCCTTCACCAGCCTCTATGAATCAAGGACTCAGTTCAGTAAAAAATGCACTTTATACGGTGCATTCATGCACGTCAGCTATGGTTCTGAGATGAATTTCTCATAATGGAGGAGAAAAGCTGTTAAAAGTGGGCCTTTAGGTATGTGTTATGAACTACTCACAAAGAATTCAGACTGTTCACAGCACAAACCAAGAAGTCTCCTTTTATTATCCTGTTGAATTCACGAGAAAGGTTCGATGTTCATGTTACTTCTTTCTGGAATGCAGACTGTTTCAGAAATCAGGATCTTTGTCCATAACTGTTGCTTTTTTTAGCTACTGGTGCTTATTTGGAATAACAAGGTCCCTCACTTTCAGCATCCTTTCAGCTGCGCTCTCAGAGGTCTCAGTTGCAAAAGGTTCAACATTTGGATCAGCGTCATGCTCATGGGTGTCCCTTTTCCTACACTGACCAATCAAGATCAAGTGTGTGTGTGGGGGGGGGGGGGACTTCTGTTATCTGCCTTGGAGGGCTGTCACTATTGATCTGGTTTTAATCATAGAGGCTAATAACTGAAGATATTCAAACCCTCCTCCCGGCCTGGCTGCAACACAGACACCAGCCTTTTTCTATTCGGTCGTTTTATTTACCTCTACTGAGGCAACACCAATGGGCCGCATGTCCTTGCATGTGAATCTTGTAATCTTCTCTGTCATGGCCTTTTTTCATGCCTTTAGCAGGGGGCCTGCTGAGGAGGACGTGGTCACTCGAGGCTGAGTACTTGGCAAGGTGCCATCAGACTGCAGTGGGTGGGAGGCCAACACATGGGCCCATGGATTTGTTGTGGATGAAGAGTTGGCAAGCTGCTTTGCATATAATAGAAACACAGCCTTTTTTTGCATTCTTAGTAGGGATGCACCGATATTGGATTTTTGCAGATATCTGATATTTTAAAATTCATTATCGCCAATATCAATATTTCTGGTCAAGATCACAAGCTCTGTACTCAAATGTTGTACTTAAAATGGACTTGTTTGTTTCAGTGTTACAGTATTTTTTTGCGAGGAACAGATGCAAAACAAGAAAAACAGCATTTAACTCTTGCAAAAATGAAACTGGGCCTTTTTTGGATCTGGCAGTTCACTGCTCCTGGAGTCCTAATGTGCTGCTGAACTGTATATTTTATATTGAGATGTGTATTTACAGTTCAAGTACCCCCATGCTTGAATGAAGATTCAAATATGATTATAAAGTGACAGCCCTTCTGCCTTGCAACAACAGTATGGTGGTACAGGATGATGTTTTTTTTATGCTAACTTGAAAGTTAGTATTGCGCTGGTTACCTGAAAAAAGCCAATGAGATTTTTCTGTGGGTTTTTGGTATGTGCTGATAAGCTTTAGGGAAAAATACATTGATGAAACTTGCAAAGTCTGTTCGTTATACCAAATTTAACAAATAATCACTACTTATGTTATTTTTTTTAGCTTAAATGTTACCTGCCAAAACAAAAAGCTGTTAGGCTATTTTGAAGCCACAACATGGCTGACTTCAACGACACTGCCAAGCTTCCAGCTTTTGTCTTACACTTGTACCTCCTCCATAACTTTTTTTTATAAGTTAGTGCTCACGGCTGTGTCAATGTGAGTCTGCCACTGCTGTTTAAAGACAATCAAAAATAATGACATCTTAAGTGCTTGACCAACTCCAAATTCAAGTCTAAATCAGAAACTTTTAGCTATTATTCTTCTTAAGGCGTGATAATGCTTAAAAATTCTCAAGTAAGGCATTTCCAAGTTTATTTTGTCATACAGAACATGTAAAATCTCTCAAGTTTGTGTCATCCTCAAACCTTATTTGGGGACATTTAATTGAAAACCCATTCAAAAATCCTCTATACCTGGAGAAGACATTCTCCAGTGCTAACTCCCCCCTGAATGTTCGGACTCTTAATTTATCCCTCTGTGGCGAAAGAGAAAGTGATCTGACTCGTCTCTTTAAATGGTACAAACTCTTAATCCTCAGCTTTATTTCCACAACAAAGCAAATATCAATCCTATGAAAGAACATACAGATACTACTTAGAGAAGCGGAAACTCACTTTTGTCACCTAGCAACATCAAAGCTGGTAAGAACGGCTGAAACTGAGGTTGTGAAAACGGCTTGTTGAAAAAAATGGCAGCTGTGGACACAGGCCCCTCACACACAGAGGACACTTATTTAGACCTAGTTGTCAAATTGTATTGCAACAGCAGGTTGGTAAATGGGACTGGATCCTAAATCGGGATGAGCTTTTATTATTAATCCTTACAAAACAGGAGTCCAGTTGTAGCTGAGCATTGCTATGCTGAATATGTCTGCTTCAGACAGAAAGCTATACGGGGGTTAAATTTTGAAGATTTTTGTCAACACGTGTCATTTTTTTCCAAAATGTTTCTACCCTGCATGTTACAAAAAACTGCAGCATGACGCCTCACCTATAAGATTGACTGCTTTTGACATGTAGCCGTACAGATCAAGCCCTGGTCCTGTGTGCTGTTAAATGGATGTAGCTACAATGTGGATCTGAACATGCTGGTTTAGGGGACAAAATGGATGGTTCCTACTTTTGCTAACATCCTTTCAAATTACACACCTGTTGCTTTTGTTTATAATGGTGAATTTAGGAGATAAATCTGTTGTATTTTTATAGAACTGCTAAGATGAAATGTTTGAAAGAGAGCAGGATAAATTGATCTGTTTGTTACATTTGCACACTAAAGGTTGTTTGAGGGTACTTATTTGTTTTTAACTTATTACACCATGTTTACATCTTGTGTACATCGTAGCTCCCGACATTTCAGTAAGGATTTTCTCTTTTTATGACTTAAATTTAACAATGGACCAGCGTTTCCGTCTCAGGAATAAGTCGAGTTTTGCTGCTCAGTTGAAGCCAACTGCAGAGTTTCTGGGTTTCTTTGTCTTAAGAAGATGAACATGGGTGCAGGTCCTCGCTCAGGTCACCCATTGCTCACTGTGATGTGTCAAATAGACATGTTTGTATCAGTGGTTTGAAAAATAAATATTTGTTATAAAAATCATTACAGAAGCTGTTTTGTTGTCTCCTGTGGATGTGATACAGACTTCAAAGCCACGTACATAAATAGATTTTTATTTACAGTTCAGAAAAACTCCATTCATATAAAAATACCAGCGTACCTATGTACAAATGTAGTCTTACGAATGGATGTCAATTGCCAAATGAACAAAAGAAACAAACATGCAAGTGTAAGATTACACTCACACTTGACAGATAAAAGCTCCTTCACACTGCAGATATTTGTTAGCATAGCAACAGATCTTCAACAAACAAAATCCCAAGCTGTTAACCTCAACAGCAAGGATGCATCTTTGATTAATGTCCCGTGATTTAAGTCACAATTTTCACCGAGAATCATTGATAGACGCTGACATTCCTTGTGCCACTGATCTCCCTCTTAAACAGGGAGGGAAATAGAAAAAGTCCAGCTGTGACTTCACCCCTCAGTTGAAATTGAATTTGAAGTTGAAGGGTCCTGAGCCGAATGGGTTGAACCCCTGGAAGCCGTGGAAGCCTCCGTGAAAGTGCTGGTGGTGATGGTGACCCTGCTGGCTCTCTGGATCCAAGGGGTCTTCTCCGTGATCAAACTTTGTTCTCATCTCTGGAAGCAAAAACGGTCATGAGACACATCCTTAAAACACATCAATGTAAACAAAGTTAAACACCACAAAAAAATATAACTAGCCTACACTGGCCCCAGAACATCATCTAATGCCTCTTCCTTCAAACTCCTCACAGAAATCAGATTTGAGCACGACTTTAAACCCCTCTGTTTCAGCCCTGCATGAAGCAGTCTGTTAAAGTCTAAATCCTTATGTATGACCACGCCCCTCTCAAAAACTGGATCTAGCTTAAGCCTTCTAGTGCTGAGCTCTAATGTTTACTGCGACTGCAAAAATATGCCTACACATGTTCCTTCCACTGGAGCTGACTGTGGGTTGAACAAACTCCTGACACCCTCATCTGCAGGTTAGGCATTTGGGTGATCCTTTCATTAGGGTGGGGTAACCACTAATGACATCACTGGGGGAAATCTCTCAAACTGACTGATTGAGCAGACATTTAAGAACAAGCAACAAAGGGAGAGGAGGGATGCTGCTCCTGTCTGGAAGTGGACTGGGTGCTGTAACAGGCCATGGACACATTTTCGTGTAAAAACCATTAAGAAGAGTATTTTGCTTAATATGAGGTCTTTAATCCCCAAATCATGACAAAACTTTTTGTAATGCCGAGGTCAGACTGCACGGTTTATGTATGTTTATGGCGCGCCTCGACAGCCGTGGGGTTTGGAGACCTGTCAGGTCACAGTTAGCCTTGCAGAGTAGACGGACCTGCCTGATTCACTGTCTGAAATCCTGAATGTCCGTCTTGCCAACTTCCATCGTCCAATGACTTCACTCAGCTAAATGCTTAACGGCCCAATCAGGGAAGAGAGGCTGGAGCTGCGGACGTGACGACAACAGGAAGTGACTGCATGTTTGAAAACAATGGCGGCTTCTGAAGCAGTCTCAATATCTGCGGGGTTTTTTTTTAAATCAGAAATGGACTTGATTTATTCTTTGAAAGAGGAGCAAAGAGAGTCACTTGAAGCTTGTCTTACGAGAAATCGTGTTTTTGCTCCTCTCCTGACCGGGGAGTTAGTCTATGGTCGTCATGGTTACTCAGTGAGCGAAATATGCTCTCCTCAGAAGTTTACTGGAAAAATTTGGTAGGGATTGTCTTTGGCGAGGTTCATGTCACATGTAAGTGTTAAATGATACATCTGTGGGGTATAATTTAATGTAAGACGACAGTCTAAAGTAGTTTAAGCTAACGGCTAACAACAGCGCGAGCTGCTACGTCATACGTTGCAGCGTGGCTTGATATGGATTGGTCTGTGAGGAGTGCGACGAGCCAAATGATTGTCCAATCACAAGCTGCTGGTGTTTTTGAAGGTTCAGCTCTTTCCCAGATGGATAAGTGAAATATTTTTGTGGTGGATGTATGGAACTGTCTGTCTGGTGTGTCAGGTAAGGTCACAGTGAATGGCAACCAAAAATCAGTCTTGGATACCTCACGACCAGGGTTGTGTGTAATGCAACTACTTTTTTCAGATAAAAAGTAAAGTAACACAACTACTGAAAATGTGGTAACAAAACATAGTTCCTTTTTTAAGTCGGTGCAACGTTACTTTTCCCACAGACAGATCTGTCACCCATGCTGCCTTCTCAGCAGCCCACATTACACACGAGCAGTGTTGCCAAGTCTGCGCATTATAAGTGTCTCTGGGCCTGGTTCTTATGTGCAAATCTTGTGACACATGGTCGCGGGTTGCAGTTTTTGGGCTTGTCTCTTAAAATAAAGCAAAACATGAGTGCGTTAGGTAGATTGTCCTTTCAACTTCCTTGTTTCCTGGTTACTGTGCCCGCCCCCCAAACACACTCGCGCACATGGCGACAGACACATAGTTGCCAGGTCTGCTTATTATAAGTGACGTTGGGCTTCTTTTTTTAAATAGTTGCTTGGCACAATGAAATTGAAATGCAATGTAGACAAAAAGTAAAACACGATTTATGTAGATTTCTCTTAAAAAAAAAAAAAAGTAATATATCACATTAGAAAAAGAAATAGCTGGAGGTTGCTTGTTTGGGCTTATTTTTATCAACCTGGTTGCTTATTTTAGAAGAAAATTCTGGAAACACTGGACAGGAGCTCTCACTCCACACGGTATGTGACATGATTTTGTACAAAAAAAGAGTACAAAAGAAACACCTGTTATGTCGTCCGTAGAGGAGCTTTATGTGGGTTACACATTTAGAAACAGATACAGGGTTCTGCCCAAAGTCGAGCAACATAAAAGTAAAGAGTAATGTAAAATGTTATTTTCCATAGAGGGTAACTAAATAAAGTAACAGATTACTTTAAGAAGTAACGAGCAAACGCTACTTTTTAAAAGTCACTTCCCCAACACTGCTCATGACCATGTTTGATTTTGTCGTGCCTCCTACCATTTGTTCCTTCACGTAAGAGACTTTGAGCAATGAGAGCACAGGGAGCTCTGCATGTGCGATAATCACAGATTGAAACAGACCAAAGTTGATGTCTTGAGAGCTATGAGAGAGGAAAAGTGTCGAGCTCTGAAAACAACATCCCTGCCTTTATGGTGTCGCAGAGACTGAAACAGACAGACCACAAGACTGAAAGTTCATTATTTGACTCTATTTCCAGTTTTAACAAATAAATCTCAAGAGAATAACACGAGGATAAAAACTTTGAATTTTCTTCAGTCAGAGATCCCCTCAGAGTGAGCATTAACACTTTCACCACTGACTGCAGGTCGAACCCGTCTCACCTGGGTCAGTGAGGACTTCTTTGGCCTGAGCGATGTCAATGAACTTCTTCTCCGCCTTCTTCTTTTCTTCTGGATCCTGGAAGTTGTCCGGATGCCACTGCTGGGCCAGTTTTCTGTAGGCTTTGATAATCTCCCTTTTCTGGGCATTTCTGCAACAACAGAGCGGATTATCAGCACGTTTACTTCAGATGAAGTCGGATTTACTGATTTATCTGAACCACGACACTGGTCATAGTGAGTGTGTTACCTCTAGAATGTCTTTCAAATGACCTTGACATTAAAAAAAATGTGAATCTTAACATTAATCAAAGACACAAAGAAGCCCTGTTTGTTGGGTTTGGTAAAAAGCTAGCACCACATACGTCACATGCCTCCATATGAGCCTATACAAAAAGTCAACTTCAGTAGCCGTGTTTCAGCCTGTAGGGGGCAGGTACTTTACATGTTTATTAGACAATTTGTGAAATGAAATATTCTGTGACTAATTTACAAAACTTGGACTCAAATTGACTAAAATACCACTTAATACTATGTAGAGATGATTTCAACAAGTAAAGTGGTCTGGTGTTTGATTACTTTTTAAAAAGTTTCTTTAAAACTTCCTTTTTTAAGTTAAAAAAAACAACAAAATCCCACCTCTTGACTCCCAGGATTTTGTAATAATCCCTCTTCTGAGACTGTTTGAGAAGTCGCTGAGCTCTCTCCAGGCCCTCTTTTATCTGACGGTCGTTCTCGCTGTGTTTTCCTGCAGTCTCATAGTCCTTAATGGCTGGAAAATATAAAAGCGGGATAGAATTAGTATTGCTTCCTCCTATGCAGTGGCTAATGGAAGTACAGTGTTTAGAGACAGTCCTTGGATGGAAATAACTCTGGCTCTGAGACCTTGATGTGAACGTGATGAGTCCGAGTCTTTATTAAGATTTTCAGCCAAACAAAACCAAACAAATATTCAGCTCACTTACTGTATATCATATGATTTCGCAATATTTGCCTTGATTTGCTTACTTAACCCACTGTGAAACACACGGCAGCAAAAGCCTGTATGAGGTCTTTAAATTCTTTAGAGGGACACGCTGGCCGACTTAGCAGATCAATATTTCATGTAGACTTTACCACACTCAGATGTTGCTATTACTTTTATGAAACTCCACACAGACAATGCAGTCCATCCATCTATTACAGACACCGCTAATCATATTCAGGGTCTCGGGGGGGCTGGAGAGGCAGGGTACACCATGAACTGGTTGCCAGCCAATCACAGGGTGACCGCAGTATTTGCCTCCATAAAAACAGCTTTAACTTGATGGTTTTATCAACATACCAACATGTTCATGCAGCACTGTAATAATAGAAGTATTAAGCAGGTGGATGATTAGTAAAGTTTAGTTCATTAAAACAAACACAAGGCTACAACAGCGACAAACAGCCAGAGTTAAGTTGAAATTTGTCTTTTAAAATTGTGATTTTCTTTAAAACACCTATATTTATCTATTTCATGATAGAAAATACAGCCAGAGTGTTTATGAAAAAGCTTTGTTTTTACAGAGGTGTGTGTTTATAACAGAGGAGGAGTCTGTGACTGTAGTGTCTATATCACAATGAAAAACAGTGGGTAGTATCCTTGATTGTCCAGATCAGTGTTAATTTTGTTGACTAATTATTTTTCGTCATAGTTTTCGTCAACAACCTCAAGTGTGCATGGACCAAAACTAAAACTAAATCATCTGACATTTTCGTCGACAGATAAAAACTAGACTAAAATGTTTGACAGAGACTTAATCCAATCAGACATAATTTGGTCATGTAGAAACAAGGGACAAGTTAGGTTTCACAGCTACTTTGGTTGTGCGGAAAGGTTGGATGAGTTAAGAGGGACATCCAATCACAACTGTCTTAGCTTCATGGTGGTGGAATCCAAGTGTAAAACATGACTTCAGAAACTCAAGGGGACAAAAAAATGCCTTACACTTTACAATTCATGTTTTAGTCGACTAAAATGTTGTGAAATTTCATCAACTAAAACTAGACTAAAATTAAAATAATATAGATGGCTAAATTATGACTAAAACTAAAATATATTTTAGGCAAAAGACTAAAACTAAATTAAAAAGTGCTGTCAAAATTAACACTGGTCTGTATTACTGCACCAGGCTACTTGTTAGAATAAAAATGCAAGCAGTAAAATAAATCTGAACTCTTTTTATTAATTAGAAAAGTCTCTTGGGATGAAATGCAGCAAACAGGTCTCTTCACTGTAAACCAAAATCAATACATTTCATTGGTCTCCTCTTCCTATTTTTACCTCAGAAACAAAACTGAGACTGCAGCCTGGCAGCAGCCTCTGCAAGAGTTAATAATTATTGGCTGTCTTTGCATTGATGCATCTTCATCTATGTCCCCATTAGGGCTGAAAGATTTATTGTTTTGGGATCGAAATCGCAATTTCATACAACGCAATCAAGTGATCGCCAAAGCTGCAATTCTTTGCATTGCTCCTGACTGACCCAGGACCTGTTGTGTCAACTATTTTACAAATTTGCATTTATGGAAGTGCTGGTAAGCAGGTCAACAACACAAAGCCTCTGTTTAGGAGTAGAAGCTGGAGTATCCCTTAAATAATGATAAAGATTACTGATCACCAATATTAGATGATGACTAATGTGTTTTGTGCTTTTGATCATTGATTTTCTTACTGTTGTCCACACTATAACATAGTGAATATTGCACTAAAGCTTGATTTGAAGAAAATCGTGAATCAAATTGAAGTCGCAATATCTCCCAGAAAAATCGCAATTATATCTTTTCCTAATTAGCTGCAATATTCATTTGCACAGCTGCACTTCCCTCCCATTGCTGTAAGTATTTCTGGATGTTTGTATATGTTCCTGATGTACATTTTGAGTATACACTGCATCTGTTAAATTTATTTTTTTATTCTCTATTTTTATTTTTACTTTTATTTCTTTACAGTACTTTGTACTGGATAACACAACTGCCGGAGTCAAATTCCTTGTATGTGTCGCATACTTGGCAATAAAAAACGATTCTGATTCCTAAAATCGTTCAGCCATAGCCTGCATCACAACAGATTATCTTTGACACCCTCAGTTTTTATATAGGGCCAAACTGAAGTATTAACAGAGTATTAATCACACCATGGACCTCGTTTCTGATTAATTTGGTCCTCATAGCAGGGTAAATCTTTGCCATCCCACACTAATAAAATCACGTACGTGTCTCATTCATGACGTTGGCAGCTGTCATACTTTTACAACAAATAAATACTGAGCAGAAATCTTTGTTTTACCTGTTAAAGCACTTTCTGATTTTAAAAGTAAAGAACAGCACTTCTTCTTCAGTCTCTGAGTTTAGGCCACACAGACCGCTCTGAGCATGCCCAAACGCTTTCATTCTCATCCTATGTCAGATGCATGTGCACACGCCATGATCAGAACGTCTGTGTAAACGTGAAGCAGAAGGATTTCAATCAGACTGAAGAAAAAGTGCACATGTAAACACGGCGACTGTGACCACAGCACACAGACTGGTGTCCAGAGTCTCATCTTTGAAAAATGCAATAACCTTTCCTCCTAATTAAATCGTTACCTCTCCTTCAGATCCTGTAGCAGAGGCTCCAGGTTGTTTGTGAGTTCACGTCTGACTGCTTTGAAGCTTGTTTACCCTCTGAGGTGCACTCAGGTGATTTAAACACCCGTGGGTTCTGACAATTTAACGGCCTACATGTGGTCTGACCTCCCCTCCCACTGATGTACTCATGCCATGTTATGACAACACACACAGCCGGAGTTCAGCCACATCAGGATTTTACCGACGTGCCTGGAGGAGTGGAGGGTTTCCATTGTTGCTTTAATTGGACCTTTGTGTCTGTTTATTTTTGTGTTTTTTTTAAAAAAGAAAACAGGATTCAAGTGTGTTGTTTCCTCTCATCGAAATAAAAAAGCACTGTGGATACCCTAATTTCTTTTCCATTGAGATGAGAGCTTTCATTCTTCCCCATTATTGCTTGTATTGCTGCTGTGTTTTTCCTCGTGTCGACTTTTTCAATCATTTATTACTTTTGTAAGCTGTAACATGATATTAAAGCAAAAGAAAACATCAGTGTCACTGCCTCTTAGAGAGGCACCGAATGTTAGCTTTGATGATTTTTAGATCACTGCATGGCTTCATTTCTAAAAAGCTATGAGAAGAAGATGAAAGTGTTGTTTTTCAAGGACCTCTTCAGACTCTGATGCTCTGAAAAGGTGGAATTTGTTAATACACTCTGTAAATTTAGCGGCAACATCCAGAGATGAAACAATAAGCCCAACGCAAAAATGCAAAAAACTGCAGGTCCTTGAGGCAAACTGCTGAGTCACCAAAAGTCACAAACACATTTAATGTTAAAAAATTCAAAATAAACAAGTTTAGTCGCTTTAAAAAAACAGTGGTGATCTGGATAGTTCATGTCTTCTCATGGTTTGAGGCATGCGTGTGTGTGTGTGCGTGTGTGGGTGTGTGTGTGTGTGTGTGTGTGTGTGTGGGGGGGGGGGGGTCTCAAACTTGCCTGTTTTCATTTTATAAGGTTTACTTGCTATCAGTACAAAAATTTTAATTAATTTGGAATACTTTTTAATACCATAGAAATTAAAATAATACAATAAAATAAATGTCTATTTAATAATATTGACAATATCAAAGCTAATAAAACAGATCTAGAGTTTTCTTCCCAGGTTTTTCAAATCAGAAAGATCAATGAAACTACAGTGGAGCAACTTTACCACTAGTCTCCTGGAAACACTCATTAAGCACACCGAAGCCAATTTTTGAAGTGACTATTGAGAACCGTGGAGCAACTCATTACCTCCTTTTTGACACTTTTATTACTGTTTCGAGGTTGTTTTTTTCAGCTATGGTCTTAAACTATTGATCAGCTCATGAACAGAATATTCAGTTTAAGTGTTATTTTCAATAAATTGCTTACTCAAAATGTTTTGTCTCTCGCTCCCCTTTCTTTTTGTTGCATTTTGAAGCTCTACGTAAGATCCAACGGTGCAAAATGCAAGTTTGTGCAATTTCTCAACTGGTCTTAAAATTTTGATCAGGAGTGTGTCCTGGGATATAAAGACTAATGGAAAATCAAGATCATGGTTAAAATAAAAAAAACATTAATTGTGTTGCTTAGTCTAGCTGTACAGAGGAGTACTGGGGTCTACCATGAGAAATATAATAAGAGGAGGAAGTTCTTTTTCTAAAATCCCACTGAGAAAACTGCTTTTGAAGAATAAGGTTGACTAAAGTGCAACTTCATTTTCAACATTTCAGTTTTTTTCTAATAGTGCTTTCTGAAAAATAATCTCCTGTCTGTCCCTGGTGCTCTTCTGCACCGACACATCAGAATAATAATGCATAAAAACAGATAAAGAAAAAGAAACCTGCTTTAACTGAGTGAGTATTTGGCCATTGGTAACTGTGGATGTCCCTGAACACACGCTTCCATTCAGACATGTCTTTTTCAGGGACGCCCTCGCCTATTTCAGCAGGACAATGTCAAACCACATTTAATCAACATGGCTTTGCAGTGAGAGTGTGGGGACTAGACTGGCCTGCATCAGTCCAGACCTGTCTACCATTTTAACTGTGTGGCCCACCCTGACGCACAAAACTCATCAACAGGAATTCTGCACATTTTAGTGACTCGAGATGCACATCAAACAAGAATGGTAAGAACTCCACTTTCAGTATTTCAACCACTGATGTCTTCAGTTAGGTTATGTTTTTGCCAGCTTATGTTTCTCTGTTTGTTTGTTTGTTAGCAAGAGTACGTAAAAACTACTGGACGGATTTTGATTAAATTTTCAGGAGATGTTGGTAATAGCCAAACTTTGAAATGATTAGATTTTGGCTAAAGATTGTTTTTGCTCAACAACTGTCTAACTAATAATGATATCAATTTGATTCCGAGCGCTAGGTGTGGGTTTTCACGGTCAAGGAATCATATTGCGATGGGAACTTTATCATGGAACCTTTGCTTGTCGATGTAACAGAAATATGTGAGCTACCTTGGCGGAGGTTTGCGCTCTCCGAGTGCTTTCTAGTTTAAGAGTGTTGTTGGAAGAAAAGACAGTGGTAACATGCTCCTGTCCCTGCTGTTTTTAATGCATGTTACAGGCATCAAACTCAGTAGTTTGTATACCTCAAAAAATAATGACTAGAAAAGCACTCTGAGAGTGTAGACCCCCGCCAAGATACAACTCTGGATCACCATGCACTCTGATATGACGGCCGAGTCTCCGCTCATGTCTGTCCATGTGGAGAACTCCTCCGTTGGCATTGCAAGGGAAGCTGGGTAATGTAGTGACATAGGCTGGAGAAAACGTTGACGCGAGTTTGCAAATAAACTACGGTTCCCATAATGACGTAAAGGGGGCAGAATCCTCAGAGCAGCTGAGGAGAAATGAATGGGATTTGCCATTATAAACTTCAAGGACATTCTCGCACCACTCTGTTCTGTGTTAATTCACATTTTACCCATCGTACCAACTCTTTTGGAATGAAGGATTGCACATTTAAAATGAAGGTGTTGTTATATACTAATATCCGACTGAATTAAGAATTAGCTTCTGGATTTGCACTAGAATTCTGTGCAAATTGGCACTAGTGATACACCAACACCACCAAGTACACATACATATATCTGAGTCTTTAGCAATAGCAATACAAACACAAGGACTCAATGATACCACTGCAGTTCTTAAAAATATTGCTTGTTGCCTAAACTTACATTGACTAGCTATTATGCTAAAAATGCCACTTAGTACAGAATCCCCGATGTTATCTGAGCCATGTACGAATGCTTGGCTTGGTATCAGTGCATTCATTCCTATGGACACTGAGCTTGAGAGGTCAAGGGTTTACACTAAACTTTAAACATATCTGACTTATTAACAATGATGCTGGTAGGATTTTGACACAAGTATCCATTGGTTGCTTCAAGGTGGAAGCAGAGCATCAGGTGATGTGTGCTGGAACACAGACTATTCCTGGGGATTTCACCATCTGGACTTCCTGAGATTTGAGGATGGATAGAAGAGACCGTTGTTTCAGCCTAATCCCCCTCAGCCAGCCAAAGGCTTTATGGAGACAGTAAGTGCTGTGTGAATGTGTGCATGTGTGTTTGTTTTGGCTCAGACACCAAGGAACGGCTTTCGGCTTAATAAACAAACAAACATAAATGTGCATAAATTCAGACAGGAATGCAGGACAGCTCTACATCTGGCATTTTCTTCTTATACCTAATTTTACGTTGCACTTGCTCTGACAAATCACATTTTCTATTCCAGGCTTTAGACATAGTCGTCATATGCTTTAACTTGATTAGATACGGGATCCCTTGCAGCATTTATCTACATTTAGTCTTTATTGTGCGTATTCAAATTCAAAGTCAGAATAGATTTGGTGATGAATGAAGAGATTGTGTTAAATGAGGTTACATTTTATTGGATGAGAGCTTCCCCCTCACAGTGTAGACCTTTGATGTTTGCAGTTACATTCATTTTACAGCAGACAACACATTCATACATGTGAAAATGAAGGGCAACTCGTATGTTTATAGCATGTCAGTGAAACTTTCCACTGTGTTTGTTTCTGGTGCTGTAATGGCCCCTTGTGTTGGACTCATGCTATAACAGCTGGCTGTTGTTTCTTTCTTGTTTAATACAGGTATTACTCAAAATGGTTAAGTACAGTTTATTACAAATGCCGACATATCATTTTTGTCTTCAAAACAGTCCTAATAACAGGCTTTAAATCAGCTTTATAGCTACTTTTTCGATTCAAGTGTGTCTTTGTTACTCTAACATTTTATTAACTTGTTTGTTACAACCTAAAGTTTCATGCTAATATATGACCTCTTAAAGCTCTCTGACACCAAATCATCAATAAAGTAAAAAAAAAGGGTAAAAATATAGGAGTTTTTTACAGTACCGGTGTATGTAATGAAATAATTCAGTTTAGTATTTAAATAATTAAATTGAAGTTTCACCTGTTCTCAGTGTCTGATTTTAGCTGCTCATTTGACGTTCCTCATTTAAGTTTTTCAAGAGGTGTAATATTTTTACCAGTTTTGAATTAATTTACTTTATTTATTGATGTCTATATTTAAACTTTGCATGTGTCTTATTCAAAAGTCTATCATTTATCGGCTGGATTATGATTTGTTTTTAACTTCCTTTTGTTTTTAATTCTTTAAATAATTCTGGTAAACTCACACTGATGTGTGGTAATGACATGTTCATCAATATGCACTTTTCCGGTTCAAAAAATAAAATAAAAATAAATACACCATTTTAATGATATTGTTTTTGTTTTAACTTCTCTTATCACTTCAATTACAACTTTTTCAGTGTTAATAAATGAATTATTCAACTTGATTTCAATCAATTTGTTCTTTTGTTCCAGCGAGTAATCACTTGTTTTGAACCAGTTTATTTAATGACCATTTTATTAGTGTTTATTTTCCATTTGCTTTTTAATCAAGTTTTTCTTAATTATTGTTTCACTGTTCCTTATTTAATTATGTTGTGTTTTATTAACTGGTGTGTCAGTTGTTGCTTAATTATTCTCACTGTTTTTCACTTATATGTTAGGGTTTTCTAAACTGTTTTATGTACTTACATGTTAAGTTTTACTACATAAAAAGTACTTTTTCAATTCTTTTCACACCTTTTTTTCCTATTTGTAAATACATCTGTATTTATCTTTTCATGAGTTAACTAATGACTAGGTAATCATGCTACCTTCTTTGCAAAAACTGGTTTATATTCTTACCTGTTTGTTTCTTTTCATTACTTTTCCTGCTTGTTGTTTGCAAGTTTATATTCTCTTCTTTCTCATTCATAAGTTTATTATTTTTACCTATTTGTCAAGGATTAGTTTACTTCATTGTTCCTTTTGTGCAAAACCACTATCACACAGATCTGTCTAAAAAATTATATTAAAACTGGCCATGCCATGGACTTTTAAAAGTAAATGTTCACAGTGTAAAAATAGTAAATTTAGTGCAACCTGGAATTAAACATGTAAATCAAAGCAAACCTTCAGTAAAGTTGAAGAATTAAGATTTTAAGTAGCTTCAGCTCAGTCTGCCTCACTTACCTTCCTCATACTGTTCCTCCAGCAGGTAGGCCTCAGCGCGGTCTTTCAGCACGTTCACGTTCTCAGGGTCCGACTGGAGGACTTCACTGCACACTGAGATCGCTCTGCTCGCCTGCTGGCTCTGACAACACACATGATTTAAACATAGGATGATTAGCATGCTAATTCCATTCCCAGGGTTTCATGATGTCATACCACTGACATGCAAAGTCAGCTCTGCCTCTGTCTGCTGAATACTTGTCATTTAGAAGGTCACACTGCACTCCCTATGGCGCATTCATCAAAAACTACACCATCATTTTTTAATGGATAAAAGTCAACAAATGAGGGAGAAGAGCTGTTAAAAGTGGACTTCCTGGTTTGAGGCGTGAACAACTCCCTGAGCATGAAGCAGGAAGGCCACTTCATACCCACCTCTCCCTCATTATGCGAGATTCATGCATGAGGCAGACATTGTGGTCAACTGTGTAAACTCACCATACAGAGTTTATTTTCTGAACAAACTCCTCAGTTCTCACATGTAAGAAGTGCAGGTGGACAGGGCTGAGCAGACCACCTCCCCATGACTTGGAAAAGTCCACACTGGCCAGACTGTTACCGTTTGGGGCAGGGCCACACACAGAAATTGCTGGGCCCCTGACTGCACTGGTAAATGGCCCCCCCTTCAACATCATTTGATAATATGGATGTGCAGGAAATCTGTTGGCTTCAAGGCTGTAGTCCTTGAAGTGGTTTGCCCTGTTTAGATGTGGCCTGTGGCTCCTTTACCTCATGTCATGCCACACAATCTCTGCATTTATAGCTGGTGCAGATATTATAAGAGATGTGAGTTTAGGATTATTTTATAAATCAATCCAAACATTTTAGAGCAAGAATTCAACATATCACACCTTCAATTTATCTATATTACAATAGCTATAAGAAGTCTTACTTGTGTCAGGGCATGGCAGATTCGCTGCTTGGCGAGGAGAGTGAAATGGTGCACGTTGGGCTCTGTTTTCATCACTGCCTCATATTTACTCACTGCGTCCTCGTACCTTAAAGAACAGAAAGCAGGTACCCACTTGAAACAACAGTGTGACTCTATTGATGAGACAGAGTGCAATCAGGATCAGTGCACCCACAGACATCTTTCCACACTCTTGTTTTCTCTCTTATTCTGTTGAATATGATGTCTTGTGTATAGCAAATATGATGTGACATCCATACACATGAAGATGGGATTTGCATGCCTGTTTGTGAGAGATGTCGAAGCGCTTCAGGGTCTAGAGGCAGTCATTTTTTTTTCTGCTGATGCAATCCCTGGTATTCAGAGGGGGTATTATTTTATATTTCCTGGGCTGTGCACACACACACACACAAAAACACACACCTCTGCTCTTGGATGAGTTCCTCTGCAGACTGGATCTGTTTGTTGAGCTTCTTGACCTGCTTGTAATGGCTGTAACACTGCTTGTGGTCGGGATCGAGCTTCAGGCATTCACGCACCTCACTGCAGATCAGACAAGAGGGAGGATGAGAGGACAGGATCGTTTTTATATTTAATGACGTACATGATTTATTACCAACTTACAGAAGAGGGTACAAAAATAAAAAGAGCATCTATAAATAACAGTCTGCAGTCAGTAAAAACTCTGAAACACAGATCATATCTGTACTGAAGCCAAGGATCATTTACTTAATTTTAATTATTGTATACTGTTTCCATGCACAGTATGTTTCCCCTCTACATGTTGAGTGAGTTTCTTGAAGAGAGAGGTTATTAGTCAGTCACATGAAGGTGCAGGGCAGCTCGAAAACAGCAGTCACCCTGAGAAGACATCTGGATAAAATCTTGATTTAACAAGTTTTCTGGTGGGACGAAGAGCGCATGCATTTGTGTTCCTCCATGCAGATGTTTTTTTGCAAAAAGTGCAAACTTAATGAACCCTTATGCACATTTAAAGATGATTTTTTTTACCTTTTATTTGATGCTCTTTTCTAATTTTTGATTCCATGTACAAACAGATCTATTGGTCTATTATGATACTACTGTTTCTTGGTCAGAGGTGGATGTTTTCTGTTTTTATTTTTCCCCATGAGCCTTGAGAAAGATTGTTACTTCTGTTCTGTTTAATGCTCGTTTATATTGTATTTTGAGTCAACATGTCTACACTATGTATATTTTGAAGCCAGTTAATGAGCCTAAATAGAGTGCATGTGTGGTTCAGGAAAATGAACACCAACGCATTTTCAGATTGTGCACAGAATTAAAACAGTTCTGGCAAAACGTTCACAAAACACTCAAAAGGATTTTGAAGAGAAGACTTTTTTTAGTGTTCAGGAGGCACACAGAGAGGTTAACCTCATTATGCCTCAACGATATTCATATTTAAAGGTGAAACATGATAGGACCGCAAATACTACACCTTGAAAAGACACCATTGTTGTTGAAAAAGTTTAAATCAAAAGTCCCATCCATTTTTTGTTTGTGAATAATTGTTGGAAGACGTGACATTTTCGAGCTCAAAGGTGTCTCAAGGTTTTGCTTTTCTCAACTGACAGTGAGATGAACAAAGCAGCAAATTACAGCTTACACACAGGGTGTTTGTTTAAGCTACGTTGCAGTGGTTTCAAATAAAAATGGGCTCTGCTTACAAAGAAAAGGCCATTTAAGGCCCCAAATTCCACAAATTAAAAACGTCATTTACTTAAAAAAGAAGATTGTCCAATTGGTTGATATGCTACCTTCAAAAATGTTGAAATTTTAAAACCAGAAATGCGATGAATATTGTTGCTTTAATATATTTATAACACTGCTAACAGCTTTCTGCATCTAAAACTGAGTAATGCTTCATCCATTTGAAGTTAAGTAAACTTTACACTCATTTTATCAGAGTAAAAGAAGTGGTAAAAAAAAGAAAAAAACTTTGTAGTGTTCTGATACTTTAAATTACTGTCGTCTGTTGTACCAGCTATGCATAAGTTATAGTGTAAAGCTCATACTAAACTCTACTTTGAAACTTGTTTAGTTGGAACTCAAGTTGTGTCTTTGTTGATTGCAACATGGAGATATGAGGTTCATCTTTACTGGTAAACTATAACATCCACATGAAGCTAGATATTGTTGCAGATACGCTGTTTTAACCTGACTCGTCTGTTGAGTAAAAAAACATTTTTTAACAGTGCTGTCCCCAACTTCTGAGGCAAATACACCCTTATCTGCAAGAAATGACTTTGGGTAACTGCCGTCAATTGATGTGCAGCAACAAGAATGTATGGAAATTCTGTCAAAACATTATTATTATGTGATTAATAAAGTTTATAGCCTTGATCTACAGCCAGAGTATCATAAAAAACAGTGAAAACAACAATGTAACTAAGACAGTTGTCCTACATTTCTGAAGGCTGAAATCTATCACAGAGAATACACTACTGACACAAAACAGCCTTTTCCTCTAAGTTATCTCACCTTAACAGTACACTATTGCAACTACATTTTATAGAGAATTTTGCATCAACGAGGAGGAAGCTGCAAGATTTAATTTATAAATTAAACCTATCTTGAAACTTTCTCAGCAGGTGCAACACTTCAAATGTTAAAAGAGTGTAAACACTGTTGTAAATCAAAACTTTAACCCCATTCACACTTGCAAATCCCTGAAATTATCCGAGCGTTAGATTAGATTAAATTAGATTAGATAAAACTTTATTAATCCTTTTGGAAAACTCCCTCAGGGAAATTAGGATTCCAACAGCAGTTAAAAAGTAGATTTAAAGATATATAAACAAAAATATAAATAAAAAAACATAAAATAAAATATAAAAAAAAAATATATATATATATGGCTACTGGCTGGCTAGTTCTCCTTCCCGTCTTCTGTCTTCCTGTTACTCCTCCTCCCCTCTAGTGAGGAGTTGTACAGTCTGATGGCATTACCCGGGCGAGCCGTATGTGTGAACGCAAGCAGCCAAGTTTTTCATTCAGACTTTACCCGGGTTAGAGTCCTAGTAGGCTCATGTTTGAACGCTAGAGTTAATTATCAGGGAAATTCACCGAGGCGAGTGGGAGGGCTGATGACATCATCCTGTGAGACTGGCAAACCATGAAATAGGAGACTTGACAGGACGGATCAAAACAACCGCTGTAGAGGGAGAAGTTTATCTGATTGTAAGAGGAAACACAAACTCAAATGTGTGTCGATCAGGGTTCCCACTCTTTTCTAGAAAAAATTTTCCAGGACTTTTTAAGGACGTTTTCACCCGTTACAATATTGATGTGGTCAATTCTCAGGTTAATCTAGCCCTCTGAAAAGCAAGATTAAAGGTTGATGACCAATATCTCTAGCTAGCCCCACCGTATCATATTTACCTAAAAATTTATTTATTTCTAACTCTTGGGCATGAACATTTTCTGCTAGCTATCTTTTTAGTCTGGCTTTTATGTAGTGGCTTACTATTATAAATTTATGGTTACTTATTTCATCTACATTTTGACTTCATTTCCTATGTTTGACTTTTGTCCACTAACAAGGTAGAAGGAAGCTAAATAATTTTCCAGGACAATTCAAGTTTTTCCAGGACATTTAACCTTTTTTCTTCATTTTCAATATGTTTTCCATGACTGGAAAATTGGTCAATCATTTTCCAGGTTTTCCAGGACACGTGGGAACCCTGGTCGATGAGTCGATATTAGTCGATGCTACTGATAAGCTTTTTAACATCTATCACCGAAGTAAGGATATAAACTATGAAATGACTTGTTCGTCCTCTATCATATTACAATATTACAAACATTGACAAGGCACACTCCCTGCAGCGAGGAGCAAATGTGAATGACCATGTCAGTGAATTACGTGGGCCGGCTGCCAAACATTAACAATATCAGGGTTGCATGTGTGAAAAGGGCTTTACACTCAAACTAGGCATCATCTGAACATAGGCAAAACTGATTAGAGAATCCTGATTTGGTATGAGCTCCTTAAAAATCAAACTATTTTAAGTGAGTCTTACTTGAGGGACATCTCATGGTCTCCGAGATTGTAGTAGATGGTACTGAGTTTGTAAAAAGCCTGGGTGTTGTCGTTCCTCAACTTGGAAGCTGCTTTGAGGTCACTTATGGCCTTCCCCATCTCTCCCATTTGGATAAAACAATCTGCTCGCATCTCACGAGATGTCACATCCCAAACACAAGTCTGTAAAGGGTGGATAGCAGGTTTTACAAACTGTGATGACGACACAAATCCAGCGATAATTACATGGACAGCTTAGGGTTTGCAGGAAAGTGAAGCAAAGCTGACACTGAAGATATCTTACAGACCTCAATAACCGTGTCGAGCTGGGATGCAGCTGTCACATAATCTTGTCTGCTGAAGCTGTTGTGTGCCTCGGCCACAAGTCGCTGAATTTCATCAGACTTGGTCACCTGACTCTGGGCTTCATTCTTCTCTTTTTCACTGGGGTTGGACTTCAGCTGGAACAATACAAAAGGATGTGTTACACCACATATTTTAATTTAGAATATCAGAAAACTGAGGAAAAAAATAATGTCAGGGCAGTCAGGAAATTGGCAGTGAAGTACACAAGTGTGCTCTAATGCCTTCATCAGCATATTCCAATACAAGCTCCTATTTTACTGAAGAGGCTCCTCTGGCAATTTCACCTCTTGAAAGCATTGCCTATCACAGCGGTGACAGTACTTACTTTCCTCTAAACCCATTACATTTTAATCGTCCTCATTACAGAGGTCATCATATTCACAAGAGCCATCTCATCGTACGACAAATCCATTACAAACAGATTTGGGTGCCCTTAAAGTGTTTCCAGGGAGCTCAGCTTAGGAGAGAATGTAATGCATTAAATGTGTTGCATTATGCTGGACCAACATTGAGGACTGCTGAAGCAGCAGGATGGCATCCACCTCTGGCCATATCCCGAGACACTACGCCAGTGGAGTGTTGCCTCAGAAGAAAATGACAGCCCTCCTGGCCTCTGCTGAACAGGTGATGACATTAGGCTAGATGCAGTAATAACACTTCTTTTTTTTAAACTATCAAAAATTAAAGTCACTAAAACAGGTAAGCAGCCTGAGACATCTACCACCACTTCACATTAGCCACCCAGGGGGTTTCACATTACAGTCTGGATAACCACTGAGCTTTAACCTATAATAAAGCTAATCAGAAGAAAGGCAGCTAGAGAACAGTCGGAACAAAAAGGTCCATGAGGCTGCCGGCCTGCATCCAGCCCTCTGCACAATGTGAAACTCTTCCATTTTACAAATGCAAGTGGAGTGCGCTTTCTTTCCATATAATTACCTCACCTGAGGATACAGCAGCTTTTAAGTGGAAGCTAAGAATAAAAGAATATATAAGAGGACATTTATGCCGCCTGGGAGTGCTGTGAAAGGGCCCTGTAAAAGGGTATTTGAATGGAAAATGCTCTGACAAGTTCTAATCTTGAACCTTATGAGGACTTAAAAGCCCAAATGAAAGTTTAATAGAAATTTGATAAGGGGTCTCAAACTCAAACTGGCGTGGGGCCATTTTGGCCCTGTCATTTTAACTGAGAGCCACTTTATTTTTCAAGTACTTTAGGGTCTTATAGGGCTGAATGATACTGGTAAAATTGGAGGGCAGATTTTTTTTCAAATCACAATGCAAGATTTGTGCTAAAAAACTACATGAGATCAATGTTTTTTAAAATGCAAATGTACATAAACTAAATCTAAATAAAATTACTTTTTTATCTAAATTTATGACATCTATAAATCGAAATCCTCTCCTTCAAAGGGATATTGTATTTAAGCCCTAAAATGTTTTCTACAAAGCCTTCAATCATTTAGGTTACTAATAATACTGAAATATTGTGCCATCCACTGACAGGAGGGCTGCTTGAAGAAGGAAAAGTCAAAATCTCAATTACACTCAGCACTATCACTAATTCAATTATCAGTAACGTGTGCAGGAAGTTAAAATAATTTGATCAATCGTATCGTTTTAAGAGGCAGCTACAGCTTTGTGCTAAATTTGGCAAATTATTTTCCATTGTCCTAAACATTATTATTTCTAATTTATTAATGTCGTTAATGTTGATTTCACAAAGGAAATATTAATACAAAAGAAGTAGACACATTAATTACTCTCTTTCGCAGGCCTTTTTTTTCTCTAAATGTGGGGGCAGGAGGTGGTTTGAATTGTTTCTAAAGAGATCTTATTCACATTAAAAATGAGGCCTAACTGATATACAAGAAACTACATGCTTAAAAAGGCAGAGAGGGAGGTTGCACGAGAGATCTTTGTAATAAATATCACACAGTGATATATGATCCTAAATTTTAAAACAGTGTGTACAAAATCCTACCAGATTTATGTTTCTTTTTGGGGGGTTACCAGAAAAGTTCATGAGAGACAAGGAGAAAGTGCACAGCAGCTTTTCATGTAACATCTAACTGGCCCAGAAAAAAATTCAGAATAACATCATTGTGTTAAAATGCAGTACAGATTCAGACTCTGATATCTTTTGTCAGAAAGTCTTTTAAATGAATACAACAGACCATACTTTTACTTTGAAATGCATCCCCAAGGTCATACAGTGCATACGGTCAAGCCCAGGATGTTTGATAAGTAATGTTCTGCAATGTGACAATTGCACATGAGCATGTCTCCACTGCAGGGCAAAAACACCCTTGTGTCTTACAACTCAAATTGTACTTTTTGGTCTCCTTTTATCCCACAATTCTGCCATACTTTCCCAAAATATACAAACAGCAGTCTGCAAATATTCTGTAAATCTTCTGATTAAATAGTTCAAATAATTGTTGCAGCCAAAAAAAATGCAAACAGAATATAGTCACATTGACTTACACATTTGTTTTGGTTTTAGCTAAAATCTTTTGTCCTCCCTTTATTCTATCAAATATAACTTGTGGTAGACATGCCTTGATTGATGAGTATTTTAATTGCAATAATAAATCAGCCAGCTTTGAGGACTCACCAATGCCCTGATGAAAACAAAAAGCAGAGCACTGTTTGTGCTTTTACAAAGCTAAAAGTGTATGCAGTAAAAAACACTTAGCATTTTCACCTTACTTATTTTAAACTTTATACTATTTTTGGTTCAAGATATTACTTATTTTTTATTGGTCTTTTAATGCAACAGCTGCAACGTCAATCTACTCTTAAACTGTCTGTGACGTCCGGTCTCCAAGCCAGGAGTTTGGGGCTCTTGATCTACACGTTGATGACCCGGGGATGCATTTCACTGATCTATACACACATTTTTGCTCAGTGCATCAATTTATAACAAACTTTTGCCCCCATGTAATATAATTGTATTAAAAAACTCTAAGATCAAGTGCATCAGTGGTTAAAAACAATGGAATCAATAACAACTGTAATAACCAATTTTATTTGACAATAATGTCATTCCTGAGTTTATTTTCAGAACACCACGTCATGAATCAACACTGACATCTCCTGGTGAGGTGCTGCTCCTCCAAAACAGCTTCCCTCTAAGTCTTGCTGCTTTAAGTTAAAAATAGAAATTTGTTATACTTACCACTTTTTTAAAGTCACTCTCTGCTTCATCCAGTTTCCCCTGCTTCAGAAGGAGATTTCCTCTTTGAAGCCTTGCCTGTTAAAAGAGGAAGCTAGAGCTTTATTTGCAGAAGACCACAGATGTGCACAGCTGACACAGGAGACCTGATTCCCACAATCTGCCTTTAGTTCACTGAAGTTATGAAACTGTTACAAAACTATAACAGCTTGTGCTCACAGCCTTCCTCTACACTTTTGTTATCAATTTTACACTTTTAAAGACCTTCAAAACCCAAACTGAGAAAAATTGAGATCCTGCATAGCAAACAACGACCAATACAGCTGTGGTGTGTGTATATGTTTTTCCTCTTGTGCAAAAATGATGTTGTTTAACTAAAACAAAGAAACAAGCCAGCGAGACACAGATACAGGAGAATATGTGTATGGATAGAGATTAAAAACATTTTTCAGGTGAATTTTTAAATGTGGCAATGCTGCAACTCATTATTATCTGTGTTTTTAGAGGAAGCACTTAAGAGCTCCAGAACAGATTTAGTGAAGACTGTCTCAGTCAGTGTCACATCTTAAATTCAAAACCTCTTAGAGGTAAATGAGTTTTTATAACTTTGTATGACCTAAAATGTCAAAAATCAAATATAAGAATTTTGTAAGACATTTAAAGGATCTGCAGGAAGCCTGCCTCAGCTCCGAATAGTCTTTAAATATATTAAAACCCATTCACACTTGCACAAAAAAAGTAAACTAACCCCAACGATCCGTATGTGTGAATGCAAACAGACGAGTTTTTCAGTAAGGATTTACCCAGGAAATGTGTAAAGTCCAGGTGAGTTCATGTCTGAACTCTGCAGAGGATTAGCAGGGAAATTCACTGAGGCGGATGGGAGGGCTGATGACATCATTCTGTGTGACCGACGCAAGGTAGCGAGAGACTTGACAGGACGGATAAAAACAACCACTGTCATGGGAGAACTTTATCTGATTGTAAGAGGAAACACAAACTCAAATGTCCATCTGGACATTAAAGGTGTTGTTTCCACTAAACATCATCAAAGTTACGCAGTACATCTGTTCCAAACAATCACCACCGGGTCTCTCGCACATCCAAAGAAATAAATGCAGAGATGAAACTCTGAAGCTTTCTCTCTCTGGTGTAATCGCCATGCACGTAGTGACGCTGCTTCATATTCACTTCTGTGTGCTACAGGGCTCCTCTCAACTTATTAGTCGATGCTACTGATATGCTCAACATGTAACACTAAAGTAAGGGTCTAAATTGTGATATGAATTGTTGGTCCACTCTCATATTGCAAACACCGACTTCTTGACGTTGTGTACTGCCTGTCCCGCCCCTCCACCACTTCTCATCAAAGTGTGAATGACCTTGTCAGTGAATTACCTGGGTAGGCTGCCTGGACATTATCCTGATAATATCATCTCATACAATATTCTACTGGTACTGGCAAGTGAATGAAGAGTTGTAAAAATAAGTATTGCAAACTGATACAAATACATCACTCACAGATGTGAAGTCTGGCTTGAGTTCAATCACTCTGCTCAAATCTGGCAGTGCAGACTTTGACTTTCCCATTGCGAGAAACACTGTAGCTCTCCTGTAGTACGCCATGTAGTTCTTTGGATCACCATCTGAATATAAGAATAACACAACAAGACATGCACATTTTGAATTTAATTGGCTCAACCACAAAACAGAAAATCATTCTTAAACTACTACTCTGTATTTTTTGTCACTTACCCACAGCAGCATGAAAATGAGAGAGGGCATCTGCCAGCTGGCCAGCTGCAAGTAGCTTCTTCCCCATCTCCATATGGTTGTCAACACTGCCATCCCTGCCACATTTCACTCCTACAAAATCAATCAATCAATCAATCAATGAACCTTAATTTAAAGCACAGAATAAAACATGTTATCTTATCTTATCATGCTCTACTATTAATAAGACCAACAATATTTCAGCAATCACACAACACTGTGCTGACAGTGACACACCTTATTGAGCACGTGACCGCAAAATGCCTCCTTACAGCACTGCAATGATTTATTTGATCATGTTATTTACTGAACTATGTCGTTCAGAAATCAGTGGTAGGTGTTATGTCTTAATTAGTAACCGTGTGAATGTGTGGCTCACAGCCCTCTGTGATTGTTGTGGTGACTTATTGAATCCCAGCAAAGCAGCTTTGTTTCTATTTAATAAAATACACGTCTGGTGAGCTTATTTACGTTTTAACAACACTCCTGATGGGGGCATTCGTGTGGACACCCTCCGTCTTCAGCATATGCTGTAACTGCGACAACCGCACGCGCATCCATTGACAGGCACCAGGTAGCACGGTCACACGTTAAACCAAAACACCAAACTTTGACGACTAACTCCATGCTACTCTGCTGCTAATGTTGTAAGTTTACTCTAACGTTCCTTTACTGTATAATTACATCAAGCTAATAACATACTAGCTGTTAAACAACTTTATTCAAGAGGAGGCTAATTACTGTCTGCCTCGAGAACTGCCTTATCTAGCTAGCTTCACGTTAGCCCAGCAGTGATCGATTTGTAGGCTAACGCTGTCATTGACGTTTGTGACATAGCGATACTTTCACAAGTACTGAACTACTGTCAAAGCTGTAGCAAGTCAGTGTTAAAAATAAGAAGCTAAAAGCTGTCATGAGCATTATTTATTAAGTGACAAAGTCAGTTTCTTACCTTCATATCTCATATCAATCAGAACAAGAACATATGGGATGTAGGTGAGTATTTTATGAGCTATATGGTCCAGAGACACCATGGTTAAAATTTCGTCAGGCAGAAGCTCTCTTGTAAAGTCCGCTTAACGACCGTCGAAGTTATTTCAGCTAATGTTCCGTCTGTTTCTGAATTGTCCCATGTGTTGACGGCTACCCTGCATTGCTCCTTTTTTTCCAGCCCCAGCAGCGCAGCGAGCTTAACCGACCGGTCGTGGGGGGCTCTGATTGGCTGGTTTGTTCGGGAAGCCCCGCCCACAACTGTTGGCTCAACAGAGAGGAGCCACGGCAGCACAAGACGAGGAGTGTGTGCATTGTAACATGGTATTTGCATTTTATGTATGTTACACTGTTTCAGGGAGAATAATGTGCGTTTTACTGCTCTTTACATGACTCAAAGTTGCAGTTGCTTTTCAGACTGGGACTTTTTTTGGTCATTTTTATGCTGTCAGTGATTTAAGAGCACTTTGGCATTGATACAATAGGTGCACACTGCAGATACACAGTTTATAGATGATTTCATGTAATTCCTTTTAAAGTACTTATTTTATATTTAACCTATGATTTTTATTTCATTTTGTTTTATACTGTAATATATCTTACCCTAATTGTCTTTTTGGTGTACAAACCCCAATTCTAATGAAGCAATGAGTAAAACGTCAATTGAAACAAAATACAAATCCTTTTGCACCTGTATTTATTTGAATACACCAAAAAGAAAGGAGAATTAATGATCAGACTGATAAACATTATTTTTTTTTAGCAAAAATCCACTCATTTTGAAGTTGATGTCTGCAACACGTTCCAAAAAAACCTGGGACAGGAGCAACAAAGGAAAGTTGAGGAGTTCTCAGAAACACCTGCTTGGAAAAGGTGAATTGGAAACACTTAAGTGTCATGATTGAGTATAAAAGAAGCATCCTCAAAAGGCTCAGTCATTCACAAGCAAGGATGGGGCAAGGTTCACCACTTGTTAACAACTGCATGAGCAGTTTAAGGATAATTTTTCTCATGTTCAATTGCAAGGAATTTCAGGATTTCATCATCTACAGTCCACAACATCATCAAAAGATTCAGTGAATACAGGGAAATCTCTGCATGTAAGCAGCAAGGCTAAAAACCAACACTGAATGCCAGTGATATTTTCGGAGAAAAAATTGTCAGTTAACACAGTTCATCGACACAGCTCACACTACACAATACATTCACAAGAGCAAGTTAAAACTTTACCATGCAAAGCAAAAGCCCTACATTAACTACCCTCAGAAATGCCACCACCTGATCTTGGCAGAGCTCATCTGAGATGGACAAATGAAAAGTGGTCTGATGAATTCCCATTTCAAATTATTTTTGGAAATCATGAAAATATAGATTAGTTTGAACTGTTAATTTATGCTGTTTCTGGCTGCCATTTGTCAATTGACAAGTTGTATTTTTGTCCTTTAGAATACATTTCAAGTCACAGGTAGGGGAAAATATAATTTATCGTTTAATGACAATCCTTTTTTAATTACACAATCCATCTTTTGTGTGATAAACCAAAATCAACATTTTGGTTTTATCTAAAAATACAAAATGATGTTGTCAAAGAAAAACATGCATACTTCAGTCAAGCTTCAGGCAAAAAACAAAAGTATTGGCTGGAAAGTCAATATTAAAGGTCTTGTGAGTAAGTTTGGGTCTGCATCAGTTTATATATATATATTTTTATTTTTTTTTATTTTTTATTTTATTATTATTATTTTTTTTTTTTGAAAAATCACAGTCTGCTATTTCCATTTATCAAATGTATCACCTCCTATGAATCCCTGGGTCTGTCTTAAAACCAGCTGAAACAATACTCACAGGAGAACAAACAGGAGACTGCAGAGATCCTTTAAGCTGGCAGTGTTAGTAAAAAACTGTGCTATTTGGTACAGAAGTAGGTATTTATGACTCTAGTAAATACAAGGAAACCAAGTCACTTGTCTTTACCAAAATGTTTAAAATGCCTTTATCATATTGGCATATTTTTTTTAATAGAGCATGATTATAAACACACACATAAACGCATTTCAGTGACAGCCTTGTGAAGACATTTTTTCAAATTATTTGTTTTTCACGACTCAGAGGAGCTTTAAAACTTGCATTTTAAATTCTATGTTACACAAATTCTACTTAAGAGCTTTTTTGCCTCACATCGGATATAAAAATAATCATATTTACAAAACAGTGATATAATTGGTTAGTTATAAATGATAAAGCGTCCTAATAATAAAAAAATGCACACATTCTCAAGTCCACTAACATGCCCCTCATAAATTATGTGTAATGCTGAACAATTAAATTCACTTCAAATTTTTAGATTAGTGCAAAAAGGAGTCCTAAACATGGAAGAGAACTGGCATTTTGAATAGCTTTTCGATAATGTAAAAAAGGTATGTGGTTTTCCGAAGGGTTTTTTCAATAAATAATAGAATACATTGGAAAGTGCCCTAAAGTGAAGATTTTTCCAGCCCGACAAAAGATGGTTGCAAACATTTGTATAAAAGTAGCTTATAAGCATTTGTATATAAGTAGCTTGCAATATATTTTAGTCAATCTATTATGAAGACCATTGGTTCCTGAATAGATGCTGAATGTTGTAAATATTATAAATATGGAGAAATTAAAAACTTGACTGTAGTACGTGGTAATAAAAGGGGTAGGATTAAATAAGTTTATACTTCTTCCTACTACTTTTCGAGTGTGTAAACTTTCTGCACCTGTAAGATATCACCAACAGTTTACCTTCTTTGTTTTTGTTTTTTGTTTTTTGTTTTGGTATATGCATGTATTTGTTTATGGTGACTACCCATGTTAGTTTTTGCATGTTCGAAATAAAGCATTCAGTTTAATTCAACAAGTTGCTTACTAAGAGTTTACAGAATTTGAACGTCATCATAAAGTAGACTCACAATTGCCACACCTTGGTCAGATCAAACAAAGAGGAAAGTCTTCATAGAAGAGGTACGGGTGTGACAAGTCAGAGGCAAAGTGGTGGTAGACATGTTGCTCCCTATTTGTCCTAAATTAGCTTTATGGTGTTGCTGATTGCATTAAAGGTACATTAAGTCTTTGAGAGATAATCTCGATGACCAAACTTTTAAGTGTCATTTATTTTTTAACAGAGCTTATTCTCAGCAGTAATCCAAAAAGTAAGTGAAAAAAACTACAGGCTTTTTGTCAGTGGAACCAGTTGAACGCTAACTCCTTGGCTGGTCTATCACATCATCTTTGCGCTCAAATAGGCATGAACATCACAATTTGAGGACCTGTCACACATAGGCATTAGTAGCTGTGGTCCTGGTGGCTTCGGTGATGGCAGAGATGCTGCTCGCTCTGCTGCCACTGGTGGTCTTTGATTTCCTGCTCCCACTAGACTCTGAGGGAGGTGATGACACAATACTCTTTTTTGTAGGAACGACAGCATAGGGGTCAGGGTACCGGTAGGCAGGATAGTTTTCAGGGCTGTGAAGTCAAGACAGAAGAAATGTGTGGTTACTTCCTCTGTTGACACTTTACATTGACCACATAATATTAGGCTTACTTAAGAATTAGTAAATACTGAACTAACCATCTATTTTTTGTTTGTTTTTTGTTTGTGCGTCTGTCTGTGAGCAAGATAACTTGAAAAATTCTCAATGATTTATTAGTATATTTCCAGAGAATGTAATTCATAGCACAAAAAAGTAACTAGGTTTTTAAAGGATGTGTTAACATTGTGAGATAGGGTAGGCAGTTTTTCACGTTAAAGTTAGTAAAATAAAAAAATTAAGGTATGCTTGGTGATTAAGTGAGCTTTAGAAATCACCTACCTACATCAAAGCTGACACTGATAGTTTAACAGTTGGGGTAGGCTTCATATATTTTACTAGTCCATCTGGCCAACAGCACAGAAAAAGAGTTTTGGATTGAGAAGACCCTTTCAAAAGCAAATTTGGCAGGATGATTATTCCATCAATGGCATTCATTACAGGCCAATCAGATATTGTAGTGGGTAAGTGCTACTGCCGCAGAGTAAAATACAAAACATAACTCATTATGTAGAGCAGATTATCACCAAAATATGTCGGGAGTGGAGTGAAAATTTCATATCTATTGCAAAATGTTTTCACTGTTGTTTGTTCTTCATTTAATAAAGAAATGTTGTCCAGATCTGATAATACTGCTACTGCTAATCATATGTCCCGCTTCTTCCTGCTCTAAAGGAAGCTGATTGGCCATGCTACTTTGGACTGCTCACACTTTTCAGCAAGTTGGATCTGCCTGATTATAGACAATGAATCAGACCAATTCAGTTACTGCGCAAGGTTAGGCTCCAGCCCTGTGTGACCAAATAGGGGACAAGTAGTATAGATCAGTGTTAATTTTGGTAGCATTTTTTTAATTAAGTTTTAGTCTTTTGCTGAAAATGTCTTTTAGTTTAAGTCATAATTTAGTCATTAAAATTGTTTTCATTTTAGTCTAGTTTTAGTTGATGAAATTTCACAACATTTTAGTCGATCAAATCTACTTTAAATTTAGTCGACTAAAATATGAAGTGTAAAGTGTAAGGAATATTTTTTTGTTTCCTTGGATTTCTGAAGTCATGTTTTACACTTGAATCCCGCCACCATGAAGCTAAGGCAGTTGTGACTGGATGTCCCTCTCAGCTCATCCAACCTTTCCACACAACCAAAATGGCTGTGATTCCTAACTTGTCTCTACTTTCTACATGACGAAATGAGATCTGATTGGATTTAGTCTCTGTCAAACATTTTAGTCTAGTTTTTACTTGTTGACGAAAATGTCAGTTGATTTAGTTTTAGTATTTATCCATGTGCAATTATTACTTTAGTCATGGTCTAGCTTTCATCTGGGAAAAAAGGTTGTTGACGAAAACTATGGCAAAATTAATTAGTCAACAAAATTAACAGTGGTGTAGATATAGATAATGGATGGATGGATGATGCTTGAGGATGCTCATCTAAAAATGCAAGCAGATAACCAGACAAATAAAAACAATTCATGTTGCTTTTTTAACATACTTTTTGAACTGAATGAGACTTTATTAGAACTTTGTTGATCATGCTTTCCATCTACGTGGCCTCTCTGTTTTACTGACAAACCTGAGTTACATAAGGCACATACTTTATATCCAACTGTATAAGTCATATTTTACATACTTTTATTGCTTGCAGCAGGCCAATAAAAAAGACCACAGGTCACAAGTGGACCCCATGCCATAGTTTGGATACCCCTGATTTAGACTTAAAGTATGATAAAGCATGTGTAAATGTGTTTTTTCAAATTAAATTTATAATAGTCATTGATGCTTTTCAATAACAGCTTATACATTAATTGATGCTTTACTAATGCATGGATAAAGCATTCATGAGATTTTTTACATATATATCATGAAATAATGTAGATGATTTGTGAAGTATTTATTATTGATTTACTCATCAGTCAATATGGTATTTATGACTGTGTTTATGATAAATAATTCATGCTATGTTTATGGTAACCTAAATATTTACTGATGCTTATCTAATGCTGGTTTTATTTTCAATAAAGTGTGAAATTAAAGGTGGGATATATTAGAATTGAAGAGAACAATATGACACACTCTACCTTGATTGACAGCCTTCCCTGCCAGCAAAAATACTGTAAATAAGACCTCCGACGACAAGTAAGGTGGAGCCAGCCCAGCCGATAAAGACGCCGACTCCTATTTCAAACCTGACAATAAAATGATAATTATTAATAAAAGAAAAATGTATACAATTAGTCATATGAATAGTATAAATGAATCAGTATATTACAGCATATTTTAATATACTATAATATACTAACATACTTTTGTGCTTTGAACAAAGGGTCTTGAAATTCTGCTCTTATTTTATTCCCATAGTATGAGAAAGCAACCATGGAACACATCCCTGGGAAAAAAAGCACATATGATCGTTAAACTCAACAAAAAGTTCAGTGTAATTTCCTCTTTTACTGATTCTTACCTCCAATAAGGTAATTCATCCCCCCAGCAAAAGTTACTCTTGCATTAGCAAGTTCTGTGCCTCCAATCTTCGTGCATTTCATTCCCACCAAGACCAGAACTGATCCAAAGAAAGACAGGATAATGGCGATGATGATGAGAGCACGGCAGAAGTGAATCTCCCCTGTCAGAGAATAATATAATGGCATTAAATGGTGCAGTAAGAATAAATACGGCCTCACCTTTGAGTACCCATTAATTATGAGTTAAAATACATTGACTCACAGTGCAGTGCAAGCATTGATGGGATTCCCTTGCAGTCAGATACTCCTGTTGAATCCGAGATACAGTCCTTCCACAGGTTGGAGAAGTAGTTTGATGTTGTCAAGACGATGCTGTCAACCTCAGACCAGGTCCAGATCTCAGTGGGCATAGTAGAACAAACCAGAATCCATCCTGATACGCATACTACAAAACAGCCAATCTCCATGTACATTACCACAGTCCTGTAACTCATGTTTGCCTCAAATTTTAGACAGATAAAAGTTTAGAAAAGTTTAAGATCGCCACTTTAAGACCAATTTGTCAAGTGCAGTCCACTCAAAAGTTCCCACTAAGTTGCCATATGCAGACTGACTCACACACCTAAAACACACAACAGGCTGAAGGTGGTTGGTTTGTGTACATCATCACATGTTTTGCCTTGAACTGAAAATGTGCTTTTCCAGAAGGTCACTTTTGTTTGTGGTTAAATCTTGTATGGCAGAAAATGAGACTGCCAGCATTAGTTCAGGAACATGCAAGGTTCAAAAATAAGGACAAAGAAGCACAAATGTAGAAGTAATTATTTTTAACTTGTGTGATCTTTTTATTTGTGTACTGCAACCATGCAAGGCTACACTGATGGGGGGATAAAGGGGAGAACTTTCAGGTGCCCAGCCTCAAATGGGGGCCCAAAAAGGTTCAACACGGTCCATCCTAAATTCAAACAGTTATAGCCAATCTGTACTTTTGACCAAAATACTCACATTTCATATCAAAGATAAAAAAAACACATAGGTATTGATGAGAATGTCAGTAAAACATAGCCGTTTCAAAAAGTAAACCTCTTTTTCCTAAAATGTTACTGGCTTTTTTTCTATAAAATAAATATTTTCCAGGTCAGCTTTACTTTACTCTCAAGCCCTCGATGTTAGATTGTGTTTAACCATTTGAGGAACAGAGCAAAAGCTGGGATGGCAGCAAATAAATCATGATTAAATTGGAGCACCAGTTAGAGAATAGGACGCCAGCAATAAGCTGTATAAAGCCAGGCCAAAGAGGTAAATGTTGGCCAGAGGGAGGCGCTGGTGTTTCTAATCCGGCGCAAGGGTTTTACATAACTAATCACAACTGAAAGGAGCCCTGACTAGGTCTTTCAGGGGCTCAGACATTTCTTTGTGAGGCCCTGCAAGCATATATAAGGGATTTTGTTGGCTTTCACACACACAGAAACAGCTGCCGACAGAAATGAGAAGACTGTATTTTTAACATTTTTTCTGGCAAACCCCAATTAACAAAAAGAGTTGGAATAACACAATGTGAGTAAAGGCAGAATACAGTGATTTACAACTCATTTTCCTCTTTCTTTTAAATGAATACAACACAAAGACAAATATTTTATGTTCAAAAATGATCAATACTTTTTCCAAAATTAACACATAATCTGAATTTGATGCCTACTGTATGTTCTATAAATAGTAGGAACAGAAGCACGTTTGTCATATATTCCTAATGCTAACAATACTCTGTCAGGTTGGGACTTAATTGCTATTGATTGTGGATTTCTTTCCCATTCTTTCATTATGTACATCAGGGATGGGCAACTTTGGATACCATTAGAGTCACATTAGTTTAAAACTCATTGCCAGAGGGCTGCACTGTGGCAACCGTAGGATCTTTTTCATTTAAACAATTAGAACATAGGAAAGGAAGTATTATATCCAGATTTGTATACAAACTAAAACAAATACTTAAGTCAATGAGTTAAATGCAGAATTCAAGCCATTTTCAGCTTCTTTTGAAATACAAACAACAGAGTTTTGCTGTTTTTTTTAAGGATGCTGTCCCTTTAAAACATGTTTTGTAATGCTTGTGAACGTTTCAAGATAAATAAAAAAAACATCTCTTCTGTACAGGGAATATTGCTATGTTTTTTAGGCAGTTTCTGTTGAGCTTTTCTTGTGAACATTTACTGTCCTGCCGCATTGATGGAGTAGGGGGGCTGCATGTGGCCCCTGGGCCGGTAGTTGCCCATCCCTGATGTACATCTTAAGTTGCTCAACAGTGCTACGTTTCTGTTGTTGTATTTTATTTTGCATTATAATGTGCCATACATTTTTTTAGTGGTAGAGAGGTCTAGTAACTCCACCTCTGTTGCTGACATATGGCTCTCACTCTGCGTGGTGAAGTCTTATTATTCATTTGTAGATGCAGGGATACATTGTACAAACCAACAGAAGCTCTCTGAAATATTTCAAAGATTCATGTTGTAATATCCATCACAGAAAACGTCAGTTATCAATGCAGTGCTGCCTTAAGGTTTTAGGGTCACAGGCATTCAATGTTGGTCTGCTCGTTGAGAGCAGTGTTAATTTTGTTGACTAATTATTTTTGTCATAGTTTTAGTCAACAACCTATTTTCCTGTGACGAAAACTACACTATAACTGAAAGGAAAAAAAACCCAATTACAAATGGACAAAACCTAAAACTAAATTAACTGACATTTTCGTCAACAAATAAAAACTAGACGAAAATGTTTGACTGAGACTTAATCCAATCAGACCTAATTTGGTCATGTAGAAAGTAGGGACAAGTTAAGAATATATCCAATCACAGCTACTTTGGTTGTGTGAAAAGGTTGGATGAGTTAGGGGGGACATCCAATCACAACTGCCTTAGCTTCACGGTGGCTGGATAAGTTGGGGAGTGATCCAATCAGAGCTACTCTCTTTATGAATTGATATATTCACGTAGAGCAGGTTCACTGTTTGTTGTCAATTCTGGTATTGTAACTGAGATGCTCTGCCTGGTAGCCTAAATGTGACTGCATTTCACACAAAAGTTAAATTTGTTTCTGTTCATTTATACATTCAAACTTTACCATTCAATAAAGGATTGTTAGATGTTTCATTTTATCCAAGTGTAAAACATGACTTCAGAAATTCAAGGGAAAAAAAATGCCTTACACTTTACACTTCATATTTTAGTCGACTAAATTTACAGTAGATTTCGTCGACTAAAATGTTGTGAAATTTCATCAACTGAAACTAGACAAATTAAAACAGTTTAGATGACTAAATTATGACTTAAACATAAAAGATATTTTAGGCAAAAGACTAACTAAAACTAAATTAAAAAGTGCTGTCAAAGTTAACATTGGTTGAGCGAATTCTCCAGATTATCAAACCTTTTGATGATATTATGGACTGTAGATGAAGAAAATTCCAAATTTACGTGCAATTGCATGGTGAGGATCATTTTTACAAAACTGTTGGACTTCTTGCCTGCATAATTTTTGATGAAGTGGAGAATGTCACACCATCACTGACTGTGTGGTCTAGGCGTTTTAATGACAACTGCACAACTTTCCTCGTCTTCTTTTGCTCCTGCAGCTGTTTTTCAGGATTTGTTGTAGGTATAAAATTCAGAATGTGTGTAAAATAAAAAGAAGCTGTGCTGGTCTTATCATTAAATGTCTTTTTTGCCATATTCAACTGAAGAAAGGTAATTATTAAGATTTTGAAATGAACAGTTTTCTGTTTTACTCACATGTCATACAATACCTCACCTATTTTCAGTTCGTATATTCATGCTTATTATCTACAGAAGCAGAGGGATGCCACAGATTCTGTCTTTAGACTTGGATGTATTTTGTCAAACCTAGGTGTTGAGGTATTCAATATCATGAGTGAATTATAAAAATATATGCATTATTTCTGATAGTTGGTTTTAAAAAGTTCTACAATATGATTTTCTTCTCATTTCTTTTTCTTTAGGCAATAATGTGTCCAGTTTGCCAGTTTATCTGGTTAAATTATTGTAAAATGTATTAAACTCAGTGTAACATAAAATAATGTTAACGGGTTTCGCCCAGCACAATTGTCTCAGTCACACACAGCTGTCAAACAATCCGGCTTCATTCACTCACTTAAAGGGATAGTTCAGTATTTTTGAAGTGGGGTTGTATGAGCTCCATATGGCCACACACATTTTTGCCGCCTACAAGAACTCCCATCAAAAAATAATCCCACAGTTTAGGAGCACGCTACCTAGATGCTTTTAAGTGCATTAACTTTTCAGAAATACAAAGTTTATCTGGAACTAACCGACTCAAGTCACGTATTCCTCCGCCCAGCACTTCTGCGAGCCGCTGAATCACTCCGCCTCCCTCTCAGCTGTTGTAAACATAACAAGCTAGCGGCTTCAGGCGCCAGTTGTAGCCTCATTGATAGCAGATTATCTGACAAATATTTCAGAGATGGGGTTTTGTATTGTTTCCCTGGATGCAGAAACATATGTGTATCATGGAGAACTCATAGCTTTCACCGTATTCCTCTTCGTAAGGGGCACGCGGCAACATCATATACAGCAAATGCCTACATCTCTCGTTACCTGACAGATTGTGTGTACATATCTATATATCTATATACAATTTATATAAAGTCATGGCAAAATCTAAATATATTGTTGCATTTAGGAGATGGCATGTTTATATTATTACGTCAGAAACAGCTAAGATTGTGTTGTAGCAGAATTAGAGGCTAATACACAGTAATGGTTGTGTGTGTGTGAGAGAGAGAGAGACAGACACACACAAGTAGTCTGCAATGTTACAGTAAACAGCCTCCTCTACTCTGCTTGTTTGTCTCTGACAGATCATTGTTACTTACTTTGAGGATAAACTGTCATTAGGTCCTTCAGGTTTGGGACGTTTTTTCCAATTTATATTTGAGAAATTGAAGAATATCCACAATACTCCGGGATTCAGAAGAGCAGGAAAATCTGTATGATGAGTTATGCAGACGGTGTGAGAGTCACCAGTATCCTCTGACTCAGACAGATCCTACAGTCGGTCTGTAACCAAGGTCCACTCGTAGCAGCAGCAGCAGTCCGGTGACTGAGTCGCAGTTCATACACTCGCACCACTGTGTATTTCCGACTCTTTCTTGACCTCCAGTTTCCACCAATGTTTCTCTGTCTCTTTCGGCCTGTTCGGTCTCCACCTGCAGCAGCTCTTCTTCTGCGAACTCCGGTTCACACAAATATCCTCTTGGCTCCAAAGTGAATGGAACTTCATCGTCGCTGTCATAATCACTCATTTTTAATTTCCTACGTTGTCTCTTCCTCACACTGCTAAGAGTCAGAACAAAAGAATTACAATGCCTGATAAAAGTTACACGAGGCTACAACCAGCACCTGAAGCCGCTAACCTGTTATGTTTACAACAGCTGAGAGGGAGGCGGAGTTTTTCAGGGCTCACTGAAGTGAGTGTGACGAAAAAAGATAAATATCCTCTTAGCCAGTGGCAAGCAGTATCATGAAGTCTTAGGACAGGATGTGAGAGTGGCATGTTGATGTATGGCGCTTTGTAATTATCTGAGATGTTTACTGTCACCTGAACCATTGTCAAAATTTTATGTGCCATTTATTTAATGACATTTCCATCACCTTATTAAATCACCTTTTAATGTACTGTTATGTAAAAACAGTAGTACGAAAACATATGTGCATGCAAAGGTTAAAGAATCCAAGATTGTAACCTTGTAGAATTTTCTTCAAATAAAGTATTGCAAGGATATAACACGAGAAGTGTGGTGATATACCTCAACATCTTACATTTCTTCCAGCCTTAGAGAAATAAATACTGTGCTGATAAAAAAAAAAAAAAAACTAAACAGAAAAAGAAGTCAGCTATTTCTTGTCATTAACTTCCTCTGAAAAGAAGCAATTTTCTTTCATTCAAGATTATTTTTTTGGGCATTTTGTGCCTTTATTGACAGGAGAGATAGACAGTGGACAGGCCCATAAGGGGGGTGAGAGAGAGAGCAGGGGAAGATTCAAACCCAGGCCAGCAGACGTATGTACATGGATAGTGCCTGATCGCTTACCACTCCACCAAACCAGCACCCCATATTTCAAAATTATGATGTAAGAAATATGTTGTAGTTTTGAGGTTTTTCTTGTTGTTCAATCCCTGTAACTATGAACACAACCCCCAAAACAATTACAATTGAAACTGTTTTATCAGGAGTTACTTCATGTTTGATCTGACACCTAACAGCCATTGTTAGCCTGTATTTAACCAAGGGAACGAGTAAATTGAGGTTAAACCCAGGGAAAAGCATGCGAGCCTCAGAAAGTAGGAGGGAAAATATGTTTATCAATCAACTGATCAAACTTTATTTATATAGCACTTTTCATACAAAAAAATGCAGCACAAAGGTGCTTTACTGTCCTGTGTGGCCAGCAGTGTTAATTTTGACAGCACTTTTTAATTTAGTTTTAGTCTTAGTCTTTTGCCTAAAATATCTTTAAGTTTTAGTCATGATTTAGTCATCTAAATTGTTTTAATTTTAGTCTAGTTTTCACGTTTTAGTCGACCAAATCTACTGTAAATTTAGTCGACTAAAATATGAAGTGTAAAGTGTAAGGCATTTTTTTGGTTTCCTTGAATTTCTTAAGTCATGTTTTACACTTGGATCCCACCACCATGAAGCTAAGGCAGTTGTGACTGGATGTCCCTCTTAACTCATCCAACCTTTCGACACAACCAAAGCAGCTGTCTCAACTTTCTACATGACAAAATTAGGTCTGATTGGATTTAGTCTCTGTCAAACATTTTATTCTAGTGTTTATTTGTTTAGGAATAATTAGTCGACAAAATAAATACTGTTGGCCGGCAGTACTGTGGGTGATATAGAATGATCCTCATAAAGGTAAGAAATACATTAAATTGGAAAAAAGAAAATATTAAACCAATAATGGTATGTTTATGGTGGAATTTTGGCACAGGCCCCAGAGAGGTGAGGGGGACTCCTAGTGGCTGGGACTTGTCTAGTCATTGGCTGGTACTTAGCCAGAATTAAGCAGACACTTGGCTGGAAGGGGAAAACTGAAGCGGCTACGTCTGCATGCTGGAAAGACCAAAGTATTTATACTGTTGCATTATACAATTATTTACATTTTAAAATCCAGCCCCTGTAACTTCTGCAAGCAAAAAACTGGCATTTGTACAGGAAGGGGGCCTTAAAATGACAGGAGCTCCAATAGAGCATCTTGGAGCACTTGAGTACAGAGGTAGGTCAGGGTTACTCAATATGGGAAAACTAGAAGGTTATTTGAACATTAGCGATTGTGAATATACTCTGCAAAATATCAACATAGAATATATACATGTATGCACCAAATTAAGGCAAAATTTGACCTCTTGAAATGCCTTTGCCACGTACTGAAATTTTAGTTTTAAAATCAAGAATGGTTGTCAGAATACTAGGATTATTTTTTTTCATCACAGATGTCATTCTTGTCAAAATTCAAGCAATTTTAATCCATGTCTTGATACCACAAGAACAAAAGGTCACAGACCCCCAACATCAGGTAATTCTTGACTGTTATCAACATACAATGGCAGGCATTGCAGCAAAAATTACACAAATACATCAAAATCATTTCAGTGCTAGCATGTTGCCATTGCTCTTGTGCAGCTTTGGTGGTGCTGGCCCACATTCATTTAAGTTTTGAGTCCTTTTCCTACCTTAGGACATAAAAGTTTTTAAAGTTCTAAAGTCTGTCATTTTTTCCAGTGCAGCTGGTCATACAATGAAAACTGTTTTGAAATAAAAGGTATAAAAAATTGCAAAATACAAACTATTATGACAGCTTTAACAGAACATACATAAAGTTTTAAGTCCCACTTCAAAAACATGAAACAATCATTCAAGTGAAATTCCTAAATTACATATTAGTTTTTTTATACATCAATTGGAGCTGATAGACAAAATGTTCCATACGTATATTATTCAATGCATGTTTACACTTAAACTTATGTACATCACTTTAGGACTCAGCAGTGGCTCTGACATGAACGCGACCCTCAGATGTATGAATTCTTGTTGATGCTGTGTATGCTGGAGGGGTTGATGTAGACTGTGGGCAGCCCCTGCGTCGTAGACTTCGCCTTCCCTGCTGTGTTCAGTGATACATGGGAATATGAGGCAGCATCTTTGGAGATGTAGTTTTCCTGGCTTTTGCTTTAAAGAGAGAAGCAGATTCATCTTCACACAGGGAACCCCAGCATGACTTAAAAAACGATTAATTATGTAGCTCAGTCTGTTTGAATAGTAACTAAACCCAAAGCCTAGAAACAGTGTATATAGAAATATCATAAAAGTGTAGATTTGCTGGTGTCAAAATCTCAACATTTTAGGAATAGGCATTCAAAGTCTACATTTTGTGTTAGAAATAAGGATTTTCACCGAAGCCTTCAGATAAAAACCCTGCCATTACTGTTGAATTTTACTGCGAGCTGATCTGGTGTAAGGGATGTATGTCTGTAAACCATCACAGAGAGCAACAGCGACCGCCCATGTTTTAAACAAATGTTAACTTTTCAACAGCAGCTGACAGCCAAATTTTGTGAATACGGCTGGCTCCACCTATTCTATTGGAGTAGTAAACAGGGTTTGCAGGGGTGCTTAAAGTCCTTGAAAATGCTTGTAATTGACAGTTTTTAAGGTTTGTTTAGTCAAACTGGTTGAACGTATCACTGTATGCCTCTGATGATAAAAATCTGTCTAAACAGTTTGCTAATTACATTGAAAAATAAAATAAGTTTGAGGGTCTTTTACAAAAGTAATGATACAATAATGGATTAAACCAGGGATGGACAACCTTGGTTACCCATAGGGCCACATTATTGTTATTCTCAGTTTCAGAGGGCTATTAATTGCTGTTGTTGAAATGATACTATTCAGAAGGTAATCGAAACACCTGAAGAAAAATTGGTATTAATAAAAGACACAAATATTTTCATTTAATCAGAATTTATATTTATGTTTTCAAGCTCAAAAACAAACAGTAAAGCTAAAATTAAAGGACTAAACACAGATTTAAAGACAAATAATGGTACTTTTTCAGTTCAATGAACTGACATTAATTTTCTTTTAAAAAAATCTTGATTTTTATTGCTTATACCAGTAAACCCCCTGACCATTAAATTCATTTTGTAAAAGTAACCTGGCCAAGATAGAAGTTATTACTGATGGTTTATTCAGTTAGTTTGTCCCATTTTCCCCAAAACGATGTAGTGTAAATAGGTGTTGTAAAAAAAAAGGACTATTTAATAAAATGGCAAGTTAATAGCAAGGATATTGCAGTGACACTATGACAATTTAGGTAGACGCACCTTATATAAGACTTAGGGGATTACATATTCCATTCAAAGACTACGTGTTTAGCGAAGGGCTGAACGATTTATCGTTTTCTGACGGAAAATCGCGATTTCAGGCAACGTGATCATGTGATTGCTGAAGCTGCAATGTTTTGCAGCACTCCTGACTGACCCAGGATCTGTTTTGTCAGCTATTTGCTAGTGGCAATGTTTTCACATGTCAGCTCTCATGTCCAAAACCATCAAAGGTTGACTGGTTTGGCATGGCTGGCTTTTTTCCTTAATTGGAATTGTTTAATTTAGTTTTTCTTATTATTACTTGTTTAACATTGTTTTTTCTGCATTTTATTTAACTTTTTTAACTTAACGCAAAGGATTTTTTGCCCTACATTTTTTTTTTAGTCAAGACAGTCACAGATGCTCTTTTAGTGCTTCAGTTGTGAATAACCCTGTTGGTCAAGGACTTTAAAGAGTGTACATGCATGCTTCTTGTCAATAAATACATTTGGAAGCAATTCTAACTTTTAGTTTTCATCCTTGCCTTAGAGTAATAGCTTTTAATGTTTGATGGTATGATGTAATTTTCTGTCATGTTTGTAAATGTTGCTGTACACATTGAGAATATTGCACTGAAGCTTGATTTGAAGAAAATTGTGAATTGAACTGAAATCACGATATCTGCCAGAAAAATTGCAATTAGATCTTTTCCTAAAATGGTTCAGCCCTTATTCAGTGTCATTTAAACAGCATATGTAACTCGTACATACCTTTTGGTGAAAGAATTTGTAATAGAAAAGCAGAATATGCAGCCCCCAGCAATACAGAGGACAGATCCTCCCCAGCCAACGAAAAGAGCAACTCCAAAGTCGTATCTGTTAACAAAATCAGTTAGTCAGTGGTTCATCCCTGTTTTTCACAATATCTTTTAAAGCACATTCAACACTTTGACTCCACAAAACACCATTTCTTACTTGAATCCAATAAACTTTGGGTCAAAATATTCTGTTGTTATCCTGTGGGCATAGAGGGAGTATGCTGAGATTGAACACAGGCCTGACGAGGAGAAATTTAAAAAAAATTAGATAGCACAGACATAAGCTGAAACAAAACAAAATAATTCACTTTCCTTACCACTCAAAATGAAAGTCACACCAGCAATGCAGGCAGTAATGGCTTTGGTTTTTACAGTTCCTCCAATTTTGGTGCATTGCATACCAAAAAGAGCAAATATAGAAGCAAAGAAACACAGAATGATGGCTGTGATCATCAGTGCCCTGCAGATTTGAATATCAGCTGTAAACAAAAAAGAGGATGCAATCAAAAAACTATTAGTTGCATTCAGTCTTCAAATTCAGTGTGAAATTATTTTTAAATCATGCTTAATAAAAACTTCAATTACAAAAGAAAATATAACACAAAATCAAAGGGAAGCATTTGTCCTGATAAATGAAATGAGACTTTATATATATCACTGAAAAGTAACCATCCACATTGCGAGCCATAAACCTGTTTGACTAAATACAGACAGTATTCTTAATGCATGTATAAAGGTGAGCAATTTGCAAGGATGAATATTCAGTAAACAAAACTTGCTGTCAACACATTTTTCAAATTGAATGTTGTTACCTAACTGCCAGTATCTGAATGTGACCAAACCTTGTTTGACTTGTGGAACCCAGATCATTAGGAATTGTATATTGAACCAATATCATTTTAGTATCCAGTATTTTGATACTAACTTGGTATCAATATTAAAGTTGAAAAGTTTGTTTAATTATTTCAGTGGTAGATGAAAAGCTTTGTTTAGTAGAGCAATGCACATAGGTATGCATGATATCACTGGCACAATATCGGTATTGGCTAGTAATAGCTTGTAAAGTTGATCATAGGAATTATAAAGATAGTAATATTACAGACAATATTTACAGCCTAAAGATCAGCCATACAAATCATCCATATATTTTATATATTATTGGCTAAAGTATGGCCCCAATATAAGACTATAATGCATCACCTCATTATCACTTAATGTCTACATTTAAAAAGGAACAATTTATTATTGCATCAAATGTTGTTTTTCTTGTCTCACTTTTATTCTTAACCCAAAGAACTGTCACAATGACAGAAACAGGTCAACTCTGGACAAGTGGAGATTTGGCACCCTTGAAAAGCATGTCAGTATTGATATCGGTTTGGGAAATAATGAGTTTGGAAATATAAGCATGTTGGCATATCAGATCTCAGCAAAAATCCAATGTTGTGCATCCCTGCTTGCACTTTTTTTTTTTTTTTTTTACACGCTTCTCAGATGTTATGCTCAAACAGGTAAAGCAACACACTTTCTAACTTCCTCATTTCCAGTGAGATTAAAAAAATATCTTTTGCTGTGAAAGCGAGAAGTGGCCAATTATCGACAATAAAAAGGACTCTTCACACTGAGGATTATCAGCATTACTAAACTAGATAACTGATATGTACTCCTGATATTAAAATAAGTTAATCCAAATAAAACTAACATTTAATGAAAGGTTAATGTCATAGTTAAAAAAAATAAAGAGGAAAAGATTACTTAACAATCACAGGTAATGGCAGAGAAACAGAGCATCCATGAAGGAAAGAAAAGGAGCTGACCATCCAGAGACAGCATGGAGGGAAAGTCTTTGCAGTCAGTGACTCCGGTTGAATCTCCCACACAGTTCTTCCAAAGATTGGAGGTGATGAGAGCTGTGCCAAGGACAATGCCCTCCAGAGTAGCAATCTTCCAGATATCTGTTGGCATAGTGGAGCAGACGAGTGCCCAACCTGCAGTGGTTAAAACAAAGGCAATGATCTCCTGAATAATGAGCCTCATCCTGCTGCTGTGTGGTTGAAAGTGAACTGATATAAAAAAAAATAAAACTTTAACTGATTTGTTGATTAAATTTCCTCTCTAGCACAGCCTGTTAAAAAAATATAGCAAGAAGGCAAATCTCTTGTAAGATGTTTTGTCTTCTCTGGAATTAAAGTAAAACAAGCATGGTACCCTGAACTTGGTTAAAAAACAAAACCCACTGAATATCAGTTCCAAGCAGCATCATGGCACTTTTGTTCAAGACAAGGTATATGAGTCATGTGCCAGTGTTATGTAAGGGCTCTGTGCAAATGAGCAAGGTGTTTACTGTTTACTCTAAAATGTGACACCCTGTATGAGACCATTCACAAAAAAATGAAGGGAACTCCAACATTCAGCATTTTACTCTGTATTCCCCCTAAAACTCTGTGTTACTTCATTAGTGATCAATAGGAAGAAAATTAAATGAGAATCTGGCTTCATTACCAATAATTTATAATGTTTACACATAGAAGAAATTACACTTGATGTTATGGTGCAACAACAATTCACTTTAAATGAAGAAGTGAAATAAAAAATGCTATTAAAATAGCAGTACTACTGTTGACGAAACTAAGTTTGTAAAAGCAAAATTTAAGACCACAGAAATTTTATTAACAATATGTTTATATATGTATACACATAAATGTATAAATGGTGAAGATCTTATTGGTATGCTGTACTGATTGGGGACAATCGTGACAATGTGTGCAATGTTGTGACATGAATTAAAGCTCATTATGTTGGCATTTTGTGTGTTGTTTGATGGAAAACAAAACTGCCTATCTTCTTGTTTACTCACAGACTGGACTATGCTGCGTTCAAAGATTTTGTGTTACCTGCAAGTAAAGTAGCAAATACAACAGACAATACTTAATAGAGAAAGAGTGAATGGTTGACTTTAAGCTGATTTTTTTCCATCTCTTGTTACCCTCTCTTTATAATCTGTTAATCATCACAAATCTTTGTGGAAAAATCAAAAGTGATTTTAAATGTAATATAAATGTACAGGTGTGTCCTCTTTTGTGACTTACATCTATTACTTAACATTTTAAAAGTCTTGTTATTTATGTGTCCAGTGTCCTAACATGATCTTTGCTGAGTGATCACCCACAGCCTTGTGTTTCCTATGAACTCCTTAAGCACCACACTGGACATGTGCTGATATGAGGTGGAGCAATCAAACACGCAAGTGCAGTGACAGTAACTGTCCTCATACGTCCCTGCAGGGTCTACCAGCATTAGACAAACTCTGGCTTATTTCAGAAACAAATGGTGTTGCACCTCACACTTCTGCATGTCTGACCCTGCATCTAAATGACGAATCTGTGAGCTGCAACAACACAAGCATGTGCATGACCCACGAGTAATCAAGCTGTCTTCTAAGAATCATTCACTGGAGCCACTCATGTTTGTTGCAGCAGTCTTTTATTAAATCTGCCAGCCTTCATGTGTAACAAGACAAACAAGGGTAGAATAGTGGCTCTCAAGGTAACCGTACACACAATAGCCTTTAGTAATTCCTCCGGTGCTGTGAAGGATTCACTGTATAATATATAAAAGTGTGAGACTTTTACAAGACACAGTAACAAGTTGTAATTGTATAGTGGATATTTTTTAAACTCATTTCACTGAAAGAGTGTCAATAAATAAAAATAAAATAAAAAAAGTGACCATCAATTTAACTGTTTTTATCAGAATCAGATAAATACTTTTAAATTAAGTGATCTTGACTGTTTTTACCAACAATATTAAATTAAGAAAAATATTTAACTTTGCATTTGATCATGAAATATTTACATTACAAACGTACATATTTTAGGCAAAGAAGGAACCTTTGTGTGTGTGGGTTTTTTTTTTTTTAAACCACACAATATTCTCAGTAAATGCTCAAAACAGCATACCTACAACAAGGCATTTTGGCTCACTGGGTTTTTTTCTGTTTTTCTGACCATTCTCTGTAAGCGCAGTGTAAAAAATTCTAGTAGATAAGCAGTTTTTGAAATTACCTGTTTTTGTTAATGAGCAGTCTAAAAAAAAAACTGAAAGCTTTTATATACTGTCCCCCGATACAGTCACCTTCTAAGTATGTTTGAGACGCTCTGTTAGAGCCTTTTCCCTGCATAGGCCCGGTCTGTTCTGATTCGTTGATCAGTCTAATTGGTGGCAGTTTGTCAGTTCAGGGCTGCTTGGTGCCATGTTGTCGGCAACTCTGCAGTCATTCTACCGTTGATGCACTGCTTTGAGCTTGCCACTCCTGGCAAATGGGCTTAAAACTGATACAAAACAATGCCAAGATGTCAAAATGGTAGAATAAGGTCAGGGAAGGGGCAGCTACTTGCTCTGTAAACAGGGGAAGAAGAGAAAGTCTTTTTGTCATGTGCACAGAAGGGCTCTATCGCACAGAAGAGACATCTAAAACACTCTGAAGGGCATATAAAACTTGTAAAAACATAATATGGGCTCTCTATTGTTGTGTGGTGAAAAAATAAGACAATATGTTTACCAGAAGAACTTTTACACTTATAATTAAAGCAGCACTATGTAAGATTCCGGCTTTCTGCTCTCTAGGGGCCTCTATGGTCATTGAGTGTAACTGCACTGTTGTAAAACAGAGCGCCTCACACCAACGTGCATTTGTTGACATACAGAGGGAGGAGAACCGAGCCAACAGGACGTCCCAAGAGACAAATAAACCATGTGAACTGATAAGGTACAGTCTGATCATGTTTCTTTTCGAATAAATCATCAACAGGGCTAAATCAGCATCGGTTGGACATCCCTCCTCGTCTTCCAGCTCACGCCAGCGAGTGAATGCTGGGCCAGTGTTTATCCCTGTCCGGGCATTTAGCTTGTTACTCTCCCGCTTTCTTTTTTTGGTTTCCTCCGATAAAACATTTCTTTTCTTCAAGTTTTTTGCTGCTTCCGCCATGATAACAACACTGTATTTAGCTTTCTTCTGCTTCTTCTTGGTTAACGGCGGGTGGCATCCAGCGTCAGAGGAGCATTACCACCACCTTCTATGCAGGAGTGTGAGCCAGAGGTCCCTATTTCCATTAGGAAAATAAGTGCATATTTACTTTGAACTAAATTCTGTTCATTAAATCTGTTTTAAAAATTCAAAAACTGCTTTATATTCTCTTTTTTCCAATGTTTAGCTTTCGCCTCGAGGGGGAAGTGACATATGCCGTAAAGCAGTCAAAGCAGTAAAAATTTGTAGTTTTTTAGTGTGGAAGTGTTCCCACCATCCACACTGAAGTTACATAGTGCCAGTGAAGGCAATACAGACCCCCTCAGACCATGACAGAGGTGTCATTCAACCTGTTGTAAGGTGATGTACCATCACAATGACTCTAGAAATATTATATTAGGGTGGAAAAACTACATAGTGTTGGTTTAATTGCTTTTAAAAAAACAAACATTTCTCCTCAAAACAACTTCAACATCAACAGTTTAATAGATTTTTAATGGTCTGACAGCCCAAACCTAACTTTTTATTTTTGTTCTTTCTGCTGACAAGGTCACAAGTATTTTACCAGATTTATTTGGCTAATTATTGTATTTTTTTTTTTTAATTAAAAAATCTATATTTTACAAACATATGATGTCATATTTTCTGCCAGTGGAATAACACTGTATCACTCACACTGTGACATTTAAGAGCCACAGATAGTAAGTTATGTAAGAGTTCCTACCATTAACAAAATAACAGAATGATTTCTTTTACTTGTCACTGTACTTCCTAGAAAGATTACACTGCATTAAAATTATATACTAAGATTTAAATGGAAGCTTTTCTGCCACTGATAATTTTTCACATAACGAGGGAGAAAAGATATTTTCAGAGTGAGCATCCTGGTTAGCTACGCAAGCTACTTGAATAGCATCTTGGGACTGCTTGAAGCACAAACCATGTTTTGACGTTTATGGTAAACTGCACATAAAAGATATCTATGAAGCATAAGGTCTATTACATTCAAATTTATATAGATTTTTTACTTGATATTTTTTAACAAATGCATCACTGTACACTATACTTTTCCCAAACTTACCTGAGAAAGGTTAAGGATGCAGGGACAGACAAAGAAAACAGACATCCATAAAGGTTTTCAGGGTTCACTGAGTGAATGTTTATAACTGCAACAAAAATTAAAGCGCCAAAGTGATTACAACCAAACTGTATACGGTACACTTGCAGGTCCCGCCTAAACATGTTGTTGTGCACACAAACCAATTTGTGCCTTTCAAGTGTGCAAGAACAAACATTTTCACATTGTCAAGCACGAGACAAGATTTCAATGAAAGGGCAGGTTCAGTTATGATAACTCTAGTTTGCCATGGTGGTAGCTATAGTAAGCTAGCAATAAAACATCCAAAAGCCAGTCAGGATTGCAATGGTAAGTTTCATAAATCTTGATACGACACATGCAATCATAGTTTTTCTCAGTCCAGGACTCAAACACAAATCAGTTTTAAACCAAATATTCAGAACTTGTGACCTTGACTTGTGCATTGACATAAGCCGTACTCACACACTACAGGCCAAAGTGACCTGACTGATTTTTTTGGTCTACAATGACTCAAATCTGATTTTTACTAACAGTTGAACACAAAAGTCGTGTACAGAATTTGGCATTATCATTGCAGATTTTAGTCACTTTAATGGCTTCATTAAGTTCTCACAAGTCTGATATGGGCCACATTTTGAAAACTGTAAACAGACAAACAAGTAAAAAAAATCAAGCAACATAATCAAAACAGAGCATTAAGGCTTGCAGTGTGAATATATTTAGCTTTGGACTCTGATTGGAGCATTTACTGCACTGATGCAGGCATGAAATGTGGAAAGAATTTTTTTTTGTTTTGATTTTTTTGTAAAGACTGAACATTTCTTGAGGTGAGGTATGACTATTTGCCTTTAAAGACACAAAATGTCAAATTATGTGCTGAAATATCTTAATTTAAAGCTGCAGTAGGTAGAAAGACAGAAAACGGTTGATTTTTGAGTCTCTCTCTGAGTTAGATTTCGTTCGTCTCTGCCCTGAGCCCCTCCTACCGGACGAGCACACGCACACAGCATACAGCGCACACAGAGTCGCTATCGAGCCTCTGCTGGAATTCACCGGTCCACTTAGCACAATTTTGAGTAATGTCTGAGTCAAGCTTCAACCGTACTTTTTACTAACGGTCAGCAGACGACTAAACTGTTAGCAGCATTCAACTTACTGGTAGCCTCTGTCTGAGTCTGTCCCTCCGCTCCCGGGCAGCCAGTTCTTGGCCCCCCCCTCTACCCTGGGCCCAGAACAATGTACCCGTTTGCCCCCCCCCGTCAGCAGGCATGTAGGCAGTTGTAGCCAATGCTGGAATAGCTATTTTACCTGGTGCACCATCCGCCATTGCCGCTTGCTCTCGCCTTCTGCCTGTGGCACGGGAACATGCACATGCAGTAGAACAGCCAATAGGAACGCAGTGGTCTGTGCTGACCTTTGATTGGTTGATGCACATCGTCCTGATACTGATTCTTTAGAGGCTGAACACAGAGCCGTGGTTAGGTGCAGAACCTATTGCTTGTCTCAGACCACTTGACTTACATTTTGCTTGGAGGATATTATAGAATTTTTACTCAATTATACTAAAACAATGTTGCCTAATGCAGCTTTAATTGAAAAATCGTGTCTTATATATTATAGTTGACCAGTTTTGTGGAAAAAACTGTGCAAACTGATAAAGAAAATCATGTAAAAAGACCTCCCAGTTCATGCTGTGAGCCAAAAGCATTCTGGGATTGCTCAGGATGTCTATTTTTAGTTTATTTTCACTTATTTTATGATTTTTTTCCACACCACAGAAATGTTGGCTAGCTGTTTGATGAATGCACATTGAGTTTTGTGGAAAAGGTAAACAGTGAACATGATCAAAGAAGACAGACAATCTTTGTTTAATTTGTAAATATCTTTTCATGGTTTATTTTTGTGTGGGTGGAGGGGATTCGGTTACAGAGGGTAGTTTGGGTGAACACATAGCAGCCAGAGAATAATAGTGGTCTATCACAAGAAAGCAGCACTAAACATAAATGAACTTTGAAATACAAAGTCAGCAGGAGCAGTTCCTTCTGGACTGTACATTAGTCATTCTCATACAACGTATTATTTTTTCTTACGATAAACCAACCATGTATGTGATGCCGACAGTTGCCATGGGAGACACAGCCTATAACAACTGTAAAATTAAGAATTTTTTTGTCTTTGAAAACTCCAACAAATGTTTGATAAGATTTAAGTGATTAATAAAAAATATTCTGTATATATAATGTAAAATTAGTGCATTTTGTAATGGATAAAAAAAAAAACCCTGAAAGTTCCTCATACCATTCATCTAAACTCCACAAGGTTTATTTAACAAACAGTAAACTACAGTTGTATTTACTGTTTGGATGAATCTCACATAAAGAGGGTGAAACGCTTTTGATATAGCCTCTTTGGTTTCCACTTGGTACTATCTCATAATGCTTCATGATTGACTGTTGGGCAAACAAAACCAAACAGCTAAGTTCATGAGCATTTGACACAACCAAATGAGTACACTTATGTGCTGAAGGGATGTACTTAAGCTAATCTCAGAAAAGCTAATGCCTTGTTCTGACTAAAAAATTTGCAACAAATTAAAACTCGCAGCTTCTTGCAGGCTGTGACTTCACAGTGCTGCAACAGAGAGAAGTGATATCGTTGCCAAAGCAACAACACTGTGCTTCAGTTTCCACCTCTGAATTAAAGCTTGTCTTGTTGCAACATATTCTTGTATTATACAGACAGGGATGGTGATAGTGATTTAATGGCTACAGATGCAACTGTACTTCTGTAAAAAAAAAAAAAGGGGAAACGTTAAAAAAACAAGTGGATCGTCCCCTGGGGAGTACAGTTATCAGAACATCCCATTTTTTCTTGGATGCAGAATGCTCCAAAAAAGATGGTGACATACATCTATGATAAATTAAAATCCAAGAAATATAGTCCTACACCAGGAATGAAAGCTTGGGCTAGGGACTTGTCTGATACGAGGCAAAAGCTAGAATGGCAGACAATTTGGAAAAATGTTACTGGTGCTTCACAAAACCCTAATCATCAATTTATACATTTAAAATTTTGTCATAGAGGATATGTCAGACCAAGAATAAGACATCAAATGGGACTGGTTCCAGACCCGTATTGTTCTTTCTGCTCCCCAGGAACTGTAGGATCATTCACACGTTGTATGGGAATGCCCTGGTGTTGCTGAATTGTGGAGAAAGGTTATTGATACGATTTCAAAACTAACAGGATTCAAGTTTCCAATGGACCCTATGTTGCATCTTTTAAATGATGACTCTCCCCTCTCTCTTTCGGAAAATACTCGAAAAATCTGGCTAGCAGGTCTTACAGCAGTGAAGAAGATTATAGCACAGCGGTGGAAACCTCCTCATGACATCTCAAGTACTCACTGGCTTCGAAGTTTCTTGGACATTTCCTACTTGGAGCTTTCATCAGCAAGAATCAATGGTGCAAAACAGAACACAATATCAAATTGGACTAATCTGATATCAGATTTAAAAGATATACTCTCTAATCAAGGAACTTTGTTTGTGTAACTGGTGGTGTTTTTTCAGGATGCTTGTGGTGGTTTGGAGTTTGGGAGGGTGGGAAGGTGGGGTGGGGTGTTATGTTTAATAAGTTTAAAATTGTTAAAAAGTTCGTATATATGGTAAGATGTGCATCATTTTCTTCAACAAAAAATAAATCATAAAAAAAAAACAAGTGGATCCAGATTCTGAAGCCCGCCATGCGTGCTTAAAAGAACGCCTTGGTGTCTACTCCAATTCATGTCAAAAATGTTCTTGAGATATTCCATCTGTTATTAATTTCTTTATATTACCCTGAAAGGCAGTTTTGTAATTTAAATCATTTGTGTGGCCTCTGATAGTCAGAGCAAACATTCACTACAGACTGGATTGTATCTAACCAAGGGAATTAGTGATCATAATGTTACACTTCTTGGCAACAGGAAAGCCTTGTATGACCATTAATAAACACATCCTGAGGAAGACTACCATGTTTTCCAATTTAAACATCAAACCTCTTGACTGCAAGGTACTGATCAGCTGTTAAAAAACCTTGACATGCTTGACAAATTGAATCACACGCAACTATCAGCGAACTTGATTTTCAGCTGCGACAACTCAGTTCACACTGCTGTGACTGTGCTGTGCAATGTTCTGATAAAGTCTTGTTTCGTCACAGATTTTTGGTCTTACTTGGCTAAAGACTAATTGAAAGACTTAGAATAGTGCGTACCTACTCTGTTTTCAAAAATAATCCCATCCACATAATTGAAGTTTTTAGAAATATCTTTGTTCACACAGAAAATTAACCTGGCATGCTGGATAGGCAGCTAAATATATACTGTACAGTACAGAATATATTTCACTCGCCCATCAGGGCAACACCATATTGTGTTGAGGGAGGGCAGTACCTTTCAAAACATGCCTGGAAGGGGACTGAACAACCGTCCTGTCAACTGCATTTATTATGGGCCAATTGGATGTTAGGCACTACTGCCACCCTGCAGGAGGTGAACAAATTCATAAGTAAACTCTCAACAAAACATATTAGAAGGGGAGAGAAAATATTATTTTCATTGATTAAGGCCTTCAGTGTTGTTATTTGTTCTTTATTGCTAATTAATTCTAATCTCTGTACGCGCAGCCATTGTTCACAGATGTAAAGTTGCTTTATTCTGTCGTCAGACTCTTAGCTCATACTTCTTCCTTCTTAAAGGATGCTGAGTGGGCAGTGCCCCTGCGGACCCTGCTGAGTTGATCCAGCTTGGAGCTCTGAAAGATCAATCTGTCAAACTGCAAAAATCAGCAAAAGATCTGGCAGATGCAGCTGCACTGCATAGTAACACAAGAAGGCATAAACACATAGACACATCGTTAAATTTTGTTTATTACCATGTAACAATGTATGCTATGTTCAACTTTTTTCTTCCAATGCTAATCAGTTTTATTTGCATATCAACAATAAGTCCAACTAGTGTTATGGTTTAACTTGTGGCTATGTTAGCATGTAGCAGGTGTGACAAGTAAATATTTCTTTGTTCATATTTCAGTCCAAGCCTCCAAATTTTTCTAAAATCAAATCCTGTTATTAAAAAGTTTTATGGGTACTCTTGTTGGTTTCAGCATCTGTTGTAACCACAGCAACCGCAGACACGAGCAGCAATGAGTCATCAGTCATTATGATTACTTCACTTCTGAGCCAACAGCACTGTCAAAAACGTCTGCAGCATTTGTATCGTCTGAGTGTTTTTAGAGCAGCATCAAACTAAGGGAGAGAGAAAGTGTTGGCATGTTTATAGTATGGTTATCAACACTTAAAACAGATAAAGCTTAGCGTTGTCCTCTACTGCACATGTAAACAAAAGAGATGATGTTGGATATAGTGACATCACTCTGAGGAGAGATTGATGCAGACTGTGACATTTTAGGCCCAACATTCTGTTTTCCTTGTCCACATGGAGATACCCAAAGGTTTTAACCACCTTCCCCTTGGGAGGAGTTATCAAAAACATGCATTTTCAGTGACTTAAAGCACAGTTTATGTGTGAACAGAGGGCTAAAATGCACAGAAATGCTGCGTCTTTGAAGTACCTACCTATGTACATTATAGCCTAAGACTCCACTCAGACTCAGGTTATGGGGACTTAATTTGGATTCCATTGGGATTCTGCTTTGTTAAGTATGGACTCAGGTTTTGACCTTATGTGGTCTGCTCTGGCCCATCTGCTTCAGGATTTCAATTATTTGTGCATTCAGAAATGGTCTTCTGCAAACCTTGGTTGCAACAAGTGGTAGTCTGAGTGGCTGTTGCCTTTCTGTTATCTCAAACCACTAGTTGAGATAATTCAACTCTTACCTCTGGCATCATGAAGGCATTTTGACCCAAATAAGTAATGCACTCATTGGATATTTTTTTATTTTGGACCTTTCTCTGTAAATCACTTTCTTCCCCATTCTGATGCTTTATTTGAACTTCATCATGTTGTCTTGACCATGTCAATACGCGTCAATGCTTTGATTTGCTGCCATGTGATTGACTGACTTGCTATTTTTATTGAAAGTTGACCAGGTTTACCTTTAAAATGATGCCATAAAGTGTATTTTTTTAAACTAAATTCTTGTAACATTTCTGGTCCTTGCACACTTTAGTTCATCTCTTATTTCAGTATCATCATGGTAACATTTAGCCCTGTTTTCTTTACAAAATTACCATAGTGACCATATTCTTTTTAAATTTACACCACTGTAATTGTAAACAAGCATTTTAATCTGGAAAAATCCTTGAAAAGCAAGCTACCCAAGTCTGTTAAGGTGCAACACAGAATTTTATGGAAGACAGAGTGAGGGATAGAGGACTGAGAGAAGTTAGGCGAGCAGAGGATAAATGGGAACAGAGTGTGGCTGGGTGAGGCAAAGAGAGAACATGAGGTAGTTAAAGTCAAACAAATCTGAAGTACATCAAAAACACAAGAACTGGAGAAACACTAGAGAACTAGAGAGAAGGCCAACAATACCACAGGTTGCGAGAATTGACTGACACTGTGACGAGTCCACAGGAGGCTTAAGGAGGTGCTAAGGAGATGAGACCCAGGTGTGCTGCAGCCAGAGACCACGCCCCCTCAGGGTGAGGAGGCTCAGGAACAGACAGGAAGAATGAAGGCAGGAACAGCCCAGAAAAAGTCACCCACCGCAGACTCGTCACACAATCAGTAGCATCTGGAGAAGGACTCATACATTCTATGCAGTCATTTTCAGTTCCTGAAACTGCTGCAGGGATCAGTGGGAGTTATTAGCAGAATGATGACAGATCACCTCTTTTATAACAAGTTTAACTGACAAGATTTTTTATATAAATACATTTGTATGTCAGGCAAAAATAGGATTGCAAAGTGATTTAAGGATGTGTTTTTTCCACAAGGGTGTACCAGAACTAGTACATAGTTAAGTGGATCAGAGCTCTGGCTTGATTTATTTCTTAATGAATTTACTACTTGTTACTTATTGTTTTCATCAGTGTAAATTTCTGAACTGAGGATTGTGCAAAATAAATTCAGGTTTTGAGCTGTATTTTCTGTAGAAAAAAAGGAAGGAAAAAAAATACCGTCATAGATATGAAAGCTTTATTAAGGTATACATCAAATCATATATATTCCACTAGCATTTATTCAAAAATATGTCTTTTTAAAACCACAACAACTTAAGAAAAAATGAGTAAACAAAAACAGAGGTTATTTTGTAGAGCTTATGATCTTTTTACTGAAATATATTATGGAAACTGTCAAGAACTACAGAACAATAGTTGCATAAATTGTGCTCTAAAGTAATTGCAGATTAATATTTTTTTAGTATAAGATTTGATGAGAAATGCTTTAAGAAAATTGCTGTTCATCAGTGGCATTAACTCAAAATCTGCACAACCACAGGTGGACCAGGATGTTTCCATGTAGCCTGAAAGCTGAAGAAACTTTTGTTAATTGGCTTAATAATTTATCAACTCAGCCACAAAAAAATTAACTTGAGGACAATTGTTTTAACAAATTGATAAAAAAAAGAGAAGGTTTATTCATTTGTCTAAGAATGTTATATTAATCAGATTACTCCTAATGCTGAGTTAGTCTTTTGGCTTCTCTACAGTCTTTAATACTTCAGTTGTTTCCTTATTGCCCTTTTCTTTCTTGTTATGCAATTGCTGTACAAAAAAAGATTTTGGATGCATATCAACCATTGTTTGACAGTAGAACAGCATTATAACCATACCCCAGTGTAGATATATTTTTTATTTGATAAAAGTTGCATAAAAGCTTCTCTTTATTCATTATAATCACCGGGCATTCAAATATTTAAAAGCTGTGACTCAACTTCAGTAACACAATATTGTGCTATTATGCATATTTGTGTTGGTCTTTCTAAGTGAAAAATATGTACATAAAATACAAAAGAGCTTCTGAATTATCACACAAAGGCATCCCTGTCTGAGACTTTAGTTGGTGTTGTCTGAGAAAGCTTTGAGAGTTTGGAGCTGCTGGATCGTCCTGAGCCCGTGTAAGTTCCATAGAGCCTGGAGGGTCTGTAGTATCCAGTATACAGGGTTTTCCCTCTGGAGCGAGGGTCCATGTAAGTGCCCCCTCCATACGCATAAACCACCTGACTGTAGGACAGACACACATTCAGAATTACCTCAGTGCTGCAGAATTAACTCAGAAAAAAAGAAAAGGCTGGATGACTTTGAGTACCTTTCTGGGCAGATTATTCTGAAGACTGTCACAGCGTAAAACAAGGCCCCCAGAAAAATGAGAAAACAACCAACCAGTCCTAGAAATATTGGAGGCCCCAGATCATACCTGGAATTAATTAGAAAGAAGATTGTGATAGTGACATATACAAACAAATGCAAAGTTGCAGTGTTAGCCATGGAATTTGGATGTTTCTTCTGTCTGAAATGGTGCTGTTTATTGATAAGATGCAGGCTGAGGAATATGCCAAATATTTGAGATAGACAAAAATTATCAAACTAGATATAAGTAAAATCATAAAGTTAATGCTGCATTATGATAATGCTGTATGTTTCTTAACTATGACTAAATCTTGCCTTTAAAAAAGGTTCAGGGCCTAATGCTTAAATAAAAACCACAAACAGTTTAGTGCTTATAGACACTAAAAACTATAATGATAAGTGGCTAAACAATATCAGCTGGAGGCAAAACAAGGCTTAACGGAAGCAAAAATGGGTCACTACGTCATGCTAGCAAGGAGCATAGGAGTATTAAACGGGACCTTCTTGGTTGTTGGTTGAAACTGACAAACAGGAGCAGACTGGCTGAATTCTAGCATTGAGCAGTACTATTACCCCTTCTATCCTTCTATTCTGGTATCTAACTACACTGTAAACATTTTCTGGCATTTGTGCTTCCTGCTATGCTGTGATGGTAATTTATGTTTGCCTCCATTTATGTTTTGGTTTGCCTCTAAACAATGCTGTGACTTACAGTGTGTCATGAAAAGGGTCTATATCTATGGCTCACCTTGAAGTTTGTCCAGTCCGCTCCCATTTGACAGTTGTACAAAGCTGTATTTTACCATTTTTTTTCAAACATGCCTATAGCTTTCCAGCGCTGTGTTCAAATGTTTACTGTGGCTGCAAAGACATACCTAGATTTTTTTTCTTCCGCTGGAGCTGCCTGTGAGCTGAACAAACACCTGGTTAGGGATGTACCACCTTGAGGAGCTGGCATACCCCCTTATTGCTACTGGAATTGGACTGTATGAACACACATGCTTTCTGAAGCAAGCAAAAGATTGTTGGGGGGGGGTGTAGACAGGTCATGGACACATAGTTTTTATAACAACCATCACAAGGTTGTTTTTTTATTGTTATTACATGCAAAATCAAAGTTTTTCAAGCAACAGGCTCAGTAGAGAGTGGCTTGTATGACTCTAAAGAACTTGCTAGCCAGCACTAGCTTATAAATAGTGCTGTTTTGACTACTGCTAAATAATGAAAATGGCACACCGCTTTGAACATGACAAAAGTCTCTTTTCACTCCCAGTCTGGTGCCCAAAAATCCAGCAAGACAACATTTTTTCAGACTCTGTGCCGCCTGCTAGCCTGCAGTGGTGATAACCAGTGTTTGCCACCAGTTTTGCTTTGTTTTGCCTCCAGCTAGCGATGCATTGGTCATAAAAAGATCTCTAGGGTACTATAAAACTGATAGTGTTTTTTTTACTGTAAATATCTGTTTACCAATCACTGGATCTGGCATCTTCTTCTCTTCCTAGTCAAAGGGATTTATTTGGCTCCAGCTAACACTGATTGATCATTTAATGATTGATTTATTCAAATGTTAAGTCTAAATGGGGTTTCATGTTTAGTTTAGATGTGGATTATCCATTTATCTTGTACTGTTTAATTAAAGGGCTTAAAATCTCTTTTTCTTTTATTTTTTCATGTAAATATTAACCTTGTGCACTTGGTTGTTGAATAAGTTTATTTTTTTGTGATGTTTGGTTAATGTAGATTTGATTGAGAACTGACATTTTAAACCTTTAAATAAAAATATCTGTATGTAAGTTATATCTTGTTTTACAATTCAACCAAATAATGGTGAGGTGTGATTGTGTTGTCCACATTTCCAAGCCCAAGTGTGAGGAAACGTACCGTAAAACTCCCGGCCCCACAGTGGCAGCAAAGGTTGTTCTGGCGATCCTGTTGATGTATAAGCAGTAGGCAGTAATATCTGACACACCTGTGCACAGAGGGTTGTGTTGATACTAAGAAATAATGAGGGCAAAACATTTCTGCCTTTTATGGAAACAAACATAAGTTTTTGCTCTAACCTCCAGCAAGATGAAACGCCGATCCTGCCAAAAGCAGCTTGTCTTTGGTTTTATCAGCTCCACCAATGTAGGTGCAGTCCATCCCAATGAAGCAGAGAACCACAGCGAAGAATCCCAGAGTTAACCCGCACATTAGCAATCCTCTGACTCCTTGGACATAAGCTGTAAAGAAAGAGTTCAAATTCAAAAGAACAGAAAGGATACGTCAGAAAAAAGTTTATTATATCAGTGAATCCACTTTTTCAAGCAGTCGAACACATTACAATTAAAGGGAGTCACCTAAAACTATTAAATACAGAGTTAAATGAGGCAAATTAGTTGAAAAAAAAATGCTCATCTGAAAGAATTGTGTCAAAATGAACATATAAATCAAGCTGGATTCATTGAGTTCACCATAACTTTTAAGAGTACAGAGGTAAGACTTGTTTTAACAAAACACTGATGGCACTTTATTGATGCTTTGCTGTGCTTGTTGGGGAAAATATTGTATCATCTTGTTTTTCTTGTTTATTCAGTGTGAAATCTGTAAAATGCGTTTTAAAATCACCCAAAACCACTATACTAAAGATAAGAGGTATATTCCCTTATAAATGTGAATGTAAAAAGCCTTCATATTTTTGGAAAATAAAACTTTGCATTATACACATTGCAAAGGGCAAATAACTTGTGTTCAGATTATTAAATGGTTCCCTTGATGCAGACTGAACCAAGTTATCATATTTAACAGTAGTTCTCGTACCTGGAGCCCACCATGTTGAACCTTAAAATAGTCAAGCCCCAAGGACCCCTGAAAAAATGGATTCCTTTTTGTCCAAAAGTCACTTCAATTTATGTTGTTTGAATAAAATACAGGTAATATGGATCTACACAAGCACACTGATATCAAAATACCTTTAAATAAAGTATACAATCAGTGTGTTTTCATTATTTTAGTTAATGTATGAAGACCTATATGTAACTTCATTTTGACAGCCTCAAAGCTGACAGAGCTTCAGGCCAGCATGGGGCTGGTTGGGAGCCAGGGATACATCAGATTAAGAAAAATGTAAATCTTGAAGATAAACTGTGTCACTTCTTACACGTTTACATCGTCTCCTCAGAGTTAAATTCTATAAGGTAACCTTCTGAAACACAAAACTTTATTTCTTACAAAGTCAAGATTCAAGCCTTTTCAAACTTCAGCACAATACTATAACACGTTAAGGAAAATACTTGTTTGATATCACAGCAGCAAAATAGATGTCACTGGCACCCATTTAACTGATCATTTTTCGATAGAAAATCCTCACATTGTAGTGATTTCTTTTAGTTCAAAGGTTTTCTTTCTTTAAGCCAACATAACTAGCCAAAGTGTGAAATTAATAACAATGCATAGTTAATACTTTATTACATTCCTTGAATGAGGGACTTTCTCTTATTGTAGACTTCTTTCCCTGTAGGCTACTTACTATTGATATCAATAAAAGATAAAAGACTGACTAAGACTCTGAGTTACCTTTTTAATACAGAGTAAATAAAAAAAGGTAAATCTGTCTTCACTTATCTTTGCTGATACCACTTTCACTTCTTGTCTGCTTATTGAAAAAAAAAATTATACATGCATGTTATATAGCTGGAAATCAACCATATTTCTCCTCAAAACACCTATAATATTTTAAATACTAGACTGGAGACTCACAAAATTTTTCTTATTGACAAAAAGTAAACACATACCTCTTCTACATTTTTCATCACTTAAGATTTGTTTATAGCTTGTTATCTTCTATTTTTTGTTATAAAAAAATAATGTTTCCAGACATTTTTATCATGGACAAAATCAGAGTTTTTTTATCTTGTGATGAAACATTTTAATCCTAAAGACAAAGGCAACAGGAAATGTCAGTACAGTTAGGGTACATGACACAAAGAGCACTCACCGGTGACACTCCAGAGCACAGGGAAGTCTCTACAGTTTGTCACTGCTGTTGAATCAGTGAAGCAGTCCTTCCATAAGTTGGACCAGTACCATGCCACTTTGATGATAAAGGAGCCCCCTTGTCCTCCTATTTGGGCGATCCTCCAATAGTCCATGGCCATGGTGCACAACACAAAAACCCACCCAAGAGATGAAATCAAAAAGCCAAATATCTGAATCAAACGTTTCCTCATCTTTTAACCGAAGGATTTTAACCAAGAGGCATCCACTTTACAATGTGAAGCACAAAACTTTGTGGCAAGTAGACTGCTGAGTCATTTCAAGACAGGATGACCATGTGTCTCTGCCATGATCCTTCAGTGTTGATGAGGGCACTGTGCAATGGTCTGAAATGTTTACTGTAAACGCTCTGGAGTGTGGCACTGAGTTGAGGTACCTAACGTCTCTTTTAGTCTTTTTGCTTTACAGTTCCAGCTGCCTAAGTGAGTAAAAGAGATTTTCTTAAAAGTCATAATCAGGCACCTTTGGACTCTAACTTACATGTGGTTGAAACACATAACATGAAAATTGTTCTATTTTGTGAGTTTTTTTTCTATTTACGTCTTGCTAAGATAGAGATTGCCTTATAATAATGTTTATTTGGACAGAATAGTGCATATTGATGAATATAGAATATATTGGGAGTCTATACAATCAATACCAGCATAAATTTCCTGGATTTAGCAAAATGCTTATTTTCATCCACAGTCCCGAAAACAAAAGAGAAACATGAAACCATATAAACAGACATAAAAACAGTATAGTTTCACAAACAATAACAGATACAGTTCCACCAAAATATAATGCATGCTGGGTTAAGTCTACCTTACAATGCATAAATCATTAATGAAATAATCTAAAATACTAAAAGTGCATTGAGTCTTAATAAATATTTTTAAAGTATATGTTTGACGGAGCTCGAGGTTTACAGCCGTTCTTATAAAAGATACAATGTTGCATTAGTCATCAAAACTAGATTTAGGGTCAGGTACCAAGGTACCACTCTTATGTTCATACCCTTAGGAAAGTTATGAGCAGTTTAGCTTAGGTTCGCTGGAAATAGTCACTTGCCTTACTTTGTGCAAAGTTAGGTTATGGCTGTTCTAAAACATCACTACATAGCTATGGCGTCGTGCAGCTCTTTTGAACAAATGTTAAAGGGATACGCCAACTTTTTGCTGGCCACCCCACTGGCCTTCCCAGTAGTCCCACCAATTTCCTGACTGACTGAGGCCACGTTTAGGCGGAAACAGAAAGGTTTTTCCTTTGCGTTTTCAAAAATGATCCGCATCCACATGGAGATGCGAGAACGACTGAAAACACTGTAGTGTGCATGCCAGGCCAGTAAATGGCAATGTAGGTTTGTCGAGAAACAGTGGTGTTACAACACACGTATGAAGAACAAAAACTTTTCACAAACAACAATGGCGAGCGGACGCACAAAGACGCAGGACTTTCTTGTCTGGACAACAAATCTGTCTGGACTGTTTTGTCTGTATAACAAACCGAGCACAGCAAACAGCACACATGTTGCTCGGTAGACGGCCGAAGCTGTTGTTGTTCCTGGTATGCACGCAGCCTTCAGGTGAAAGAGTACTGTGCATGCGATGACGTCAGCATTTCACCCTAAAACGCTGAATCCCGTCTACACAAAGCCTCACACCAATACGTTTTCAAAACTATTCACTCTGGACTCTGGTTACAAAAGTTTCCGGATTCAGGCACTCCGGGCACCATTCTCATGTAGATAGGGAGGCGAAAACACAATGAAGACTCTCTGATTCTCTGACTCTCCGAGCGCCGAAAACGCTCAATGATGAATGGTAATTTAAATCTACACCTGTGGGGGCGCTAATGTGCCAAAATACTGTCTTTTTAATGAAAAACAGCCAGGGGGAATGCAATACACAGCCACAGACTGGAACTGAATCTGAGTTGCCACAAGAAGGACCAAGTTTTTGTGCCACCCTAAGATTTTCACTGGCCCCATCTGGTACCCCCTAATGAAATTGTTCTGGGGGCACCACTAGAGGCAATCACAGTCATCAAGTGATTTCTGTAACTCATGGTCTCTTTTAATCAGGTCAGGATTCTGTAATACATACAGTAAATTGGCAGAATAATTTTTGATGCAGGTTTTATTATTCTAAAACAGGGGTGTCCAAACTATGGCCAGGCCCATTTTCAATTGGCCCTTAGTAAATTCCTAAAGGTGCAGTTTATTATGGCAGGCATTAGGATGTTGAATTTTTGCTTATCTGATTAATAAAAACAAATGGATTAGAGCAGCAAATACAATTAATTTCCTGTATCATCTTCCACTGTATCACTGTTAAAATAGCATATTTTACCAGTCATATTTAATTATCTTATAGCACCAACACTCTAAAACTTCGACAGCATTGTGCAGTTTGTTCCTGTTTTGTGTCTGAATGTGTTGATGAACCATCTGTCACTTCAGTTGCATCACTGACATCCCAACCAGGGTCCAATCATGTGGTAGCAAGGGCAAACAGGGCCTACTAAAATCTAGTTGGCAATCCAAATTAGCAAATTTCCCCTTGCTGTGAAACATTTGACCCTAATACTGGCATTGTCTTTTAAGTAAACACAACTCAACAAAGTCATTTTTATCAGTGCCAGACATTTTCAAAGTAGACACTACAGTGTTAATCACATTCTTCTTTTGACCCATTGTCTGTAGTGACATGTTTGCGCTTTTGCCTTTTATTCAAAGTCTCCTTGCCAGGTTGTTCGTGCAGAATGTACCGGAGCTCCCAGGATCCAAAAATCCAAAAGTCTGAATAACTTTATCATTCCTCAGACCTTTTATTTGCCAAGCGACAATGGAGAACACAACATTGTCCTTGTCTCTGACTCTCATATGACCACACATCTCTGGCTGCTCAGGAGTAACACTGACTGGAGAGCTCATAGGTGTTTGTGTTTCTTTGCAAGATACTTTGATCCTTTTTCTCAATATGAAAGACAGATGGATGCTTTTGAGAGATTTGGCTCTTGGTAACCTTGACCAGGAGGAAGATACTGACAACTAATGACAAGATCTTTATGCTGCCCCCTGGTGTATTGTTCCAATTAGTGCAGACAGTCACTGAAGTTATTTGTTTTCACTTTCTTCACCTGTCTGTTTTTTCACTTGGGGAACATGGATCTAAAACACCTAAATCTGACAGATACCTCCTAAGAATCTTTAAGGTAGCAAATAAAAACACCATAACTCTGCAATGGCTCTGAAAGAAACCACCTACGATCCACCAGTGGGCAGACTTAGTGAAAAACATCCAGTGTATGGAAAGCATGACTTTCAGTCTAAGACTGCAGAAGGACAAACAGAAGGCTCTCAGGGAAAAATGGAGCAAATATCTCACACAAAGAGGCAGTAACCTCTTTTTTAGATTCGATAAACCTTGGTCAAAGCAAATAATGTGGTCATTGACCTAATTTTGGTTAAAATCACCTGTATCCCCCTAACTTATTGTTATCACTGTTGTAACATAGCCCCATAAATGCTTGAGACTTTTGACTTTCGATGAGCCCTTGTTTTCTGATTCACTGTTTTATTTATATCTGAAAAATAAAGTACAAACACACAAAAACATCACTTTCAAGAAGGCATGAAACTGTGAAGGGTCACCAGCAAAAACAGCAGTATTTGCCTGAGAAAGATTGGAGGCTAAATTCTGTTGAGCCAACAGTGCAGTGATGTTGCATGATGCTTATGTTTTCATTCTGAGAGATGCTGCAGTTTGATGGGTCTCAATGTATGACATTTTCTGTTTGTTGTGAAGAATAAACAGTGACGTTGCTCGGGTTTGAGTCTTACTTTGTGCTGGTCTGCCTCCAGATGTCACACCTGGTTGTTTAGGTTTGACAGCAGCAGCAGCTTGAATCTCAGAGTAAGAGTCAGTCAGAGCATAATTTATTTCACTTTTATATGTTGAAGACTTCTCTTCCTTCAAAGGTTATAAAGTTCATCGATCAGGCCCTACCCCTCTCTAACTCTGCCTCTTTGCCTGACTTTAGTGCATTTAACATTACCATTACACATTGTGGCATTATATATTCAAGCATCATATTTCCTCATAATATAAAAAATAATAGTCATAACTTTGGACCTGCATGACAGGAAATGAAAAATCTACATGAGAGGTGGAGGGGACTTAATCTCTCTCTCTCTGGGGTAAAGTATCATCAATAGAAATGATGGTTTTCCCCAAATTATTTTAATTACTAAATATGCTGTCAAATCCAGATACCAGATAAAATGTACAAGCTAATTAATAAATACATCAATAATTTTCTGCGGGATGGGCTTTCACACTTAAAAAGTTTATCATGATGGTTAGATCCCCTCACTCCACTCCTGGACTGACACTGAGCAGTACTGTATGCCTCCCACTCAGTTGATAGACACTCTCTATATTAAGCAGCAGGGTGCTGAGGAGCCACACCCCTGTCTGAGGTTTTTACACAACATCTGGAGTTCAGTTCATTAACTCACCAGTCATGATGGGTACCAATGTGTGGCATATAACTATAGGTAAAAAGACCATCCAGTGGAAGGAGATGGATAATAATGACTTTTCCAAAGTGGCTGATCTACATGTAGGTTTCAAATCATGTGCAGAAGTAAAAACAGAAATCTCTCCTACTCTAATACCTTGGTGGAAATATTTAAAAAGTGCTGTTAGCTCCTTCAGGAATAAAAAAAAAATGTCTCTCAACATATTGGGACAAATCTTTATGAGAAAAAGATATATCCAAAATAAACACACATGGAATATCAAAATTACTCATTGACAGAAAAAGTTCAAACTTTCAGGCTACAAAGAAATTATGGAGCACTGATTTAGGGGGAGAAATAGCTAAAGGTGAATGGGTGGAGGTCTGGCAAGGGGCTCACACAGTCCCCACAAGTCTTATAATTACGCAGATATTTGGCACCATATACAGCAGTGTATAGCATAAGCGTCTGCCCCAAGTTTTTCTGAACAGAGAGAGAACTGAGCTGTGACTCGTTCAGGCTCATGCCACGAACCTCACACAACCCCACTATCCCTTTAAGGTTATTTTGTTGTTTTTTAAATCTCTCTCTAACGGTCTTGGCTGAGCTTAGTTATCTGATTTGCTTTTATCATACCTCTTTAGGAAGTGTTTTTTTTTAGCAGTGCCAAAAGTCCAAACAAAGACCCACAGTGAGGCAGCTTTTGGTTATTATGGCCCATATCTGTGGAACAGCCAACCTGCAGACCTGAGGGTGGCACAGAGTGTCAGAGTTTTATTGTAAATCTTATTTTATCTCTTGTTTTTTTTTTGTTTTTTTTTAAACACATCATCTCCAGTTCTGTCATTATGACCTCATGATGGTGTTTCCTCAGTTCATCACTCCCATAGTTCCCAATTCCTGCAGGTCTTTTAATCAAGGTCTTTAATACAGGTCTTATTCCTTGTGTTTTGTTAAATATGGGTTTATTTGTACTAATTCACTTTATCTGTTTGTCTTGCATGCTCTCTTGTTGATTCTGCCCATGTACATCACTTTGTGTTACATTTTTTTCCTGCATGAAAAGTGCTATACAAATAAGGGCTGATTTATTTATTTTAAAGTCTTTTGTTAATAAGAGAGAATAAACAATTTATAGATAAAAAGGAAAAATTATAACAACAGCTCTGTGTGGTTTGGACCATGTCCATTGTCAACACAAATACTTATCCTTTCAATTAATTATGATTTCAATTTTATATTGTTTAATTTTATTTTTATGTGGTTCTTAATGTTGGTGTTTTAGGTGGCAGGGAACTTATACTTCAGAGTCTACATTCAACAGCGAGGCCTCATTTTTTTTTGTCATGTCTTATTTTATTATTTTAATGTCTTAGTCTGTTGTCACTGATACTTTTAAGTCAGGTATTAGCATGTGTATGTAGTTTATGTGTAAACCTAATTGTGTGGATACTTAGATGTGTATTCATGTGTTTGTTTGTCCATGTATGTCTAAATGAGGAACATGCTTGGGGGGTAAGGGTTTGGGAAAATATGCTGGCAGGTTTTGGAACATTAATTTCATGGATGAATCATGTAAGAAAGACTGCAACAATTTTAACTTCTTACAAAGACACTGATAAATAAAGTCCAGTTTTAACCCTTTTTATGTGAGCTTGTTAGAAATTAAAGTTAATGGTTATATCACAGAGAACAAGAAAACATATGTTTGGCACAGTTTCAAATGCTGTCATTACCGATTTACCGCATGTGCAGCTTACCAAAAGTTAGAAATTCAACAAGATGAGATTCAGGCTCACTGAATTGTTAGACTGACGTAAAAAAAAAAAGATATTAGAAAAGGAAAAAATAAACTTAACATAGGAGACCCACTTTAAATCAAATGCTCGATAACTTTTAGCTATGACTTGCATAATTTGTTACATGCAGTGTTTGAATATAAGCCCCCATCCCCAAATGCTGACTGATAGATCAATTGATGGCTTTACCTCAAACACAAAAAACAGTACAAAACAATGAATAATAAGAAACAGAAGACAATAATTTACATCTGCAACAGTTAACCATCTTAGTGTACATGTGTGAAAAAGGAGTAGGAGCAATTATAAACTTTTACAGGTATTTTACCAAAGATTTATATGTAAACTGTATTATACAAACTCATAATCTTAAAGTAAATAGTAGTCCAGATCTGATGCTGATACAGAAAGCCTCTTTCAGGCAGTGCATTTACATGCAAAGTTCATTTGAGCTATAGCTGAATTAGACAGTTAAGTTTTACTATTGTCCCCCAGCTCCAGGAGCGAGTTTATTGTTGGAATAGGGCTGTACAATATATTATGTTACCACTGTGATTGTAGTTTGCACATGTGCAGTAGTACATTACACAATGCCAGTCATGTAACCTAAAGCACTTCAAGCATACACTGTTGTGATGTTTGATTGAAGCCAACACAGCACACATACAAAGGTACATGATGTTCATGGCAGATGCTCAGATGCATTGGGTGGATCTTCTTTAAGTGTATTTTTGCTATCAAAGATACTTCATTCTCATTGGTGTCTGTGCTGGGACTTAATGCACCATCCATTAATGGTACAGGCCTATGCTGTGGTTGTTTATTATTGCCCACAGTCATGGTGAATGTTGTTGGGTTATTTCATATTAAGCAATATAATCTTATTGGCTGAACATACATTTAAACATGGTTAGAAGTCATGAGGTTAGCAACACGTTATAACAAGTTATTATTATTTTCTGAAGTTTAACCCCTGAAAAGCTTGTTATTCCACTTTCCCCTTCCTGCTCTGTGTGTGTGTGTGTGTCTTTGAGGCTGTTAGCTGTGAAGGTGGGGGTTTAGATTTGAACTCTAAAAATGACTTAAAGACTCACTGAAAAAGACAAAAAATGCAATTGTTTTATGAATTATTTTGAAAATACATAACACATAACTTAATTTATCTCGCATAGTTCCACTTTTTTCCCTAAATACATATGGCAAAAGAAAAAAAACTGCAATGCCAGTTTTTTTTTATATCATTCAGATGTTGATGGAGGTATGTTAGCCTCCACTCTAGAAGGTGTTGCTTCTAACTTATGGGACAATTTTCCAGTTGAACTTTCTTAGAAGTTGGCTAATGGTAAACTTGGTAGGCATGGCTATTAAAAAATAAGACTAATGCTTTTATACAATAATAAAGCATGAACGTTTTTCAATGTCTTTCTCCTTCAAGATTCTCTACTTGTGCTTTAACACACTGGTGCATTCAGGTCTTCCCCTAGTCAAACTGCTGCAGAAGGTCTTCTTTGGACAGTTGTCTCAGATCCTCTGTCTTTCTTTTCTTAATTTCTGATGCTGACTCAGAACATGTTCCTTTGAGCACAGATTTGACCGCAGGAGAAAAAATCACACCGTGCTAGATCAGGTGATTAAGGAGGGCAATCAACTACTGTGGTTTGTTTTTGGGCCAGAAACTGCTTTATTGAGGACACAGTCAGAGCTGGTGCGTTGTCTTGATGAAGAAGGAAACCATTTTTCCATAGCTGTGGTCTCTTTCTTCAGTCTTTTTCTCACAGTTTATCTAGAACCTTTTCATAATAGTGTTGATTCACCGTTGACCCCTCTGGAACCCACTCCTCCAAAATTCTACCCTTAATATCAAAGAAAACAACCAACATGGCCTTGAATTTGGACTCTCTTGGTCAAGCTTCTTAATTCTTGGTGATGATGGTGTTTTCCAATGCACTGTCTGACATTTTGTCTCAGGATCATATTGGCAGTTTCATGGCACGTAATCGGTCCATCTTAAAAAAATGTTTTTTTTGTCAATGTCACCTTTAGTTATATAGCGCATTTAAAACAGCCAGTGGCCTACCAAGGTGCTTCACAGTAAAATAGGCAGAAACCATTGTCTGTTCAGTTTGTTCCAAAATGTCTCTGAAAACTTCTTCATGTTTTGTTCATGTCTTCTTGATCAGGAGTTAGAAGTTTTGGGGAAACTTTAGCGCACACTTTTGTCAGGTTCAAGTTCTCATGCAAAATTTGCTGAACTGTCTCTTCATCAGTGGAGACCATTTCTGCATCACTCATACTGATTTATGGATCGTTTTGAACAATTTGATCAATTTGTTGAACGTTTTCAAAAGTTTTGATGTGCATGGGTGCTCAGGACATCCATCACGTTGGACATCCTCTCTGCCTTCACAAAATCTTTTGTGCCATTCAAAGACGCATGCATGTGACATTCACCTAGAAGATTCAGCTGCTGCTTTGCTCAATTTCACCAAAAACTACACGTTAATGGATTGTTTAATCGTTAAGCTAATTATTTGCTTATGCCTTGGCAACAACACATGCACAATCAAAAGCCAGCAGTGAACTGAAGACTTCACTCACTGGAAACTTACAGTTGGTTCACAGTCAGTTGATGTGACTGTGAACCAGATGGTTTTATCCTCATGAGAGCACTGTCACTATTTAATAGCCATACCACATATGCTGGAAGGAGATGAACTAACTTTGCAGCTCTTATATATTCCATGTATAATTTATGCCTTACTTTTGGAAGAAATGCAAGATGTGGCCCTCTTGCTCAATGATTTTGGATATTTGAAGAAAGACGTTATAGCTACTCCTGCCACGCTTTGCATCAGTGCTTATCCAGTTCCTGGTCAAAGGCTGAGGTGAGAACTGGAATGCATGCTTAGAGTGCCTCTGTCAGTTTGGGTCGGACTGAAGCACATAAATGCTTGAGTAAATCAATCCTACGCCACATCATCTAGGTGTGTTTATCTTACTTCGAAATATATACGCTAGTACAATTTTAGTTGTGCTACCTATTTATAGTTGATTTCTTGAGGTCATTGTAACAAAGATTTACATTTTTAGAACTGCATGTAAACGCACTGAGTGTATTGAGTGTCTCTGACTTAGAAAAGACTATATCCTTATATGACTCAACTGAAAGTGTTTTAAATTTACACTCCTCACACATATGCATTCTTATCGAAGTGCTGAATCCTCGAGGAGTTGTTGTAGTCTGGAGGTGGCCTCTGGTTTATGGACCTTGCCTGCCCTCTTGAGATATGAGAGTGTGAGGCTGCACCTCTGTAGATATAGCTGCCGTTACTGTGGCTGTAAAAAGAAAAAAATCAAACACCAACATGACTCAGGGAAATAAATTCTTATATCAGGTTTTTAAAACTGTTATCTGTTACTCATATGAACCTTCTGGTGAAAGAATCTGTGATAGAGAAGCAAAGTATGCTGCCTCCGAGAATACACAGGACAGAGCCTCCCCAGCCAATGAACAGAGCAGCTCCAAGTTCATACCTGCAGACAAAGACGACAAATATGGCTTAGTCGATTGAATAGGATAGAAATAATGTTGCAGCACCAGCATGGTTCTTACTTTTGGGCCACAAACATTGGATCAAAAAATTCTGATGTTATTCTGTGTGCATAGAGGGAGCATGCTGACAGTGAGCACAGGCCTGTAAAGAAGAAGGAAAAATGATTAGATCTATTTTAGCAAAATCGATCCTGGATATAAATTGAACAATCCATGTACCACATTCCCACAGCAGCCATGTTTCTGTAGCACTGCATTCTAGATGGGAAGCTCAAATGTTGATTAATATGTGTAAACTGTGAAAAACACATTGCACTCCTGATACTTACAGATCCTATATTTTTTAGCAAAATATGCTTTTTGGAGTTTTCAAATCCCCAGTGAAAATGTGTGTGCAGTCTGTTTAATAATTTCCCCCAATGATGTCATATAGACATATGGTGGACAATCCCTTAACAACAACAGCTAATAACTAAACAAAAATATTTTTAAGAATGAAGGTACTTTTACTCTTGGAACATTTGGAGAAGTTGTTCTGAAACAAGTGGGTGCTCTCTTTAGCTTTGTGTTTTTCGGTACATGTGAACAGAACTCTTTTCTGTTTAGATTCTGTTTAGGAACAAAGTAACTGAGCTGAGATTGCCAAGAAGAGGAGGTCTTGACCCTCTAGCTATGAGCCCTGGAGTGGTTTGTTTGCATTGAGAACACAATCTACCTAGAAAAACGTCAATCACCATCTTATAAGCAGATGATCCTGAGTCTCAACAACATTCACCATTTTGAAAACTAGCTAGATGAAGATAGAGAATTCCTCATTTGCAACACCCAAACGTCCACTTTGCAAAGCTTGTCTCTAATGTTACTGTTTTCTAATGCTTCAGTTTGTTTAGTTTTTCTGTCGACGGTGCTTCTGGTGTTCTGGGTAAAAAGTTACCTTGCTAACTGGTGCCCTCAGTGATCACTGCTATCAACAACAGCAATTCTCAAAAAATCCCTCTTTTTGAGTTTGTTATCTTTTGATTAGGAAGTCTCTCAAGTTAACCCTTGACTTATTATATTTGTTGGCGGGTGAGCTTGCTAACTAACGTTTTGCTATACAAACAGCAACCAGTGAACATGGCATTTGTTTTCCCACACAGTAAGAAAAGCAGACTTTTACTCAATAACTTAAGGACAGCCCTTTCCTCATGTGTGCTTTGGTCTATTTTAAAATACTGCTGTGTAAGCATGAAACAAATGGAAAAACATTTAGAAAATTTTACATATAACATATGAAATGGAACAAAGCAGGTTGTTGGTGTGAAAGCCCCCCAAATGTGGTTCACTCTCTTTATCAATCTTTACAGATTTTAAGTATAAATGCCTTGCTTAATTTGGAAATAGTAACATAAAAACAGCTGTCAGAATCTTGACTTTAATTTAATGAATGACAGGCAATATAAAATTACATTGTGATAACAATACTAGGGTTTCCCATCCTGAGTGTGAGGTCACAAGAACATGGCTGCAGTGTGCATATGGTACATTGCTCTTACCACTAAGGATGAAATTCACTCCAGCAAAGCAGGCAACCCTGGCTTTGCTTTTGTCTGTCCCTCCAATTTTGGTGCATTTCATCCCAACGAGGGCAAATATAGAACCAAAAAACCCCAGACAGACAGCTGCAATCATCAGTCCTCTGCACGCTTGGATATAACCTGCAAACAAAGTTAAAGTCAACTTGTGTGCACACAAAAGCCTCTCATGTTCAGAAACATCACTCTAGCTTTTACATACTCTTAAACCCCCCTCCACATACCTTGAGGTCCATGAGTTAATGACCTAGTGACCAAACTGAACATAGAAAAGAAAATAATACAATTTGTCTGGTATTAAGCTAATTGTTTTTGAGGCCTTTAGCGGTCATGTGAAGATGGTATCGGTGTGAAACTTCACATTTAAATGGGACTTTGAAGCAAATATTAACCCAGAAAGTCAGACCCTGAAACAAGTCAGCCATTGAGGAAACAGCCCGAGGGTCTCAGTCAATCACCTCTGTGGTGCTCTCAAGGTCTGGGACAAAGGCTAACCATTGACAGTATTTCAAGTAAAATGAGTTGTTGCTTGAAGGCTTGTATTACACCTTGTGATATCTATTAGTCCTGAGGAGAAATGTGGTTCCTTGTTGTGAAAAGGATGCAAGATTAAAGAATTACAGAGCAGATTTGAATTATAGGATGAACCAGCACTTGTCCAGACGTCGCAAACACAACACATGCTGAATTTGATGGAGCAAATTAACATATTGCCATATGAGCTTTCTCAATAATTACAAAATGTATGCAAAAACACTGCACTATGATGAAAGTTGAACCAGCTACCCTCAAGGTTATTGTTGCAGATTTAGGGGTAAAAGATTTATTTAGGTTTTACAAATAGCTACAGCTAAAGCTAATATGGATTATTCAGCGCTTATATTATTGTCACAATACTGAAAAATAGACAATAGCAGGACTGTTTTTTCTCATATAGTTTGAGCTTAAGCAAAAAGTCATCAAACAAATTAAATGTAAATCATCTAAATTTAGTCTAATAAAAGCACACCTTGTCTTCTTCATATTGCAATATACGTCACAAAAAGACAAGATAATATAGTGTCACTTTTTTCTATACTGCCCGGCCCTGTGGCTAACCAAAACCATTAAAATAATCACAGATAAACCAATGATCCACTAATGAAGGAGAAAAAGGCTGACCATCCAGTGCCAGCATGGAGGGAAAGTCTTTGCAGTTGGAAACTCCTGTTGAATCAGTCACACACGTCTTCCAAAGATTAGACCAGTAAGTGGCTGTCGTGATGACCGTCCCATCAAGGCTTGACACTTTCCAGTAGTCTGTCGGTAGGGTGGAAGAGACAAGCACCCACCCGGAGATAGACAGAATAAAGGCAAAGATCTCCTGAATCATGCCACTCATACTGTGGAGAGAGAGAGAGAGGACTCCTCCACACTGCTGGGACGACCGAGGAAGCCGGTGAGACTTGACCTTAAAATTGATGAATGGTTTCCTGGTTAGTGAAGCTTGTTGAAAATGTAGCCAGACTCTGCTCTCAATGGATAGGCTGTGATTGATTGTTAATATTTTGTGGATTCTTATATGCTGCAGGGAGGAGTTTGGCCTAAAGATCAACAGGTGGTCAATGGAGAGTCTTCCGCCCCCTGACATGGTCCACGTCACTGTGAGTCTAGTCAGAGGATGGGGACTGAAGGAGCAGCGGTGACATCAGCCATGACGTGTGAGATCCAGAAAAGTCTGGACATGTCACTCTGGTGAAGCACAGGTTCATTCTTTGATAGGAATAAAGCCCATTGCACAGATCATTACATCACTTGACACTTATTTTTTTAGAAATACAGATGAAAAATACCTAACATATTGACCCAGGTAGGTAAGTCAAACACAAAGATCTCTTCAGACACAATGCTTTAATAATCTTCATTTTAGTGTTTTTATGATGCATAGAAAAAGGGACTAGACTTCAACATTTTAAAGAACATTTTGAAAATAAAATGCACACATAATTTTTTATTGTACCTGACAGTGTTTGCACACCATCTTTAAGGTCAACTAATGCTCATTTAAAGAAACTTTTTCAAGCTTTTCTTACACCCTACAGCTTGGCAAAATAAATTGTTATCACAAAGACATGGAACCTAGAACCATTATCTTACTCTCTCTTTGTATTAAAATAGATTATATCCTGCCATAAACAATCAAATTTGTGTTCGGTAATAGCAGCTTTTTATGACAACAAATAAGATTCACTCTTAAAAGCAAAGTAACTGAAATAATCCGTTCAGTTTAGTGTAAAAGCTGACATTTTTTAGACTGCATTGAAAAAGATTTATGAGAAACCACATTGAAAATTTTTATATTTAAAGGCTGCCAATTTTCAAGAAGAAACTCTAACATTTTTACATTGTACATTTAAAAATTTCATCTTGCATAAGCCCTGTGCACTGGAGTTCGTGATGGACAAATGATACCAACTTATCCAAACGTATGTCTTTTCTTGTTTTTCTCTTACATCAGCACTGATTAAAAACACTTCTTTCTTAAAAGCCTGAGTGCTTTAAATAATGTGATGATTCTGAGCCATGCACAGATATTTCCATATTGATCAGTCTAAATAAAAAGTATAATTTGATCAGACTGTCTGCTACACTCTTGAGCAGACAGCTTCAGTTGGTACTTGGATTTTCAATCACTCAACAGGTTATTTCATACTTTAAGGGTCACATATTTGTGTTTGGCTTTTTGGTAGTTATTTAGTAATTTAGTTATAAGTTATTGGACAATTGTGACTTTTAAAACAAAAAGAAATTCTCTCCTAAACGTACAACTATTTAAACAAAAAATGTTAGATTTTCATGTAAATGTATGATCTCTGTAATGTAATAGAGTTAATATTTTTGGATTTTACTACTTTGTTATCTCAAAAAAAAAAAATTACATATATATTTTTCTAAATTAACAGATCTTTATTAATGTCAAAGAGTGACCCTAATATGGTTATCATGTATAGAAGTGTGACAAAAGAAAAATAGTAGCTGAGTTTCTATTTCAGAATACATCACCTGTAAGTGACCTTTGCAGCTAAACTAACTTGAGTTAACCTCAAGTTTATACCCAAAGTAAGAAAAACTTTTCAACAAAAACATCACCAATTAGTTATATTACTGTGATAGTAATATACTGTTTTTAAAGTCATTTATATTCACAACTGAATTTTCACTATTTTTGTTATATTCTGTTGTGTATACTGTCTACCTTTTTTAAATGCGTTGACAATGTTTACAAAAAACGTTTACAAGCTAAGCATTAGAGTTGCCAACTTAAAGATGTCTCACAAAGCATCAGTACAAACTAAAAAATAAAAAAAGATATAGCAAGAGCCAAAAACACTGTCACTCACTGTGGAGAGTTTCTTAAAGAGAATTAAACAGAAGCATCAAACTGAACACACTTCAGCTGAAGGCTTTAATCTCCCAATCAGACAGCTACTTACTGTTTAAAAAATCACTTATATTTGAAACACTGAACACGTTTGTCCCTGAATTCCAAACACTTCACCAACCATGCAAGCACAATTTCAAACTTAAAGGATCTGAAGCACCAGTACAAACCCTGACCCTAGGCACAGATGTCAAATTGATTATTATTTTAATCCCTTTCCTTTCTAATTCCAATCACCCCTGTCTGCACATCAGTACCTTCTTTCTGATTGTCCTGTTCACTAAAACTGCATATGTGTCAAAAGTAAATAGGCTTCAAAAGGGACAATTTATAGTTAAAGATGTAGGAAGAAGAATATCGTGACTATTTGACTTCACTACCCAAGGTGCATATCTCTACAAATTTAGCCTTCATGTGACTTAATTGTTTATTTTCTGTTTTTAAAAATGTAGAAATCAGGTGTGTCTCTATTTCATCACACCGGGCTATTTTAGTACTGAGGTTGTTCAATTATTAATCGAGATGTCCTGAATAAGGCCACGTGAGGTGACAATACATCATAGAGTATTTTATTTTGCCCGTCTATTGTCTTAAAGCTCCTGTGAGGAACTTTCAGTTTGATCTTGGTGTCCTCTCTGGACAAAGCACCTTCTATCTTTTTGCTAACATGTTTCTGTGTGTGATTACAGGCTTTTGAGGAAAAAATGTTATCCATTTCATTTTTAAGAGACATATTTTTAATGCAATTTAAATCATTGCCTAACACCTACCCTCCAGCAATAGTGGTTTCAAGCATTACAAACATCTATTTAGAAAAAGTGAAACATTAAGCTGCCTATAGTAATATGCTGAACTTTCTGAAATTGTGATCATTTTAAGCATTCACAATGTTTTTGATTATCTTATAATCAATCTAAATGAAGGCCCGATCTTTTAACCCTGTAAACGAGTGAGAACTTGAACAGTTTACAGATTTGTCTTGCACTATTATCAATTTTCTCTTAGGACCCAGATATTTTAACATAACATATTTGGCCCTGCAAAATGCAAAAACAAAGCTAATATTCATTTCTAAATGTTCAAAATGGACCCTTTTTAAATGAAAAATACTTCATGGGCTTTAACCCATGCAAAAGATGCCTAAATATTGTAAATATTATTACTTTTGTGACTGAAAACAGAAAGCTTGGTATTTTTTGTATGTGAGTAGAAAAAAGATCTTTCAAGACCTATGACAAAAAGTGCATAAATTGATGTGTAAAAAAAATACTGATGATATAATATTTTAGGGCCCCTGTCAGTCAAGTCCGGAAGACTTAGAATCTTCCTAACTTTTCCACCCCTTTATGGCCCCCATGAACCTACACTGAGAGGAAATATAAGAGATGATATGTTACACAGTAAATGTGTCATGCTCTACCTTTCACCTCATTCTCCCACATAATGAACAACATGGGTGCTTGAACTTCCACATAGACCAAAAATAGCAGGATTTTGATCATTTATTAACAGCTCAGTTCAGACTAACTCTGACGTGTCTGCCACAAAGAGAAAACACCTTGTTGATATGTTGCAAAGACCATGGGTTTAATCATTTAGATGCCTGAAATGGTCATATAGACTGAATGTTGAACAGAAAATGACATCCGGTGAATCACACATTCAAAGCCAACATTAGTTCAGCTTTGAAGGTGAATTATGGCCCCATCTAGTGGCTGCTGGTACAATCAATAACGTGATCACCCTGCTGCCACCTTTAGATGGAGCTAAGGGCCTCAAAACACACAAACTTTAGGTTGTCATAATGTTTTTAATAAGGTGGATTGGACATTACAAGTCTAGATTATTATTATCATTATTATTATCCAATCATTTAAACTATGAATATTAATCTTTGCACAGACAACATGATCACAAAAGTTGGTACAAAAACATCAGAGTGAGACACATCAGGATAACCTAAGAAATAATGCAATGGCAACACAAAATAGATAAAGTAAATGAGCATATGTTTAAATGATAGTGAGTGCAACAGCTATTTGAAATATAGCGTTATAACTGAATAAAGCATGGGATTATTTTCTTCCTTATTGGCACCTTACCTCCCACAGCATGTCATTATTTTTACATTTCCTGCCCCCTGCAGTATGACAAATACTCAGTTTGACATTCACTAGGGATTAAACATTTGCTTAAGTTAAAACGTGAGCTATAATCTTGGGAATTAATTATTATTTACCCTTTTTCAACCTCAGGTGGTCATAGTAACTTGTCATAAAACCGAAAAATTATGTACTTATTTTGATTAGAATTAGACCTGTCGTGAAAATCAATGTCATGAAAGCATCTGCAGGTTGGGATTCTGAGTAATACTAGTGAGTAATCAGATGTTTTTGCAGAAAGATCACCAAAATGCTGACTGACTAAATGTAAGCCTCTCATTTTGAAATGTATCACTTAAATTATGTCATTTTTTTGTTTGTACTACATTGTCATTGTCACAAGAATTTCAAGAAACTTTTTGGAGAATGTCTTGAATTGCCTTTGTGAAAATAAAGTTTTTTATCTACCTGTCTACCCAGGACAGCAGGTGTGGGGGTCTCAAGATGCTTCCAAAAATAAAGGCAAATTTTAAATGATTAAAAATGGTGTATTTAACTCATTATCTTAAGAATACATTCATGCATAACATGAGTTTTAAGTATCAAAGAAAACCATAGTCATTCAGTTAGATTTAAACTGAAACATAAAGTGTAAAAACATTCTTAAAATAAAAGGGGGTCATTGGGGGTCTCCAGACCCTGGTATCGCTGTTTTGGGGTCCCAAGCCAAAAAGCCCCCTGATCTAGTAGTGACATCGCAAAATTCTTGACTCAATACGGTGACATGTTTGAGTTTTTGCCTGACATTTTGCAAAAAAAACCTGCAATATATGAGAAAACATGCAATATGAGATAACATGTTCATTATTGCATTAACAATATGAATATGAACAAGAGTGCATTTAAGCTGTAACTTAGTGTCGTTGCCTATGCTTTTCATCACTTTTCACAAACACTTATTGACACATGTTTTTTTCTGAATCTAAAAATCCAAGAAACTCTCTTCTCCATTAAAATGGGACAAATAAACCCAGAGGTAGCCTATAGCCAGCTTCATAAGGTGCTGAAGCAGAGAGCCACACCTCCAGAAACTTGACTGCTTGATCAAACTGAATTTCATTGTGATAAATGCACGCTGTCACCATGTGTTTACTGTGAAAAAAAAAAATGCAAAATTGTTTGCTGTTTCATGCATATATATAGCAGCTACACATAGCAGCTAAAAGTGAGTGCAGTCAGGAAATTGTCAGTGTGTTACTGGTCTTTTTTTCTTATTTCTTTTATGTGTGGATGTCATATGCACGATAGCAAGCTTACAACAACAACAACAACAACAATTAAAACAATTACAAACACAACAGATTTATACAGTAAGTAAATATATATATATATATATATATATATTTACTGTATAAATTAATAGATAAAAAGATCCAGAAATTGCCAGTTTATGAGTCTTACACTACTTGGATTTCATGTAAAACAAACAAAAAAACCCCAGTAAAACATACAGCAACAAAACTGTAAAAAAAAAAAAGAGTTTACTTAATGATCTAAATTTATTGTTTATGTGATGTTCATACAAGCTCCAGGCTGTCACTTCTCCATGTCTGTTAATAAGTGACTTTGGGTAACTATAAAATGTGGCTTTAGTTGTTTTTTGTAAGCTCAATTTCTTTTTCTCTCTTACTTATTTTAATACACATTTGTTTTTGTTATGAAATTTTGTTAACACTTCACTTTTTGAATCATCCACACAGAATAACACCATACCTTCTAAGAAAATAGACCATGTTTACATATGAGGCCAGTCTTCATTTTAATTTGCTCTTAAAATGATCATTACATTTGTTGCAAGAAACAAATCTAGTTCTTTTTCCTACCGTCTAGCTGCAGTATGGTGTGATGAGGTCTGCAGTGAATAGCTCCAATGGCATTTCCCGCACAGTTGTTCCAAAGACCCTGAAGCACCCAGGTTGCTGTGATGACCGAGGATGCCCGGCTGGTGGCCCTCCATTCATTGGACACTGTGGCAGCGATTGTTGCACCCAGACCGGCCAGGCCGCTGAGAAAAGCCAGAATCTGTCGCACTGACATTTTAAAATTTAAGTTATCAATAAAGTCTTTCAAGCAGATTTAACAAAAAGGAAAGAAAAAGAATCGCTCCAGGCAAGTAAATTACACTGTGGACATGTGTTTCACTGTGATGATTTACAGAGGAGACATCTCGCCTGGTCTCTATGGACACCTGTGTCAGGATGTGAAAAAGTAAAAGAAGCATGAGCAGGCAGTTAGTCATTAAATCTGAGGATGAAGTGTTTGAAAAGCTTCATGTTTCAGCCACATAATTAGGCCAGGTTTCATATTAACATAAAAAAGAGTAATCAATAATCCTAAAAACAAGAAGCAAAGTGGCAAAGTCCAGCTGCTGGCTCATCTATTGCTCTGCAAAATATTGAGCAAATGACTAATGATTTCCAGTCTATATGAGGAAAGATTTGTTGTTTTTCTCATTGTTCTGGGAAATTTGGATATTAGATTTAATGTAAGGCTTAAAAATAAAAATAAGTTTCCATAAATGAAATACAGGTTGTGCTTAAAAACTAAGATTGTGTCTGTGCTGAATCAGCTTTAAAGTTAAACTCAATGATCCTGTCTAAATTACAGAATGACTGAACAAGTTTATTTAAAACAGGAGGAAAATAGAAAGAAGAGAGCTACTTCTACGAGGTTATGTGCTGATATATAGATGTGCTGGAAAGTAAGAAGCAGGTCAAGAAGAAGGACTGTTGTGGTTTTTGTGGTAGTGTTTGGTCCCAGTGACCCTTGCCCTCCAAAGTCTAATCAGCTCACCCTCAAGTCCAAGGGTATGTTTGTGCCAAATTTGACAGAAATCCCACAGTTCTTTATTAAAATGATTTGCCCAAAGATTAAAGTTCACAGAAACCTTGTACCTCCAAAAATGGCATTTGTACAAGTTTTGGGGGAAAAAAATATCCTGAACAGTCAGAAAAAATTTGCAGACAACTCAAGGGATGACTGTGACAGACTACTTTTACCTTTTACCTCCAAAACCTCAGAAATTCATCCTAAAGTTAAGAGTGGGCATTTTCGTGAAGTTTAGAGAAAATCCCTCAAAGCATAAAATGTAGTGTTCAAAAGCAAGGGATGAACTGAAGGAATATTGACCTTGACCTTTGACATATGACCTTCAAAAATAAATCAGCTAAACCTTAAATTCCTTTGTACCTGCACTGGGGTCAGACCCTCCATAAAAAAAACTAAGGGGACAACTCTCAAAAAATAAGTACTGAAGACGAATCCAGTGATTTTCAAGATTTTTTTTAAAGAATCTAAATGAGTAAATGTACAAGAAATTAAAATCAGACTTTTTCTTGGTTAGAAATTTGAGCGTTTATAGAGAAAAATACTGTCATGCATCTATTTAGTGCACTGCCATTCTTGATGGACGCAGGGTTTCACCTCTCAATCAGTGTATTGTTCACTCTGGAATGGCCTGGATTTATCAAACTACCCTGTTAAAGTCTCCATACGAATAAAAATGTGATTATCCTCAGTTAAAATCACAAGTGTTTCCTGAATACTTACTTGGAGTTAACAGCATAACTTAATCATGTTCTCCACAACAGGCATAGTACAAAGTAAACAGCTTTATCTGGCATGATTTTTGTACCAGGCAATAGTCTAATTAATACTTTATAAACTCAATACTTTGAGTTTGATTTTGCATGAATGTAAATATTTTTAAACTTCAAAACCGATGATTTTTTTAATGTTACTTTGAATTTCTGTAAACTTCTGTAAATTTTAATTTTCCCCTGCAACAACTTCTTTCACTTTAAAATTCGGAGTTTGGTTTCTCATACATTTGCAACTCTAAAAATCTCATTCATTCATTTTCTATACCGCTTATCCCTTTCGGGGTCACGGGACTTTACAAAACTAAAAAAATATATATATATTTTGCTAAAAAATTTAAGGATCATTTGATTTTTTATAACTATCCTTATATGCCCCATTGCTTAGGCCACACATTATTGACTTTTTGCCCATTTGTTTGTCTCAGAGGCACACATATACCTGACCCATTGAAAAACAGCTCTTTGACCAATCCTTTGAGGATCACTGTTCTGCATGATTTAATAGTTGAATACCTTTATACATTTACCGCATTTGATTTGAGATAAACTGATGATGTACAGAAAGATAGTGATATCTTGTGAAATAAGCTGTAATAACTGATTTAAATATCTTCTATGGTAAATGTGTGCTGTTAAAAAGTAAGAGGGAGTGTGATAAGTAAAGTAAAGCTTTATTCTGCTCAAAGTCTTGTACAGTTTATTTCCACAACAAGTGTGTTAGTGAATACAGTAGTTTGGTTTACTTTATAGTTGTGAGTTGCTTTTATGTTCATTTGTTATTCTTTTAATTGTCATTTTCTAATCAATAATCAATACAATCCAAGAAGCTTAAAAATGAATAATTTGTCACCTTAAAGTTTTCACAAGACAAAAGAAAACTTTTGTAAAGTAAATGGTGAAGTGTGGAAAGGGTTACAGGTCATGACCCAGTGACATGAGGCGGTGAAGGAGGTAATTGACACCGCTATCAGCCAATCATCGCTCAGTGGGCGGGGCTACGCAGCTCCCGGTTCACCTGACAACCGAACCGGCGTCGAGTCTCCAGCAGTGGGACTGTGACGGATGCTGGACAGGTGTAATATTGACAGACGGTGGAGTTTACAGAATCATTTGTCTGTCCCCTCTTAAATCTTTATCGACCTCCCTGTGCCTTTTAGCCGGCAGAGAAAGTCCTCGGGTCGCTTTGGTGCTTTGGGGGGCATGGAGCCTCAGCGGAAGGAGGGAAAGGATAATCCTTTGGCTTCAGCTAATCTGCTCTCCAAGATTTTCTTCTGGTAAGAAAACCCGGCCTGAAGTGACAGCCGTGTTTGACATTAATTGAACTCAGAGCCCTCTTTGTGACTTTTTGTAGCTTTTCTGCACAGGCTGGATGTGATAGCAGGCTGTCTGGCATTGAGCTCTGACTCTTAAAAAAGCAAAAGCTTTAGTACATTTGTCTGTTGTCCTTAAGTTTTGTGCACCCAGGGACAGAGTGATATAATATAATCTTTAAATTTCTTGGAAGAATCTTACTCCTCTATCAGTAAAAGTTTCAATAAGTCATTTTTTAAATTTATATTAAGTACCCTAGAATGCCCTGCAGTGTAGTCCTGCTAAATAGAATTACATTGATAATAAAAGAAAATAATAGGTACTTTCTGTTGGTCATGGACTGATCCAGATCAAACGAAAACTCAATGTCAAATATACTGTATCATAATAAAAGTCACGAATTTGCCCTGATAAATTTTAAACTACTAAATCTCTATTGTAAATTAACTTTCTACAATAAATGTTGTTTATAAAGGGTTCATTTCAAAATGTGACCGCCAGTGCAACCAAACCAGCTATTTCAGGATAACGCATTATGACATAAATATACAAATATATATATATATATATATATATGTATGTGTATATATGTATATATATATATATATATATATATATATATATATATATATATATATATATATATATATATATATATATGTATATATGGTGACACCAATATTTATTTTATCTTTTTTTTATAATTAGTACTTAGATCAAGGCTGCTGCCTACACTTTACACCCAGTATGGTTATTTAAATTTAGACAATGATTTGGGTAATCAGACCTCAGTTCAACCCCTGCATTATACTGGCATGAATTGGGTAAAATCTTCAAAATAGTCAAATGAATAAATAAATACACTTTATTTAAAAAAAAAACTAAAAAGCCCAAAATAAGCCCACAAATGTATGGCCAAGAAAAGACATATATATATATATATATATATATATATATATATATATATATATATATATATATATATATATATACATATATATACACACACACACAAACCTCTGCTGTAGGTTATGGTATGACCTTTCTTGCAAAAGCAATATAAAACACAGAGCAGTTCAGGGCACTAACCCACGCCAAAGGGGTGGCTACCTGACCACTCCTGTGATATATCTAACAAATCAATCTGTTTACATGTGTGTTTTATTTTTTTTTAGTTATACACAACTATATTAATCTTACCTTCATACTTAATGACACATTACACCCACAGCTACATCACTGACCAGAACAAAGAACAATTTTAACATGTTCAGCTCAATGTTTTAGGGTAAATTTCTCTTCTTTTATTTGTATATATTTTGTAATGTTTTTGCATGTTACCATCATTACTTTCAAGAACAGATCATGTAGATCAAATGTACATATTACAGTGTACTTATTCTGCTGACTTATGTTGTTTTAGTAATAGTTAAACAATAGAGTGGTGCAAGGATGACATATGTTTTGTAGGCCAACGCAGAAGTTAGCATTGCGCTAGTCCCCTCTACTGCAGGACCACTAAAAGCCTATGGGATTTTTCACTGTGTTCTGGATCATTGCTGATAATGGCTCTGCGGAGAACAAAGAATTATGAACATTACATGTTGTGCTCTTTTTGATAACAACAAACCTACTTTTTACAGTGTTTGAAACTTTAACTTAATCAGCACAGTGAAAAGCTGTTAGCAAGCTACTGTGGAATGACAAAAACATGGCGGTTCAATCTAGAAGCAACTACAGTATTTCCAATTGTAATGTGTTGTTTGAGAGTTTCCTCATACTGGAATGACCTAATCAAGTTGGTCCTCGTGGTTGTGGCAATTGTGTGTGAATAACTGATTATTAAAAACAATCCAAAATATCCATTTACTTTGAAGTGTTGGAAACCAGGAAGTGCTAAATACTGCTTATTCTGTATTTTTTGGACTCAATCGTGCCCCACTCTATTTGCATGGATTACATTTGCAACCTTAAAAATATTTTTCATAGTGTATAGGTGGGAGGTTAGTTAGTGACAGTGCAGCCCCACTACAATTCTCCCAGGCCTCACCACACCACACTACTCAGGTCTGCATCCTAGGAAGCAACTTTCTAATTTATAGTAATGAGCTTTCTCAAACTAAAGCTGCACTCGATAGTGTATCTACTTATCATTAAACCACAATCCCTGTTTTTAATTTAATTTCAGATATATTAGAAGAAAAGGGCTTTTAAAGTGAAAACATTTCCTGTCCCTTCCTGCTGGCGCATCCAGAATGTCTTGCAAGGAATGGCAAATCATCGCCACTTTCAAAGCCCTTCTCCTTAAATGTGTGGAAATAATTCATAAAACTAGAACAATGGATTACTGGCCAGTAAATATTCAAAATGGAGTGCAGTTTTTGTCTGAAAAGCCTCATGAATTCAGATAAACAAGTTTTATGCCGCATCTGGCCAAGCCAACATGAACAGCCCCAAATCCACTGAATCCCAAGCAGCCACTAGAGACAATCTTAACATTTCAACTAGTGGACTGGTATGATTTAATACAATGAGAAAAAATTACAGCCACAAACGAAGGAACCAAAGTACCTTGGGGTGACTTATTTGCTCCTACCATACCATTGTAACGCAGCAAAGTGATTTTACACAAATCACACACTGCTAAAACAGAGGTGGCCGCACCGAATCAAACAGGCACACCTCAGGCACACAAGCACACATTCACATGAGGTTCACACAAGAGATCCCTACGACGCAGCCAAACAAATACATAGGATTACATACAATACCACCAGGGTCATCACAACACATAAGCCCACAAGTGGGTGAATCTGAGCGGTGTATCGCAGCATGGTCAGAGGAGGTGCAGTGGAGTTGAAGCTGCAGGGGTCTTGAGGCAGCTAGTTGCCCGCTCCTTTTTAATGAAACAAGTGAAGACACCAAATTCAGAGATTTTTAGGGAACTCAGGAGTTCTTTAGCAAGTCAGCAATTGAAAAAGGAACAAACATTCAATTACTTAATACACTTTTATTTGCTTTATTACTAGCTGGCTGAATCCTTTGTTCAAAATTGGGTACAAAAAGAAGTTGGGGGAAGATGACATGTACAATGTTCTTCCAGAGGATGCATCAGAACGCTTGGGGGAGGAGCTACAATGGTAAGTTATTAGATAGTTTTACAATATAGTATAGTATTATGGTCAGTTTTATTCCTTTCTTGCTATTGCTGTAGAGGCCAATTTAAAATGTTACGCACAATGTTAAAAGTAGCTTTCACTGTGAATGATTTTGGAGTCTCTGAGCATTACATGCTGTTTTTAATTTCTATCTATTTTGTATGTAACAAAACTTAAAATGTTCAGGTAACAGACAAGTGGTTAATGCTTGTCAGATAAAGGTTTAAACTTCTTTAAAGTGGTCAAATTATGCCTTAAACTTCTGTATATTTGCCCTTAGTGTGTTTTACATGTGTTTGCATAATAGAGTATTTCTATGCGCAAGTCCAAAGTGTGTGGTATCAGGGCCTCTCTCTCTCCTCCAATGAACAGCTTTAGTGACTGTCTGAAACAGCTTTTTCTTCATGGCCCCCTCATTGGTAACTGACCAATTACCACAGAGTAAGCTGATCAACCAATCAGATCAGACTGGGCCCCGATGGGGAATGGATTCTTAAAGTGACAAGAGAGCAGAGCAACTCAGACAGACTGAGAGTACAGGTGAATCAGAAAGTACTCAAGATGTGAAAACTAGATGGTTTTTGGACACTGGCGATTGTCAACGTACTTATAACAATCATCAAAATTCAATATGTGACCCTTGTTTCATATGACCTCTGTTGTAGGCTTGTTTTTGTAGCACAGCAGTAATCAGCCTCCAGTGTTGAAAATTATTGCTTGTGTGGAAATGCAAAAAAGACTTGCAGTTCCTCAAGTGTCCACTAGAGGCTGACATCAGAAACCCCAGAAGTCCCATTAACACCTATGTTAAATTGCCTACCTTTACAGGTGAAATAACATGTTTCATTCTAGATAATAAAAAAACCAAATTTGGTATAAGTAGCTATTCTAATTATTGGCCCACACTGTATGGGGGTTGAAATCTTCAGAAACATTTTCTTTTTAACTGTATAAATGTCAGGACATGAGCAAATTAAGGTAACAAGTTGACTGATATGAGGGCATGCTGTAGCTGTGACCCAGGTTATGTCCATGTTTTGTACATTCAAAATTAACAGTGAAAGTGTCTGGTCATTACTTCTTGCTGTTGATTTAATGGTAAAAGGTTTAAAAAACATTCAGTCATGCATATTTCAGTGAGGTCCAAGAAATGTAAAAAAAAACAGAGTTCACCTTGGTTTAGTTTTTTAAGCCACAAAAGTTTCTCTAGCAGAAGGGCCAGGACATGCTACTGATCACCCTGAAACTTAAACAAAATATTTACATAGGGCTGCCTAGTACCATGCACCTTTTTAGTCAGGAGATTGTAGCCTGATCCCAATTTCCACCTCAAAGCCTTCGCATTGATCCACACAGGCTTGAGACTGATGTGAGAATAATCCTTCTTAAATCACTTGATTATTATAATTCTTATGTGGATTGTCAGAGTGTTTGGTGATCTAGTACACACATAACACATCCACGTGGTAAGAAACGTACCACTTCCACCTCATTTGAGCCAGGAAAAACACAGAGTAAGCACTCATGCACTTACAAGTATTGAGTCTCCAAGTCTGTGAGTCTGAGTGTGGCATTTGAGATTCAGCCTATGATTCTTATGTACAACTATGTACAAGGTTTTATAAAGTAAGGACTCTCTAATTTTTTTTTTTACATTCAAGCAACGTTAGGAGTCATTGCCATAACGTGAATTTTTCTAGAAGGTGTTGCCAATCTCTGATTCACAGAAGCCCCCAACACTGTCTGTCACCTATCAGCTTGGACAGCGTGGACAGACCTCCTTTGAGGGAGTTTGGTGTCAGAGTTAACGTTGAGGCAAGGCTGCCTAAATATAGGCTGCCCTTTCACATGAGCAGACACTAATCCCACTACACCCAGAGGGGCTGCCACTGAAAGAGGTGCTTTTACTTACAAGCATTGTTCCATGGCTTTGTATAGGTACACTCTCTGTGGCTTGAATATGGATGAATTAGTTTTTCACCTAAGTCCTAGTCCTGTTTGTATTTTCAGGGACAAGATTGTAAAAGAACATGAAATTGTGGTCTAGTGGCATCATTGGCTTATCCTCAACTGGCAAATGTCATTGTGTATTAAGTGTTACTAACAGACACCAAAGTGATACCAAAATCATTTGATAGCTTTCATGTAGTGTCATAGACTCATGGATCAGTCCCCTGGTGGGCAAGAAATGCTTTCCTCTGCTTTACATTGTGGAGAAGTGACAGTCTTGGTTGTCAGTGATATGTTCTTACCAGATTAATTTTTGATTTTTTAATGAAAGACGGTTATTTTTCAATTGGGTGCACTAACTAAAGAGGACACAATCCTAAATTGTAATTTTAAATAGCCCCATCTTGGAGTTAAAAACAAACAAAAAAAAAACAACAAAAAAGAGAAGGGAGCAAATAGTAGATCAATGTAGTGAAATGCTCCACTTTTACAAGAAGTTTCAAAGTCAGTAGTAACCAACAGGCTTATTTTAATCCTACATAAATATTGGTGCTAGTTTGATCTGAATAAAATATATTATTACAGTACTGTCCCAAAACACAGACTCATTTAAGCTGCCACCTTTATCTTCATGCTATCAGTATATAACTTTTATGATAGTGCTAGTTTTCTCAAAGATGCTTTGATGATTTAGAATTTCTTGGTAGTTGCTTGCAAAATGGCAAATTTACTGATCCAAACATGTTAAAACTGCCCATATATAGAGAGATTTTAATACTGACTGATGTAAAGTGGAGGACTCTGCAACATTACAGTATTTTAACATACCTGAAATGAAGGTCCGGAAAAGAATGAGCTGTTTCAAGAGATTCAAAGGTCCCATATTATGCAAATACTACTTTTAAGTATTTTAAACAAAAATAGGTGTCCATAGCCTATCTAAAAACCTCCCCATTATGAAACAAAAACCCTCCTCTGTCTGTTGTTTTCTCCACTTTTCAGAATATGTTTACTCAGACGGATCATATTTAAAAAATCCCCTGATGATGCCATTAGGAGAGATGCCAACTCCCCAAGATGAGTGACACTATCTGGGCTGCCCACAGCTCTCCAGTGGAAGAAACATGTCTAGGCATGTCAGTGCAGCCACAGTACACATTAGAGCACAGGAGAGCCAAAGCCACATCAGACAAAGCTCATGAGGATGTTCTGAGCAGGGTCAATTTGGATAGAAAAACTCAATCTTTTTTGTAGATTATTCTCCAGGAAATTTAAAAAATATATGTTTTGGGGACATCAGCTTGTTTAAAAGAAGTACAATGTGGAACTTTGAAATAATGTATCAGGGACTGTTTAAGGGACCAACTGTCCTAAAACATATATTTTTTACAACAATATCTAAGTTTCCTTGCAGTTTTAACAGTGTATTAATGTGTCATTTTGTTGAAGTAAAAGTTAAAAAGCCTTTGCCTCAGCTCCACACAGAGGTCATGGCAAGCTGACCCTCTGTTTGGCCTCAGCCCTCAGCACTGTACATTTAACTAAAAGCTTTCAATAAGCTTCCAACCGCCTCTTCAAAGAACATAAAAATACATATGTCTTGTAAATTGTTGCTCCACACAAACATGCAACTACTATGTGTTGCTGTCAAAGAGTGTTCGTCTAAGTTAGCAAATGCCAGCAATCAATGTTTTGAAAACCTCACCATGTCTATTATTTATCTCACCAATGGATGATGATTACTTCTAACCTCATTTTAAAGCCCAGGTATTAGAGCCAGTATTAGGAGGGAATCAATGGTTATTAAAACAGCTTTATTTTCCTTTGGCTTTTCTCATTTATAGCCTTGTGACCCAAAAAAGTATTTTACTGCATTTTTTGAGCAAGAGAGAATTTTATTGAAGAGGAAAGGTGGTCATCGCCAACTAGTAATTTGGTTATCAGTGACTTTAAAAAGAATATAGCAAGTTTAACTAAAGCTACATGGCTCCTAAAATGTCCAGAGCAGCCTGCTTGTAAAATCTTCCTGAGTTTCCTTTTCATGTATGTCCCTGCTTTATGTAAGTGAAGCAAAGATGGTGGACAAAAGACCACTGCTACAGCTGACAGTTTTTGTATTTGCATTCACATATGTTCACCCTAACCTAACTGGGATGTTCAGTGGGAGCCTGGCAGGAATAAGTGTGGATAAAAAAATGTCTGGAGTTTTGTATATGTGTGAATACACTGTAAGTAAGGCTAATGTTTATTGACAATGTCTTGCAAATAATTAGATACAGCAAGTACAGATATGCTGCACCTTTGTTAAACAGTGGCAGTAATGGCATGCAGCAAAGCAGAGTTGTTACCCTATTAATTATATCTGATTAGAATTCAGTCCAACGCTGAAGTCCAAATTAGAAAATCTCATTAATTATTTTGTCATTATGATGCAGTGCTACAAATAATTGACTACAGCGCCTCAGTGAATACTATGTCATGTAGAGACTTGTACGCAGAGAGACTCACACTTAAGCCTGTAAGACTGAAAGATGCTTTCCTAGTCAATTTCCATGCAAGCAAGATATCCTAATAATGGATTATTCTGCCTTTTGAACATTTTTAAGTAGCCTAAAGTAACACAATTGTTCATTATTGCTGGCAACAAAACTTAATTACCTCTTCTCTCTTTGCAAAGGTATTGGAACAGGGAGGTCCAACAGGCGGCCAAAGACCTACACCAACCAAGTCTGGCAAAAGCTCTTGTCCTGTGCTACTGGAAATCATACGCAGTTATTGGAATATACATCTTTGTAGAGGTACAGTGAAAACAAATATCTGTTTGGAAACATTGTCATTAGGGGAACAGTCTTTGTATTATAGACAGACAGACAGACAGTTTCTTTATCGATCCTGAGGTAAATTTGAATAGTACCTCAATATACAATTGAAAATGGATCCAAAAGTGTTTTTTTATTTGATTTGAAAAAATATACATTATTTATTAACCAGCAGGGGGCATTATATGCTTTTAGCTTCTTTTGTCAGACCTCATTTTTATTAGTAGTGTGGCCATATTAAAATTACAAAAATTCTTACATTTATAAAGAATATACAAAATTTTTAAAGAATATTATTTATTTATTAATGTCTTTTACAATTTGTTATCCCCACAGAATATATAGAAACACCCTGGAAGAACTGAAAACTTAACCTTTAACACAGAGAATGATAAAGCATTCCTAGAGACCCCTGTACTTTCTTAAACAGAAAAGCACAATGCCTAAACAAAGACAAAAAAATTAGTATTTATTGTGTATTGTTCTGACAATCATCAGAAAAGAAGAATAGTATTTTAAAGTGAACCATTTTCTAAAAATGCAACATACAATAACAACAAAAGCCCGGAACACCCAGGATGTTTTGCAGTACAGAATTGTCATTTGCAGTTCTGCGATATTTATCTTGCATTGGTATAATTAGTAATTATACACATTGTAATAATGTGTAATATATGAAAGTTCTGCTTTTGATTGCTGTTCAGATATTAAGTCAAAAGTATATGCATTACATATGGTTCAAATAGGAGTTGAATATGTTTGTTAGACTGACAGGCTGAAAAATGTTCAAACTAGGGCTTGGCAATATGGCCTGAAAGCAAAATCATATATTTCTACACAAAACTCAAAATCTGATCTCAAAGTCTGATTTTGATGTTTTTTTGCGGAAACATAAGACCATCAAGTACAAGAAATAAAACAAAACAAGTTTGCTTTGATTAACTTCCCCCCCCGGAGTTCAAGTGCATCCTATAATCTTGTTATCAAAGGTACACTATGGAGTTGAACATTGTTAAGACTGTATACAGTTCATTAACAGTGGAAGCTGCGATAGTTTGACAAAACATTAACATCAAACTGTCTTATCATTATTTATTTTCATTAAACACAAGCCTAGAAATGTGTCAGTGCAAAAAGCAGGCCCTACCATCATAAAACGGTGAATATTTTCAGTAATTCTATATTTAAACAGTGCCATAACTTGTTGTTCTGTTTGTGTCAAGGAAGAGTCCTGTTTTTTTTTAATTGCCTTAAAAAAAGAAATACATTAAATTGATATATAGAGCCCATACCTAGTACAACTAATAATTTGATTGTAATAACACCTGTCTAACTGAATAATTTTACAAAAACAGTATTCAAGGATTACAACTTTCATATTTTCACAAAATACTCTGTTGTGTCAGCCGAGGTTATAACAAATGGCTATTACATTTCTACACAGCTTATCCCTTTCGGGGTCTTAGGGGGCTGGACCCTATTCCAGCTGTCATTGGGCAAGAGACGGGGTACACGCTGAACTGGTCACCAGCCGATTGCAGGACCACATAGAGAGACAGACAATCATTCACGCTCACATTCATACCTAAGGGCAATTTAGAGTCACCAATCAACCTAATGAGCATGCTTCTGGTCTGTGGGAGAAAGCTGGAGTGCTCTATTACTTTGTTGAAAAAAAAAGAAAATCTAGCATGTGGGAAAAAGTTCTTGTTCTAGTGAAAAGAAACATAACAGAAGGAGGAGGTATCAAACACTCACAAGGAGGTCAACATGCCACAGTATCTTGAGAAAGATGAGAACCCCCAAATATCTGAACCAAAATCCCTCCGTCTTCTCTTAAATAAACCCAAATGACCACAGAAAGATAAATACATGAACTCCCCTTTAAAAATGAAGTTCTGTTGGAAGCAGCACATTTGTATATTTGTTTTGTTTTTGATCTTCAAACAGGAAGTCATCAGACTCATTCAGCCATTGCTCCTTGGTAAATTGATCGAGTACTTTGAGAACCACGACTCCACCAACACCGCTGCTGTCCACGAGGCTTACGGCTACGCTACCGGAATCTCCCTGTCCACTATCGCTCTGACTGTCCTCCATCATCTCTATTTCCTCTATGTTCAGCAAGCAGGCATGAAGATTCGTGTGGCTATGTGCCATATGATCTACAGGAAGGTTAGTCATCATATCATGTTTACATATTTCATCCTTTTTCATATTCCTGTGATTCTGTAGGATTTGATTAAAACCCTTTGTTCTGCAAAGGCTCTTTGTCTTAACAGCAGAGCTTTGGCCAAAACCACTACGGGACAAATTGTAAACCTTTTATCCAATGATGTCAACAAATTTGATGAGGTAATCATGAGGGTCTTCAATATGAACTAGTTTTAGCATTAATGAATCAGAAAAACTTTATCTCATTAATTTGTCCCCTTTTTGTCCTCCCACAGATAACCTTATATTTGCATTTTCTGTGGCTTGGTCCTATACAAGCAGTTACTGTTGTTGTGCTGTTGATTTATGCAATCGGCCCATCATGCCTTGCTGGAATGGCTATCTTCTTTATCCTGATGCCATTACAGCTTCTGTTTGGACGCTTGTTCTCTCGTCTCAGGTTTGTCTTATTTTTTCCAGAATCATGGTGTAATGTGTTGCACTTGGTGCCACTGTCACAGTTTTCTGTCTGCATTTTCAGGGGCGAAACAGCAGTGCTTACAGATGAGAGAATACGCACAATGAATGAGGTTATCTCAGGGATTCGTGTGATAAAGATGTATGGGTGGGAGAGGCCTTTCTCTGCATTGGTGGATGAAGTCAGAAGGTAGGTTTGTTTGCCTTTATGGATAAAAGCAAGGCAAGTATGAAGCATGTTTTACAGATGCAGCTACTCACTCACTCAAAGTGCCTTACAGTGATGGAGATAATGCACTGTGAATGAGTTTGAGCGTAAATAATACATTATGAAAACATATTAAAATATCCCTGTGATTAGTTATCTGCCTTATAAAGTTGTGCTATACATGTATAACTATGTTGATAACTCTGTGCCATTGTGTGCTGAATTCCCAGATTATAGAGTCTTGCTACAGCAGTTGACATGTTTTAACACCTTACTTGTTTGGTTAAGTAAAAACAAACTTGAGTCCATTGCCAGAGTATTGTTGTTTATTTGTGTTTTCACGTCAAACCAGGATGCAGACCCAAAAAACCCTCTTCAGAGGAAACATGAAGAGAGGGGTCTAACTCTGCTGCTGATGCATCTGCAGCGTGGGACAGTGTAGTGCTGTCACTTTCATAGTATTTTTCTCCTTGAATATGATAAAAATTATCAAAGAAATGAGAATGGTAGTTTTCTGAGCAATAAATAAACTTTATGAAGTACAGTTTTGTTTTAAAAGTCTCCTTTATTCAAATAAGCTGTGTCAGGCTCATTGGACTTGAGTGGTGTGGCACATCAAGAGAGAAGTGTAGTGTGGCAACGCCATCAGAAATTAGCTAGTTTGTGTACAGCCATAAACGGCTGGGAATCCCCCCTGTAGGGATGCTGTGGTTGCAAAATGTGCCCACTGCTTAAAAACTACAACATACAAGATACAAGAAAGTTTATTTGTCATTGTGCAACAGGTTGCACAATAAAATTAAAATGTGACTCCAAGACAAAACAAAACCAAAACCATTAGACATGGAGGAGTGCAGAGGGTGCATTCAGCAATCTCACAGGTACGGCAGTGGAAACTTCTGGGCCTTTTGCCTGATGGCAGCAGGGTGAACAGGCTGTGGCTGGGGTGGGTGTTGCCCTCCAGTATCCTCTGGGTTCTCCATAGGCACCTCATTTCCCTGATATCACTAATACTCAGTAGATGGATACCAATGATGTTTTGGGCAGTTTTAATCACTGTTGCAGAGTCCTCCTGTCCTGGACCATGCACATCCCATGCCAGTTTGTGATGTTTCCACTCAGGATGCTCTTGAGGAGCTCTCGCTCCTTTGTAAAAGTTGACAAGAACTTGGCGAGCTAATTTTGCTTTCTTAAGTTTCCTTAACAAATACAGGTGTTTTTGAGCTTTATTAACCAGGGCAGACACATGTAAAGTCCATGACAGATTCTCTGTTATGTTATTCCCAGGAACTTAAAACTGCCCACTTGCTCCCCCTCAGCTCCACTGATGTAGACAGGGTTGTGCGTGTTTGTCTCTTTATTTCTAAAATCAACTGTTAGCTCTTTGGTTTTACTGACGTTGAGCAGTAATTTGTTTTCTGTGCACCATTCCGCAAGATGATTGATTTCTTCCTGATATAAAGTCTCATCATAGTTGGAAATCAGGCAAACATTTTTAATAATATCTTAAAATATATTAAGATTACTCATTAAGATTGAGATTAAAAGTCATTAAGATAGCAAAAATGAGATTCAATCTGTTTTTGCCTCTAATAAGATTGGGCTTGGCAAAAAATATAACTCTTTATATAATGTAGAAATGAAGCACCTTATTACATAACAAACAGCTACATCAGCCTTCATGTTTGAGTTGTCATAACACCAGACTTATAAACTAGGATATGGTTCTACTTAGTACTGAACAATTATATAAAACCTGTTTTAAAACTATGGCATCAGAAACACAACTCAAATGCATATTAGGCAGTTCCTATAATTAAAAAAAAATTCAGGCCAATCCTTCACTCTTTTTAAGTGGCACGAATATGTTGTAAATTTTTCAGTGGCGAAGTGTTACTGACGGGCAAGTCAGACAGAGCTGTCTTTCTTTTACCTGTGGCAGCTTTTGGTTTAGAAATACCACTGAAGATCTGTAGTTATTTCAAACATTTGGTTCTTTCACATGCTCATCATTGCATTTACAGTGTATTGCTTTAAACACTTAGCATCCACAAATATTGAAGTGTAGATACTTGACAACCTTTCTTCAAGCAGCAGAGCATCCTTTGAGCTGTTATTAAAGAACGTGGTTTTCTTTTGTTAAAGACCTTGTGAAAAAGCCCTGAAAGAATCCTGACCTATCAAAACAAGAACTCCTTGAAGCAAGCTGAGAGGCAGACACACCTGAAGCACCGTACCAGCTTTCTGTCACACTTTTAACACATAAATTAAGGTTTTAAAATGTTTTATTGTAAGCCTTACCAGTTTGCAATAATATAATTTCCTATTTTAATGTCTTGTTTTCTACAGACAGGAAATCTCAAAGGTCATGAAAAGCTCATACCTTCGAGGCCTGAACATGGCGTCTTTCTTTGTGGGCATCAAGATCATCGTCTTCGTCACTGTCTGCGCCTATGTCCTCACAGGAAACACGTTGTCTGCTAGCAGCATGTTTATGGCTGTCTCTCTCTATGGGACAGTCAGGCTTACCATCACACTCTTCTTTCCCTCTGCTATGGAGAAAGTGTCTGAATCGCTGATTAGCATAAGAAGGATTAAAGTACGTACAGCACAGACACACTTACTTACTTACTTACTTTGTCATACTCCCTGTATATGTTAGTTTTTTCCATGTAAGCTTAAGCCATCAATGTGCTTCTTTCTCTTTTAAGAGTTTTCTCCTGCTGGATGAAGTTGCCCCTCAGCATCTGGGGCTTCCTGTGACAGAGAAGGACTGTATGATAAAGATTCAGGATTTAATTTGCTACTGGGATAAGGTGAGAACTATTACAGACAACATATCAATCCCTTTATAGCAAAGTTTATTATATTACCATGGCATATTTGAAATGACAAAGTGCAATGAGACGGCCAGATCTAGTCTGGTTGATCCTGAATCAGCCCGAATAGAAGACATTTCCTCAGCTACAGTTTAACAACAGCCAACGTAACACATACAAAAACCAGTGATAATGTTGTGAAGTGTGACATCACCCTGAGGAGAGGTTGCTGCAGAGTGTGACATTTTAGGCCCAAAACACAGGTTTACCTGCCTAGAGATTAGAAAATTCTTCAGTTTTGGGTGCTGTTTGGCAGAATGGTTAACAACCAGGTATGCTCAATACATGGGGCGGTGGTAGTCCCAACCAAACCATGTTTGAAAGTTCGTTTGGTAGCTGGTGAAGTGCCAGCTGACTTCTTGGGCACTGTCAAAATGCATCTTTGGGGTTAAGGCACTTAACCCAATAAAAGATGTTTGGAAGCACTTCTTTGGGAGCAGCAAGCTGACATCACTCCATTAATGCATCATGTTTGGACCTGTTTGTGCATGTACGTGTGAATTTCAGCCTGTGTGCAGCATGTTTCAACAACAGAGTGTATAGAATTGAATTTTCCCATGGGGGATTTCTAAAGAACGTCTTCTTATTTTTATTATTCTATATGCTTTGGCCAGCCCTGGTTCAATTTCCGCCTGAGGTCCATTTGCTGAGTGTCCTCTGCTTTCTATCACCCCCTTTTGCAAGTCTATCCACTGTCTCTCTCTCTGCCCTATCCAATAAAGGCTAGAAAATTCCCCCAAAAAATAAAGACATAAAAAATATTCACCTTGGCAGGAGTTTTCCAAAAAGTGCATTTTCAGTAACCTTTCCATGTTGACAGAAGACCAAGACAAAGAAAAGGTTGTGTTTTTAAAATTACCTGGCTACATGTGGATATGGCCTTAAACAAGCTGTGCTGCCTTTGGAATATGTCTCTCTGTTTACTTCTCGCTAACATACGTCAACCTGAAGATCTTTGTTTGAACATAAACATGAACTTTGCAGACTTACATCTATTGTACATTTTAGTGTGAGTCTATTAACTTTTTTCCTTTCAGATGCTAGAGGCTCCAACTTTACAGAATGTGTCATTCACAGTGAAGGCAGAGCAGCTCCTGGCAGTAATTGGACCTGTTGGAGCTGGAAAGGTCAGGTCTGTTCTGAAGATCAGGTTTACTGTCATGTGGACATTATTATAAACAGAAAACTGGTTGTGCGTCTAATGTTTTAAATAGCGTTATTGACCAACAGTAAAACATTGAAATGAATTAACTTTGTTTCCAGCTGTAAGAGATGTTCTTGTGTCCAAGATCTGAATGATACAAAAAGAACTTTGAATCCTTTGCTGCCATAAAAGGGTACAATTATTTAACATACTTATCTAAACTCTGTGAATGGATCTTATGGATCTTGGACAATAATTTTTGTGTGGAGCTGGTTGACAGCTTGCAGCTAAGAGCCAGCTGCTAAGTTAAGGCAGCGAAGGCTAACTTTTCCATTTTTGGTAAATTAAGTTGTTTTAATTCTGAAAGCCTAGTTTTTAAAATCAACAATTAGCTTTGCATAAAGACACAGTTGGATCTGTCTTAACCCACTGCGCAATGTGACGTCGGAATAACGTCATAGCTATGTCATTTTTGGATGTCCAGTTTCAGTCCACTGAAGTTTTTTTTTTTTTTTTTTTTTTGTAATTTACATATTTCCAATGCAAACAACACGGCAAAAATCCAAACTCTGGTGCTGGTACATGGTCAAAAAAAATAATAATGAAAAAAGAAAACTGTAACAGAACATAATGTGAGGGTCTTATTCCAGTAATAATAATAAGACCAGTAAGGAATACAGTCCTTGAGCATTCTTCTCCTGAATGCATTGGAGTGACTTTGCAAACTGTTTCAGTTAATTTTTCCATCTTTCAATATGAGGTTTGATCTTTACATATTTGCATCTGTGAATGAAATGTTTTCCAAACAACATCAAGTTATTTACCAGAAACTCTACATTTTTCTCTTTCATAAACACTCCTGTTTTGATTGACATCACGGTTGCAAAATAATATCCTTAGAGCTGAGCCACTCTTGAAATGCAAGCCAAAATTAATTCATGATTTTACACTGAAAGAAAATATGTTTGACAGTTTCAATATCTCTTTCACAAAATCCACACAAGTTGTTTTCCAAATTAAATTTCATATGAAGGAAGTGGTTAGATGGGTATATGCCATTTAGAATTTTGAACATAAGTTCTTTGGCTTTTGGTAGAACTGGATATGACAAAACTTTTTCCTTATTTTCTTTGCTTCTTCATCTGTGAATTCTTGAACATATTTTCTCTTCAGCTGAGTAGGACAATAATGTTTTGATAGAGTAGTTCTGGTGAACTTATTTGTAAACTGCTTGCTACACAGGTTAACAGCTTCCATAGATAGTGGTCTCATTTCAGAGGTATTACATGAATATATTAAAGTTTGTGAAATCATTGTTTTAATAGGAACTGGGATGGCTTTTATCATTTTTTCACATTTTTTTTTTATAGAACACAGTGTATTGTATTTGATACAAAATTCCCTATGGTTTAGAAATTCACCTGTTTCAATCATTAGATGTGGAATGGCCCATATTCCTTTTTCCATCCAAGTTACCAAAAACAACAACTTTCGATTAATCAAAATATATCTGTTATCCCACAGCGGAGTATTATGTGGAGTGAAGTTATGTTTGTGTTTGTAAGTTCCAGTAAAGAAGTGTTTGCTGGTAATTTATGCAGGTCATAGTCACATCTTAGCAAGAATTCTATTCCTGCTAATTTTTTTAAAGAAAGCTCTGGGGATGCTAAACCAAAAAGAGTTTCTTTGTAAGAGAAAGCACTTTAACCATTTTAATTTAAGGGATCCATTCATGACTGAAAAATCTTTAACATTCAAACCTCCTTCTTCAATACTTTTAACATCAGCTTTTCTTATGTAGTGACATTTATGTTTCCATATAAAATGAAAGTTCATATTATTTATTTGTCAGATCATTTTGTGTGAGAATGCAGGGTAAATAGCTATTAATAGACTCTCCATTTTTGAAGTAAAACCCTCCCAAATATGTCTCTCTGCAGCCACGATGTAAGAATAGAGCTACACTTATTAATATTTTTCTGCACATTTTCCTTTTCTCTTATTTCTCTGTTTTGGGTAACAGTTATTCCTAAATATTTAATCCACCGAAGGGATTGTTTTGTAACGCCAGGCGACGTCTTTTACGACGTCTACCGACGTCTACCGAACGTCTATCGTTGACGTCGGAGTGACGTCATAGCTATGTAATTTTTGGACCTCCAATTTTGGTCCACAGAGGAGTTGTTTTGTAACGCCAGGTGACGTCTTTTTTTCGACATCTACCGAACGTCTATCGTTGACGTCCGTCCCACTGCGCGATTTGACGTCGGATTTACTTCTTTTCTATGATATTTCGGACGTTTAATTGTATCGTCGGAGTGACGTCTTTTCTGTCATATTTTGGACGTTTAATTGTAGCGTCATAATGACGTCTTCTCTGTCATATTTTGGACGTTTCATTGTAATGTCGGAATGACGTCTTTTTTCTGACGTCTACCGAACGTCTTGCGTTGACGTCGGAGTGACGTCATAGCCATGTCATTTCTTGACGTCCACTTTTGGTCCACTGAAGGGGTTGTTTTTGTGACGCCAGACGACATCTTTTTTCGACGTCTACCGAATGTGGTCGTTTGTGGACGCCTAATAGACACTTTTAGACGTCGTTTTTACCACTGGTGTTATGTTTTATGATTTTCCTCCGGTTTTTATCAATATTCAAAAGATGATTGTTTGATAATAGTTTCTATGTTTTTTTTTCCTAGTTTATTATCAGGGGAAATTATTTTATTTTTTCAATAGTTTTAATTGCCCTATAGATTTGTTGGCTTTTGTTCTCTGTAGATTTTTGTTTCTAAATAAACATGCTGCTAAATAACACTGTAATTCAGAAACAAAACTACGTCTTTTCAGTTTTCAGAATGACTATAAACATATGGCCATTTTACTAATGAAGCTGGTGGGAAATCAAAGAAGCAAACAGGGTCTAAAAATTCTAGAAAAGGGTCTAAAATGTGTTACATTGAACTTTAGATTAACTGTCTGTTGTGTTTTTGTTGAGAACAGTTGTTAAGATGTGCTAACTGTCTGCAGTTTCATACTGAATTCCTGTACTGTCAATCTCTTCATCAGTCTCTTACTATAAACGTTGAAATATACATTTTTGTTCTGTGTGTTTTGTCAGTCGTCTCTCCTCAGTGCTATTCTGGGAGACCTAAATCAGGAGAGCGGGGTGATAAAGGTCAAAGGAGAGCTAACGTACACATCTCAGCAGCCTTGGATTTTACCAGGTACAATTCGAAGCAACATCCTTTTTGGAAAAGAGCTTGACCCCCAGTGGTACGACAAGGTTCTGGGAGCCTGCGCCCTCAAGAGAGTAAGAATAACTCCAATCATATATTGTTACGTTTCGTTGTTATAAAAATTGAAAGGAAGTCTACCTTACATGTGCATAACTGCCAAGGGTAGGAATTTGAATCGATACGATTTTATTGATACTGATGCCATTATCAATCCCTCATTGAATCTCTTATCGGTTTGATGAATTTTCTGTGTGAGAAAAGTCAGCCAGCACAGGTTTTCAGGATCAACATTGTCAAACGCATGGCATCCAAGATATTTACCTCTGCCAAGGAGGTTATGTTTTTGCCGGCGTTGGTTAGTTTGTCTGTTTGTTTGTCTGTGTTCAAGATAACTTGAAAAGTTGTGGACAGATTTGGATGAAATTTTCAGCAAATATGTGGAATGGGATAAAGAAGAAATAATTAGATTTTGGGACTGATCCGAATCACCATCCAGATACAGGAATTGTTTAAAGGATTCTTTAACATTGCCAGATGGGACCATTTTTGCCAAAGTGGACTGAAGCTGCTTGGCGGAGGTCTGCGCTCTCTGAGTGCTTTTCTAGTTGGTACTGTTCTGTAGAGACATATTTGTCAGCTGAGACCATTGCTTCCATCCTTGCTTGTAATCACACAGACATTAGATGTTGTCCTGTAAGTGTCATACTGTGTCAAATCAAGCCTCACTTTTGACTGCATCTGTTTCCTGTATTACTGCTTTGACCTCTTTGTTGTCATTTGTGCTGGCTGCCTCTGATAAGAGTGTGACCTTCTTGATTAGCAAAGTTTCCAGAACTTAGTGGAATTCATTGATAAGGGAATAATTAAGCAAAAAAAAGACAAACTGTATTAATTCCTTTCAATAATTAGTTATCGATTCCCAACTAGAATTGTTTTTTGATTCTGATCCCTAGTCAAAAGTTTTGTTTGGACTCTGTTCAGGACATGGACCTGTTACCAGGTGGAGACCTGGCAATGGTGGGAGACAGAGGGTCCAACCTAAGTGGAGGACAGAAAGCAAGGGTCAGCTTGGCAAGGTGTGGTGGGTAACAGTACAGTAATTCAGTTTTAATTTTAAGGTTATGATGTTTATAAACTTCATGTTATTTATAGAGCAGTGTATCGGGATGCAGATATCTACCTGCTGGATGACCCTCTCAGTGCCGTGGATGCTGAGGTGGGAAGACATCTATTTGAGGAGTGAGTACTGTGGCATTTGTTGTCCATTACAAGAGTTCAACCTTAATTGCATGTCATTGCATGCAAGTACTGAATATTATATCATTTGTGTTGGTAATAACATCCGTTTTCTCCAGGTGCATTTGTGGACTTTTGAAAAAGAAACCACGTATTCTTGTAACTCATCAGCTTCAGTATCTGAAGGCTGCAGACGAGATTCTTGTCTTGAAGGAGGTGAGTTTTAGTGTTTGTTTATTGTTGTGTAATTTTGAATGAGTAGAAACATCAACGATTGTCCTCCGGTGGTCTGGATAACTTGTACTTGAAAGCAATGAACGAAGGAATTAATATTTTATTCAGGCTCTGTGCACCATATGAACACAAACATCAAACAAGTTAATCATAGACAGTCATAGAAACAGGAATTAGCTAAAGATGGCAGCCTATTTTACCTATCCTTCACTATATAAAGAATAACCTAAACAATCAGAGATAATAAGTGTTAACAACATCATACTTATAAATACTTGTATTATCCTAAACATATAGTTTTATTCACTTATATTGTAAGCATATAATCATTTAACGTCTTTGAGGTTTTTTTTGCTCCACTACAGAAAGTAATCCCTTTTTATTATAATGATTATTTATATAATGAAATTTACTCAATAACTGTTCTCACTTAATATACTGCAAAGATAGCAAACATTTTGAAAAAAAAAAGTCCCTTCTTTTGATTTTTTTTCGAGATATATGGTATATATCAACTAGAAATGCTCAGAGAGCATAAACCTACATCAAGTCTTTTCTGACATTATTGGCAGATCTATCAAGGAAAATGTTGAATTTTGCAATGTTAAGGAATCTTTGAAAAATTCCTGGTTACTGATCTGGATCCAGATCACCACTTAAACCTGAACAGTTGTTCCTTGTGCCCTGATGGACATTTTCTGACAATTTCATTAAAATCTTATATAGTTATCTTGTAATCAAAGAAACAGACAAATGCTGGCAAAAAACATAACCTCCTTGGTGGAGGTAAATATATGATCTTCTTTGTTGGGTGGTATGATTTTTGATCCTTTGCAGACGTATAATATGCAGATATTCCACACTTATTTTAGTCCATACTAACACAGACATGTGGAAATAACAGAAAGTAGATTTATTTGGACAGTAATGATAAAATCAAGCTAGGCCTGCCCCGTCAAGAGCCACAAACAGCAGCGTTACAACCCTCCGAAAGAAGACTGACCTCGTTCAAGTTGAGCTTATTCTGCACACTTCGCCCCTAGGGTTGGGCTCATGTGCCTGAAATAGTGCCAGCCAATACTCATTGTGAAAAAAAATTGTGTTTGTAATGTTAATTCTTGTGTTGGCCAATGTCATAACGCTCCTTTAGCCTGTGATTCCAGCTTCTTTAGCCAGAGGGCAAAACTGGACAGCTTACCGAGCAGAGGAGGAAGAGTAGGTCCAGCATCCTTACTGATGATGCTTAGTGAATGTCACACATATGAAGCCCCTAAGTCAGTGTTATGATTTTGTTTTGTAGGTACTTTATAGGTGTTTACTGGCACCACATGCATTATGTACATATCCCTAATTCATCCTCCACAAACAACACTAGTGAATTCAGTAAACATTATTCAGCACCAAATGCAGGGTAACAGTCAAAACAGAAGTAGATGGTAGAAATAAAATTCAGTGTTACTCAGGCAGTATTTGCCCTACACAGCAAATGTGTATTTTTAAAGAACAGTAATGACAGTTAGAATTACAACTGTAACAACAATACTACTAAAGGTAGAGCTTATTTTTAGGTATAATTAGTGTTGCTATAGAACAAAAGTGTGTCATTGATTATTGGTTAAAAAAAAGATAATTATCTATTTTTATTGGGGCTTGCAATTCAAACACCACAGTAGACATACCTTAACTTTCTGTTTTGATTTCAAAATCCTTTAAACAACATATTTATGATGCATTTATGTGAAATTTTCTTCTCGTTACATATCATGGGAGTAGTACAGACATATAAGTGTCATTAAAGCCATCATTCTTGCATGCTGTTGTCAGTGTAAAGGATAAAAGAAAAGATTATCATGGGAACAGCTTTTAAGTAGGACAGCAGCAAGTTCCAGAATGACTTTCAGTTTTGACAAGACTTTAAAGTCACATAAGTTAACAGAAATAATATTGTCTGCTTTAATTGACTGATAAACTTTAAAATAAATAATAATGGCTTACGATTTTTTTAATCTCTTAAAGCCTGTCTGTAAATTCTAGTGCTTTACGCAGTCCGGTTTCTGTCTTTGTCAGGGTCAGATGGTGGCTCGTGGGACTTACAGTGAGTTACAGAGCTCTGGACTGGACTTCACCTCCCTGCTTAAGGAAGAGGAGGACAGAGAGGAGGAGCGGCAGGCCATGACCTCAATCCCTGGGACGGTCTCTCGTTGTGCCATGTCGCTCTCTGGTACCTCAAAGTCCTCTCTGTCCTCCCTCTCCTCCTCTCAGTACTCTTTGATAGAGGGAGCAGAGCCACTTACAGAGGTAGCTATATCTGACTTTACTATAATTGTGTAAAAAAGCTTTTTTTCCATCAAGTTTTAAGCATACATGAGGAGCTACCTGATTGTGAAAAAAAGACAGTGTAGTGCCACTTTCCCTCCACTAGAGGGCAGGAGGTCCTCACACTTTTCCCTGCTGCTTATTACAGCTTGATCTGAAGTGTTTCTGGGATGATATTAGCGCTGATGTCTGTGTGTAGGTAGTGCAACCTGCGGAGGAAGAACACCGCTCAGAAGGAAATGTCGGCCTGCGTTTGTATGTGAAGTATTTCAGGCGGGTGCTAACTTCCTGGTCCTCTTCGTGCTCCTTTTACTGAATGCTCTAGCACATGTGAGTTAATTTTTATTTCATCTTGTGTAATTTGAATTAATTTAAAAATTTGTAGATAATATAACTTTTTTTTTAATTTTATTGAATTATTTTTTTGGACTTTTTTCAACTGTTTCTATCTGATGTGATTTTATTATTTTATTATTCTTTTTTTTTGTTATTTTTTTTAGGTGACATTTGTTCTACAGGACTGGTGGCTGGCTTGCTGGTGAGATTTGTTCCTTTAACAGATTCTTTGTGAAAAAGAGAGAAAAGTAGGTTTTTGGTTAATAAAAGAGGTGTGTACTGAAGTGTGATTTATGAGAAGAAAAGTAACCAAACTGTTTATTTTATTTGATTGTTTACGTGTTGAAACTGACCTTCAGGTTGAGAGAAGTGTGTTTTGTGTAGTCTCCTCATGTTGCAGTTTTATTTCTTTGTTGTGTTTATTTGTCCTTGTAGACTTTGGTTCTTTTGTGGCTGACTTGCAGGGCCTCTGAACAGAAGCACATCAATGTGACAGAGCACCTCAATGGCAGCTCCCCTCAGCAGCTGGACCTTGACCTGTACCTAGGTGTTTACGCAGGTGAAGCTCAGTGAGCGCACATTGCTCTTTGTGTACTGTAGAGTCTCTGAATACGCCAGGCATTCATTGAGCAGACCCACAGTTCTTTGGCTGTGGCCCAAGGCCTTCAAGGCCCAGTGTATCTGTACATGGGCCTCAGCTGTACAGGGAGATAGCAGCGCCCTCCCTGTTGTCTGCCGTTGGATTGTTGTGATTGTCTCCCCATGACTCCCAACCTCTGCACTCTTTCACACTTTGTACTCGCAGTGAAAGATCCACATTCAAGACAAAAAAAAAGCATAATTGAAGGAAAACTGAAGTGGAATATATCTGCTTTTTGTGTCAGTCAGTGTCTTTAATAGTGTCCTTAAATGCATAGCTGACCTTGGTGCAGGCACAAAGGTAGCTTTGTAGTGTGCTGATGGATTTTTTTCTGTGCTTTTGTCAGGTTTAACAGCCACTTCAGTTCTGTTTGGCTTCCTCCGCTGTTTGGTCTTCTTCAATGTCCTCGTGAGCTCGGCTCAAACCCTACACAACAGCATGTTTAATGCCATCCTGCGGACACCAGTGCGCTTTTTTGACGTCAATCCAATCGGTGAGCTTCTGACCCTCTCTTCAAGTCTTCATTTAAATAACTGATGAATAACACATGAATGATAAGGGCAGCGATAAAAACTCGAACAAAAAGGAAAGAAGTTAACATCAAGAAGGACCTGCTGTTGGAGTGTTAAATTTCTCACACCTGACCACTAGAGAGCAGACTGTTACTGACTTGTCATGTCTCCATCCACTTCAAAAACATTCATGTTTGAGCTTAGACTCAAGAGTTTTTCATTTCTATCAGGCTCTACATGCAGTTTAGTGTTCTTGAAAATTACATATTATTTAAATATATCAACATTATTTTTTAGAAGATTTTATAGGAGCTTCATAGTTAAAAATTTTAATAGAATTTTTTCACATATATGATAATGTTGTTAGTCAAATTCAGTCATATGACATGGCAAAAAATAATTGACCAAACTTGCAGTTGAACAGGATCAGAGGAACTAGCCTATTTTGGGATTTCTTGTTTATTTTTTTTTGACTTCTTTAGTTTTGCTTCAACATGTAATATACAAACAGTCAAATGTTTATTGACAGCCCAGGAATATGTCTTTATGGACTGCCCTTGAGCAGTTGATCTTTTAAAATGTATTTATATGAATTGCTTCCAGTGGTTGTCCCCACCACTGGGCTCTGAGTTCATACAGAAAAAAAATAACATCAATGAAATATACAAACAGTTGAAAAAAATTACCATCACAACAAACCAAGAACTAAAATGATCATAGTATCGTGACGCCATAGGTAGTTCAAATAATTTAAGTTAAATGTAATTACCCTGGACTCTCCTCCAATAGACAGTCAGAATCATTTACATCTTTTCAAGACAGTACATGCAGACCAGAATGTGATCCTTGATGTATAAGGCTCTGTGCCATTTCTTATTCTTACCCCTACCCCTCAGCTTTCAGTGCTCTGGGTTAAATAAAGTGGCATTTTATTTGAGTTGAATTGTCCTGAACATGACAGACCTCTTTAAAGCATTATATTTTGGCAGTGGTAACGTGAAGTATCCATCAAAGGCTTGTCTTTTGTCATTATTGCCATTTGTTTAATCTGCGTTTGGAGTGCAAGTATGTAGTTTTACTAGAAAAAAATCTCTAATAAAACATGTACAACATGTAACATGTTTAAGGGATGGTGTAGTTTGTCTTTTAGCAGAAAGCAAAAATGTTCTGTTTTTGATAATAGTTAGGGAAAATGGTAGTTTTAGTTTTCAAATTAGGACAAAAATCTGGAAAATTTGTGTGTTGGATTGCTAATAAATACATATTAAAAAGTAAATAATCAAACCTTACTAAAGTAAACCACACAAATAGAAAATGTTCCAATAAATATACAGTACTCAGCATAAATGAGCACACCCCTTCAGATTTGTCAGAAAACCTTTAGTTTCCTTTCAAAATCAACATTTTCTCTTGCATACTATACCACAAAATACTCCCCCAAATGTGGGCCATTGATTTCAAACAAGATTTTTAAAGTTGCACACAAAAAAGTATTTTTCTCAATTTAAGATCAGGATGCAAAAATGAGAACACCCCAATCAGAGGGTTGGGAGCAAAGCTAAATTTTAGTTATCATATCACCCTTATTTTCCTCTTATGGTATAAAAATTTTTGTGTTAAACTCAGCTTTGTCAAAACTTGGAAATTGTTCTTTTGTTCATTTAGATATTGAGTAGTACATTACTTTTGATAAGGGGTAAACTCATTTATGCTGGGCACTGTAAATATATATATATAATATATATATATATATATAGAGAGAGAAGAGAGAGAGAGAGAGAGAGAGAGAGAAAGATAGATAGATAGATATGTAAAATATTCACAATATATACAAATATTTGTGTATTCGCAGTGATGTGCTGTCTACACAAGTTTCCGTTAAAGACAAACATTTGTCTCGAGGGACTACTCGGTTAAATAGGGGTTAAATAGATTGAAAACACATATATTTATAAATAGTGATACACAAACATAAGACCAATTACATCAGTTAAAAAACAATGTACATGTTAGGGACCATTTGACCATAAACTACTCTGATTTTACTGTTAGCTTTGCAGGTATGAATTCCATATTATAGACCTTGTTGACTATGTTTTCAGATTTAACAGTGCAATAAATAGAGCTATGCAATGTCATAAGCAGTTTTGTATGATTTGTTAAATAACCCTAAAAGAATAAAGAGTGCTATCTCTCCATCATACAGAAAGCAAACAATCGTGCTGAATTAATACTGTTTGAACTAGATTGTGGACTTTGTGTTTGTTTTCAGAGCTTTGTACATAAAGATGTTAGCTAGATCTGCATTGGAAATCTTAGTTTATTTTATTATTTTTGTAGCTGAGTGGGTCAACGGAGCGAGCAGATGGACTTAATTTTAAAACACTTCTTACACACTGAAGACAGTTTTCATCGGTTGGGTTTTGCACCACCTTTTCGAGGGTATGTCTAGATCTGCTGGCAAATAACTTTTCTCTTTTAGATTTTTTAAAATGTCCCTGTGGTTTTGTGGTTTTAATTAAAGACCTCTTGTAATTAGGTGAGGTAATGTCACTACTATCTGTCACTGACATCCAAAGTCAACTGTCAAGTGGCCCACTTTGATAACTTTAATATTTTTTCTGGGGCTTTGTTCACCTGTCAGCAGATAATTACTCAGCCTAATCTCTTCATAGTGACACGCATGTTCAACACAATCAGCCCGGGTGGGAATTCTCAACAAGAAGGGAACTTGTATCTGTATAATGAGTCATAATAAGCTGTTAACACACGTCTAAATATGATTTGAGGGTGTTCGGGAGCTTGCGGTTTCTTCTGGCATTAGCAGTGGGTGTAGCGACAAAGCTCTTCTTTGCAGAGCTGTGTTTGAAGCAAACACCACAGGTCTTATAATCTTTGGCTTTTGTTTTTTCTGCCACTGCTGCCTTATGTGCCGGACTACCTGACAGCTTATCTGGGTGTGCCTGGCTCGGTAATCGCACGAGAAGAGGACAAACACTTTGAATAATGTAATAATCTGTTTAACAGCGCAGCAAAGGAGAGGCTTAACAGACATTGCTATCTGATTGCTGCTATCAGTAACCATTGTATGACCAGTCCAGTCATTACAGCATGGCCTCAAGGTTGCCAAACAACAGAGTGTATCCGACTAGATTTATAGAAAAACATCCCACAGACTTCACTTTCTTTTGTCCTTATTCAGTCAGCAGCAACACAAGCGTTAACATGACCTTTTTTATCTGCACAATATAAAAGAATTTCACTTATTTCTTTATATTCTTCTGCCTTTGCTCTCTGTTTGTTCAGCTGATTTATTCACTTAAGTGTAACGTTGTGGAAAAGATCAGAAGTAAGAAAGATGGTGTCAACTCTGCAGATTTCCTCTTACATTTTCTTTCTTCTCTCTTAACATTTTGCTTCTCTCAAAGGATTTTCCCTTTCTATGTTAACAACCAAAGCTGCTTCTTTATCCTCTTCTGTCTTTCAATAACAGTAAGCGATGTGAAACCGTGTGCCTATGTTTTGTGAAGGATTTGACAGCAGTTTACATGTGTAAGTGATAGGTGTGCCGCCGCTGAACAGGCCCCACTGTTTGAAACCTGTCCACGGAGTTAAAGGTTACCATTTCAAGCGTGGCTGCACAAAGGTCTTATTTGTTATTCTGTGAATGTGCTTTGTAACAAAGGAGCGAGGCGGTGGTGAATTATGATTGATGGGGGGGCTTTGTGGCTCCTCTGTATCAGCCATTGAACGCCTCTGTGGTATTTCATCAGAGTTCTGTGTTATCTTTTGCGCTGTGTTGGAATAGTTTGGGGCTTTTTACTGATTAAACTTTTATATCATGTAACAATACAATTTGATGAGAGAGAGATATCAAGATGGTGGTGATCAAACTGCAGATTCCTTCTTATTCTTATTAATTTAAAAATCCTGGGTTGGAGAGAGCACAAAAATATTGAATAAAAGTAAAAGCACATTTACTTTGATAACATTTTACTCAAGTGCAAGACAAAGTGGCACCTCTGGGCATCAACTAAAGTGAAAAAACTTCATTTCAAATACTCAGACTGGGTGTCCTCAGTGTCTTTAAAAAGTATTAAAAATTGATAAACCATTTAAGCAGAAATCTTAGCAACAGAAGTATTGAAAAGTCTTGAATGCCTAATCATAAGCCATTCAATTTGATTGTTTGTTTGCATCCAAATATGTTAGCTAAAGCATTCCTGTGTTTAGTTATTATGTTTAGTTTAAGTACCATTTTGCAGGCTTATTTATTTTTTCACCCTCTGACCCATTCTTGCAAAGCACTGTTGCACCTGTAGCTAGCATATGAACTGTAATCATATTGGTCACATGCTGGTTTCAATAACTTTCTAAAGAAAAAATGAATCTAAGCTTTGGTAAATCACTAAAATGTTGTCTCTCACCCAAATATCTACATTACGATGACATGTTAGGGAGTTACCACAAACTGAGGCTGACAAATTGTGCTATTTTAGATTAACAAAAAAATAATAACTGTATCGCTGAAACAGTAGTTTTCATGTTCTTTCTCTTTTGCTACCCCTAGGAGGACCATTCTTTATTTGGCCCCCTACTCACTAAAAATGTCTAAGTTTGAATATATTAACATTCATTGAAATTAACAAGGATTATTTTCCACATTTAGTATTAAATACAAAAAATTTGTTGTAGCTGTTTATAACCCATTTCTGTACGTACATATTTGTCTACTTCAAATACCAACATCAGTTAATATATGAATTTTAACCCTGAAGTAAGGGTGCAGTGGGATCTTGTGATTTAAGCAAAGGGTCTTAAAAATGTCTTGATTGGTACACATTTTACTTGAGTCTTTCTGTCTAATGAGTCAAGTTTTGAGTATTAAGAATACACTTTTTTGTGTCGTGTAAATAGGATAACAGCTGGAGTGTGATGAGTGACAACATTTGACCTCAAAAACAACCACTGTGCAGAAACTGTCTCTAATACAGATCAGGGTTCTTACAGATCCTTAAATACGATCAAATATGATGACATTTAAAGCAAGAAAAGCTCTTTCAAAGACTAATTTTCGCTTGAGAGAGGTCTTTAATTTTAGTAGGCACCTCGACGAAGACTGTCATTTGACTCTTATTTGGGCTATTTTGGGATTGACCAGAAAACAACAGAAAAAATGCAATAAAGGAAAATATCAGTAAAAAGCTTAGACCAACGTGTGTCACATGGATAGTGAGGATTAAAAAGTTTTTGCTCAGGCCAGGGTCTTTTTCCCTCTCTTTGGAGGGAAATGCACTTTAATGTCCTACTTTAATATTAATATTTAGCTCCCTGGCTTGTTAATTTTAGTAAAATAACAATCTCACTGAAAAAATTAGCATTTTAGGGTGTTAATGAAAAAACAAAATGCTGTACCACAGATGAGTTGATTGTTCCGCATTAAAAAAGATATTGATTTTTTTTCCCATTTTGGGTCTGAAAAAGGTCTTTAATTTTAAATTAAAAGTTTGCAGGAAAACTGCAAATATTATTCTTAAAAATGTCATGACACAATCAGAAGCCAATAGTTTGTATTAGTTGTGTCAATTTTAACTGATACAGCTATAAAACTGTTACACTTAATAATAAATGTGTTTTTAAACACAAATAACCATCCGTGATACTCCAAATTTCCCAAGGCTTTACCGTTGATAGATTGTCTCCTAAACTAACCCACAAACCTCTTGCAATATGGAGTCAAATAAAGACCTGAGTCCACTAGAACATGGAGCAGGGTGGCAGTAACAAGTGACAATGACATTTCTAAATATGATATGAAAAAACTATAATAAAAAATAGAATTAATCAAACAATAGGTAGTTGAATACATAGAAAAGCTAGGGCAAATGAGTATATTACTTGCCATCACATCTCTTATCTGTAATTCAGACCGAAAAGACCAAAAATCACTAGCTGCTCTTAACTTGGCCTTGTTTTAAGCTGAAGAAGAATCAAAACCAGGAGACCAGTTGCCACGTAAGATAACAATCCTACCCATAGATTCATACTGTCCCAAGGTGGTCTATATTTTTCACACTTAGTGTTAATTATAGGCTTGATTGTTGAACCAGTATCTTCTCCGTACCAAGTATTGTGCACACTTAAAGTGATTAAAAGTTTAAATTTGGTTATCATGACAAAACTAGTTGATTGAAATTGGTTTTGCTTTTTATTTTGGTGAGGTACAATACTTCCCACAGAATTTCTTCAAGTGTAATTACTGATTTTAAAAGCTGCTAAAAACATGCAATACCACAAAAAACAGCTCAATAACAGTTAATTGAGTAAATGTAATTAAGTTGTTTCCACCCCTGTATACATCCTAATATATTCACATTGGTGAATTTTAGGTATATGCACAGTCTTATTACAGCTGTTCACCCAAATGTGATCCAGTTAGAGCAGCGCAGACAGCGGTGGATGTGTTGAGCTGATGTTGATCCCTGTAATTTAGTGTCATTGAGTGGGCTAATCCCCTCAGAGACTGCAGGCCAGGGCTTCAGCTCATCAGCACAGTCGAGGAGTGGAGTTTGAGTCAACTCACGCACACACACACATTTATATACACTTCCACTGCCGGCCTTTCACTTCTCCATCTCTCTGCTGGGTGTCACTCAGTTTGCTGTTGATGCAGAGGCAACATTAGATCGTCTGTAGTCACTGATGTGAGATTCTAATTGTGTCTACAGAGGCAGTGTTTTTAATGTCTGTATTTCAGGTCTGGGATGCAAGAGCGTTAAGAGCCAAGTGGAGGAAGTACTGCAGAGAGGGTGATGATATCGAGGTGTGTAAATTGAATGTGGAGATGGAGCCGTGTGTGTGTGTGCAGCGCGGCTGATAGGGCTCCCCCTCGCTCGGCACTTCCACTATTTAATTGCATGAAAGGGAAGGAGAGGAGATTGCAGGAGCCTGGCGGTGCAAGCGAAGAGAATGGATTTAGAATGTATTAGTATTGGCAGCAAGGCGCCGGCGGTGGGAGGCTGCCCCAGGCCCATGGGCCCACTTCATGGAAGTGCAGGTGAGTTGTGCCACCTCCAGCCTTGGCAGCCCCCCTCCCCAGTATTCCCTCATTATCGCACTTGCTTCACTGAAAGGCCCCTCTCCGTCTGCACCGGGGCCCACACATGGAGCGGCTCAGAGTCGTCCCCTTATCTTGATGTTTACAGGGGAACAGCGATTTGCCACACGCCCTGCTCTAGCTGGACCCCACTGTTCCATTTCTTTAAGTGTGATTGGGGGCCCCCGCTCACCTTTATATCTCCACTTTCAGGGGCCACCTTAGTTGGGAGGGCTTGATATTTCTTGAGCCTTAAAAAGTGGTGCAAATCACCCCTGGAGTCTTCAAGCATGAGAAATTGTTTGATACTAATGCAGCTGATATCCTGGGACATCTATACCCCTCTGGACACAATAGGTGATATTGTTGACAGCCACCCTCAGTGATTGAAGCCATTGTCCCACGCTGGTCTTACCTCATAGGCATCTCCATGCAGTGGATGTCTTTGTGTAACTGCATCACTGTAATGTATCCCCTCTATAGTGTGCGCAGGATGGAGAAGGGTCTTTTACTTCATCCCCTCTGAAACTCTGTGTTAACTGAGCCGCTTGTCAAACAGCTGATAGCTGACTGATGTTCTGTGCTCTAACACCCTCTAACCATGGTATGATGTAACCCAGAGAAACCTAGCCTTTTCTTGTTGCCATTGTTTGTCAGATATGCATGAATTTGGGTCATCTATGGCTTAGACAGTAAAATTACATAAAAATATTATTGGATCTTCCGCAAACACACTTTGACAAGTACTCCCCCCGTTGTCAGACTAAAGCAGCAATATCCTCCACTAGTATAGCCGCAGCTCTACCCCCTTGCATGAACCCTCCCCTCGGGATGTCTGTATGCTAAAGGGGCACTCACACTGTGAATAAGATTAGTCTGCCTCCAACTGTACAACATGCTTACGCCACTTGACTTTGAATCAGTGCTGATTTGGAGCATTGCTGGGTTGTTGCGGGGAATAATGCCCTGGCTGGGTTTTTATGCAATGGCTGTTATGGGGAGCCCGGCCTCGTCTGCATGCATGTTTTTAGGCAGGAGCGGCATTTTGGATAAAGCTGTAAGCTGCTTACGGCCGTGGAGAGAGGTGATTACAGGGCCCACCTCCGTAGGACTGACTGGGAAGCTGGGAGGCAACTTTTAGGTCAGTGGTGCCATGGCTCCGCCACGCCTCCAGAGCGCCATGCCGTCACATTGTGCCAATATGCCATTCAGCTGTTTCCTCTTCAGTCCTGAACCAGCTCACATGCTGATTAAAGACCTTTTGGAGCCTAGCTTTTCTCAGCTTCATACTTGAGTTTTTAATTTAACTTTGATAGGAGTTTTACCCCTTATATGAAGGTTCCTTTACCCCTTTAGGGATCACTCCATCTTATTCACACACTATCTAAGAGCAATTTGTACACCCCAGAGAATAAATTTATAGGGAAATAATGTAGAATATAAAAAATGTTTTCCAACAAAATGTATAAATTAACACATTTTAGTGAGCTGTGGAGTCGATTTTGTACATTTGCTTTTCTTTTACTTTTTTATTAGAAACAGACAACTGGATTTGATGTAACGAGAGGGAGCACTGCTGAGTTAGGCTGGTTAAAATAAATAAATATTGATAATAACAATCTCATTTATTAAAAGTAAGACATTATTTAATATTATGAATGCAGTGGTCAACAGGCTTTTGATCATGAACCTGTAATGAGTCTAAGAGAGCAGGAACAGGTCAGTATGCAGGGAAATAAAGTTGTTTTATGACAAGAGCCCATTGGAGAGCAAAGCAGGCATCATGGTGAGTGACAGAAAGTAGAAGACATGTTCATGCCAGAACACTGTAACATTTATTGTATATCAAAGACTTAAACCTAAAATATTAAAGTAAACTAAACTAATGGTGTTTGCACTGCAGGCAGCAACACTGTTACAGCCTTAACTTTATCATATCATTAGAAACGTACTCTGGTCAAAAATGTCCAGAAGGCCATGTTTAACATTTTATTGTCTTAAAATTATGTTGACCTTTATGTATAGACTTACACTGACAAACAGGCTAGTTTGAAATACGTTTTTCATTTTTTTATAATTACCTATCACGTTAACATGCTACAACCACCACCCCGCCTTAGACAAGCCTGCGATGTAGTATTTCACCTGTGTGCACAAGACCAGAGAAAGATACTTTTATAAATCAATGTTAACAAAATTCCGAGTTTGTTTTTTTTGGGGTCTGAAGTGCAGGATTTCTCCTCTGTGTCCCCACTTATAAGTTTGTACTGTAGTGTTAACTTGCTAACTTTTATATATTGCCATGTTGTTTCATCTTTAAAGCCCTCTGACATTTTGAAAACTGGAGAGTTTTATATTGAAGAATGTATAAGAAATACTGGAAGTAAGGAAGTGGAAATACTTATACTAATACTATTAATGTTTATTCATTTCACAGTGAGGAGTTACAGTGTGCAGGCGAGAAGCAAGCTGTATTTTTTATTGCTTTTGGGAAACTTTGACTCCATGTCCGCTCAAGTTGGAAAACTATTCAAGCAATGTATGTACAACAAGAACTCAAAACGAACTACTATTTATATAGAATTAAGCCAGAGCAGGAAAATGTAAACCTCTTTAGTAACATGATATGATGTCATGTTAAATGAAAAAAGAGCATTTTTAAAAGATAAAAAAAAACTATTTTTAAAAAATATGTATTTTTTTTGCTTCTTTATTTAAAAAAACAAACATTTTGGCAATAATAATGTGAGAATTTGTCAACAAAACATTTCAAATCTAATGTAATAGCTTATTTCAGACTTGTTTTGCTCTGTTAAATTAATCTAACCTCCTGGTTGCTCTTTGAGCATAGCAGGATTAGCTTAACCTATCGTCTTTAAAGTATTAATACGTGGCTCTTGAATTATTTTCAAACACAGTTATGTGAATGCTTCATTAAATCATTACTACAGCAATAGCTACTAGAGTTTGGCTTAGGGTAAGAGTTAATGAAAGTATTGATAATCAATAAACTTTGTTAACTGTGTTTATTGATGAAATATAAAATAACCATCAATGCTTTGCACTCCTGCTTGGTTGAGGTAAAGTGAATGAAAAAAGAGCTGTACGTGTAAAATCTTAAACTTAATACTATGACAATTTAGAGGAAAGCTACTTGAATTGAGATGTTTAGTGCGAAAACTAGATTTTAAGCATTTTAATCTAAATTTCCTGCCTGTAGTTTCTCATTATATTTATCAAATACATTGTACTTGCCCTTTTGCTACATGTACCTGACAGCTTTAGATATTCTGAAATAGGACAATTCTATGGCTTGGGTCGACTGTCAGAAGTGAAAATGTCTCACAAGGCAGCATGTAGATTTTACATAAGATGTGTATTGTATTGAGATTTATGTATTTAGATTTGTAAAAGGCATTTAATTTTTTTTAACACAAAAGTTTGCTCTCTTCCTTATTAGATACTTTTACTCTCCTGAGAAATTCAGGCCTCAGTTTTTTTCCACATTGTCTGCCAGCACAGCTTTCCATACGCCCCGCACACTCTCCTCCTGTCTCTTTAATTAATCAGTTTTCACATCCTACGCCTCAGTTCATCTCTGGTGCGTGCCAGCTGCTCAGCTCTGTGCTGGTTTGCTGGAAATACGTGGTGAGTTTATTTTCAGCAGGAGCCGCTTCCCCCGTATTCCGATCTCCACTAAGCACATTGACTCGAAACAAGAAAATAAGTGCTAAGAGTTTTTCAATTTCAAAATACAGCGGACATAGTGGAAATAATATTGATGTAGACAGCAAATCAGTCAGGCAGGCAAATAATCTCTTATTTACATGTTGCTCCTCCTGTTATTGAGTAAACTCAAAATTACCTTGTGAAGTTGTGGTCCTCAAGTAGGCTTTATGATCATGTTTCAAGCTTTCAGGGCTGCACTCCATTGTAAAGAGCTTAAAAAATTCTTGAGGGTGAGGACAGACGCCTTTGGTCAGAGCAAAACTGCAGCATGGACGTGATGCTACATAGGTGGACTGTGTGGAAATTCAGGGTTAGTGTTTCAACCAAGAGGTGTGATATGGTCCTGTCTGCCATGCCGTGCTATTGTTTTTCCACTGTCGAAAAAATACTCTGGAACAAAACCCTATCTCCCTGACAAAAAGCCACAGACCGAGAGCCAGCAATACCATTACTTTAATGTCTTCTACTGTTGTTATTGTGTTTGATTTCATGGCAGCTGCTATGACAACTCCAGTTACTTTGAGAAGGTAAAATCAAAGTTGTATTCAGAAACTAATTTGTACCAAGTTAAGCTAAGTTGAGCTGATACTACAAAAGGAAAACACCATTAGTTAACAATCCACACCTAACAACTATTCTGGCACCCCTGTGTTGGGATGTTAAGCCTGCTTATGGCACCCCAAGAGATGAAACTAGACACGCTACGGTCCGCTATGTAAAGGTACAGATGCCTGCAAAAGCAAGCAAGAACAGGGTATAATTCTGTGTACCAAACAGTAGTGAATCAGCTGTTTGTATAAATGCACTCACTAGCATCCATATCTGCAGTGTGTAAACATTAGCGCATTGCCAAAATACAGCAGAAAGCATTATATCACAATTTTGAACCCTCTTGACAGGGAAAATACACCATAGACTTACACAAAAACAGCTTTTTGGTGGCTTTTAACTTGAGCCCAGCTCTTGTTGTGGCAGTTCTGGCACCACTCTAGTACTTTTTGTCTGCCTTTAAGAGTCCGAGGGCTTCCTTCAGGGACAGGAGATAGAGAAAGCCTTTCTGTCTTGCCTGCCTTTAGCTAGTGTAGTGGGGATTTGCTATCACTGACCCTGCAGTAAACAGTGTGTGAAAGCAGCTGGAGTGTAATCTTATGTGCTGTGGGATCAGAATAGGGGAGGGAAGGGAGCAAAGTTACTAAAAGAGTCACAATAAAAAAGAGGGCTGCCACAGCACCTGCAGAGCACAAGCCAAAATAATGAACACCTGAGCAGATTGGCTGCAACTCAATTAACAAGACTGCCAGTCAGAACATAAAGGCAGGTATGCAGCCTCTGTTGCCTTTTTGTCTATGAACAAAAGGGCTCCCTCATGTACGCAGTCAAGAGTAGGGTTGTCTTTATGAAATGCTTGACAAATAATGAATCATTGTCTAATTTGGAAAAAGCTTTATTGTTCCTCTGCTACCATGCTCAATGCATAAGCCTGTCTCAATTAAAATGGAGGGGCATTTGTTAGATTTTCTTAATGGTAGGTGAAGGAAAACAAATATTGTCGTTTAAAGGCACCAAATGTTTTTTGAACTAAAACTCCTACATCAGTGTGAACTAGAAAGCACTCAGAGAGTGCAAACCTCTGCCAAAATAGCTCACATATTGCTGTTACACATCTAACACTTGGAATCATGTTGATATCATTATTATTTAGGCAGTTATTGAACAAAAATGATCATTCGCTAATGACGGTTATTTGGATCACCACCAAAATCTAAGCATTTTTAAGTTGGGCCATTACCAACATCTGAAAATTTCAGCCAAATCTGTCCTGTTGCTTTTGCGTAGTCTTGCTAACAAACAAACAAACAAACAAACACATGCCGGCAAAAACGTAACCTCCTTCGTGGAGGTAATAAGTGGCTACCCAATGTTTAATATGTTTTCCTAATTTAGTACTTACATTACCTCAAATATTTCAAACTGTTTCAGAGCTAAAGAAAGCAGATGAGTGAAGACTTTCACCTCAATCCACCTTCATTATTTATCTCTCTTTTTGAACTGTGGACCTAACCCAATAAAATGGCCCTCCATGGATTTACATAACTGCAAACCAACATTACTGTTTTAGGGTAAATTTGACAGAATAAAGGAAAAAGACCAGAAAAGTGGACTCCCTGGTTCATGCTTTGAGCTCCTGGCAAAGCATTTGGGATAGGCTGCACTGTGAACCAGAGTTCACTTTGAAGCACTTTTCTCTCATCATGTGAAGTTTACAGAATAAATAGTTTGTTTGCCATATAATAAATGTAATGTATAGAGTTGAGGCAAACAACCATCAAATTATACAAACCAACCAAACAGCCAAACAGCTCTTCCTAAGAGCAGATTGTATCTCTAATTTTCAAAGTTTTAATGGTCTCAGTATTCATGGCTGGCTACCGTAACTGAGCCACCATGACACGGTACATTTTTACTGTTGCATTGGTAACAAAATGACTGCCACATAAGGAAGCAGTACTGCTACTGGTAGCAGCCTTTCTGTGTCTATATCTTATTCATGTTTTGTGTTGCTTTCTTGTAATTGACCCCATTTTTTCCTCTGCCTTTGGCTGCACAGTTGGCCCCCTACTCCAACCCTCTGGACTGTGTGGCCCAGCTAGACATTATAGGCTGAGAATAGACGCTTTGCTCAGCTCAGCCTACCTCTGCTGCTTACTTTTTTATGCTGAGGGCTCTATGCAATATTTACAGGGTGTTTTTACTAAACAAATAGCTGTTGTTTTTCTTTCACTGATGAATTTGAAATAACAGGAGAAAAGCTGGTTTGAAGCATTAGCAATCCAGAGTAGCATACAGAGTGAGCCAACAGGGCCACTTTTTAACTCCACCAAGCAGTTTTTTTTTCTGTGTTTATTATCCTTTGTTTGTTTGTTGTTGTGAACAGGACAAGACAAAAAGTTATGAATGGAAATATTCAGAGAATGTTAGTCATGGCACAAGCAAGAAGTGATTTGATTTTGGGGGTGATCTGAATCTGTGTGCAATTTTTTAAAGACTTTATCATTGCAAGAGAGGGCAGTTTTCCACATTTTCACTAATAACTCATGAAGTCCCCAGCAGATTTTTCATGACATTTTCCAGGGATGTTGGTCATGGCATAAAAATGAACTGACAAGATTTGGGTGGTGATCTGAATCCAGATGTAGACCAAGGAATTTTTTCAATGATTTGTTAACAATGCGAGGTAGGGCAGTTTTCCCCACATTTTTGGCAATGACTTGCCCGACAATGTTGGAAATACCTTGAGAGTTTTGTTCTCTCGGAGCACTGTTAGTTAACGTCTTTTTTCCCATATGTGAAAATCATTCATGAGATGAAAACAATAGCTTATTTTTTGTAAATAAACCTATGGGAGCATTTTATTGAAGTGAGTCCTAAATTCAAAACAGCAAGGTAAGCAGGGGAGGTTAGCAGAGCTGACAGCACTTCACTATGCAGTATGTCACCTTTTGTTACTGCTTTAAATTAGAGCTCTGTGGCAGCAGAGTTTAATACTATGCATTTAAAAGTGCAGAAGCTTATATTCAAAGAAAATCATATGGTCTTTAATTGACTAATAGTCTTTTCTTCAATCATACAGTCATACATGTCAGCATTTTCACTTAAATTTACGCCATCCATTTTAATAGTGCAAATCCTCAATTTTGTACCTGAAAAGTTTTAAATATTCGCTGTCAGTCATGATTCTTTCTCATATATTTTGTCAAATGTCATCTAATCTTCTCTTTTGTGTTCTGCTGTTTCCCAGGAAGGATCCTCAACAGGTTCTCGAAAGACATTGGTTACCTGGACTCTGTGCTCCCATGGTCGTTTGTGGACTTTATCCAGGTGAGTCTCACCTCGGCAGGTTTGGTCGCTGGCGCTGCAGCATGGGAAGGCCATTTCATGCCTGGCTAAACCTGCTTTGTGGTCCGGGTCCCCTAATCTGGAAACAATTACTGTAGGATTACCCGCCAGCGCAGCCCAGCGCCTGCACAGATTTAATAAAAGTGTGCGCATAGGCCGAGGGCGTGGCTCCCTCACTGTGACACAACAGAAGCGGCATCTTCAGAGAATATGTATGGAGACTAAGGGAGTTATTGGAAGAGTAAAAAGGTACCAAAGAGGAAATAAAAGGCGAGTGGATGATGGGTGCGATGGGGAGGGGGGAACAGTACAAAGGAGGAGGGTGGTGAGGATGATGTGTTGAGTGGCAAAGAGAAGAAGTGTGAGCAGCAGACGTATGATGTGTTCACAGGAGAGGAGCTGGGAGCGTGTTGGAGGAGGGGGGAAGGGGACAGGTCAGTTGGAACAGATCCAGGGTGGGACCTGCCCCTCTCAGCGCAATTCACCTAATGCTCTTCAGTCTTAGCCAAGGTAGCCAAGGGCCACCCTGGTGCGCAGCCAGGTTGGGTTACCGAATGCCACCCTGCCACCGTGACAGCCATCTCCCACGAAAGCCTGTGCAGATGAGCCAGCTCATGCACCTAGCACCACAAAGAAGGGAATGTTCGCTGCACAATTCGAGGTAGAGGAGCAGGCGTGGCTCTTTGGTTCGGGCCAAAGAATAGAACAAAGGCGCACTGAAAACGAATCCCCCCTCCACAATGCCTGAGTGATGTTTGTGGCAGATACCCATCTCACGGTAGACAAAAGCCATCTTAAATGCTGAAAGCACAAAAGATCATACGCACAAAAGCTTTTTGTCTGCTATAGTTTCCCTCATTTTGATAATAAGGTGAATAATGGCCGGAGTAAAATAATAACTTTGTAGAAGGCCTGAAGGTTCAACTGAAAACAGTGAGAGCAGACTAGATCAAGACTTGTTTGGGACACTCTGTTCTTCATTTATGTATCTGTTTTATCAGCTGTTACCTGCATGATAGCTGAAGGGCAGTAGTGTTTAACGTTACACTTTGTAAGATCACAGTTATCACATTAACTTGCTGCTTATTAGCATTAAAAACTAAAGCATATGGCTTCTTGTTAGACATTATTATAAGCTAACTTTAGTTGTACTTTACTTCTCAGCAACACGCTCTGTAGCCATTGACTAAGAGTCTTCCTTTGTGAATCCTTATTACTGCTTATGAATTGTAAAGTGTTTCTACATCAATCATAAAATAAATTAACTTTTCTTACTTTTCTCTTATGAACTCTAAATGAAAATGGATTATTATTATTACACAAATTAAAAATATTGTGCTTTGTTATGTCTTAATTACTCAAAATTAAGTCTTTGTTACCCGGGATGTGTTCCCCAATCTAATGGGAGGTCTTTTTCATAACTTATTAATGTCAACATTATTTTTGTTATCCAATATTTGTATTTTACAGTTGCCAACTCTTTACTCAGTATATTGAATATAACTTACAACTAATGCTATTATTGAAGCACATTTAAAAAAAAGTCCACTGGATTCACAGGTGCTGTTCCCATATTTAAAAAGCAAGAACTGCAAAATTAGAAACATATCCCAAATAAAGAAGAAGACAAACTTTATGGGGAAAATTTGCATTAAGTATACCTTATGGCGAAATTTGATTTTTAACACTTAGACATGCTACACACATAGGCTGAAATACACATACACATGCATGTGCACCAACAGGCTCTACAATCATACACTGATGGATAGATGTTAGAGTGATGACTTGCTGCTCCTGTAGACCTGCTACCGAGCAGTCTTGGGGTTCAGTGCCTTGTTTAAGGAGTCTTCCGCAGTGCCAAGGAAGTCAACTGGCACCTCTCAAGCTACCAAACCAACTCCCAAACATTGTTTGGCCTGACTTGAACCAGCCGCCCCCCTGTCCCCAAACCAAGACCTTTAGGATTGAGCTACTGCCTCCCCCAAAAGGAGTAATTCAGAAATTTTCAAAAATGTTCAGATATCATATTAAAGTTCGTTAAACTTTAATATGATATCTGTTGTTTTCATTTATTTATTTGTATAAGCATGCATCTATAAGTAAATTAATTCTGAAAAAGGCCTCACATTAGAATAGGAAGCATATTCTGAGTTGCAAACACTTTACAGTGAGTTGAATTGACAGAACTAAGACTAGAAGTTTGTGATTTGTTTCATGAGAAAAGACCTTTTTATCAGATATTACTAACATTGTGTTGTTATTCATGCTATACTACAACCTTATATGTGTTATGTAAACCAGAGCTAGCAACAATCATGATAAATGTACGCAACTTCATAACCTGGCAGTAATTAGGAGGGCATTATGGGAAAACTCTTAATCTATGAGATATAAGATGCAGTATGTAGTATGTTCATGTAGAATAAGCTTCTATTAAATTCTGTGTCTGGTGACTAGCCAGCAGGCTATTAATTAGCATGCCAAAATGGCAGTCATTTATGTGAGAATTTTGTTATTGTTTTTTGCTCAGTACAGTTTGGTTCAGGAAATCCCAAACTCATAGCTAGCAGCACCCTCACTTTTTTGATTGCAAAGATGTAATCCAGAAGATGACAGTCACGTCTACAACTTAATTATATCACAACAGCCCAACTTTATGGTCAGCAAAGGGCAAAAAAGAGGGCATTCAGCATCTTGTGATCTTCTGGCATGTAGCAGATTATCACAGCAAGAAATCATTCTTTGTTTAAGGAAAGGAAATGCAGCTAAAATATTCAAAACTCAGCAACGACACTTGAGACCTTAGATGTGGAAGTGATTTTTAATTTGACCAGTCAACAGACTGCAGTGTTTTAACTCTATCCTTTGGAATCTGATTGGTGCACTTGGTACCCCAAAATAAGGTGACCAAAAATAAGTCCAGTATTTATTACTCAATAACCTGTCTTTCCCAACATTGACAGTTAAAACACCAAAACTATGTACTGTAACAGATAGAACTAAACTAGACTGTTAGATGGAAACATACCATTAGGTACCAGCTGCATAATTTCAGAGTCAAAGATGCTGATCCTTCCTTCCCTTCTCTGCTCATAGCTTTCCAATATTACCCTCCGGCTAACAAAATTGAAATAAGGCAACAGAAGCATGAACATGTTAGATGTAATGAAAATTAGCCGCACCTTTCTCTTTCTCAGAAGTATTGTTTCAGGGACTGAGTAGGCACTGGCACAGTTTTAAAAGTATCAAAGTAGCATCAGAAGCAGAAAACACCAAAAAAATGCAACCCTGGTATTCAGCCAAAGTTGGAGTGAATGAATCATGGTCAATATTTCTACATGTGCTGTGTTGCAGCTTAAAGTGGGAAGTGAAGGTGATAAGGGACAAAAGTGCCATCCTTTGGACAAAACACTTTTGTTTGTGCTGCTTTCTGCTCTTGTTTGCAGGTGTCTTTCAATTGAGCACCCTTTAATGCTTTCAGGAAGGACCATTTTCACTCTTTTTATCAAAGTATTAGCGGCGCAGAAAAGCTGCTGATCCTGACCATTGTTGCTCTTTCGCGGGGGGACATTTCCCCATAGTCATTGTTTAAATGGTTGTCAGGGAGGGAATAAAGTGAAACTTCATAAACAAAGGCCTAACTGGTTTATCTCTCTCTGTGGGGAGAGGCCGCTTCTGTGCGAGGATTTGCACCAGAGCCTCCCCCCTTTAGTGGAGTAAGCACTTCACAGCCCATCAGGCCCCCCCTCCCTCTCAAACCGGCCTAACAAGGGGATTCCCTCCAGCTGGGGGAACCTGGTTACACCCCACAGCCCTGTTTTTTTCACAGGTCTCATTTAGTAGTAATTTAGCGTATTGTAAAATGGGCTCTTTCTCTTCCCTCTTTATGGTCAGGGGGACAATGACAGAAATGTCAATTAAAAACACCTCAGGCTTTTGGGACTGTCGGCTTTTGTGTAGCCTTGACCTTTAAATCCAGGGTTGCCTTTATTTTCACAGAGGGGGCAGAGGAGGAGGCCAAGACAATGAGGGGTGAGTTCAGAGGTCTTTCAGTGAAGGATTTTGTGTGAAGGCTCTTGACCAAGTCACACCACTAACTGTGGGGTCTGTGACTGCATTCATGGGTCTTCTTTAACTTGTTTTGTCCTTCAAAAACAGTGGGCATCATTTTTATTCAACGTAGCCTTTTTGTACCAAGGGCTTGGCAGTATGGGCAAAAATTCTCAACCCTGTATATGCACGTAAAAAGTCTTGTGCCGGAATGATACACTTTATTGTGAAATTTTGCCAATATTTAAAAGGGGTGAGGGAAAGAAATTGATACACCATAGTATCGCAATATTTTGTGTAGAGATAATATATTGATTCAAGGCCAACAAGTATCAATATTTTTTAATGTATTATTTCCAACATTCAATAAAGCATGTGGACTTTCTTTGGACTTTGAAGGGGGCATAAGAGATGAGAAGTGACGCATGGGGTTTGTAAGGAGTGACGCATGAAAATATAAAACTGGAAAAATGGCTCACCTCTCTTGGCACCACCAGGGAAGCGAAAGCTGACAACAGCAAAGCTAAGCTAAGCTAACCCTGCTGATAAACCAGCCAACACTTGACATGCTTGTCACAGCTGGCCCCCAGCACTGAGTCAGCTTGGAAAATAGCTCAATCCATTACTGACTTTATGTCCAAGGACACAAGGCCTCACCATGTTGTGAGAAACAATATGGTGTTACATGCTGATTGGAGCCCGGGTATGTGCCTCCGTCACAGCATTATTTCACTGACACAGCAGAACTGAACCTCTTCAGAGCAGTGAAGCTAAAAGTTGAAGACAAGCTGAGCACAGCAGAGTGGGTTGATGTCTTGACATCAGTCTGTGAGTTTTACTCCCGTTTTTAATAAAACTAAAGGGACAAAATGAAGTTGTAAGTTATATTCAATATACTGAGGAAAGAGTTGGCAACTGTAAAATACAAATATTGGATAATAAGACTAAATTTCACATTAAGAGTTATGAAAAAGACCTCCCATTAGATTGGGGAACACATCCCGGATAACAAAGACTTAATTTTGAGTAATTAAGACATAACAAATCACAATATTTGCAATTTGTGTAATAATAATAACCCATTTTAATTTAGAGTTAATACGTGTTCGTTCAGCACTCTATCTGTCTTTACAAATGATCAATAAGTGATCAATGCATGATTACTGTTGGTGAGGTGTGCGTTTGCTGATGCTTATGTTATGCTTGATAGTGTTAAGTTAATTCGAAACAATACCGTCAAGTGTACAATAATGACAAGGGTCCAAGTAGGTTTGTTAGTTAGCACTGGTTGGCTGGTCCCAAATGACTGGCCACCATTTGGGACTGGAAATCATTCAGCATGTGCACTGGGTAAAACAGGGAAGTATTCTTTTAAAAATTCCAGCGACAAAATAATGAATAATGATGAATAGAAAAAGATGGATAAGTGGATGGATAGAAACAATATTTCATATCAGCTCCAAAAACATGATTAAGTTTTGTCAGTTTTAACTACAGGTTGTACATTGTAACTTAAATTTAGCATGTTCACTCACATGTACACATGAGGTGTGTTTCCCCTTGAATTTCATAGAATTTGGTCAATTATTTTTCTTTTTAGATATAAATTTAGCCAAGAAAAGGTTAAAAATTGCAATTTATCATTATGATAAATATTGCAATACTTAATATTGTAAATTATTAAATATCGCAATACAATAAAATCAGCTCTCAATTATCACAATAATATCGTATTGTGGGGCCACTGGTGATTTGCACCCCAAATATGTACACCTAGCTGCAAAAATTCTCAGAAATATGCATTTTAAACACCCGGTATCGGGTATTTTTTTGTATTTGATTTTCAAAAATTGCAGACACATTCCTACACACAATCTTAATCCTAAAAAATCAACACCATATCTGTATGGTGAGATTGTCCAAAACTTCTATTCTTTAAAATATGTTTGCATAGATTGTCATTCATTCAGGTTAACCAAAGCTTGATCCAAGTGGCAACTAGACTGGTTTAGGTTTGATGTCCTATATGCAGTATCTGCATGACATTTTTAATATTTCTACTGATATACTATGTATAAGAGCAACTGAAACAACGAAATTTCCCCTTGAGGATTAATGAAGTATTTTCTGATTCTGAATTTATCGCTAATATGTATGGCTGTGATGTCAGCTGATTATAAGTATTGCCAGAAATGTACAACTCCATTACTGATAATCAATACCTTAAGCGAACTGTAGTCATACACAGAGACTAAATAAATTCCATTCAGAGAAAATGAGAACTTTTATCCAGACATGGCTGCAGCTCAGAAGCACCCAAGACGTGCACAAACAGAGCAAAAAATGGCTTTTGTCTAAAAACACTGGCGGGTGGATCGTTGTGTGAGTCTGTACATTGTGGCACATTGTGTGTCAGGCCTTTTCACAGGCTTTGTGGGATATGAGAACTGCTGACGTAACCGCCACTGCTGTAGGATGGGATTTCAGCAGCTTTCTCCAGCTTCTTTACCACGCCAGTGACAGAGCGAGCGAAGAATGCACTGGCTCCAGGCTCTACACAGGTTATCCTGAGAAACAGAGGAGACGGGCCTGTGTGCAACTATATAGGCTGTGCCATAAATCCCCTCTCAGCATTGTTTTATGACAGAGGTATTGTCTCCCTGCACAAGGTGAGGTGACACAGAAAGGTGAGAAGCCAACACGGCCTTTTTTCTACTTTTCTTATGATGTGAATGGAACAAAAACACAAGAAAGTGGTGTTTGTGTGCTCAGCAGTACCCCACATGGTCATTTGATGGCGAACACCAGCCTGCAATAGCACCCAGTGTTTGTGTGGTCTTCCATGATGCTGCGGTCCAGCACCTCAGCTGCTCTGACTCAGTCAAACAAGCCTGGGAAACCTGCATAACAAAGTCCTAATCTAATCTCGAATCACCCCTCATGTCGATATGACCAAGAGAATTGATTCTGTGCTCTCTGTTTGTCACTTTTGACTCGGTGAATTGCTGTTTTCTTTCACATGTGAACCAGTTTTTGTTGTTTTTGAAGAGGAAAAGAAAAGAGCAGTGGCTGGATGAATGAATTTTCTGGACACAAGTGATTTATAGTAGAGCGAGAGAGAGAGCAAGAGGAGGAGAGAGAGAGAGAGAGCATTTCAAAGCCTTTCTCTTATTTCCAAAATGGGGTTGGAAATCAGCAGCTTGACTGAGCCCAAATAAGTGACTTCTTTTACCTTTTCACAGCACACAAAGCCCTAATCCCAGGACTACTTGAGCCACCAATGTAGACAGCGGCTGAGACCACCACAGTATGTGTCAGACCCTCCTCAGCACACACAAAAACACATTGACTGCAGCTTTATGAAGTGAAAATGGCCCAGAAAGGGGAAAATGTGAAGGAGGTGTCCACAGTCATTTCTCTCAAAGAAAAGGCCACAGCATCTGGTATTTAATGCTAAAATAAAGCCCATAGACGCAGTAGAAAGGATTGGGTCACTTCTATTGTTCCAGCGCTGGAGTGGAACAGCCCTGTTTTGTTTCAGTGCCACTGACCCTTGCAACTTATTTTGCCGCTCTGTCAGGAAAAAGTGTGGGGCAGAAAAAATCCCAATGATGACAAGAGGACTTATTTTGAGGAATTTCCTCTTTTCTAAACCGTGCATTCCCTTCATTTCCTGTTTTGTTTGCTCGTTTTTTTTCCCATCGGCGAATATTGCACACTGTCTGTAAATAAAGGGAGGATGAAAAAGAAGTTGTAAAAAGCATACTGATTCCTCATGTCCGCAGGGATGTTTTAATTAAAGAAAAGTGTTTATTTTCTGCCGTGGAACAACACTCGCTATCATCGCCGAACACAAATATAGCAATTAACTTCAATTTTCTACATTTATTTGGACATCAAAGAGCTGATAGGATCATTGAGAAAATAAAGCAATTAGGGTCAGCAGAGATCTCAATGGTCTTTGGGCGCAGCAGTGTGCCCAGTCTGCTTGAATGACTGAATCACATGCGTGCGGTAGCTTTCTTTTCTTGCTAAAGAGCAATTAGTGGTAATTCTTTATTTAAACTGTTTGTATACAAAACCTTTCATCCTTTTATCCACTTTTATGTGCAGCGGGATGTGGCTTTGGGAGTTTTCTGTTCCTGTGTGGTTTCAGAGGAGATATGGAAGTGGTCCGAGGAGGGGGGGCGAGGTGTGTGCTTGCTCTGCTTTATCTGAGGCATCTGTGTGTAGTGTGGGTGGGGGGCCACGGTGTCCCCGATGCTGACACGATAAGCGGCAGACCACGCAAAATGGATCACATCAAACATGGCCCTGGCGACGGCGGGCCCTAGGGAGCAGGAGGAGGCAAGACTTCTATCTAATGCTTCCTTTTCCTCCTCCGTCCCCTCAGATGACCCCGCTGCTTGATAAACTAGGTAGAAAAACAAAACTGGCTCGATTGGAATACAAATGAACCAACTGGCAAACATGTATGAGCAGCGCCACTGTATTGCCAAGACAAACAGTCTATACGATAAGACGTTTGTTCAGTTAATATTTGATCCCCTCTAGGGAAGGCTGGATAACACGCAGTAATGGCTCATGGGCCTCCATCTCACTTTGCAGTCTGGTTAACCTTCCATCAAGGCTAAGATTGAAACTTATGTACTGTGAAATTCTCAGGATCAGTTGTGCTCAGTAGCTCCCACTCACTGTTTGATTCTGTGGGCTGCACTACAGCAATGGTAAGACTGGTAATACCCTCTTATCTGACGTGCAAATGGAATTGAGTAGCTTTTCATCATAAAACTACACTGAAAGTGATCATGCTTAAACGTGTGCTTAAGTGGCAGATAACATCCGTAATTAAGGTGCTAAATTAAATTTTCATCTCTCTGGGCCAGTCTGAGACCACTGAAGGTAACGATGTGATCCTAATCTCCACGTCTAAGGGTTCATCTCCTAAGATGGGTCTAATTTCAGGGTGTGAAGTTTCACTTTTATCATCTTTTAATCAAATATAAAATGAACCTTTGAGTGAAGATGAAAAAGTCTGTCACATATTCAGGACTGGATGAGGAATTTACATTATTAACTTCAGTTAAAGTACCAACATCAAACTGTAAAAGAAGAAACCTCTCATGTTAAGAGTCCTGCATCAAGACGATAATAAAAGCTCATTTGTACAGTATTTTCTGAAATAATTAACAAAGTGCCTTAGATTTTTATGAAATGGAATAAAAAAAACAGTTAAATATGCATAAAACAAACAGGAAAATTATCAAAATTAAGAGTAATGCACACAAACATCCCAGTTTAATATCAGTATCTTGATGTCCTGTGTTTGTATTAGACACTTGTCCTCTCAACAGAGGAGCATTTCTGTATTTATGAATCAACAAATTTGTTTGTTTACTTTTATTTTGGGCAAAAAACCAACGACCGACATAGACGATAGAAGGCCCTGCATGTTTTGGGGCAGGGTCACCCATGTAAGGTTTTCTAGTCACTAAATCAAAGCTCTGAGGGGTTTTGAGCTGATTATAAAACAGACCAAAATTGACACTGATGCATCTCAGAGACCTACCAAAGCAACAAGACCAGCGGTGACAAGATGGATTTTTTTGGGTGTTTTTTGTGATTACTAGAATCATTTCAAGGGGATAGGTCTAACACAACATGTTTTAGTTGTTTGTATGTCAAAAATCATCTGACAGTAAAACCAGGATGGTACATTTGATAACAAACAAAACACCTCCTACCCCATGTACAGATACAAATTTGTAGAGATGTCACTTAGCTCTGTCCACAGAGGTCACCAAAATCAACAACACCTTCAAGTTTGTCAAAGGTGCTTTAATCTTAAGCGATGTATCTGTTTCTTGAAGGTAGTGAATAATAATAATACAATAAGCAATATTTCCCTCTTGAATACATAGTGTAAAACTAAAATACTGATGATGCCTCAAAATGATTTGCAGGTATTTTTCTATGGTGCTCTCAGCCTTTTTCCAAAAAGGAATTTATCAGAACTGCATATCTTCAGTAGTCTCATTATTCGATTTAATTACAATTAATTAATGATTCAATTCAATTCAGTATGCCGATGCATCATGATGCAGCACAGAGTTGTATCCTATATTTTTCACATTACTGCACCAGGTTACTTTTTAGACAAGAAAATACAAGCAGTCAGATAAACATGAACTCATTTATTAATTAGAAATGGCTTTTGAGATCAACTGCAGCAATCCAAACCAAACCATTGTAAACCAAAATACGTACATTTCACAGGTCTCATCCTTCTATACTTGTTTTTTTCTTCAGTCTAGCAGCAGCCTCTGCAAGATTAAACATTTAGTGACTGTCTTAGCATCGATGTATTTTCATTTACATCCACATCGTTATTTTTTGACACCCCTAGAATTTATTTATTTCCAGACTTGACAGTGTTTTTGTAGTCCCCCAGAGGATGTAAACACTTCTCATGAAAAACTTATTTGATTTACCTGTGTAACAGGTAAATCAAATAAGTGTGGGACACTCAGAAACAAGACCAACAAGATGATGAGTGATAAGACCGACGACATTTACACGATGATTTACTCTGCCATCGCCTCAGTGAGGAAGGTGTCAGACAATACAATTTACCAAATAGTAAAATGAGTCACTTCTTACATCAGAAAAGATTCAAAGTGAATTGTTTGCCTGAAAATATGCAATTAGTGTGTGTCAAACTCAACTTGTGCAATCACAATAAAAAGCAGTAAAGATTTAAGATGCACTGCTCTCAGAGGATGCCAAATTTATCTGAAAACTATCAGATCATCACAGGAGCTTTTCATTATTTACTTTTTTGTGCTACACTGTGTCGTTTTTTTAGTAGGCAGGACTTCGCTGACGGCAAAATAATCCTCCAGACACTTTAGCCACTGATGTCTTGCAAGTTGATCTTTTGATTGTTTTAACAAATAGCAATAGTAAATAAGAGCTTTGAGATTTGAGCCATTACTTTTAGTAGTCTAGTCTGGCACCCAACAACACAGCAGGGCTAAATTTTAGCCTGTGGTGGGGTTTGTATTTGCCTCCAGCTTTGCTTTTTAGTTTTTGCAGTTTGTTTTGCCTTAAGCTTTAATGCCAGGTTGTCGCTCATGATGTATGTTTTAAAAAGGTCTGTGAGCTAACAATTTTTTTCTATTTACTTATCATTTATGTTATGATGCAAAATGTGAGTTAATAAAGTAACTAGCTATACAGTAAACATTGTATGGTAAAACAAGAGCATTCGGACTGTCTGCTTTCTTTGATGATATTAGACTTAGAATCAATGAAAGTATTCACAGATCAGAAAAAGGTCAAATACTAGAAAAAGCAAACCAGAGCTGTGCCAAGTTTTAGATTTTTGTGTTTTAAAAAATCAATTTTGGATTATTTTATTATTATTTTTTTTATGTTTTATTATGCTACCAAGTGCTATATACTCTATACAATGTACAATTAAAGGCCCAGTTAGAGACAAGAGTAGAAAATAAGCAATGGCTACAAACTTAATAAGCAGCATAACAGCTTTGCTTTGTATTGAAACTTCTTTACACTGCATTGTACTTCTTGGATATAAATAATTCAGCTTATTCAAATATAAAATTTACCTCTGATATGCATAAAATAGGGAACAGTTTGCTGAAAATGAAAACTGTTGAGGCAAGAAACAGTGTTTTATATTAAAAACTGTATGTGTATTAAATATAAATATTAACAGTGCTACTGTGTGAGATTATTCCTCCAGTTTGTAAACAGAGAGGAGGTTTTGGTGCTCTGTTGTCATCCGACCCTTTGCCTCCAATCCTGTTTAGGCAGCTCTGGTATCCTGGTCTGGATGTGTCACAGAGCCATTAACACGGGTGATGAGTCACTGTGTTGTTGAGGGCTCTGCAGCCACAGTGTGATGTATCAGACACCCACAGTGTGGTTCCCAGAGCCCTCTGCCAGTCACTGTGGCCCTGCCTGTTGGCCGGCTACTCTGCCAGTGCGGCTTACAGGCCAGAAGTGTTGAAGGGAAAGCCCAGGAGAGCCGGGGATATGAGCCGCAGTGGCCAAGTGGTAAATTCTCACCTGCTACTAAGTGAGAATTAGCACTGTGATCGCTTTCCTTTCACACTGTGAGTCACATAACCCCAGTCCCACAACCTGCTGTTACCTTTCTGTGTATCCAGGATGGTCGCACACAAACAAGACTGAAAGAGTTTCTCTTGTTCTGCTTTAAGAAGTAGGTCTCACAGCCCCGAACAGTAGAGCTTTTACCCTCAGGATAAAGATGATGCTCTATCGTATTAATTTCAGCAGTTAAGATGAAACTGGTCTAGGTCTTTAGATATAAATGCTCATTAGTTTTAATCACATTTTAGAAACTTTTGCCCTTGAAAACTTTAGTCTTGTTTTAGTTCAGTTGACAAAATGAGTACGGGTGAGTGCTGCACTGGGTAAAAACACTGATAAATGATGTGAAAAATCAGGTGTTCTTCAACAATAAATGATGGAGATTTAATATCAAACAAACAGAAGACTGTCCAGGTCATAAGCAACATTCATATGAACAGCACCTGACTAATGGGTCTACACTTTTGCAATTAAATTGCACAACAAAACTCACAAACAGTACCCAATTAAAGGGCATAGAGTATACAAATACCCTCTTGTAGTATACTGTTTATTGGCATGAGTCAGGGTAAACCCTGGTTGTGCACACTGCATAATTTGATGAAAGTGTGTTACAGCCTCAATAAAACTGCATCAAAATAGCCTTGTTTTCAGGCTAAGGATATCACATATCTGCCTCAGTTTATATGATGTATACAATTATGACGGCCATTGACAAAGGTCAAGGTCATTGTGCAGCACAATATTTCATAAATACTTGACATTTAGATTTTTATCAGTGTTTGCAGTAATGTCCACTCTTACTTACCCTACTGGATTTTCAAAGTCATGGACTTTAAAGCCCCTGGGAACATAAATCAACAAAACTTCTCTCATGAGACATTTATGATCATACATACATACTAACAGAAATACTTAACCCCCCCACCTAATAGACTTCTCCAGTCAAATCAATAGCAACCATGCCCACACAGCCCTGAGGGATCATCTTTGCTGTATAATAAGCTCTTTTAGAACAAGATTTTTGAATACTTAAAGTTTTTTTTATTCTAAAATTCCCAAGCTGCTTAATGACACATTGAACTTCGATATTCTATTAAAATTGTAAAAATTTCGAGTCATATTCCCTGAGGCTTTAAGGCTAATCTTTTGGTTTTAATTGCCAGCTTGTAAAAACTAACATAACAAAATTGCTGTAATATATTTTTTTTTAGCTTGATGCAAACATCCAAAATGACACAGTTTGATCCAGCTGCAATCTCCAGGTCATAGGTCAAATATCAAGGTCATGGAGTTTATTGGTGATCCTTTGCTGTAAAGCAGTTCCTTAATAAAGCTTTTAGGCTATTCTATCAAACTTTGCACATTTGTCTTCTAGCTCCAGAAGATGACCTAACTGGATTTTGAGGTCTTAACTAAAGTTTTATCTGCATCATATTATCTGCCTGCTTGTGAACATAATTTCTCAAAAACCCTTTCTTGGATTTTGAATTTTGCACAAACATTCACTTTGACTTAAAAACTAAGTGGTAAGATTTTGGAGGGACAGGACCAAATGTCATGGGGCCTGATGATCATGCCTTGAACTTGATATGTCAAGAATTCTTTGAAGGATTTTTGTCAGACTTTGCACAAATATGGTGAACTGATTAAATTTAGGAGATATAAGGTCAAAGGCCAAGTGACCCACCACTGTAATTTCACTCTCTGGTAATGTGTACCTTGTGGAGATGTAAAACTACATGGTAGTTCTAGTTTCCCTAAACTATCAATTAGGAAGTGTTTAGATACCATTTTTAAAGTATAGATTTAGCACTGATGCTGAAAAAACAAAATGATACCCAAGCCTAGCATGCATATGAATATGGGCTGAGCCTCTTACCCAAAGATGATACAAGTGATTCCTTTTCTTATACCATGTTCTACTGGTGTCCGAGAATACTTGTCCTTTAATGTTTACTATCTTTCACTCACCCTCCAACTTTTATATCCTGATACATGCTAGTATAACATGTCTCATGCAGAAAATGCATGAAAATGCAGAAGAAAGCTCTCCACAAATGGTTTTGACTAGTTTATAGATTAAATTTGCTGAAAAAGCAGTAACAAAACTCTTTCTATTGTAGACCAGCACATGAACCCCAAGCCACCATTGAGCCACCACCTTAAAAAGGCAAACCTGGGGGAACACCTGTAATTGCAATTATTTTAATATACTGGGAAAATAATATTTCTGCTCGAAACCACTGAGGTATCATTCATTTTAAATGCCTGACTGCCAACTCTTAATATTTTGGTATTTTCTGCTTGGCAAAAAAGGAAGCACACATTTTGTCATAGTTTTTGTCCTTTGTGATTTAGTTCTAATTAGTTGTGTATTTTTTTCTGTCATAAATTTTATGGAGTCCACAAACATTTTAAGACTTCTCTCATCCATTTCATTTCAGGTTTCTCTCCAAGTCATTGGGGTGATCGCAGTAGCGGCTGTCATTATTCCCTGGATCCTTATACCTGTTGTCCCGCTCCTCGCTGTCTTCCTCTTCCTGCGATGCTACTTCCTGAAGACCTCCAGGGACATCAAGCGCCTAGAGTCCACTAGTAATTTTTTGTTGGGGGGTATGGTGGGGTGGGCATGTCCATTCGAAGAAAGAGACAAAAGCGGACCACAGGAATGCTAATAGACCATTGAGGAAAGCCATGGTCATTAGCATAAAGGCTAAAGGTGGCTGTGGCCTATGGCTCGGCCACACGCAGTTTCCTCAAGAGACGGGAGTTCATGACATCACGTACAATGGGAAAAATGCCAAGTGGGCATGACTGGGCCATGGCAGGCTTTAGTTCATCTATTTTATTCTGGGCTGAGAGCCCAAACGCACATTGGCCAACAGGTTCCATCATCTTAAAGAACAAAAGTGCTATTAAAAGGCTCAGAGGAAACATTTTAGGTTTTGTCTTTGGTTTTGTGAGCCTGATAAAAAGAGAAACAAAGGACCACTCAATCGCAACCTTTCCTTCTATAAAAGCTGTTTGACACTTGGAGAATAATAATGATTATATGATGCATCACATTTCACATTTCATTTATCTTCTCCTTATAATAGTCAATATATCAAGGAGAAACCTCAGAATACGTATACAGAATATTTATACATAAAGCAGTCTTTTACAGAAATATGATATTCTAAGGCTTATTTGTTTGGATTCCAGTTTACCAATTGCATTTATAACTCTTTAGAGCTTTAATTAAATACGATGAGGGGATGTATTTTCATTCAAGTGTTGAATACACAAAAACAGTTGTATTTACACATGCATGCTTGTTGAAACACGTAATAACTCTGTTTGCGTATCTTTCTTTAGCTCGTAGTCCTGTCTTTTCCCACCTTTCCTCCTCTCTCCAAGGCCTGAGCACCATCCGTGCCTTCAAAGTTCAGCAGAGGTTTCAGAAGATATTTGATGAATATCAGGATCTTCACTCAGGTAAGGATAAAAAGAATATTTAAGTAGAATATGTTTACTTCTATCACACACCTTCACAGAAGAAATCTTTAATTTTTTAGAGAAATACAGCATTTTTTCCAATAATTATTAGGTCACATTATCATCTAATATTTTTGTTACAGAGGCCTGGTTCTTGTTCTTAACAACGTCTCGTTGGTTTGCTGTGCGTCTCGATGGAATTTGCTCAGTTTTTGTCACCATTACTGCTTTTGGCTGCCTTTACCTCAGAGATGGTACATAATGAAGAATACATACTCTTTATATTTGAACTATAGTGAAATAATGACAGTGTTTTTCTCCCCCCATTTTTTAGGACTAGAGCCAGGAGCAGTAGGTCTGGCTCTAACTTATGCAGTGACACTCACGGGCATGTTTCAGTGGGGCGTCAGACAGAGTGCCGAAGTTGAAAACATGGTGAGAGACATAGTCAAGATGTGATCTCTTGAATTTTCTGCTGGTTTCTTAGAGTGTTGTCGGATAATCACAAAACTGCAAGGTGGTTCTATGCCTCTGTGAGGTATTAGTGCCAGACAGTAAGAGTAAAGTGATGGGTCAAGAAGGAGGGCAGGGGTGGATAATGTGGAAGTGTCATTCATAGAAATCATTTAGGCAAGAGAAAAATCAGAGAACCAAGACCTAGATTTTTTGAAGTCCAAAATCCAGCTAGTTCATCTTTGTGTTGGATGTTTTTTTTATTTGCCCTTTAGTGTGTTTAACATGTCTCCTCAGCATGATATAGCACCTATGTGAGTAAAAAACATGTCTGCAGGCCTCCCTCTCCCCCTCTTTCAGTCTCAGGCAGTCTGAGAATTCATCAAAATTGAATATATGAACCCAATGTAAGGCAAAATTTGACCTTTTTCAAACCTTCTTCAAATATCCCTATCCCTTTCACTTATAAGGGTTGAAATGACTCAGATACCTTATGATCTAAAACATAATAGCTTTATCCTTATGTCAGAGTAGATATTTGGGGTAAATTAAAAAAAAAAAATCAAGTATTTTTAAGGTAAAACATTCACAAGCAGTGGATGAACATATCAATCCATGAACTTGACCTTAACCATAACCTCCAAAATCAAACCAGTTCCTGATCACATTTACAAGCAGGCTCAATGACATTAACCTGTGACCTTCAAAATCCTTTAAGTTCATCCTTGAATTGAATATACAAACCCAATTTAAGGCAAAATTCCTTCAATCTCAATTGTTTCCTGAGATATTGCATTTGATTTAGATGGACAGATTGACATTCAAATAACATAATGCCTCTAGCATGACATGTTGAACATGTGGCCATAGAAATACTTATTTAGGGTGCTGGTTGGGTGGTAGTGTTTGTCATGTAAATGTCCAGACTCTGAGGACTGGTTTTTTTTTCCTCATTGAAAAAAACAAACACTAAAATAATGGACTTGTATCCATGAGTATCCATTTCATGTTTAAAAAAATGTATTTATTGACCCACTGGCTTCCATTGTGTCAAAGCTATGCTGAGCACCTAGATACTTTGTTGTTATCCTTTACATTTGATCATTAACATGACAATATATGAAGGATGGGAGAGAAAAGGCTTGTAAATATTAATGTTTTAAATGTACATTTTAGAAAAATAGTTAAAGCCTGTCAGGTAAGGTCAGGTTTGGGAGCACATGCCAGGCACATGCCACTTCATTATTCATCATTCGTGACGATTCGTCGGCATCACCAACAAAGTTAGCTTTACTTCCTCTGTTGGTGTTCACATGCAATGAATTTTAAGGGCACAAGGGTACAAACGTTACACCCAAGGCCTACCTCTCTCATGTGGTGTTCACACGACAACGAAAACGGCCAAATACGGATAGTTTCCATGGCGTTTTCACCTCCTGTTTACACGAGAGCGGTGCCTGGAGTGCCTGAATCTGCAAACTTTTGAAACCAGGATCCAGAGGGGAGAGTTTTGAAAACATATCGGTGTCTGGCTCCATGAAGATGGGATTCAGCGTTTCAGGGTGAAACGCTGACGTCACCGCATGCGCAGTACTCTTTCACATGAAGGCTGTGCGCGCATACCAGGAACAACAACAGCTTCGGCTGTCTACTGAGCAACATGTGTGCTGTTTGCTGTGCTCGGTTTGTTATCCAGACAAAACTATCCAGACAGATTTGGTGTCCAGACAAGAAACTCCTGTGTATTCGTGCGTCCACTTGCCGTTGTTGTTAGTGAAAAGTTTGCCTTCTCTGTACGTGTGTTGTAACACCGCTGTTTCTCGACAAACCTACATCCCCATATACTGGCCTGGCATGCACGCTACAGCGCTTTCAGTCGTTCTCGCGTCTCCATGTGGATGTGGATTGTTTTTGAAAATGCAAAGGAAAAACCTTTCCGCTTCTGGTGAAAACAACATGTAAATGGGGCCTCAGTTAAGTTACCAACGGCGGCAGTGCCCCAGGAAGTCATTTGCATCTCCCCATCTACCAAACTAACTTCCAAGTTTGTTTTGACCAGGACTGGAATCGGCCACCTCTGGTCCCCAGCCCAAGCCCTTACTGACTGAGCTACACTGTGCTTAAGCTTGTTGTAAAGCTCAAGAGAAAGTTGCTAAATGCTAACATGAGCTTTGATCCTATGGTAGCTGATGGCTAATCAAACGCACTATTTAACAATTATGGTGGGCCTATCTTTCAGGATACATTGTCCTTATAGTTGATTTTTATTCTGGAAACAATAAAATGAAAACACTTGTTAAAATCTTAGTGTATATATGATAACTGGTCTGAAATATCACAGGCTTGACATCACATAGTTATGAGCGAAAGGGGAATGTAGTCCATCATAAGGGCATAAAAGCCCCCCCCCAAAAAAAAACTAATTTCAGCTGTAACTGCATCTCTCTGAGTTTACCAGAATACAAAAATAGATCTCCAAAGAGCCTCTGTATAATTCTCATTCACTGGTGTAATATGGTTTTCAGATACAAAGTTACAACATTTGCAATATTAGAAGTGTATGTTGTATCTGTTTCTCTTTAATTAAATCATATATTGTTAGAGCAGAATTTTCACTGTAAGCAAGAGCAATGTACATGAATAAGAAGTGTTTTAAGAATACAAGCATACATGAAAATGTGTAAATAAACATTCCTTTCTGTTTTAAGATGACATCAGTGGAGAGAGTGGTCGAGTATGCAGAGCTGGAGAGTGAAGCACCCTGGGAGACGGACAAACAACCACCACCTGACTGGCCCAAGACGGGCTCCATCACCTTCGACAAAGTCAACTTCTCTTACAGCACCAGTGAGCCTTTGGTCCTGAAGAACCTGTCTGTTGTCTTCACGCCACGAGAAAAGGTTCTTGTCTTTATTCTCACCTGTGCATGGTCATTGGTGTGCACCGCCTGTGACGTAGGTCGATATGCAGTGAGTGTGGAGGGTGTAGCTTGCGTCCTTTTTCATGTGGCTTTATTTTCAAATCAATTATTAAAGGGACACCATATTGTGTTGCTGAATCTTCCCTACTATACCATTTGTGATTCATGGAATACATATCATGTAATTAAGACTGTTCAAGTGGATCCATTTGTTCCCTATTTGCATTTTGAGCTACCTGCTGGTGACAACTGTTTATTCACTGTAAGAGAGAGGAGAGGCTGAGGGAGGAGAGAGAGAGAGAGAGGCTGAGGCAGGGGGGAGATGGTTGAGGATGATTGAAATTGTGTTTAATGCTGGGGGTGTATTTTGCATGGCTATGGTTGGCCAGGGCGGCTGATTTCACAATGGATGGGTTGATAAGTGTTGAGGCCCTGGCTCATGGGAGGGATCTCTGCCACATGCCACGGGGGTGAAAGGCTTTGTGCATCCTGACAGTTTCCCGACACCCTTTCACAGGGAACCTTGCACCTACCAGTCGCAGTATAATATCCATTCACTCCCACCCACACTACATTCATATGCTGTACATTTGGAGTGAACAATGTTGGGAAAAGGGGAATTTTGATGTTCTTCCTTTGTGTGATGCATATCAAGACATCAGAAAATACAGGAACGTACTTGGAACAAACAAGGGTAGTTTGTATAGGCTAATTTTGGGCTATTATCATCTAAATATTACCATCATAGCTTGATTAGTTCCAGGCATTCAGGGACACCTTGGGTGCTGTCAGTGAATCTGTCTGTGGGTGATGAAAGTGCAACAGTTGTGGAGTAGTTCACTTATCTTGCAAAGTAATTCATCAGTACCCTAACTGTGAGGCTGAGATCAATCACTGACTTGGCCTCGCATATATAGTGATTAGATCACTGGCCAAGAGGGTATGATACTCACAATAATTGAGCATACGTAAGATAGTTCGAGTCTTCAGGTCTCTGGTCCTCAGTCTGGCTCTACTCTTGAGCCCTGGGCTCTGAGTAGTGGCCAAAGACACTTGTTAAACTCCTTCTGTGACTTCTTTCCTTCAACGCATATTTTGGGTGACATTGGCAGGACTAAGTGTCCAATGCTTTTGGCTGTAGGTGATTTTGAGCAACATATGCTGAAATATTTGTCAGTCATATTGTATATCAGGAGTAGCATGTGTTTGACCATTTTGACACAAAAAAACAAGTGCAGGACAAGATTTGGCAAATGGACCTTGTGGGGTGCTGGTCTAACTGAAATTTAATTTAATTTAAACCCAGTTTAAGAAAAGTGACAAACATGTAAGCTATAGTTGTGAATGAACAAGCAGCAGCCAATTCTTCTATGTGTTTACAGGAGCTGGCTTCTGTTTGTGAGAATGTTCCCCTTTTTCTATTTTTGTTTGACTGCTTTATAAAAACAACTTGGCAACAAATGAAGAGATATTTGAAAGCTGAAAGACCGACTTTTATTTGATCCAGATCTCTGGACATGGCTGGAATTCAAGACACCAAAAGCAAGACTGGGCTCCACTTACTTTATGGCAGACTGCTGCTGACTATATAAAATCATGGGATGATGTTTTAATTCTTGTGAGTTCTTGCTAAGTTTTACACCACTAATGGCCTGTACTCTGTCAGTGTAGGCCTGTGCTAAAAAAAAATCAAGACAGCAATATATAATCACATACTCCATGCTGATTAATGTATCAAAACAGATATTAGATATTTACAACATGTTGAACTTGAATCCAAAATAAATTATTACATGCAGAGTGAGAGAGAGTATTGTTGGTTTGCATAAAATAAGTTTTCCCGAGTGTTGTGGTACATTCAGCCTTTGGCAAAGTCCATGTTGCAAAAGCTGATAATGAATTTGCAGTTTATTTTGTAGCCCTACCATACAAATGTTGGATTAAAGTTCCTACACAACATGTCACAGCACAGCAGGTGACCCTACATTGTTATGAGAGATACCCCCATTATAATGACATAGTACTTATTTACAACTTAATACTGAAGAAAAAATTAGCATTAAAACAAACTCTAATAGCAAAACATGGCCTTTTACATGAACTTTGACTTTCTTAAGAGTTGTTTGAATCTTCTCTGTAAGACGTAAAGGTGGCATGATAAGCATGATGTGAAGCCCTTTCTTATACTTTGATTGATGACAGCCAGACAAATTGCAACTGATCCATGCAAAACACTTTATGAGATGCATTTTAAGAAACTTGCTCTCTTAAAAAAAAAAAAAAGCAAACCATCGAATTCTTCAAATAGCTCAGATTAAATTTACCACCATCTGAAAGAAGTGTGGTGTTTCTTTGAGGGCAGTATGAGATGGATGGACAGGTTTACAAAGCCTTTGGGTTCACATCTTGTCTCCTTTGAGCCAGTCTCTATAAACAGATATCTGCATATGAATGTGGAATGTGTAGGCGAGGGACAAGGTTCTGGGCGAGTGTTCTGGTTTCTGTTTGTTGTACGCTCTTGTTGGAATAGTAGAGACCAATGTTGTTTTAGCAGGCTTTCTTGCATTTAAGAAAACAGACTGCGAAGAAGGAAAAGAAGGTTGAAAACACTTTAAAATTAGGGCTGCCAGTGTTAACATTCTTGAAATTGCAAATATAACCATGTTGTTGTTTTGGCCCATTGTTCATAAACTACTGGATCAAGGCTGCAGCAGAATACCACTCACCATACTTGATAAGTGCTAATCTACAAAGGAGACGACTGCTTCTTTGAATGTCTAATTCCTCTATAAAGAATTACCTGACAGCTCAGTGGTTAAGTCAAAAGCAACCTGAGCCATATCAAACATGTTACTTTTCATGGTTCCCTTCAGCTACTTTTGATCTTTTTTTTACTTCATAGCATTTTTTTTGTCCTGTGGTTTGGGTAATGATGGAGGTGAAGAGGTATACAATTTTCTTTCAAAATAAACCATTTAGTTCAAACCAATAGAAAAGTTCTCTGAGCCCAGGACAGTACATATTACTAAGTAAACACATATGAAAGAACAGTTTCTTGAGAAAATCCCTAATCTTGATTGTTCTCCTTTATTAAGTTACTTTCACTAAGCAGATTGTATAACAGCGTTAAACTCTGTGTTTCACGAAGTAAGAACTCAGAAACTGTCTCCTACTTCTGAGTCAGGGCAGCACTATAATCAAGATCAGTAAGTACACAGCTTTGCATTTGATTCCCAAATCAAGGAGCAGAAAACAGTCACTTTGTGTTGACAACAAGGACTTAAAGATAAAAATCGTAGATAACTGAATTTTATTCTTGCAAGTCAGAATGTAATTTGTTGCGAGCAGTGTTGGGTAATGCATTACAAAGTAATATGTCAGAGTACTATTAGCTTTTTTGGTAATGAGTAACAAAGCATTTTATATCTGCAAGACAAGTATCAGTTAATAGTTAACTTGCTTATTAAAGTAACTGCTTTATTTCACTCCCACTTTTGTTGCTACACAAACACACACACACACCAAAAGAATGTCCCAGATGAATTTGCTCTGTTTCTGTTTCTCTCTTACCAAGTGGCATGTTGCTGCATGCCAACAACAGGTAAACACAACTGTGTCAGAGCCAGGGATATAAGCTGATAAAATTTAATGGATACAAATGCCATTATTGACTCTGCTTATTAATTAAATCCTTTGTTTCCTTTACTGATTATTGAGTTTCTGTGTGGGAAAGTAGACCGACAGGTTTTCTGTATCAACAATTTCAAGAACAAGGCACTCCTGATATTAAATGCAGCTGCATCAACAAATGTTTCTGCATATTGCTGGTGTTCTACCCTTATTTAATATCAGACAGCTAGACATTGCATGTTAAGCTGTTACTGCCATTATGGGTTAAAAATAAGCCAAACTATGGACCAATTTTTACTCCATCTGCCGTGGTTACTTCTTTGATTTTTTTGTTGCTGTTTGTGCTGACTACCTAACATGACAGCTGGCATCATTGTTTTGCAAGAAACTCAATACAAAGACATGTTGGAATCGTAAAGCACAAAACTAATAGTATTAATGTCTCAAACAATAGTTGGTACCAGTTCTCAACTGGTAACAGTTCTCCATCTCCGTCCCAGGTTAGTAGAAAGGTTATGGTAGAGTCAACACATTTAAAGACTAAGGTGCTGGGGCCCGACCAATATGTCGGCCGGCCGATTAAATCGGCTGATTATAGCCCTTTTTAAAGTATTCAACATCGGCCAGAGTTTGGCTGATGTAACGCCGATATATTTCTTAATTTCTCATAAAACAGTAAACACTGTTCGGTTGTGAAAGATGGCGGCGCGTGTTGTTGAAGTGGCTCTGAGCTCTACTGATGCTGTGTGTATGGATGATGGAGTGTATGGAGTGCATGGGGCGAAACTCGCCAACACTCACACAGAGTTGCTGAATGTTGTTTTTGCCTGAAAGGCCGACATAAAGAGCGACTTTCAGCACACAATACACCGCTGACCAGCACTGACCAATGCCAGATCTGTCGTTCACAAAACTGACCAATTGGACCTTCTGATGGCAGGGGATTGGTTCATTCGTGACTGTTCTGTGATGATTATAATGGAAACCTGGCTTCACCCGCTTGTCCCCGACACTGCAGTTGAGCTAACTAGCTGCTCTATATGTACACTTCACTAGATGCTAGCGTTAGCATAGCTCTCTCGGAGCTCTATGACGTCATCAGCCGGCTGCAGCAGACTTGTCCAGAGGGAGTCTTCATCGTTGCTGGGGACTTTAAAGAAGTTTGTGCAATATGTGCAGTGTCACACAAAATATTCTGATTTCCTCACACATATTACCTCATGTTTACAGTAAAAATAAGTGGTTCTACCTGCACTAAAACCTACTTCTGATGCACTAATGAGGACTCTGGGACTGAAAGGCAGATGTGACCAGATAGAGTTCATAATTCATCTATATATTTACATTTTAAATAAGGTTATTTATTTTATTTTGCAGGAATTTACTGCAGTTTTGCTCACTATATTACTTGTATATATTGTATATTGTACTTGAAAGTTCTTTTTTTTTAAAGTTGCAGTGTAGAAAAATAAAAGATGCCTATGGAAAGACTGTTACTTTAGTGTTTTTGTTGCTTTCCTCTCACAATAACCTGTTTAAAACTTTTTAAAAAAATGCTCTACCTGTATAATAACCTACCTCCAATTTTCATCAGCAAGAAGTACAAGATGTAGAGTGACTCTTTTTTTAAGGTTATATAATTAATTTCCCAGAGGTTAAATGCTTTCTTGAATGGTTTTGTACTTGAAAATTCCTCTCTGTTGTAAAGTTAAACAAATACTTAAGGACAAAGTATTGTAAAACAGTAAAGTGCTCTGCCTGTTATTCATATATTCATTGTTGTAAGTGTTAAGGGGTAAATTGTTTTTAAATTCAATTTATATTTTATTAAATTAATCGGCTGATTAATCAATCGGTATTTTTTTTCTGCCATATATCGGCATCAAAAATAGTTATCGTTCGGGCTTTATAATGTACCGTGAGTTAAAACCAACACGTGAAAGAAGTTTCTTCAATACATCAGGATTGATAATTACCATTAGACAACCGACCATCAACATTATAGTTAAAATAATAGTTTAGAAAGAGATGATTTCTATTTTCAATTGCTGATCGATGGTGTGAGTTTAGGAATTATTTAATTTCTCTACAACTCAGACATAAAGCCAATCTGAGGAGCTTGTTTGTGTAGCATCTAGGGCTGTCACTTTTCCTAAAAATCAAACTGGTTTTTTAGCATACATGCCAATAATTGGAGATATTTGATATGTGTTGCAGAACAATATTTGTATATTTGCTATTCAAACGTATATTTACAGTTCGAGTGCAGATTTTTACCCCCATGCTTGATCTGATCTTCGAATACTAAGTATAAGGTGACAGCCCTAGTAACTACCATTTTTAGCTCTGCAGCCTTCTCAGTGCATCCATGTACAGCACCTCATTCCCGTTTAACAAGGTGGTTGGTGTTCTATTGGCCTCTCAATCATACCGAGACACTCTTTGCTGCAGCTTCTGCAGAGGAGAGGTCCATCATTTTCCATTGTCACAATAAAAGTCCTCCAGTCCTCTTGACATGAGGTCACAAGGGGTTTTGGGGGGGGAAATAAACTGTTGGTTATTCTGAAATGCTTTGTACAAGGACAAGGTGAAGGCATCCTGTAGTGTGTTGGTGTGACAGGTTGGTTCATTCTGGGTCCTCTTAGTTAAAATAGGTAAGCAGCTCTCTTATACTGTGTCTATTAACAAGACTTCACTCTTTGCCTTCACCTCGGCACAAAGAAAGTTATTATGCTCTATTTTATTAATCAAAGTGATGTGGGTAAAGAAAGAGATCTAAACTCATATTCAGAAACCCCCCACCCTGTGCATTTTATTATATTTAGAGTTAATTTAGTTCCTGGATCATTGAGCTCGATCCTTTCAACCCTCTACCTAAATGGGCAAAGAGGGAGTATAATGGCAGTATTACATCCGCTCGGTGTGTTGGCATGTTGTAAGGCGCACACAGCAGTTCTTTGTTATGGCAGCAGTATTGTTGGTAAATCCAAAGGCTAAACAAAGGGTTGCCATTTGGCGATGTAATGCCAAGTATAAAGCCAATGTGTTGGCAAGAAGTGGCGTGTGGCATCAGCAGCCTGGTTCATTGGGACAAGAGAAAGGATTGCCTCATGGCGCCATCGTTTTCACAGTTTTCAAAGATTGCATTTCTGGTTTTACCAAGGAAATACTCCATAAAATTAAAAAAAAAACACAGCAAGTGCTTTGATGTTGACATGTTATTTGCTCTGTGCTTTTTAGGTTTTTGTGATCAAGTTTAAGTGTTGTGTATTTCAATCAATCGATCTTTATTTGTATAGTGACAATTCATAACTGATCATTAGTTACTTTAAATAGAGCAGTCTCTGTGCTATGGTGAGCTCTAAATCCTGACTGAAAGTCCTCAAACACAAAGTTGTTTTGGAGGAAGTCACAAACTGATTAGCCACTACTTTCTCACAGGACAGTGCATGGTTTTCAAAACTTCATCCATGACCAAAGACCTCATTTTATTGCCTCAACTGTAGTTTAGCTGCTGGCATGCCATCCATTTTTGGCCCCAATCCTGATCTGGTTTTTAATGAGTATCTGCCCATTCCGAGCCCATATCTGATATTTACATTAGCATTTTTTTGTGTTTGTATGTGGACCAAATCAGATAAAGAAATTAACACAATTTAATTCCTTTAACTAAGTACAACTAGCATTACTGTAAAACTCATAAAAAATTAGAAGTGCTCCGAGAGCACAACCTTCCGCCAAAGCATTTCTAACACTATTTGCCTATGTCGCAATGTGAACAGATCCTTTAAAACATTCCTGGATCGGCATCCGGATTCAGATCACCACCAAAACCTAATCAGTTCTTCATTGTGACATGACCAAAACTTCCTAAAAACTCATCAAAATCCATTCATAAGTTTTTGAGTTATCTTGCTAACAGGCAGACAGACAAACACGGGAAAAAACAAACCCTTATTTGCTGAGGTAATAAATCCACACAGATTCAGATAACAGTTTCTTTCCTTCCGCTACATCACTGCTGAACACTGCCCATGACCCACCCCGACTCCCCCCAACCACCTGATACGAACTCCATTGGTAACAACTGTAAATAACTCTGTATATATTTAGCCTTCTTTATTTTATTATTTAATTTTATTCTATATTTCTATTTTTGATTACTCTTATTACAATACTTACCACTTATTGTGCACCTTATTTTTATTTTTATCTTATTACAATGCTTGCACCTTATTTTTATTTTTATTATTATCTTTTTACTTATTGTCTGTTTGTACTTTGCACCAACAGCACCAGAACAAATTCCTTGTAAGTGTAAAAACCTACTTGGCAATAAATCTGATTCTGATTCTGATTCTGAGATGACATGTTAGCCATAGGGCTGTCATCTAACATCACTTTCATCAGCCTGCTGTAAAGTGTGCTCAACTTACAAAAACTGATCGCGGTGAGATGATCAGTGTTAACCTGATCCCCAGTCAATTAAAAATGTTTACATCGGCCTGATCTGATATTCTTACTGATACCGATACAGTATCAGGACGTCACTATTTATAATCACACACCTATCCAGTTGTCCAACTCTGACAGAGAGAAAAATTAAATTTAAGTTTACCAGTACAATAATCTTTATCCTTCTGTACTTCACTTCTCTGACATTATGAAATATCATCAGTGGAGAAAAACAAATGCCGCAAAGTCATTCACTTTATAGGTGTGAGCCTCAAGATTAAAACGGGCTGCAGATGCTGTGATAATCATTGACTTTGCTGAGCTGTGACTGAGTGAACAAGTAAAATATTCAGGTCTGTTTGTGCTTCTGCTGCTCGATGGTCTTGGTAAGCAGTAGTTTGTTGCAATTTCTTTAGTATTTTTCTCTAAAATGTGAAGACAGTTAGGCATCTGGAAAGTTTACCCTCTGTCTTCAGTTGAAAATTTGTGAAACCTAACAGGAGCTTCATTGTTAACGAGTATTCTTAATGTCAAGCACACAGCTATTTAGTGAGCATCCAACGACAAATGAAATTATTGTGGAAAAGGTCAGATTTTTGCCATTGCAGGGCTCCATATTTCAATTAGTAATTGTGTCACAAGATTGATAACAGATTCTGACCAGTTTACCTTAACACCAAACCCTGACACAGTTGTTGTGAAAACAAAAAAAGCAGACTTCAAGAGGACACACAAGGACCTGTGACCTGCATTGGCTTCTTTTGACCATTGGAGGTTGTTGCTTGGGCTTCACTCGCACCCTCTAAAAATTAACGTGCTCATTTTTTATCTCTGTTCGTAAATTGATATTGAAATGTGGCTCAAATCAGTCTTGTTTCACCTACTGTTGAAGGGAACAAAGACTCCAAGTGCTCCTCAGGGACACTGAGACAATTGACACTTCATGATTATAATCCCTGATATTTAGTCTTTTTTTGTAGGAATTTCTGAAATTCTTTAAAATGTAAAATATGTTTCTTGTCTCTTTTCTAGGTTGGCATTGTTGGACGCACCGGTGCTGGTAAAAGCTCCTTGATCTCTGCCTTGTTTCGGCTGGCAGAACCTGAAGGGAGAATAATCATTGACGGTTTCCTGACTTCAGAGATCGGCCTCCACACCCTGCGCCAGAAAATGTCCATCATCCCTCAGGTACTTTTTTTAAGTGGCTGGTACTGTCAGCTGTTTCGACTTTAACCGACTGGTAAACTTTTAAGATTTTTTTCCTTTTATTAAAATGTTTAAGCTTTAACTTATTTTAGTAAAGATGCAGCAGTTCAACTTAGTGTAATCAGTGTTGATTTTTGTTCACAAATAATATGCCAAAATAGTTCACTGACGTGGTTGAATCTGTTGCTTCTCTGTGTATGCCAGGACTAGTATTGGTATTTGGTTAAACCAAAATAAGGAAGTGCTGTTTTAAGTACACCACAGCTTAATTCAAAATCCATAAATCTCCTAGATCCCACTAAAGTCCTTAAACAACCACAACAGAACACTTAAAGTATTTACCCCCATATTTTTATTAAAAGAAAGGGAATTTCACAAGAAAAGGAAGCTCCAACAAATTTACCTCACATTTAAAGGTGGTTTATGTACCTGCAGCTCGGTTTCTTTGTTCTGATTCGGTTGAAAAACACTACAAATCTGCATATTTCCTTTCACTTGTTTCAGTAGTAGTTGTTTCTGTAGTTGGATAAGGACTGTTCTCCTTATCTTTGCTCAAGACAAACATAACAGGTACAGGAAATCTTTGTTTAAGTCTTATTAGAACCCAGCACCAGAGAAGCTTATAACATTCCCCAGTGAGACATTAACTTACATTAAGATGTGTTTAAGGACTGTAAGTAAAATAAGTGTTACCAACAAAAAGCTAGCTAGGTTGTCATTACAATGTATTCAAGTGTCACAGAAGAAAAAGAAATTCAGGTTTGGTGAGAAACTTGAATTAATGCTGATGTTTGGAGGGGATATATTTTAAGACTTAAATCTTTAAGATGCAGCAAATGGCTGTGTGCTCTTCCACCTGTGCGCATTGATTCTGCCGATCTGTTGTTTCGCCCTACAGACCCCTGTTACACTCCTGGAAACTAATACTGAACCAAATGTGAGGGATTTTGACTAAAGTGATGATGACATTCCTTTTACTGTGGATGCACAGGGTTACCTTTATGAACTGGAGTATACAGAAGAAGTTTTTCTTCAGAATGCGACTTAGCGGGCTGAATCAATGTGCACAGGAGGACGAACACAGCCATTTGCTGCATTGTAAGATAGTGCCAAGCACAGAGACTTCATGGAGGAAAAATAAGGCATTCTGATATGTTTTGCCCAATTGTACATACGACTCACCATAGTTTTGTGGCTTGTTTTTATGTAAAATTCACATAATTACGTGAAATAACTTTATCGACCAACAGCAGTGTACCTTACTGGTAGTCTCAGCTGGTTCTCTGGGAGCTCTCCCAGCCACTTCTCACACAACCTAACTTAAAAAATACTGAACTATTACTTTAAGACTTAAACTAAGACTAAATCTAAAATGGCTGCCAAGATTAAAACTGTGTGTCCCACTGTAATTTTTAAAAGTGCAGGACAACTTTCTTGTGAGTCTCTGTTTTAACACTTTGATCCTGACGATTTGAGAAATGTCACATGAACACTGCTAGCAGACATCTTCATGCTTCGGCCCTTGTTTTTAATACGCCTGGCTTTTAAAAAGCCAAAACAAGTGAGGAGAATTACAGTCGTCTCTGAGGGGATTTCTGAAAGTGAGACAAACGGATGCCTTGAGACAGTTTAACTTTATTTCCGCTTGTTGAAACTGATACGGCATTAAGAAAATGCCAGCCTGCGGGTGAGTGTCAGCCGAGTGGAGGGAGGGGAGAAGACTCCCACGGCCTGCACTGTGAAGAGAGCAGCTCCCCATCCCTGACAGAGGATTAGCCCTCTACCCCCCAAACATGGGAAAGCTGCTTAGAAGAAGTCTCCCCCATCCTCACAGTCTGAGTCCCCTCGCACACCGTCACTTCGCCCAAGTCTCAAACATTTCTAGGGTGTAGCCAAGATGCCCAAAAACAGTTTCATTAATGCTTCTCCATGGATTTGATAGGTGTCTGGCATCACTGCTGCTTCAGATAAAGTTTTACTTCTGAGTCCAAACTAGTTTGAGATGGATGTGATGTGTGTTTGATGTGATTTTGTTTACTCTATCTGCCTCTCCTTGAGGGAGAGACTAGCACAAAGTGGCAGGTTTCAAGTCAGAACCTCAAATTCACGCCTATCTGTATCCTATACTGGATGATATGAAGTCTTACCATGTCCAAAAGAGTAAAGTTCTTCTTCATAGAGCTTTTAGCTTTACAAACTTCTAGCAAGAAGCCTTCTTGATTTGCAGAAATTCATCTGAAAGCTTTTTAATTCTTCTGCTCGGCGACAGAGATGAATTGATATTCAGTCAGCCTTTCTCATGGAGAGAAAACATTAATAGAAATTGCCTGTCTCCTTACATTGCTTCAAAGAATCTGAGTTAGTGATATGTATACCATACAGTTGCAGTGAGAAGTTTCATTATTTGCCACCTACTGATCTGATTAGGATAAGCTTTTATTAGCATATGGCATTAAAAAAGGATCCATTTCTGTTTCTATTGAATCCTCAGAAATGACTAAGTAAGAAATGAATTCTGTGGCAAACAGAGGGCTTAGAATTGGTGAAGCACATAATCGCTGAATGGAAAAAGCTGTGCTTGAAAGCAGTTTTTCCAACCCAACACTGAATCCTCAATTAAAGTGTGTCACAAAACTAGTTTGAATTGGGACTTCAGCTGGCTTAATGACAAGACGGCATTTTTTTGTGACAGAAGAAGAAGAAAAAAAACTCATTGGAAGTAAAGAGGTGGAACATTTTTCTGAGGCACAGGTTACAGGGATGAAGTTCTGGAGCTTTAGTTATATGGTTGAAAGTTCAGCAATTGGTTCTGAGTCTTCTGACCTTCATGAAGATTTGTACAGACATAACATTTGTGTTGAGGGGAGGTCTGCTTTTAGGGCACTGTTAATTTTGTCAACTAACAATTCCGATTTTTTTCCTTAACTCCCTTTTTTTCTATGACAAGAAGGGGCAATAATTATCTGGAATAATCCTTTATTTCAATTTCTGATGAAAGGTGTGTTTCTTTTCAAGACCAGACTAAATGTTAGGGTTGGGCTATTAAACATCAATAACTCATGATATTTTAGTTGTTTTGAGTAGAAAAATGTATATTTTCCAACACTAATAAATTAATTAATGACCTCTGTTAAAAATATCATCTCATCTTTTACTGCATATTGGTAAAGTACTGAGAGTGGCTTTTACACTAGCTTATCTCCCTTAGGTGAAAAGGCAAGTGTAGATGACACAGGGTCACTTTGCCTAACTACTGAGCACTCACAGAGTGCAACCTCTGCCAAGGTAGCTCACATATTGCTGTTGCACCTATCAGCAATAGTTCCATGATAAAGTTACCATCATAATATCAATCAATCAATCAAAACTTTATTTATAAAGCGCTTTTCATACAAAGACTGTAACTCAAAGTGCTTTACATAAAAAACAAATAAAAACATTCCCTCAAACCCACCTACCCACCCCTATTTTACATATATGATTCCTTGACTCTGAAAACCCACACCTAGCACTCAGAATCATGTTGATATCATTATCAGTTGGCAGATTGAGCAAAAATGATTGTTCGCTAATGGCGGTTAGCTAGATCACCACCAAATATGTAATCATTTCCAAGTTGGGCCATTACCAACATCTCCTGAAAATTTCAGCAATATTCGTCCAAAATCTGTTGCATAATCTTGCTGACAAACAAACAGACAAACAAACAAACATACGCTGGCAAAAACATAACCTCCTTGGTGGAGGTAATTACAGTCTTTGATCTGTACTAGTTCCCTGTTATTGATTTGGTTCAGAGCCCCCTGGTGGGGGTATATTTACAGATTATGCATTTAGATGTGACTAAAACTTTCAAACAATATAAGAATTCATACAAGCTGCAAAAACTAACACAGGTACACTGTCATGATCTATGAACTAAGATAAATATGTTGCAGCAATAATTGCAGGGTAAACAACAATCAGACACATAATGAAAGAAATTACACTATGGTATATTAAAAGGACAGGCTGGAGGAGACACAATAAGAAATCTGTTTTTTTTTCTAGAAGTTAATCAACCACAATAAAAACTTTGAGATTTAGAATGTCATTTACATGGTTGTCCTGGCTTACAAGGGCACCAGTACCTGTGAATACGTTAATGAAATACATAAACAGAATGGGTTGTTGAAGTAATACTATAGGATATGATAGGATGCAACACCAGATGATATAAGGTGTTATAGTACAATTTGATGCAATACAATACAGTACAAAATAATACACAGGCATGAAAACGGGTCAGGGTGAAAAAGGTGAGAAGGATACGACCCCTCTAGGGGGGTCCGGGGGCATGCTTCCCCAGGAAGAAAATGTTGGCTATTTCATATTTAAAAGCTTCAATCTGATGCATTTTGAGAGAAAAATCAAGCAGAATTACAGGACAGTATGAATGTATAATAAAGTATCTATCAATACATGGTCACATTATGCTATATAAGAAATGAAACTGACAACTTCTCTCATGAAATGTGTTAACAATTAATTTTCCACCAGAGGCTTGTCAAGCTATCTAGTTATATCTTCTGCTGTGTTAGCTAACATTACGCATTACGATGCCTCTTTCAGCAAGCTTTAATTCTTCTAGTGATATATTACCTGTAGCTAACGTTAGGCCTATGTGTAAAGAAAATGCATATGTCTGTTATCATTTAGGTTAATACACGTATTATGATCCTTTTATATGCCTGTGTGAAAAGCCTTCATGCTGAAACTAGAAACTGGAATGAGAAATCAAGACAGAATATCTTGTCCTGATGAGAGGAGGCTGCGCCGTCACATCAGCAGAAGAACTCACAGTTTCTGAATGAGAAAGATGACTGTTGTGAGTTTGCGTAACTCCAAACTGCAGTATTATTGGTTGATGCTTGTTTCTGGACAAACGGCCACTTGTGTAGCACTGCATATAAGTTTGAAGAGATGCTATGGATCTTTAGTGTGAGAGGAAGTTCCCTTGTTGTGAACTGCTCCACTCCTTGTGCAAGTAAAAGACTAAAAAGCTCCTTCTCCTGTCATTCTTTCCATCTGGGCTGTCAGTCAGGGGCAGTGTGGGAAATTTTCCTGACACTATATCAATAGAGCTCCTGGGTAACTTAGATATACCAGAAAATATTGAACTTATTGAAACCATCACTCACCAAATTCTGTCAGTGAACTATCGTTAGCTATATTCCACTTGGACCGGCGAGGCGTCTTCAGCTTCTGAATGCCTTGGTCTGCACAAGCAAACTGCTTGTACACTTTACAAACTAATCAGGTTGCAGGATTCCTCTACCTTCACAGAGAAACACTGGTGATGTAAGGCCCTTTGCGCTAATATTTCCATGCTCTCGCGCTTGTAGAGCGAATGTTTTTATCGAATTCAAGGCTCCTCTCAGGTGCGTGCACATGTTCGCAGTTCACTGATAATCTCTGGTATGCCTCCATGTCCCGTCCATTCCCCCCTCCTTCATGTAGGTCACCTATTTTGGTTTCAAAACGCCGAATTTCATGCCTGAATACAATGGAAAAGGATGTGATGTGATAAGGGGTAATGTATATGACAGGCTACAGTATGGAATGATAAAATTATGATATCAAATGATAAGCAGTTTTGATAGAGCTGTAGAATACTGTAGAACATGGAGAAATATAATACAAAACAAAATAATACGTGATGCAATGGAATATGATAGGATGCAACTTAATATGGTTCCTAACAATACAATAAATCATGATATGTTACTTGGTGATACAGAAGTTTTATATTCAGAAAATCTTTTGTTGTCAAAGAAATGGAAATTAGTTTTGCTGCAGGAACATAAAGAACATACACAAGCTCAAAACAGTAAAAACAGGCTATTTAAAAAAAGCCTTGAAATAAGGTACACTATCAATAGTGTATAATATAAATACACATTTATACAGCAGGAGGATTCTACAATGGGTAAAAGCTGAATGTAATACGCGATGCTAAACAATACAATATGATGCAAGGGGATCCTAAAGTGCATGGTACAACATGATATGGCACCATAACAGACAGTACCAAAATAATACAGTGGGATATGATGGGATAAAATACCATACTTTCATTTTCATCATTTATAAGCATTATCAGCATAAAATAAATATGTTATATCTTATGTTTGTCCTGAACTTACCCATGAAAGCATACTGGATTTTGTTTCTAAAGCTTTCACAGCAGTAGCTCTCAGGTTAACCAGTTAAATGCAAAGATAAGTAGCTGAATTAGACACTTGAGATTAGTTTTCTGTAACCTTGTGTATATTGTGCAACTTCTGCTGCTAATTAAAAAGACTTGACTGAAGTGTGGTAACTGTTGTTACAGAAGAACATGTACTGCTCCAATGTACCCCTTTTACTCTGATAAACTCCATAATGTCCCATTAAAGATTGAATAAAATTGACATTTTAAACATTAGGGTGCCAAGGTAATGTTAAGCTAGAGATGAACTTGCTGTTAACTGTGCAGATGCAGACCAAGATGGTGTCCAAACATTCCTTGCATCAGTTCAGTTCACTTCGGCAAGACGGCAGTAGACATGACTGGCAGGATCAGTGTAGAGGCAGAGGGAATGTGACAAGGCCAACACAGCAGCAGAAAAAACGTGACAAGAAGTTTTATAACAAATGGACAAGTCTAGTCCACATTTATCTACATATAAATAATGATAATGCACTGATACAAACATGTCTGTTGATGAAACTAATGACTGATAAATCCTTTTAGAGAACTGTGGTAGTGCTGCAGGTAGTGCTGTTACTTCACAGCAAGAAGGTTGCTGTATTGACGTCCAAGCTGGTTCCCTCTGTGGAGTTTGCTTGTTCTCTTACGTTCCCTGTTCAACAGATACCCTCCCACCCAGTGAAAGCTAGAATAGACTCCAGCCACCCCCCAGACTCCCGAAAAGGATAAAGTAGGATAGATGATGTATGGACGAATAGGTAGTTGAACCAGTGACCGTATAAAGTAGTACCTTTTATTGTAATAACATACAGGTTATGTTTTTGTTACCATTTGTTTTGTCTGTCTGTCTATCACTAACTCAACTCAGAAAGTTCTCCCTGGTTTAGGATGAAATGGGAATGTTGGTCATAGCACTAGGATGAAGTGATCTGATTTTGGTGGTGATTACACAGTAGGACAGTTTTACCACATATTTTATAACAACTCTCCCAACAATGTTGATATGCCTTCGAGCACTTCCAGTTACTATTTATTTTGCTGTTTCATTTTCAGAATTAGCCTACAGTTGCCATGTTCGCAGTTTACATCTCAAACCACATGTAGTTGTATATATCCTGAGCTCTATGGTGTGCTCTCAAACTGCATTTTCCAGTATCTTTGTACAAAAGCATGTATGTCTCTGACTTTATGATTCAAAAGACAGAGCAGATCTGCTTTATATCTCATTAAAAAATGCAGGAAACGATGTCATACGAAAACCTTATGAACAGCAGCTGTGTTATACAAAAAGAAAGACGTTCTAGGAGTGACCTTTTAAGATCTTAGACGCTAAAACTTAGCTCTTTTATGTACCACCTCAAATATTAAAACATGCAGTTCTTTACAAAGAATAGACAATTGATAAAAGCAAAAATAAACATAGCTGAAAAAGATTTAAAAATAAGTTAAAGTGATAGACAAGTGGTTTAAAAATTATCAAATCAAATTAAATAGTACCAACACCTGTTAAAAGTTTAAAATATTAAATAAGTAACAGAGAAAATAGTCTTTAAATAAAGATACATATAAAGAAAGGCTGTAAATAACCCTATATAATGATGTGTCTTTAGTTTAACTTAAAAACTCTCTGTCTCAGTGAAAGTTTGCGAAATCAGTTAAACATTGAAGCGTACTTAGGTAAAATGTCATGAATAAAATATCTGACTTTAACAGGAGGAGATACCGCCCTCTTCCTGTTTATCAGGTTAACCATAAACAGAGTGGCGTGTTGGAAGAGTGCCTGTGGAGTTGCGTGCTCATTCCTCTGCACTGTAATAAAGAGCTTTATTTACTCTCTTAAAGATGGCTGTGCTGCTGAACCTTGATACAGAGTGTGGCTCACCATGAATACATAGAGTATCTGGGACATCCGAGGTGTCTGCCATGTGAGACTGTCCATTCATGAGAGCAGTCGACTGATGTGACAGCTCATCTTTACTGAGTAAAGCTGTTACTTTTGGCAGACATCAGAGATTATCAATTTGAGTGCTGCTACAGTAGGAAGTCTTTTTATGATAACAGCCACTAGATTGCACTTTTTGTGTCATAATATGAATTCAGACAACCACGCAGAAGCTCAGGTTTTCTGAGTAAAAAGATCAACTTATTGAACACTGAATAGAGCTCCTGAGTGGAGAAAGGCCTTTGTGAACATCTTCCCCACAAACAGTGCCTAGCGGCGCTCTGTAAAGCTTGTCTTAACCCTTTCATACATCTTCCCCCTCGTCATTATCTTAACTGGCCACGGCCTTCTCTTTCTATATCCATCTATCCACAGGACCCAGTTCTCTTCACGGGCACCGTGAGGAAGAATCTGGACCCTTTCAGGCAGCACACAGATGAGGACCTGTGGAATGCACTCCAAGAGGTACTCCAGCGTGGCTCTGAATGATTCCCCCTCGCCGGCCCAGGGGGGGATCCCTCTGTCCCCCTGCACAATGCTGCCATTCAGCCTCCCTGCTCGCCACAAGTCATGGGGGGAAATCCCATTAGGGCCATGGGGCCCAGCTCAATGTGCGGCTTGTAACTGGGAACCATTGAAAGTGCTGGGGTAGATGTGTTTGGGCAGTCAGGCCAACCAGGATGAAGGCTCCCCCCACAGTGAAGGGCTTCAGCTCCTGGTCCTGCCTCTGAATGGGTTTGGTGGCCTGGATTAAAGCTAGAGGCTGGCCACAAGGGAGCACTGGCCAAGGTCATCAGTGGACCTGGCCCTGCATTGTGCCAGGCGGTTAATGGGTGTGTTTGGATAGCTCTTTAAAGACATCCCCGCAGGAAGCCTTTATGCTGGAGTAATGAAGGGTTGGTGCTCTGCTCCCTCTCTCCGCAGGTGCAGATGAAGGCCGTGGTGGAGGACCTGCCCAATAAGCTGGAGACGGTGCTAACAGAGTCGGGCTCCAACTTCAGCGTGGGCCAGAGACAGCTGGTCTGTCTGGCCAGGGCCATCCTCCGGAAAAACCGCATCCTCATCATTGATGAGGCCACAGCCAATGTGGATCCGAGGTCAGGGACACTCGAGTCTTCAAGTTAAACACTTATGAAGAATATTCAAGCCCTCTTTTCACATGAGGATTTTTAGCCGTTAAGAAGTGCAGCGTTTTTCTTTTTGTTATTGAAAATTAAATGACCTTTCAGAAGTGTAAAAATAGAAATATCACCCAAATTAACTCTCAGGGAAAAAAGCACAACTCATCAACTATTCTAAGCTGTGAAATCAGCGGTTTAAGTCGCACTTTTAATACCTGTTTTTTCATCCATAAACCTGGCTCTGCCTTAAGGCTCACGTTATGTACCTGATGACCTCTTTAATGATTCTGATACAAAAACATGTGTCCATAGCCTGTCTACAAATCCATGCAACATATTAAAAAAATCCCTCCTCTCCTCCTCTTGCTTGCTCCATCTTTAAGAAAATATGAGCTCAAACAGTCTATCTGAAAAATTTCCTCTAATGACATCATTGGGGAAATTTTCCTGAGGCAGCTGTTTTTTCTGCCCACATTAGGCTTCAGTGGAAGGAACAGTTCTAGCCATGTCTGTTTAGCCACAGTAAACAAGTAAGCACAGAACTGGAGAGTCATAGCCACATTTATGGCATGGCATGAGAGGCATGGTCGGACACAGGTTATGAAGATTTAAACTGAAATAGTTAGTTCTGAGCAGGGCTGAAACCAAGGTTTTTTTATGCAGGAAACTTCAACCATGTGTCTCTGGGATACTCGATACTTTTGCATACTCGGCGGAAATAGATGAAATATGTGATCTTCTAAAGGTGCAGATGTGCACCATAATTACCACAAATGCAGCTATCACTATCAGTATTTAAAAGTATTTATTCCTCATCAAATTATAATCCTGCACATAAAGCGTGGTGTATCGTGTTGTGAATGTACTGTATGCAGCGCTGACTTGTTTGAAAAGACTCCTCAGTTAAAGACCGCTGCTGGATGACAGGATCCTGTTGTCTGCAGCAGGCTAAGCGCTTTCCTACTATAATAAAGGTGCAAGGCAACATGGCAAAAACTGATGGTACTTAAAAACTGACCTGGTTGAACAAAACTGCACTTTTGTTTCAATTAGACAGAATAAATCAGCTCAGATACATTCAGAAAACAGGCAAGATTAAAGACTTAAAAATATTTACAACTCTTGTGTGATGACACTGTTGGTCTTGTAAATAAAACAGATTGTGTAATAAAATCTGAATGTCTTCAATTCAAAACAAGACAAAATCTATACTTTAACCCTCTCCAAATCGTAAAAGTCAAGGTAAAGAAGCTTTTTTATCATCCTTCTTTATTCCTGCTGCTGCACATACCGCTGTGCTGATGAGCTTTTGTTCTGTGTTTAGTAAAATCCCTGCCCAAGGGTCTATAGGAAGAGAGTTTTCATGCTGAGGTGTTGTGTTCCCTGCTCCTTTAGAACTGACATCCTCATCCAGCAGACGATCCGGGACAAGTTTCAGGACTGCACCGTCCTCACCATCGCTCACAGGCTCAACACTATCATTGACTGTGACAGAATACTGGTAAGAAAGAGCACAGTAAATTTCCATCTTCCGGCATATTAACAAGACCTCTCATTCTTCTGTAATGAGACACAGGGGATGTTTGTGATAAGTGAAAGGAGAAAAGGGGCTAAAAAAGGGTGTTTGTTTCTTTCTTTAATTTTTTGTGTTCCTGGGTGCATTGTTGTTACAACTACAGGCCACAAACTAGAATACTTTGTCCCCTTTGTAAATTATAACATACTTAACATACACCGCATTTTTAAAAGAACATCTCACTAAGATTCAAGTCTTAGTCTAATAATGTTGGCATTGCCATCATGAGCTTTTTTTTTTTTCATTTTTAATGTTAATCAAAGAAACTTAGTTCAAAGGATACAAAATGTGGTTTCATGCTCCATTTCGATTTTGTTGCTTGAATCTGACTTACTCCTTAAAATGCAACTTTTATCAGAGGTCCTGTTTACACAACAGTGTTTTTGACCCAAAAATGTGAACTTTCGTTGTGTTATGGCAGACTGCAAACTAGTGGCAGACCCACGAGTCCGACTACTGCTCGCTCTTCTGAATTTCACAACACCTCTGCAACAGATTGTGGGTTTACTGCACAATCCACTGACATTTTTGTCCTCATAAGAATCTGTAATTGACTTTTTTATATATTCCCAGATCACTGCTCTGTTGGAGGAAGAAAATCTGAGCATCTATGTGTTGCGTGAAGACAAAAGTCACACTGCCAACTACTGGCCCGGCATGTACACTACACTGTTTTGGGAGTTTTAGTGACTCCATGTGCATATTGCGTACTTCTTCAGATACAATCAAAGTGATATAAAATACTTCATCTTAAATGGTCAGGTATGAAAAAATACTGCATCCACAGAAGAAGATAAAAATCTGCTCGGTTTATCTGAGTTAGTTTGTCCTCTAGGGGTGTAAGAAAATATCAATATAACAACATGTCACAATATTTTGCAGTACAGTACTGTGTCAATATCAGGATATTTTATTATTCAGTTATTTAAAGAAATTAGGAACATTTTTTTGTATGTTCAATCAGCCTTCGGGTGTAAGCTGGCAGCAGAAATTCAGCTGTTTGATCCTCCATCTCTATGTCACATCTATCATCTTTATATCTGTCACTGGGACAGATAATTACGTTCATCCATGTTGCAGGGAGCATGATTTATAGAAATAATACTGGCCAGAAAGTGTGATTTTATGCATTTTATGATTCTGGGTTCTATATGCTATATAAAAAAACCAAGCAATTTTATGTTTACCTACTACCCTGTTTTTGGTACTGCAAAATATTGGAATAAAGCGTATCATCATTCATGTGTCGCAATGCATATTGTGTCGATAAACATGCCTAATGTCCACAAATATGTAACAGACAAAATAGAAATGGTTCAGTTACACTTCCCATCTGTGCCTTTCAGAATTAAAACTCCTCTTGGAGAATTAAGTCCCTTGTTGCGGTATTTGTTGTGTTTCTCTCTTAGCTTTTTATGGAAGCTCTTTTCTGAGGTGAAAGTTATGGAGAGGGAGATGCAGCAAAGGCATAGCATACGCACAAGCTTAAAATAAAAGCCACAGTCTTGGAAGCCGGAGCTGGCACACTTATCAGCCTCATGCATGCAGAGTGTTTGAGCTATTAGTTTTTACATATTACACCCACTTTTCTGGATGTAATCTGACCTTGTCTACAGAGTGTGGCTTGTAAAACTCTATTGTAACATCTACCAAGTTACATCATGTAGGTCATCCATCTTAGTGCGAGAGCCTGATCCCTGCTGCTGATTTAAACACCTTTCAACACCCCCTCCCTTCGTGGAGAGATGATTTAGATGAATGGTTTGAAATCAAATGTGTAATTTAGTCTTAAACCCTCTTGTTCATTCTTAATTCTACTCACACTGCAGTACTTTAACCCACATGAGATTTACGGGACACAAACTTGTCTCTCTTTATTTTCAAAGAGCCTCCTGCACAATCTTAACAGACTATTAATTCACTTGCCCTATTTTGCAACAGCTGGCCGGATTTCTCCCGCATAGCGTCCCCTCTTATTGAGCGAGCTCTCATGCCACTTGATCTTTGGCCCCTTCCTGCAACTGCCTGCAGAGGTGCCAATTAGTGCCATTTGTGGCAGCATTTGTTAAGCGTCTGCAGAGGGCAGGACATGACCTAGTGTCTGCTCGGTCACTGAGGGGCTGCCGGGAGAAGCCAAAATATCACACAGCGGGGACTGTTTCACACCTACACTCCTGTTAAATGCCCTCAGATTGTGACGCACCCCAGGAGGACTAAATTGGGGCCCACCTGAATTGTTTCCAAGACAAAGGTTGTGCAGTGTTTAGAAGCATTAGTTTTTTCATTTGTTTGTTTTTTCACCATGATTAATAAGGTTCTTCAGTTTGAAGGGATCATGATGAACAGTTTTATCACACAACATGTCAGGACTGGAGCAGGATCTTGTATTTCCTGCCCTTTGTCAAACAGAACTGAACAATAAACAGCATGTAAGATCAGAATTACATTAATATTACGGAGACATTAACCCACAGGCACAAAGTTTCTTTCTGGGATGATTTCATTCAGGTTTTCATTTCCAAGGTTGGTTTTCCATCAGTGACCCACATGACGTCAGAAATTTGCTTCTGTTACTACCTGTTGTGTTAGAAGCAAACTTTAAACATGGCAACAAATATGATATTTCTGAGAGTAAAACTAACAAATTAAGCACCAATAATTATGGTCACCTTCAGATATGTGTTGGTTACTGATGACTGTGGTAAGACTTCATCATCAACACCATCTTACTCCGTTTTTACAATATTTTAGCTCTGTGCAAAGTTGTAACTGTCTCTATATTATGGTCTAAATAGTGATTAGGTGAGACTTTCAGGCAGCTGTGCATGTATATTTTGTAATTTAAGTGCCTGCTTCATTGTGAACTGCTTTTTACCATCAAAAAACACTAATCAGTAGTTCATATGTCAGATAATACAGCCATAGAAGCTAAGTGAACAGAAACAAACCCAGGGAATGGGTCAACTGAAAGTCACCAATTCACACAGTCAGTACTTGAACCAATAAACCAAAATTAGTTTTAAATAACTTAAATTAATTCTGGATGACTGCACAAATGACATGCTGAATTGTCATGTGGAGGCCATCATGCATCTGTGTAGAAACCAGCAAGTATATCTCCAGCCTTACTTTACTTTTGACATTTTCTTGAACTCAGATATTTTCATACAGCTCTTTAAAAGAAGTCTTTAGCCCGACTCCGACCAGAAACTTGTCCACGCAAACCATCGTTACCTCTGAGAGAGGAGGTTATATTTTTGCTGGCATTTGTGAACAGGGTAACTCAAAAAAGTAAAGAGCAGGTTGTGATGACATTTTCAGGGAATGATGGTCATGGCACAGGAAAGAGATAACTGGATTTTTGTGGCGATCCAAATCTGCATGTGGATCCAATAATACAAATAACTCAAACAAACTTCCATGACATTTTCAGGGAATGTTGGTCATGGTATGGAAGAAGTGTGAGAAAGAGCCGTTTTTCACACGTTTGATAATAATTTGTCCAACAATGTTGGAAATGCCTTGGCAGGGGTTTGTGCTGTCAGAGCATTTCTAGTTTTGAATAAAATGACCTCTTTTGCTCTTGGTCTAAAAGAAAATTTTTTGGGGCCTTTCTGGTGTTTTTTTTTCTCTAGACACAATGGCAAATGTATGTTATTTAAGAAAATCTTTAAGTTTTAATAATCTTGACCATCTTTTGGCGTACTCTATAATTTAATTTAATATTTTTCTTTTCTGCAATACAAATGATTGTTCTATGATTGTATGTCCTGCCCCACACTTCCACACAGTAATTCAAATATGGCAAAATAAGAGAACGATCCTCATTACCAGATGACTTAACACAAACTTTGCTTCATTTGAAATAGATGCTCTCAGGCATCTTTTCTTTTAAATCTGCTATATGAGCTTTTCAAGTAGGATAGTTAGTTTTCTTTATCTCTGTCCATCTGTCATAGCCCTCCTTACACTCTCATCACGCCCTGAAACTGGGCTTAGGCGTTTACAAACTGCTCATTACGGCTATAAGGGGATGGAGCTTGTTAAAATTTGTCTGTGATATAATTGCAGTCTTTTCCAAACTGCTTGAATTGGCACTATTCATTGTGTGGTTTTTATAGCATGTGATGACACAGAAATGATGGTAATTTTCTCGAGTGTTTTAAAGGTGTGATTGTTGGATTTGACTGAGGACCACCCCTGAGCCGCTGAAACGCCAGGATAAATACACGGATCATTCGCTGATCTCCAGTCTGTCAGAGTCAGCGTGCTTGACTTTCACACTGCAAACAGGCTGCGCTTATTGTTTGTGGAACTGTTGAGCAGAAAACAGGCACCTGTGTTTGCTGTTGCATGAGTCACGTAAAATGGATGGTTCCTGCGAGCGCAGAACTACTGTTTCCCCCATTCTTCTTGCACAGTCTGCAGAGAAACAGCTGAAATGTCAGTTTTCCCCAAAGAAAAGTACAGGTGGTACAAACACACGGATACATACTCACACACCCTGCATTGTGTGTGTGATTGCAGGTTCTGGCTGCTGGCAGGATTCAGGAGTATGACCAGCCATATGTGCTGCTGCAGAACCAGGATGGGCTCTTTTACCAGATGGTCCAACAGACAGGCAGAGCCGAGGCTGCCTCACTGCTGCTCACAGCCAAACAGGTAACCACGCCCACATTTGTCCCAGGACAGGGGCTGAACTGAACAGATCCCAGACTGAGGCTGGATACATAATAGATGATTAAAAAAATATAACGTGGGGAATCCTTAACATGAGAACAGTTCAACCATTTTTAACATGACAGTCATCATACATAAGACAACTTGGCCAGTCCTTGTTCAACAATAATCTTGCAGTGCAGGTGGATCAACCTGATTCAGTGTCTGTAATCAGACAGATCCAATCTACAAAAATTGGCACGGCCCAATTAGACTCTTTATAACAGTAGGAATAGACTACAGAGATTAGCGTAGATGCTAACAGCTTCAGCTTCTTTATTATTTCGGGACTGCATTTCTTTATTAAATGAAAAACAAGTAACAACACTACAAACTTCTCTATAGAGAGGGTATTTTCCCTTTACCTCCAGACATATTTTGGTGAGATTTTGATTTACAAAGTGGCTTAACTTTTATCCTTTATACCACGACAGTAGCTCCTACTTACTACATTATCTGATTGTCCCGTAATGAATGTGATTGACAGAAAAGTTGTCCAATCAGCTAAGATTTCAAAGGTTCTTCCCTTTCCCAAACACTTTCCATGGGCTCTTTCCCAGATGGACCAGTGAAATACTTTGAAAAATTCAAATCATGATATTCATGTACATACAAACCCCAATTTCAGTAAAGTTGAGATGTTGTGTAAAACTTGTACAAACAGAATACAATGATTTGCAAATCCTTTTCCGACCTATAGGATAAAAACTAATCAGCTAAGCCTAAACGAGCTACACAGTGCTACACAGCACATTGCGTTTAGTGATGCATTTAATGTCCAATTAAATGGTAATACTGTGATAAAAAAAAAAAAATAACATAATGCATTTAAATGTAATTTACAGAGTTGTAGATTTATATTTTGGCTGAAATTTGAATAAATCATGTTGACTTGGGGTGAAATTTGTTTTCTTGGCGTATAAAATAATTAAATCTATTACTTTATGTAATGGAGTTAACATTTTAACTCTATTGGCTTTTATTCATTAGTCTATCTACATTGTTTTTCTTGTTGGGTAAAATTAAAAGTTGAAGAAGCTCAGTAAAATATATTATTGACACGAAGGCTTGGTTTCAAAAGGTAGCATATGAGACAATACAATATGCTATATATCGTCTACAAAGTATAATATAGATGATAACAGATTACAAGATAGCGTATTATAAATTTACACAATACACATAAATATATCCTGCTCAATACAAAGTGTAAGAAAAAAATCAGACATATCATAACCACAATTTTATGTTTAGCCAGCCTATTTCAGACTTTATTGCTCACCTCCCAAATATCACGGCTAAAAAAGAGAAAGGATGTGCATAACACTGACAATGTAAAGACACTTGATTACCATTTTAATTCAAAGTGACTTCTTCGAGTATTGCAACCCCATAACATTAATTTCAAGGGAGAGAAATTGTCCCTTTGTAGATTTACATCCAGTGATTTTATCAACAGAAACTCTCTGTATTATCTTTTTTTCTCATAATGTAATTTTCAGATCATTTCCACGATGATTCCAGAAAAGCAGCTTTCTTGGCCTTATATCTATTTGGGAATATTGGGTTTAACTTCATCGCGATTTGGGATAAACTTTCTATGGGGATTACTGTAATGGAGAATGTCCATATTTTTCCCTGTGAAATTCATTTGTGATGTATTCCCCCTTCAGACACAGAGCAGATAAGAGCCGCCTATTCATTGTTCAATTCCATTTTATGTGCATCTGTCTGGGACTACAGATACCACATTGCAACTTCAAACAGGTCTTTGTGAAATAAGAAAAAAAGTCGGCATCATTTCATTTTCTCTCTGTCCCTCGCACAAATTTATCAGCAGAACTGTATCTCCTCAGCCAGAGGAGTGAAATGAGTAAAATACTGATTTCAAAGACTCAGCACACTGTGGTATTATTTGGTATCGTCTTACCCTGCACACTGGAGGATTGGTACTGACATTGTTCAAGCCCTTACATCCCCCCACCCCCTTTCTTTATTGTAGGGTGCTCCCCTTAGATCAGATTACTTCAGCATCCATAACTGTCTAGCACCACTTATTACATACTGAGATGGTCCACATGTTGTGCGTCAAGTTTCTATAGATGTCAGTCAGGTTTGAATACATTCAATAATCTGATATCAACCTGGAGCTGCGCTGAACGTGTTCAAAGAGAATCTCAGCATAGACGGTGAAGCTCATGCTGAGACTGACCTGTTTTCACCTGTTTTATACCAACTTTCTCTCAGTGGGTTTTTTTCTGTCAAAACTAATCACGTTAACTTAAGTTAAGTTACCCTAATCCTGCACCAGCACTTTCTTTCAATAGTATTGGAAATGTATGCATAAACTCTGCAGTAAGTAATTTCTATGGGGGGTGGTGTACTTTAATGTTGCAGTGCAGCTGGATCAGCCTGATTAATTGTCTCTAATCAGACAGATCCATCTTGCCAAACTCCAATCTACGATGATTGTGAGCGTCCCAAAGTGGCATGGCCCAATTCTTCACGACCACAGCAGGAAGTGACGGCTAGTACAGAGATTAGCATAGATGCTAACAGCCTCAGTTGTGGTTTTATCAGATGTATACCACATTTCTTTAAATGAAAAACAAATAACACTACAAACGTAGCTATGGAAGGTATATTTTTGCTCAGCTTCTAACATGTTTTGCCAAGAGTTTGTTCTACTTTAGTGGCTCACGTGCTGTCATTTACGCCGCTGCAGTAATGTCTGCCTACTACATTAAATGATTGGCCTGTATGTGACTGATGGAACGACAGTCCAATCACCTACTAGATATGCTGTTGTAAGGTCTTGCCCATTCCCAAACACGTTCTTTAGGCTCTTTCCCAGATGGACTAGTGAAATATATTCAACAGTCTATCTGGTGAGTCAGGTTAGGTGTACTTGGCAATTTTTTTTCACAGTGTCTTAGTGCTAATATAAAATAGTTTTTAAAGAAAGCTAAACCGATTGAAGCCGTCCATCCATTATTGTTGCCATGATACTATGATTGTATCTTTGACTTGAATTAATAACCCTCAATGTGACTCACACGTCAAAAGAATGCTTCCCTTGAAGGCAAGAGACTGTTTCCCTTTCCTGATTCAACTAACGGCTTTGGTCTGAACATATAATACTTCCACATGCTGTGAATGTATAGGAGGTGATTTTTTTTTATATCATGCCCTTTTTTTTTTAAATGAGGATTTTTGGTTTTGGAAATTATGCAAATGATTGACAGGGCTACACATCTGTGCAGAGTTGCTATTGGTCAGATGGTGTTAACAAAGCATCTACGTCTGTGAGTATGTTGACCAAAAATTTGGTTGAGATGACAAATACAGTATGGCAACGTGTATTAACAATCTATTGGCATTATTGCCATCTCTTACCCAAATTATTAATAAAAAACAAATAGTTTTGAATAACCAGCATATCTTAACACTTTTAAATGTTTTACAGCAATACCTTTTACTTTTACTTAGTTCACTAATTTAACATTTTCAGTAGTGGTGCCAGATTATTGCATTAATTACAATTAATTCATTACAGTCATATTTAGCACATTATGTTTTTTAATCGCATTAACCTCATTTTTAATCTGATTTCGCTGTTTTAGTATTTTCAGAGGGCAGAACCTTAAAATACCAGAGCAGCTGGTGATTGGACGATCGTTCTGCTCGTCACACTCTTCACAGACCAATCCATTTCAAGCCACAGTATGACGTAGCAGCTACACCCCGTTGTTAGCCGTTAGCTCAAACTACGAGTACTTAGACCATCGTCATATTTTACATTAAATTATACCACACAGAAGTAACATTTGCCACTTATATGTGACATGAATCTAATCAAAGACAATACCCACCAAGTTCTCCTGGTAAACTTCTGAATAGAGCATATTTCGTATCGTAGTCGTAACCATGACTCCGACCCGGCATCGTTCGCGCAGCATTTCCGCATCTTTCTCAGTTTCCCAGCAGTGATCCCCGGTCGGGAGAAGAGCAAAAACATGATTCCCCGTAACAAAGCGTGAAGTGATGTTCTTTGCTCCTCTTTTAAAGGAGAAATCAAGGCCATTTCTGATAAAACTGCAGATCTTGCTGCATCCATGGAGATCGCTTTACACATATGGCTTTACACACCACTGTTGTTTTCAAACATGCAGTCACTTCCTGTTGTCGTCACATCTGCGGCTCCCGCCTCTGTCCCCTGATTGGGCCGTTAAAGTTGGAGAGTTTTTACGCATGGGCTTCTTGTGCTGGAGCTTTTGGGGGGTGGAGAACAATCTTTTGATCTGCCACAATAATCTAATGAATTTCAATGAAAATACCTCAAGTTGAGAGCTTTTTTCTGCAATTTTTAAGTGAGATTAGAAAGAGATTATTTGATTAATTAATTACAGGTCATAATTAATTAATCTCTCGATTTTTTTCATCTCCTGACAGCACTTATTTAAAGTCACCAATAGCTCAAAATGACCCATATTTTTTACTACTATGTTATAACTCTATAATTTTACTAAATATTATTATAGACCTTATATTGAAACAAATAACTGGTTTACTTATCACAGTCCACCTTTTGCCCTCTTGATATCTTCCAATACTTTCAGTACAGTATATCCATAGAGAGATACTCTACTCAAACTTGGTTATATTATGGTAGTAATTCCACTGTTTCTTCAATGCAGTCCTCTTGTACTATCTCCTGCCCACATTAAGAACCTCTTTGTATCAAAAAATCATCACTCTGTCAGCCCACTAATTATCTTACTTAAATAAAACCAATAATTTCCCCTGACTATTCCTGAAAGTGTACCTTACATTTCATCACTGTTGCAGCCAAATAAGCCACTTTTCCACGCTGTAGCTGGTGACAAATCCCCTTCCTCCAGCTCTGCCTGCATCTGTCATAAATCAAACCTTAACAGATTGTAGCAAGATTAACCTAAACTGTGTTTTTGTGTTCTGTGACACTGCCTCCCTGATACACTTCCAGGTTTACATGAACAAAAAGCAGGTGACAGACGTGCGCCGTGCCGAGGACAGCTGTATCATCTTTGAAACGTCTCTTTGACACCCTGGAGAGTCACTGCGGCCCCTCGCTGACCAAACTTCCACCAGGTGTACTGAGATTCCTATTCTGTGTGTTAAAATGTCTTTAAAAGTCCCAGCAGGCTGAGTATTAGCAGAGCTCAATTTGATTGTCATAGTTCTTTAGTGTGCTGCTGGAGTATCTGAAGCAGGATTTGCCTTTATTGACAGAATAATATGACTGTTTATTGATTGCCACCTGCTATGTTTATGTATGAGTGCTTCAGCCTCTTGGGTAAATTCAATCCTGCACTGGTTTTCAAAAGAGTGCACATATCGGATATTTTAATCCTGCTGCAATAAATTCTTGCTGGCCTAAATTATTCTATTACGACCTCCTTTGTTCCTGAGCTGGACTGTAAAACTTTTATTATTTCCAAATGCGCAAAAAAGAATTGAACCCAGGAGGAGACACCAATGTTTTCAGTAATGATTGTGCCTTAATAAGAGAATTGATTTTTAGTAATTGCACTGTTTTAACTGAGTAGTCTTGCAGCCTTTGATGATAGTATTTTTATGTCTACCTCAGCTCCCGTCAGGAGGGAATAGTTAGGTCTGAATGTAACATTGTACTGAAAATGAGAAACACGAAGAGAGAGGGACAGAAGTTTCAAGTTTGTTGCCTTTGTAACCATTAAATGTGATATGTATTTTCTGTAGTCACACTTGCAAGGTATGAGTCTTTTAAAGTAATGTCCAACAGTTATAATTGGTGTATTACTGAAAAAGACTGAAGTGAAAAAAAATTTGTTTTATCTCTACAACAGGCTTTTATTAGTACTTGGCACAACACTGTGATGCACAAGGGTGACACAAATAAAAGTCTGTCAGGAGTGAACGGACACAGAGTTTTGTTTTCAAACATGAAAGAAAAAGAACTGCTCAAAAACTGTATATTTCTGTCTAGTACTGCAAATTTTGGCTATTAAGAGAAAAAAATAAAAGCATCAGACTGAATGGGCAAGAATTGTGCATGTGTATTTTTACACTTCATGGTGGCTTTAAGCCTCTGAGAGGTATGCATCACCAGGGCAAAGAGCTAGGGTGGTTTTGTGGTAGAGCAATTTAAAGAAGTCCTAAGAAGAAGGACTGAACATTTGACCTCATACTTTTCAGTCAGCTCATCATCAAGTCAGAGAGGACGTTTGTGCAAAGTTGACAAAAATGTCTTTGAGAATTCTTGATTTATTGTGTTCATAAGGAAGGCGTGATCATGGGGCCAAAGGACGTTTGATCTTTGACTTCCAAGATCTACATTATTTTCTGTATGTCAAAGTGACCTCAAGCACAACGTTTTAAGACAATCCTGGAGGAACTTTTTAAGGTATTGCGTTCACAGGCAGATAAATATGATGCCTGATGGTCTTTGACCTCTAAAATCTAATCAGATAATCCGCAAGTCAGGATAGCCTTTTGTGCAAAGTTTGATTGAAGGCCCCTCGGTGTCAATAATAACGATGACTGAGGAGTTAAATGACCTTGAACTTTGACCCATCATGTCCAAAATCTGTCATGATGGATATTTACGTTTAAAGTTTAAATAAAATCCCTTTGTGCCTGTAAAATGATATTCAAAGCTGCTTTCATGAGCAACTTTAAATCATAAGGCTCGATAACTTTTGCCTTTGACCTCTGACCTCCAAAATCAAATTAATTCATCTTTGAGCCAGAATGGACATCTGTGCAAAGTTTGATTGAAACCTTGAGATATTGTGCTCACAAGCAAAGGGCGACCAAGGGGTTCCAATAACCTTGACCGTTGATGTCTATGATGCTCAGAGTTTGAAGAACAAGACTTGACTTGCACGGACAAACGAAAACACAATGGCCTTCATTTATCAAATCAGGGTACGAGAAAAAAGTGGGTACGCAGTCATGTCCAAGTATAGATCGACATTTATCAAGCTGAACCTGATTTGAATGTGGGTGTAGGTTACTGTCAAAGCGCACACCAAGTCTGAGCTCGTGTATGCAAGCTTTCATTCAGTGAAGTTTCACACAGCAGTAAATGAAATCTGTCTGTGACAAAGCAGAATCTTCATTTTATACTCACTGTGCAGTAATGGGCTGGCAGGCTAACAGATTTAAAGCTGAATAGTGACTTTAGATACATGATCTAAAACATTATTTCACACTCCACCTCTAATAAGATGTACATGAGTGACGCTAGCTTCCAGCTGATTTCTTTGTAGTTAATGAACAAGAGTTTTCTTTATCAACTTATCTTGAAAACGAGAGACTGCTTCCAGTAACTAATAATTTCTTTCTGATCTCCCTCTCTTAAGATAAGAAACAAGAGGGGAGGAAGAAAAACTTCAGTTGATTATATAAAGTAATGTCCATCCATCCATTATCTATACCACTTATCTTTTCGGGGTTGCGGTGGCTGGAGCTGATCCCTACTGACATTGGGCGAGAGGCAGGGTACATCCTGAACTGGTCGCCAGCCAATTACAGGGCCACATAGAGAGACAGACAACCATTCACGCTCACACTCATACCTAAAGGCAATCTGGAGTCACCAGTTAACCTAACCAGCATGTTTTGGGTCTGTGGGAGGAAGCCAGAGTGCCTGGAGAGAACCCACGCATGCACGGGAAGACCATGCAAACTCCACACAGAAAGGCCCTGCACGACCCGGGGATCGAACCCGCAACCTCCTTGTTGTGAGGTACGTGCACTACTTGCTGCGCCACCATGCCACCCTTGAAGTAATGTTACTTAGTTAACTAGAAAGCACTCGGAGAGCGCAAACCTCCACCAAGGTAGCTCACATATTGCTGTTACATCTATAAGCAATAGTTTGATGATAAAGTTACCATCGTAATAGGATTCTTTGACCCTGAAAACCCACACCTCCCACTCGGAATCATGTTGATATCATTTAGTTGGACAGTTCCTGAGCAAAAATTGTTCGCTAATGGGGGTTATCTGGATCACCATCAAAATCTAATCATTTTTAAGTTTGGCCTTTACCAACATCTCCTGAAAATTTCATCAAAATATGTCCAGTAGTTTTTGTGTAATCTTGCGAACAAACAAACAGACAGACATACAGACAAACAAACATAAGCTGGCAAAAACGTAACCTCCTTGGCGGAGGTAATTATAATTATGATAGTTATAAACTATATCCCCCTCATATGAACTTCTTCTTTCACAGTGTGAGGTTTTGGTTTCTGTCAAACTGCAAACTGCTCTTAAATAAGTTGGTCATGAGAGGCTGTTCAAATGCTTTCCCTGAACAATCAAAATAGTTCATAGAATATGGTATTTGGGCTGCAAACAAAAACAGAGGTAATGTGTTCGACTCCCACTGATCTCAGTTTTCAGATGATTAAACAACAGCATTATATTCTTTTCTTCTTCCGCTGTGACAGTCCCAGCCTCCAGCTCAAATAAGTGCTCTTTATTTTTACCGTATCATGTCCCTCTCTGTCATAAATTCTGAAATTAATGGTGAATATTTAGTGGTGTGTTATTTAAATGACGATTGTTTTTAGCCGCCGCATTCACCAACACACCATTCATATGCTGGGTTTTGCCGAATGCACACAATCAATGAACATTTTGGCAATTTGTGCACCAAAAGCTGCACAAATTTCTACACCAGATTGGTAAATGAGGGCCAAAGTATCTGGTTTTAACTGTGCTGGTGTTAAGGCAAAAATAAACAGATAACCAGAAATACTTTATGTGCTAAGATCTTAATTATTAGAGCTGTTAATGTGAAAAAAAAGTATTTAACATGTTTAAGTCTTCAAGGAAAAATAAACACACAGAAGGAAGTGCTGTCTTGTTTGTGTGAACATGGAGCTGTAAACAACAAACTAAGACAACTTTGACTTAACTATTTTTTTTAGGGATTAGCATCCCAAGGATAAGTTAAGGTAGGATATTGTTGTTATCTGTTAAAAGTCACAAAAGACTAGGCTGTTATTGCTTTAAATAAGTAATCCTGAAATATGTCATTTGATTATTTGTAGCTCTGTAATTGTCCTCCACATATTTATCATTGAGTTAATATTTACAATCAAACCACAGAATGTCATTCTTCCTTCCTTTTGCACTTTGTCACTTGGTCACTTTAAAAAAGAGCTCTTTGAATTAAATTTAGAAACTAATAAAGTTTATATTAAAAGGTTTCACTCCTGTGTTGATCCTGCCCTGTTTTGTTTCACATCACACTGACTCACTCGCCATTTCCTCCCGCTGTTACTCATCCTGTGTTCAAACTGCTCAGCGGTGTGTTTGCTTCAGGTCAGCGGTCACAACCACTGGATGCTACAAATTGGTGCGCGGTTACAGAAAACAACCCTGTGATTATTACGCTGAGTCAAGTGATCTTCTTTTTTTTTTTTTAGCATTCAGTTTCATGCTGGTTAAATTAATGTAGCACTTGACTCCATTATTCCTGCGTGTTAGAAGAGCAGTATAGCGATTAAGTCCCAATTAAAATGTAATTTCTGTCATCAGCGGCTCAATTAGAAAGGAGCTGTTTTAATTTGCCTTCACACAGACAAGAGCAGATTACACACTCATAGATGGCTGTCAGTGAAAACACTTAGCGCGATGTAAAAGGCCGTATTTAAGCAGGGGGGCCAGATCTGGGTCGTGAACTGTGGGACAGCAGCTCCTTTAAAAGCTGAGTGATTTACACAATTCATTAAAGCCGGCGTCATATTAAATGGTTACTTACTCTCAAATAGCCCCCGGGGAGTTGAATTGTTGGCTCACGAATAGATTAAAGTTTACATTGAAAAGAGAAATTGAATTCAGAGGTAATCAATAGCATAATGGGCCAGTGAGAGGAGCCGGCTGCCTGAAATGAAATTACCATATTTTTAATCTTAATTTTCCACTCTGTTTATCTGACAGTGTGGATGTGCAATCCAAACAGATAATGAGAGAGTGGGATATTGACAGCGGGGTCCTCTGGAGTGCTTGTTTCAGTGATTAAACGCTGTGATCTGTGATTACTTTGTGTCGGGTGTCAGCCTGGTGGGTTAGAAGGGGGCCTGGGGAGACACAAGGAGGGGGGGTGGCTCATGGCAGCTGGAGCATCATGGGTCTCTGAGGTGCTAAATGCACCTGACGCGGCATTGACAGCATCCCAAACCCTATCAGGGGCTGCACCACACGGCAGCTGCCACAATAGCAATACTCTTGGCACTATCTACATCAGAGTCAGCATATATCCTCTCTGCTTGGCCCTCGATAAGAGCCACGGCAAGAATGGTGACAACAAAGTTTGCACAATAAGTATTATTAAGCGGATACCTTCCTACATGGATGGATAATGGCGCCATTTTGAGACATATCTGAATAGGTGTGCAAATAGGAGTGCTGTCAACATAGTGCTGATATAGCTTTAATAAATAAATGTGTGAGAAACCTGGCTGTCCACACAATAATCCCAAAGAAAACACAAAATAAGAGTCAGCACAATGTGGCGGAAGAGAATGAAATGATGAATTCACTTTAAGGGGGAAGTGATGCTGCTGATTTGGCGGTGATACATGTTGTATTCAGATGTTTTATTGTCGCTTTAGAGGAGAATAATGTAACAAGTATCCACTGAGGTGTAAATTGTTTAAGGCGGTTTTTGTTACATGGCTGATAAATAAGTAGTCTGAGGGCCATTTTTGGGCGGAGGAGACAATGTTTTTCCGCAAACTTTCTGTTGTGCCAGCGTTTTCTTTTGTGACGGATCCCGCCGTTTGACAAATGGAAACAAATTGCACGGTGCAGGCGCCTGAATGGCAGGGAGTTGGGGAGTGTCAAAGTCAGCGCTGAAAGACGATGAAGCGAGAGCCTCAGGTTTTTGTGGGCGACTCAGACCTGACTGATCCCAGCATAAAGTACTTGTTGAAGAGAGAGGAGAAAAGGGAGAACGGGATTTCGACAGGCTGCAGTGAAATTAGGAGAATTGACTATGGCGGCTTTGTTCCCCGGCTGCTGACATGGGATGGGGTAGGGGTTCGAGGGAGGGTGGGGGACTTGAGCAATTCCCCTGAGACTCTGCGCTTTTCTAAAGTGACTACAAACTGAATATCTGACAAGTTCCCAAGGCCTGACATGACTCCGTGTGGAGCCTGGAAAAACAAACAACAAATGGCACGTTTTTTTAAGATGCATGCGCTGACACTGGATGTACTATGTTAGAAAATGGCTTTTTATCTTGTTAAAAATAGGCCCTCAATGCTGAATATGCTCCAGATTGCAGCAACAACCTAGTTAGAGCTACTTTTCCCTGTGACACTTTGCAAAACTTCCAAGTTAATAAAGTTTGTTCAACTCGCAAGACATAACACATGCATTAACTCTAACTTCCCAGCATGCACATGTGAGGTTTTGTAATCCACACTGCGTCATGGTGCCTCAGCAAGTTTAGTGACCACCTCCGGCTGGACTTAGACTGGCCCACTAACATGGATACAAACAGTAATTATAGGTCACATGTGTAATGGATGATTGTACTTGTAAACTCTGCAGCCTGTGGTTTGCTTAAAGCTCAGAGTGTATTTAAAAACCACAGGATCATTTCACTTCAATTAAACAACTGTGCACAGAAACTTCATCCATTTATGGTTTAGAGCAGAAGTTCTTGATTGGCCTTATCTCAGGACCCACATCTACATCCTTGTTGAATAAGTCAGACACAAATTACAAACATTTTCAACCTTACACATTTAAATGATTAAAATGTTGCAGTTTGGACCTTAAATGGAACAAAAAATATGACTGATAAAGATAAAATAATGGCATCATTACAGAAGCCCTGGGAGAACATGCATGTATTCGTTAATTTTTATATATACCTTTATACCCAATTTGAGAGATTGATAAATAAAAAGGTCAACAGTTTATTGAGTGCAAAGCTCTAAACACAAAGCTAAGAAGTAAAACAATAGGCTAGATGGCAATTAGCAAAATGTTTTAACAATATAGAAACAAATGTAGCAATAAATATATATGCATATGATAGAAGGATACTGTAGAAAAAAGTACAAAAATATAAATATATTAGCATGAAATATAAAATTGTGTAAAGTGAGCAGAAGAATGCATGCATTGACTTTAGTTTTGAATAAGTAGATGAATAGGAGTATGTGTGCACGAACTGTCGTATTACATAGGGCGATATATCTGTTTAATTGGTTAACAACAATTTTTTGTTGCAGGAGATGTAAAAAATATAAATTGAGATTATTTTTCCTTACTTACACTCCCATTTATTTTGCCCCTCTGCACTCCTGGAGTTAAAATTCTCCCCCACGTTTTACAGCATAGACATGAAAACAAGTTTTATGTTGTGGTATTGTTTTAAAATAGAAATGCTGAGAATTTTCAGTTTTTGCAATGGAGGGCGTTGCTATTTTTTGCACAAGAACATTTTTAGTTATTTTTTTAATATGATTCAGCACTGATCAGAGTATTCCATATTGATATATTTTAAAAATAGTGATGCTCTAAGGGTCAACATGTCCAAACTACTCAATGTACCTTTGATAACAAAATTGCAGCATGCACTTTCATTCTGACAGGAAGATTCTGTTTAGTTTTGCAACACATTTCTTTAAAAGTAAGACGAAACTTGTTTTATGTAATTTCCATGTCATTCGGAGGTTTACTTTGTTGCCATGTTCTTTTTTAAGATGCTCATTCAGGACCCTCTGAACACAGCTTCATGACCCACTTACTGGTCCAGACTCACCAGCAGGACGTGGGTTCCTGAGGTCAAACATGCAGAAGAAGCTGTTACCAGGGAACCTACTATCGCAAAAGTTTCATTAGTTCCTTGTGTAGAATTAGGGTAAACTTTCAGGATAAAGTATTTCGCAAATAAATGTATTTTCATAATCAGTAAATACACTCAACAAAAATATAAATGCACGAAACAGTGTGAATGAATGAACAGAATGAAATGTGCTGCAATTGCCGTAACAGAGATTCCAGCACTTATCTTGCCAATGGCACACTCCTTCATGTTTTGCGTCATCTGTGGCATATTGACAAGTGACAAAAGTCCGATGTGTACACGGATAAATAATATTTTTGGGCATGTTAAGGGAAAGGTAATTTTAAATTAACCTTTCGAGTTCGTGCGTTTATATTTTTGTTAAGTATATATAACAATTTCATTTAAAGTTACGTGCTTTTTTGTAAATTGTCTTAAACTAAACTTTTCATTATCTATGTCTTGACAATGATCAGCATATATTCTGATCTTTTAAGTAACTCAGGAATTCATGACTTTGGTCGTAGTTCAAAGATTTAAAACAGTTATTTAATGGGAGTCAGAATCTAAAGTGAATTAAAATACTAGCATACAGAATAAGAATAGATTTAAAGTCCTCTTAATTGAAAAATGCATCAACAAATTTCAGCCAAAATTAGTGTTTACAGTTAGCAGGTAATGCCTGACCCTCCATTTGCTCTGTCTCCAGAGATTGTTTTAGAGTAGTGATATCACTGGAAGAGGGGCACATGGACTCTGTGGGGATGAGTAGCACTGTGAGTGTGTGTGTCTGCCTTCATGTGCAAGTGATGCATACACCATGTCATGTCCTCTTGCACTCAAAGCAGTATAAATTGTGAATTCACACAAATCTTCCGTCCTTACAGAATCAAAATGAATGTCCGAAGGTGTAATGATGAGGAGGATTTATTGCAGCGCCTTTGAGTACATGCACTTTGAAAAAGGCAAGTGCTTAATTTTGATAACATTCACCTAATGCTGAACCCTCTCTGCCTTCTCTAACCAGTTGGCTGTTCAAGTTTGCCCTAAAGCTAAAGAAACACATTACAGTACAAACAACAAAAACATTATCGCATGGGCTGCACTGAGAGCAAACTTCATTAATGCTCTACTTTGTCCTAAAAGTACTGACAATGTTTTTAAAAGTGTTTAACCAACAGCAGAGGAAAAAACAACCCTACTCCTGCCACTGGGACCCCTGTGTCCCCTGGTGACCCCCATAAGTGCCAGGATCCCCGATTTAAGAAACACAAATTTAGAGAATACAAAGATCAATAAAATTTATGAAGACTTAAAGAGTTGAAAACAAAACTTAAAAAGACCAAACAAGTGCTATTTCGCCTGCCCCAGCTGCTTTAAAGTAATCTGGCTAATATGTTCTTTTAAAAAGCTCCCGAATGAGAAACCCTCGCTCTCTGCATACTTTAGCCTTAAATCCCGGGCATGCTCTGTCACCTTCCAAAAGTGCTGTTTGATTCCTCAACTGCGAGAGAAAGAAAGCAAAGTGCAGGGCGAGACAAAAGCTTTGGGCTTATCTCATCAGTAAATAAGGCTTATTGCTTAAAGCTACAAAAGGCCGTGCTTATTGGTGATGTCATCCTTTTGTGGAAGATTGATGAAGCTTGAGGCAGGGGGCATAATGTGAGAGTGAATGTGTGTGAGAGTGTGTGTGCGGGGACGACGAAGAGAAGGAGGAGGAGGAGGTGTAGTTCTCCAAACTTGAGAATTTCAAACTTCCCCTGCAGAGTTTGATATAATTTAAAATGTATGACATGTATTTTTAAGAGTGGCTGCACTAAAATTGCACTCTTTGGTGGTAAACTAACCCCCATGCACTTCAAAGTTCAGTCTGGCCAGGGGGGCTTTTATCCTGGGCCATGAGAGCGGTTGATGTTCTGTGCATGTAAACGTGCAGCTTTTGGGTAAAGGTGGGGACAGCTTGTGTCCCCCCCATTATTGTCTGCCTGCATTTACGCGGGTCCAAGGGCCCTCTGTGTCTTTTGGGGTTACTTTCTCATCATTTCTCCTAATGTAGAGACCCACAGGGTTGGTGGCAAGCGCACAATGCGGCTGTTGTATGGTTACTGTCAGCTCTCTCAAATAAGGCTTCCTGTTCATTAGACTTCTTTTCACCTCGGCACAATGCGCCGGCTTTGCTGCAATAGTGAGTCGACGCCCATCTCTTCAATGCCATGTGAATAGTTCTAAATAGTGTTTATGCAAGCCATTGTTGTCTATTGTGTGTGCGGTCTTAATGCACAGTGATTTGGCTGCTTTTGTAGCCTGGGATACATTATCTTGCCTATGTGGCTTCAGATGCATGCCTGGCCTTTGAGCCAGTAAACAGTCTAAAAGTTAACTCCCTGTGGACAATGAAGGAGATGCCTGATAAAGTGGGACTGAGTTTACTAACCGGCCCATTTCATCTCCTGATGTAATCACTCAAACAGCCTCTTCCTCTTCTTCTTCGTGTCCACTTTAAACAATCACCTTCTTTTACCGTTTAGGTCCAACCTCTGTTATTTAATTCCAGAAACTGTGTCATTTCCCTGGAAAATAAAATACAGAAAAGAAAGTTAGGAAATGAGATTTAACCTCGACCATAACGCTGATTTTAAATCATAATCTGTGACAATCACTCCTTTTTTCTTGCACGTAAGCAGTAAAGTTGATTTGTTGCTTTAAAAGATTAGACTGACGCTATCAGCTGCACATCTGGTGAAGAATTCTTTCTCAGTGTTGGGGATGTATTTAAAGCCTGTGTCTTTATTCTTCAGACTGTCAGTGTGAAAATAAACAGAGGTAATACAGACAGACAGCTGGGTGGATAATCTGACACACGTCACAGTTAAATAATAAAAACTTTTAAATCTTAAAGATAACGTCAAAATGATACCTCTGTGATAGACATTATATGCCTTGTAACTCCCATCATTTTTCTATTTTTTCATCACAACCAATAATTTCAAACCATTTCAAAATGTTTCAACTGATTACAGGTTTTGTGATTAATTACTTATTAATGATCACAAACAAATAATTACATAGCATTGATGCTTAAGTGTCTTATATCTAACTAACAGCTATTTCAGACTTCGGGTTTTTCAAAAAAACTAACAAAACTCACCAGCCACTTTATTATGTATATCAGTAATTATATTATTTTCTTACATTAGATTATTTATTTTATTAAAGCTTAAGTGTTTTAAAATTACAAAAAATGCATTTTGGCTGATTAAGTTAATTTCTGGGCTGTACTTATTTATCATTTTTTGTCAACTATAATTAGATCAAACTCTTGAGAGCAAAAGCGACAACAATGTTATTCAGTGTTAACTTTGAAAGCACTTTCTAATTTAGTTTTAGTTTTAGTCTTTTGCCTAAAATATCTTTAAGTTTTAGTCGTAACTTAGTCATCTAAATTTTTTCAAATTGAGTCTAGTTTTAGTTGATGAAATTTCACACTTTAGTTGACGAAATCTACTTTAAATGTAGTTGACTAAAATATAAAGTGTAAAGTGTAAGGCATTTTTTATGTTTCCTTGAATTTCTGGAGTCATGTTTTACACGAGAATAAAATTAAAAACATCTAATAACCCTTTATTGAATGCTCATAAAGTTTGAATGTATAAATGAACAGAAACAAATTTAACTTTTGTGTAAAATGCAATCACCTTTATTCAGACTACCTGGCAGAGCATCTCAGTTACAATACCAGCATTGACAACAAACAGTGATTGGATCGCTCCCCAACTGATCCCACCACCATGAAGCTAAGGCAGTTGTGATTGGATGTCCCTCTTAATTCATCCAACCTTTCCACACAACCAAAGTAGCTGTGATTGGATATATTCCCAGCTTGTCCCTACGTTCTACATGACAAAATCAGGTCTGATTGGATTACGACTCTGTCAAACATTTTAGTCTAGTTTTTATTTGCTGATGAAAATGTCAGTTAATTTGTTTTATTTTTTGTCCATGTGCACTTGTTTTTATTAGTTACTGTCTAGTTTTTGTCACGAGATAAAAGGTTGTTGATGAAAACTGTGACGAAAATAATTAATCAACAAAATGAACACTGATGTGACAAAGGCTAAAATACCCACTCACTAGCCACTTTATTAGGTACGCTTGTTCAACTGCTCACAAATGCAAACAGCTGATCAGACAATCACATGACAGCAACTCTATGCATTTAAGCGTGCGGACATGGTCAAGACGACTTGCTGGAGTTCAAATCAGAACGAGGAAGACCGTTGATTTAAGTGACTGAACATGGCACGGCTGTTGGTGCCACACAGGCTGAACTGAGTATTTCAGAAATTGGGTGATCTACTGGGATTTTCATGCACAACCATCCTCACAGTTTGCAGGAAAATGGTCAGAAGAACCGAAAATATCCAGAGAGCAGTTTTATGGACAAAAATGGTGCCAGAGGTCAAGGGAGAAGGGCCAGTGGTTTGAGATGATAGAAAAGCATTTCTCATAAAAAAAAAAAAAAAGCACTTACTAAAAGCAAAGTATGCAGAAGACCATTTCTGAATGCACAACATGTCAAAGCTTGAAGCAGATGGACAACAGCAGCTGAAGACCACACCGGATGCCACTCCTGTCAGCCAAGAACAGGAATCTGAGGCAACATTTCATATAAGTTAAATCAAAACTAGACAACAGAAGACTGGAAACTGTTACCAGGTCTAATGAGACTGGATTTCTGCTTAGACATGTGGGTGGTAGGGCCATGACACCCCTTTATAATCACAGTGCACCCATCTTCTGATGGATGCTTTCAGCAGGATCATGACTTGTCACAAAGTTCTATCATCTCAAACTGGTTTCTTAAAAATAACAATTCATAAACTGAACTCCAGTCACCAGATTTCAGTCCAATAGAGCACTTCTAGGGATATGGTGGTACAAGAGCTTTGCATCCTGGATGTGCAGCTGGAAAATCTGCAGTAACCGCATGATGCTTTCATGTCAAAATGTTTAAGTTATGCCACAAAGATCAGTTTGAAGCAGAGTTGAAGCACATGCCTACATTTTTTAATTAAAAAAGTCACACTGCCAACTACTGGCATGACATGTATACTACAGCATTTTCATCTTTTTCAATGTGGATACATGAACAGTGGTTGATGTCAAACTATTTGTCTAAAAATGTTTTTGTTTTGAACATGAAAACAATGATGATTCCATGATGGATGGATTGTGGCATTATAAACCTAAATCAATGTTTTTTTCTGTGGTTAATTAATAAAGATTAACAAACCATTTTACAGCATTAGTCACAACTTATTTGAAATAAACTAATATGCAGACAAAAATGTTTGTGGGGTTTTATCCTCTTTACCTTGTTGTCTAGTTTCATATTCCAAAAAGTTGTCCCTCTTTCCTACTAAAAAAAAAAGTCACTGCCAGAGCACTTAGAAATGTAATTTCTTATCATGACTTCAGCTCCATTCAAAATCAAAGTTTCTCCCTCATCCAAAAGACAAAAAAAAGTTGGCACGACCTTAAATGTTTTCCAAAAGCAAACAAAAGAACCCTGAAAACTGAGATTGAGCAGGAACGGGCAGCACATTATAGCCTTCATGTGTTCGTGTTATTGTTCTAGAGAGCGAACATCACCTCCAGAGAGTAACTGATAGGCCCAGACTATTCACGTCTCTGATAGATGCACAAAAGCAGAAGATCTCCGCGGCACAGATTACATTATGCTCATTTCTAAAGTGAAGTATGCAGGAGGGGAGGAAAAAAAGATGCTTTTAATGCCGGCCAATGATTACAGGAGAGTGATGTAACCGATAGTTGGGTCATTATCGTCCGGAGATTTGGTGTGTTTGACTCCCTGAAGCATTCTGCAGCCGAGGGAATTCAAAACAACCTTTTCTGAGCCGGAGGAGAGGAATGTTATGATTGCTCTCCGTGACACTGATACAGAGAGTTTGTATGAGTCATTGAAACCTTTGCAGCTAACCTTTTTTGATTTAATTTCTCTCATAATAAATAGAAATCTGACCAAACAGTTTGTTTATTAGATAGGAAAACCTAAAAATCAAAGAGAATATTTAAATCCAGGCTGTGCTTTGACTTATAAAGGGAGTAGTACAATAAAAAATAAATCCATCCATAACGATAAATGGTGAATAACTTATTAGATTTGTACATATAAAAGGTGATGTGGTGAGCTGATGCGACAACAGGCTCAGGGTTTCTAACATGATCATTCAAGGGTCATCACCAGCTTTCTTAGGATGCATGGTCTAGTTACAGATGATATATTTTAAAAATATGAAACTACAGGCTATGTGCTGTAATGTAAAAGGAATGGGGGTGAATTAGCAAAGAGGCAAGCAGCCCTCTTTAAAAGCTTTCCTCCCACTTTTTGTTACAAATAGCTTTAAAACAAAACAGTGACATACCATTTAGCAAATAAACCGTGTGGGATGCTGGTTTGCTTAAATGAAAACTTCTTTCAAGACTTAAGTGAAAAGTAGTGATATGTCATTGAGTCTGAGCTGACTTTTATGTGAATATTGAGAGCTGACTTCAATTCAAGGGACATTTTGACTTTTTTCCATAGTTGTTGTTGATTAATGATGCTTTCCATTTACTTAACTGAATTACGTCACATCCCACTCAAACTTATTCCAGTGTCAAGCTGGTAAAGTCAGGGTACCCGAAGATCGTCTGACTGTCCAGAAGAAATTCCAACTAAAGGGGGCGCTCCCAGTGACATATCTAATTTGCAACTCAGAGAATCTACCTTCTGAGATCAGCTGGGATGCACCATAATAGATATAAGTAAGCAATTGTGCAGAAAAAAATCAAAACCAAACACAAAACCATTTTGCTTCATGGTGGACTACTCTAGTCCACCATGAAGCAAAATGTTTTTTTAGCACTCTATGCATGTTAATAAATTACAGTGTTCATACCTGAAACCTTGGATTACTGTGCAGCCTGTCAGCGTGTGGTGGAAGTTTATGTTTTCCTCCAGTTATGCCATGTTTTACCCCTAGATAAAACCACGACTTCACTGTGACGTATAGTTAAAAAACAGTTAATAAGGACACACTAGAATGTCTACAGCATAATAATGATCTGATATGAAAAGACAGTGATACAGCTGTTTAGAGTCTACAAGAGTAGCACCATACAGGGGAGAAAGGTAATAAGAATTCTTAAGAACAAAGGGTCTACAACATTTTTTTATATGGAAATGCATACTCATATCAAAGAAAAAACTTTCTTCACTCTGCTGGTGAAAAAACCCTCCTCTTTTCTTGTTCCATTACAAAATGGAAAACAGTCACAAAGCCTTTTGTACTACTTAGAAAATTTTAAAGCTCTTAAGATGCTCAAACATTTCACAAAAGCCAGAAAAATTCCTTGAAAAACTAAGTTTCATTCATTATTTATTCATTAATATTGCAAATGAATTTTGAGTATTCATCACTTTCAGTTATTTTAATGTCTTTAATCAGAAAAAAAAATGCTGTAGGAATTTTTGTCAAGTGAGACATGTAGACATATAACATCGGGTGACCTTGGTTTACCTGCTATTCAACCTGATGGTGTCTATTCACAGTAATTCACTATGATGATGATGATTATTATTATTATCATTATAAATATTGGAAATGTGAGATATTCTTCAAGAATTTTAAGAATTGTAAAAAAACAGTAAAACGTCCTCATGGGACCTACACTTCGTAGCAGCGCCCCTGCTTATGTGTTTACAAATATAAGGCTGTCACATTTTTTAATAAGGACATAAAGACCAGCCTTTGAATCTGTATAAAAAGTAACAAAGCTGTGTAAAAGTAATAAAATTATAAAATAAAGTCAGACAGCCAATTAGTTTAATAAAACACTGGTTAGAGTCAACTTCTGCACCGAGCTGGTATTAGACGATTAGAAAACTGATAAAGTAAGAATCAATTTCTGCTGGGCAAAAATCTCTTATCCCCAAAACTGCTACTTTTAAGGAATGGACAAAAACATTGTATTGTAGAATAAATAAATATTTTATTGGAAAAATCAGAAAATGGGTTTCTTAAATTTTAAAAAAGCCGCTCACCACTGTCAAAGATAACCAGCAGCACTGTTTTAGTTTGGAACAAAAAAAGAAAATCACTAATAAGGTAGGAGCAGTGACGACCAGTGTCCAACAGTGACAGTGTTTTTTTGATGATGACTTTAATAACATAATTCATTTCTAGTCTTTACCTTTGTGTTGTACAACAAAGAAAATAAGCAGTTTGCTTAATCTAGTACAACCATGTTTTCATTTGTATGAATTTGTTCTCCTTTGTTGTTTTTCTTAAGTGGGTATGTAAATCAGAGGTATTACTTTTGTGCCATGTCACCCACCCCTAATCCAAACCTTGGGTGCACTGCTGTCACGAGCCTCATCCTCAGCCACACTCTCCAGTAGGAGTTTCATTAACCCTCAGAGCTGCTGCTTTGTCTTTCACTGCCACTTCTCCTTTCCTCTCACGCTGCTGCTCGAACGTTTGACCTCCATTAGCCCGTCAGGTGTGTTTCACATTTTATTTAATGAACTGCAGTCATGAGGTAATTCATTTTTTTGTAACTATACTCCTCGGAGGAACTACTTTTTTACACACCAGAGTGCTGATTTTGACTCGCGTTGCTCCTGGGCTGATATTTTCATTAAAGGCCCTCTTATCAAATAATGAAATAAAGAATCTGCTTCTTGCCCAATGCTATTACCTCCCACAAATCAAAGGTTCCCTGTGTAATGTCTCGCCTCCCATGCCGGTTAATTAGTTAGCGTCGTGCTACATACTAATGCTACTTTCATGAGAATAATCCGAGACAATAAACCTGTCTCTTTTGCAAGCCCTCTTAATTAATATCAGCAAAAGCAAAGCGAAGTTAATTGAAATTTGAACATCCCGTCTTTGCAGTTTACAATAACACAATGTGTGTTTTTGTTGTTGGATTACTACAATAGCTGGGTATCATATCTCTATTTAGTATTATCGATCCCTCTTGGGAGGAGGGGGCTGCGGCAGAAATATAAAAAGAAAGAAATGTCTTAACCATGAGTAAACACAGGAGGCAATGTATGCAACCCTCACATTGATTCAGAGCCAGGCATTAATATTCACACTCCTCCGGATAATCACGGTGAAAGGTGTGCATGATTTGTTTTCATTGATTTAGTGACATTCCTCCACTTCTCCAGTCGTGGTTATTAATATAGTTTGCATTGATATTATTTCTGCATTAACAACAATTTCACCAGGTCGGAGGGATTACAGGATGTAAAAGAGCTGCAGCTTTAATCAGAGCCCCCTCTTTTGATGCAAAATCTTTACAAGTTTAATCAATCTTTACGGACGAGCTTTTCAAACCGGGTGCAAGTTTGAATGGCGCACTTTTTAAAAGAGGCTGTGCCCTCCTGTCAGATATCTGATATGTTTTGCAAATTACAAATCCTTCGAGGAATATGAATTAGTCTGAGTGCTCCTTTTCTCCCTTCATGGCGTTACATGGATCCTCAGCCACTGGATAATGTAATCAGGCCAACAATTCCCCAAACTAGCGTGGGATTGTAGTAAACAGAGCCCACAACAAAGCCTAATCTGGCACGCCACTACTCCAAGAGGATTTTTTTTCCTCTCCCATCCTTATCACACATCTTTTGTCATATTGGCCCGTTCACAGAAATAGCTAAACAAAATAAATAAATAGATAAACAGTGGGTTGTCTTTATAGCCTTTATGCAGTGATATTTTCCCCAGCCAAGAACATTTCTGAAGTTAACAGCATTTATGTTCCGGTAGCGTTGGTCACAGTCTGTCACACGTTATTTGCATCTGCATGTCCGATTAACAAATATGACATATTCCTAAGATCAGGCTCCTAGCGCTCTAACCACCCACCATGGCAATTAGCTGTCTACTAAGCTAACAAGCGGAACACACATGCCTGACGCAAGCCAGTAGAATATCAAGCTAGTCTCCCTGGATGTATCCCCGTTTTACCCTGTAGTGCCACTGAGAGCACACGGCGCACATGTGCAGGCTCATTTCAAATGTTGATTGAGGAGACACCGCCGACGTTGCCGCAATGGACTGGGGATGTTTACTCCCACCTGTATTGATAGGGAGGGGGTTTACACAAGAGTGTGACTGCCTTTTGAAATCCAACAGAGACAGAAAGACCTGTCGACTGTGTGACAAACTAGTAAGACCTTGTCGGAGGGAGAAAGAGCTCTCAGACACATTCAAAAGGCTTTTCTTAAACTTTCTTAAGGAGTGAATCTACTGAAATAATCAGCGCCCAGTAGCCTTTGACACTCAAAAAACTGCCTGACCTTCACACTGCACTGGCTTCATTTCCCTTCTTTTGCAAATATGTGACTTAAGAATGTATGAACACTGTACTGGCAAAGACAGAAGGAGACAGAGAGTACAACATTCAGGCATTTGTATTGTGAATAAGGTCAAAGGACAACTGCATTTATAAGAGGCCACTCGTGACAGAACGCTGCGCGTGTCATCAGAGAAAGTAAACAAGTACAAACCTCTTTATGTGTTTTTTCCACCATCGTTGCTGCTTGATGCAACTTCCTTTGAGTTCACCAGGTTTATCCAACGCAGCATCTGAAAGGAGAAGCATTTTGTGTTAAATCCTGACAATTTTTCACAGCACGATTGCCACCAAACTAAACAATCTCTTCCACTTATTTCTTAAAAAAAAAAAAAAGCATTGACCGACGGGGCATAGCCAATATGGAGGTTAATCCATTCTAGTGTCTATACTATGGGATGCTTATGGAAGCATATTTGCTTAGGGCAGCCATGCAAATTATTACTTACTGCCCCTGTAAGCTGATAACACAAATTAGATACCCATTAAAGTTGAACAATGTATATAGAAATGAGAGGAGATTGCAAGTGATACCTGAAGGGATGCTTAAGAAGTATGGCGCCGGGATGTGCCGCGTGCTTGCAAACTTCAAAAGTGGAGAGATGTTTATCCCTGGGATTGGAAGATGCATAATGGTAATCTCATATGCACAGAGGCAGCTGCCAGGTGGAGGATAGCACACTGCATGTTTATGAATAGAAATCATTACAGGGACTGGGGGAGCATGCGGCCATGGACCAGTGACACAGAACTTTTTTTTTTATCGTCTAGCCCAGCGTGCACTACAGCTCTTAAAAGTTCAGGTGGTGACATTTTTCTTAGTTTAGCCACAGCCATTTTGTGCTTTTTGTGCTAAATGAAAAGATCCAAGTGTTAAGAAACAGTCTGGCTCTAAAATTCTTGTGAAGAGCTTTTAATTGGTTATGAAACAGACTGAAATTAATACTAATAACTCTTAATAAGCTCCTAAAACAAACAAGGTAATCAGTAGAAGAGTGTCCAGATCTTTTTTGACTGACTCAAAGCAGCCATATTTTGCCTTGAGTTGGGATCATTGTTAGACTTAGATATGCTTTATTGTCATACAATTAACACTTTCAGTTCACATATTGGACGAAATTTCGTCACCATGGCTCAGAGTATCTGCAGTGCAAAAGATTAAATAAGTTAAAAGTATGAAAATATAAAAATAGAGAATAACTTAGAATGTTATTGCACGTTATGACTCTGACAGTGGGGGCATCATAGCAGCATATGTACCATGGCAGGGGCCATAGATAGGATTTTTTATTGTCGTATGTGGGTGTTCAACAGTCTCATGGCCAGGGGGAAGAAACTGTCTCTGAATCTAGATGTCTACTGCGGATGCTGCAGAACCCCCTGCCAGAGGTCAGCATAGAAAACAGTCCGTGGTGGGAGTGGGTAGGGTCAGAGGAGATGATGTCCTATATAGAAGGTAGCAGGGTCCCGATGATTTTCTCCTCTATCCTCACCACTCTCTGCAGGGACTTCCAGTCTAAGGCCTTACAGGCCCAAAACCAGACAGAGATACACTGGTCAGCAGACTCCCGTTGTGCATCTGTAGAGGCTGGTCAGGATGGAGGGAGGGGGGAGGTAGGCTCTCCTCATCCGGCGCAGAGAGTGCAAGCACTGTTGTGCCTTTTTTGCCATTTCGAGTTTGATTATGGCTAGAGTATGTTCATGATTGCTAATATTCAAAAATCCTGCCAGTTTAATATAGTGACTACCTCTGATCAACTCCACCCTCACTGTGTCTGAGACACTTTGCTGGACCTGCTGTGACTCTACGGCCCTCTTCTCCAAGTGGACCAAGTCAGCTCTAATTGGTTGACTGGTGTACACAATGCTAATTGATCAGTTCAAAGCAGTTTAGTGCCATGTTGTTAAGTGGGCAATCTTCTTACAGTCAGTGCTCTGCTCTGGGCTTGCTAACCTGCGTCAGTGGGCTTCAGTGGCTGATATGCGTGGTGGGAAATCACAGGTCTATTTTTGGGTGCCAGGGGAATCAGCCATTTCAGGCAGCTACATGAGCAGTCAACAACAGTGCCAAGGACTTTGTCTAGTGCATAGAAGTACTCTGTAATATGAAAGAGACATGACACAATAAAGTGCATATGGAAACTGAAATGATTGTGGTCTAAAGGGAAGTCACTGTCTAAATGAGAGAACTATGAACAGTCAACAAGGTGTAGGATTAAATAAGTTATTCTTCTTCCTGCTCCTTTTAAAACATGGAGATTGAATTGTATGAAGCTTTATTAAAGGTATAAACGTACAGGTGGGTACACAAGACAATGTGTAATATTTAAACTGATATACCATACAGTATTATTTTAACAGGCACGCCTTACATTTACTCCTGCATCATGTTCACAAACAGCTGAATTTGGGCAAGAAAACTCTAGGAATGTTGAGGAATGTTCAGAAACATCTGGATCATTTAGAGGTGAGTAGTTTGTGCTGAAAACAAAATTGCCCCCCGGGGACATTAAAGGTTTTCTAAGTCTAAGTCTAGTTTTGTGGAAACAGATGAAAGTACCATAACTGGGTATAAAGTAGCACTCCTGTGAGGTTCAGTCATAAAATATCAATGATGGCACAAGGTCCACACTTTGTCAGTAAATAGTTTAACAGTTCAAGAGCAATGTTTCTTCAGCTTCTTCTTTGCATTTTAGTTTAAACATTAAATATGGTCTTTGGCCTGTGTTAAATAAAATATGGGTCCAAGATGATTTGTAAATCAATGTGTCCCATTTTTATTCACATTTTAACAGCTGCCTAACTTTCTGAATTTTGGGTTTATATAAAAAATTTTTTCTCTAAGGACACTAACAAAAGATCCATGTCTAGGGTCAAAATTTACAACTACAGACTCACTATACTTGAAAATCGATCATATAAAGAAATACAATTTCAGGCATTGATTCCGAACCAAAGTTCATCTCATATGATTTTCTTGCAATTTTAAAATTGTACAAACGTATATTTTTGACCCATCCTGTGGCCACATCTCACAGAAGACAGAAACATAGTTTGTTTCGTAAAATTTTAAGAGCCATCAAAGAGAATCAAACACAAAAAAACTTTCATCCATCAATAAGGTAAACAACCTTGGATTGGATTTTTGGATGGCACATGGGGAGCTACTGAGATTAACAGTCAGGGCATGGACCCATCTTTTATCATCAGTATTAGGTTGTCATGAAACTGGGTTCCTACAATTATAAATTCTGTCCTAAACCTCAGTATAAGGGTGTGGTTTTGATATATAATTTAAATTAAGTAGCTATCATTTTAATGAAGAACTAGGTTCAGGGGGAGATTGACGAGCTTCTATTTCTTTCTGGATTTTATTTTACTTTTCTCACTCTGCAGAGCATTTTAACTTATTTCATAAGAATATAGTGGAACATTCATCCATATGAGTGACTGCAATGTTTTCTCTTTAACTATCAACACTGAGGGAGAAACTTTTTTGGTACATAGTGAAACATTTACAAATGAGCCTTTGAGTCAAAAACTCTTCAATACAAAACACTACATGTAAGTTTCTCCACCTCTCAAATGAGATGACTTAATATCCCATTTTCAAGGGAAAACATGAGAAATACACTTCCAATCAAAATCTTTAGGCCAGTTGAAAAAAGGCAAGACTTTACATTTTGCACTGTTGGATTTTAAGACGATTTTAAGTAGAGCTTCAAAATGCAAAAAGAAGAAATGAGAGCAAGAGACAAAAAAATTTGAGCAGGCATCTACTGAAAGCTTTTGTCAGCTGATCAAAGTTTAAGACCACAGCCATTAAAAGCCAAAATCTGAGCAAAAAGTTGGATTCCATGTAATTTTCTGTCAGGTATTCACACTGCCATGACCTCCTGATGGCAAAGTTCAAAAAAGCTTTTTGTCTTTGAACATGGTGGGATTGTTCAGCTGCATAAGCAAGGCCTCCAACAATGCGCCATTGCTGCCGAAGTTGGACACAGTCATTTTGAAATTCTTCAAAGATCCTGAGGATTATTGAACAAGAAAGTCAATTGGTAGTCCCAAACAAGTTTTGCAGCTGCTGAGCTGAGGACCCGGTTGGCTGTCTGTCAAGACACAGAATCCTCAACCCAAATTAAAGCTGTGACTAGTGCTGACTGCAGCCCAATAACCATCAGACGATATCTGCAAGGGAAGGGCTTAAAAACAAAAACTGTCTTTAAAGTCCACGTCTCCTTCAACACCAACAAAATTACCCGTTTGGACTTCGGAAAGAGAGCACCAAACATGGGACATTGAAACGTAGAAGAAAGTTTTATTCTCTGATGAGAAAAAAATGTAACCTTGACAGTCCTGATGGCTTCCAATATTACTGATATGACAAGGAGATCCTGCTTGAGATATTTTCTAGGCGATAATAAATGAAAAATAACCCTTTTCTTATCCCTTGACAGACAGAGGCAGCATTTGAGTAATGGTTAAAAAATGGTTTAAACTTTTTAAAGACCTTTTGTGAAAACATCTTGGTTTCAAATGATGTTCTGATTAAAAATTACAAAATCTCAGAACCACCAGATATTTGCAAACAGAACTTTTCTGCGAAACATTATTCATGTTTCCCAAATCGTCCACCTGGTGACCCCTACTGGGTCGTCCAAATCCCAGACATACAGAACATATACAGGCCTTATCTTAAATTGATATGATATTATCAATCAAATCACATCAATACATCCAAACACTTCTATGGCAGTATTTGGTGTCTCTACCTAAATCAAAGGCTAACTCCATGTCAGATGAAGCATTAGCTTTGGAATCACTGTTGCAACTAATGCTCATTAGGTTGAAATCAAAGATGCCCCCTGCTTTTGTACAGTAGTCATGATGCATCCTCAAGCCGAAAAATCGAGACTCATTCTGAATGGGTTGCTCAAAAAATGTACCAATATATGGACCTCCTTAATTGAACATGTGGAGAATCTCCATCTACCATCAGCTGACATGTTGAACTTCTGAATGTTTCTTTTTCTCTTCAATGTTTACTCCTCTCTCTGTTCTCATTAAAAGCATCCTGTGTTGTGCTTCATTGTTGTCTTGTGCTGATCTTGATTGGTGGTCTACAGAATTTCTTAAGCTATCTTTATTTCTGCCAGGATCTCCTGCCATCTATCACGCACCTGCATATTTATAGTGTAGAGATTAAATTACAACTGTGCAGGCTGGCTATGCCACAAAACTAAAGGAATTTACACAAATACTAACTGACAAATAAGCTATACATTTCTTTTAAGCCAGTCTTAGTTTTGGTACTTTGTCTCTGTCTTGGCTGAATACTGTTGACACTGTTCTGCTGAATTGAAAATTCTTACATTCAGGGTTAAAAAAAATACAATAAATGCAGTGCTAACAGCAGGCAAAGCTGCAAGATTTGGTGCAACATTTGATGCTCACATTCATATGTAAGGTGGGACATGGTGTCGATCATCGTAAATCCACAAATATAGACTGGGGCCTTTATTTGCAAACTCGCAGTATACCAGGCCTTTATATAAAGGAGCCTTTCTATTGAAGGCGAACCATTACATCTAGGTTTCTCTGTTTGTCAGTAATTTTTGTTTTGGGAAAATTCATACTTGAAATAAGAGATTATTTAAACAATGAAATTCAAGGATATGTTTGACCTATTCTTTATCTCAAAAACTCATTTTTATTACTTCTAGAAAGTTAACAATCTTCGAAGCAATCTGGTTTTGATAGAAAATTAAAATATAGAAAAATTTCATCATCTGCCCCTCTATACCTCATTTACACACTTTTCACTTCATATCACCTTTTGTCATGCTTTTATATCTGAGCAGAGAATTTTCTTTGTCAATAATTCATATGTACATAGACTCTTAAAAGAGAAAAAAAAGCTGTTTTATGTTTGCTCTGATCAGTTTAACGTTGGTAAAGACTTGTCCCATTTTAATGTCTGACAGCGAAGTGCTAGTGAACACAACAATACCAAAATACACCACACATACTGACATTAAACTGACCTTGGCTTGAGGAAAATGCTCCCTTAGAGTTCTCTCCAATCTTTGTTAATAACTCTCTTTTCTCTGTCTTCTTCTCTGATCTAAAAGCATACAGCTTCTGCTACTTCAAGTTTTTTGTTTCTCCCACTGTATTCAACTCTCTGCTTACTCCTCCGTTTATTTCTGCATTCACTCAGAGGAAGTGTTTCATGACTACATGTGAATACCATAAGGTAAAAAAAAGCTGTGACTTCTAAAATTGAGGATTGTTGAAAAGTTTTAAAAGCTGTGCTGTGTAAAACAAAAACACAAAGGAGTAAGCAAATCAATGTTTGATAATACCCTGATATGGTGACTTCAATTGTCTAGATCAGAATTACAGACTCTACGCTATCTATCCTTTGTTTATGTCTAGATTTAAAGGCACTGCAGTAGCTTGGAAGCAGCCATTAACCAGAGCTACAGCGGCTACTGGTGTTGGCTGGCTGCATTACAGATAAGACAGAGTGTTTGATTAGAATTGTGGGCCTGCACTGATGCAAATATAATTACAGGTTAATAAACTTGTAAATCTTATGCAGACTAAGAGCACTTTCACACCCAACACATTTGGTTCTGACCAGAAAAACTCTGGTTTGCATATTTGGCAAGTCTGGTTAATTTCTACGTGGAGCCAAGATTATGCAGCATAATCTAGAGAACTCTTCCCTGACCAGGAAGAATAGCTCAAAGGCAGACAAGGGTATTGGTGTCTGTGTCAATCTAATCTGTTTGTCATTATGGTAACTATACTGCATAGTAAAATTTTAATCTGGACATCCCACTTGTGATTTAGACTATGCAGCGTCATGTGTGTAAGTGTTATGGTTGTGAAAGGATGGGGGGGGGGGATTGAAGAACTGTGCACCATGTAGATGTGATATGTATTATGTTTATCAATAAAAAATGAGAAATTGGTTCATCTGAGGTGGTAAGAAAGCTCTACGAAATCTGGTGCAGACCAAAGACCAAACTCTAGTCCGTCTAAAAACAGGGTGTCTCAAGTTGCTGCTGAGCAGACCAGAGTTTGGTTTGTGGTAGGTGTGAAAGCATTTCTGAACCAGCTAAGGACTAAACAAGGCAAGTGAACCAAAACAAGTATTGTGTCTTAAAGTTGGCCGAATATCACAACATTAAGAAAGCTGTTGTAGTATTCACTTACAATATTAAGTCAAGTGCAGCTAATGTTAGCTCTGCGAGTACCACCAGCTTCCTGTTCTCTTAACGGCTAACATCTACAACTCTGTACAAAAGCTTAAATACAACTTTATCTTTATTTTATGACTCAGAGAAAATCCAAACAACTTGGAGCTAAATGACGTTATTACTCGAAGCATCTTGTGTATATCTGGGTCTGGGAACAAAGACCACGCCACAGCTTCAACTAGTAAAGAGTGGCTAAATTGTTCATCATTTAACAGGCTATGGGTCACCTGACAAAGTTGGATGTGAAAAAAGACCAAAACAAGTGAAAAATAACACAATATTGCAACTTCACTCCTACGACGAACCAAGTCCTATGAACTTTAGGTGTAAAGGTGACCTTAGTTATAGAGCTTGGATCATTTAGCTGGCTAATCCCATACATGCTAGCTCTTATCAGATGATCCTTGCTACTGCATGTGCCAAACACCTCTCTGAAGGCAACTACAAATGTTTAGCAGCTTTTGAAGGGGGTGGAAATGTTGCTTATGGAGTGTCAGACAAAGGAGGAAGAGCTTCAAGGCCTGTTTCGGAGGCCCCCCTTCACTCACTCTCTCTCTCTGGGTTAATTCTACTGTTGACTGGCCTGTTGTCGTCCATGAGCCCCCTTTTTCCTTTCTGCTCCTCTGACTGGCCTGATAGTAGGGGATTCATCTTAAAACCTCCCCTTTGTCTGCCGGACCGTGGAGTCAGCAGTTATTTCTTCAACTGACGACTCTCAATGCGCGGCGTTGAAAGAGATGAAGCTGAAACACAAAGGCAAATTAAGGCTACAAAAACACTTGCCATTGTCCCATTGTTGAGGGTCACAAATCGTCAAGTAAAAGCAACACAGCGTGGTTGAAATGTATTCGCCTCCATCCCTTTCTCCCCCTACCCCTCCTTTCCCTGCCTTCCCCTCTCTTTATATTCATTAGATTCATTATAGGCCACAAAGGATTGCCAACAAAACAGCTTGTGATTTTAGTTGAATTCATCCCCCTCTGAGGCCTGCAGGGAAATTAAAGTAGGTGACTATCACTAGAGGGGGAGCGGGCTTGACACATCTGAAGCTCTCAGTGATGCTAATAGTCAAGCGTATCCAAAATACACAGGAGCTGACCTCAAACAGATTGTGGGGGTTTTAAAATCATTAGTTTGCAAATGAAGCAAAAGTACATTGGTTGTATGGTAGAATCAACCCACTCTGAACCTTTGATTAGTGTTTGTCAACTCCCCTTTCTCTCCCGACTCCCCCGCCCACTCCTCTTGCGATCCAGAAATTAATAAAGGAGACATAGCGACACTTTTGGAGGGGAAGAGCTCGCGTCTCCAGCACCTGTTAAACAAATGCACTTAAGGCAGGAATCAAATCGCAGGCAGGTTTAAATTGGTGTGAAATCTTCATTTAGATGATGTCCCCGGGGCCTGCTTATTACTTGAGATTTATATAGCATTAGTTCTGCCTCGCAAATGTGGCGCACCATTCCACCTCAGTGAAATATGAAGAGGTTTGATAAAAAATGCTACAACAGATTCTCTCATTAAAATAAACCTTTTAGAGATTCATTAATTTAAACTTGTGGCATGCAGACGAGTTCTGTGCGTGTTGCCCTTGAGCGCCGCATGTGTTATATATGGTGCTAGATGTCGCTTTGGCTCTGTGACATAGGTCTATGAGAGGGAGTGCACCGGCAAATTGAAGCACCTGAATACATCTCCTTGCTGTGCAGATGTTCATTTTTATGCATGTACTTAAAAATGTAAAAGAAATCTCCAGGATTCTTTGCACCTGTTATGTTTTTTTAAAGCGAGTTTTTGAAGTTTCCATCACTCCCTTCTGTCATGTTGCAGAGAATGGCAAACATGACGCTGAAAGCTGGAAGGAAACGACCACAAAGGCGTTTCATTGGTAGCTGTGCCCCCATTGAGTTCGTCTGTTTCAGTCACCAATCTGTTTTGTTCTCCGCTCCTTTCAATTTGTTTACATTTGGCCCCTACTGGAGAGGGACAGTCTATTGATTTATTGTCCCCCTGCTTCCTGAGAGTGGTGTTGAGAGCGCACAAGGTCCTCCCTCCTCGATCCAGCCACCCAGCAGCCTTCAGGCCCTGCTCTTACATTATTGTTGGCCGGTTGCTAGCTTCTGTTTCACAGACAGGGCAGAGGAAAAAGCCCTGCTTGAACTGCAAAAGGACCTCACAAGGAAAAGAAAGAAAAAGTCTGACGTGCGTGATCACAAACTGTAGATAAATGTGTATAGTAGACCTTGTAGGACCTTTACCTCCCACAGAGGGCTGGTTTTACTCTGGGTTTTTTTCATTATTATTGACAAAATCAGACATCAGGACTTGGGATGCAGGATGTTGGATTTCTGCCAAAATACTGATACTGCTGCAAATACCATATACCGTATGTATTATATATCAGTATTCACGATAAATGCCCAGAACAAAGTACGCATGCAGATGAGATTTGAAAAGTTTGAATGTTTTTTCTACAACATAAAAAGCATTTGGAATTACCTCATTTATAAAGTATCATGGCAGCCCCATTCACGCTGTCGTTTCAAGCTGTAATATTTAGACCCCTGCAATGCTTTGCCTCCACTCTGAATGTCCCAGAGACGACCAAAGGAGTTGACCGCTGATTGTTAATTCACAGAGCCAACAAAAAGTGCAGCTAAAAAGCTCTTCCCACATTGCTTAGGGCTAGTCTATCACTGTAAGACAACTTTTCTTCCGCTGACAACCTGTTTACAGGAAGAGGAAGCGTCCTGCTGGTCCAGATCTCCATGATGTGTACTGACCGTGAATATATATTGAAAATATACTACATCTTCAACATTGTGTATTGAAGTTGTTGCCAGCAGATTTTGTGCCACCAGTAAAGCTCCACCAACACAATATGTCACCATTGTGAATAAAAACCAAAATGATCTATAGGCTTTTTGTTAAGGGAATCAGTGCAATGCTAAATTACTGGTTGCCTCATCCTTGCAGCATTACATTCTGCTGATTCCCACAGCCATTACATCTACTTTAAAAAACAGTGGAAATCCTTATATCTGTTACGAACAATCAACTTTTACTCCTGCCTTAATATCAGCACAATGACAATAATAACATGCCTTCCTATTCAGAATCTTAACTACACTGTATAGGTTTGTGTAAAATATTAATATGTAAATTAAAAATCAACCCCACTGCACATACATATCTAAAACCACATTTTCTCTGCTTTTTATGTTTACACAGAAGCATTTTCCTTCCTTTCTCCCCTTTCCAGGGTGGTTTGTATTCATGTTCTGTGACATCTCCTTTCTGCAGATTGATATTTCCTGTGAAAAGCGCCTGTCTGAAAATTCCACCCAACAATTTCTACGAGTCAAAAGAATCATTTCAGATGAAAGTTGAAATGCTATTGTAAAACGGCCCCCTTTCACTCCTCCCTGCTTGAAGATAAACAATTTCCCATGAATATATGGCCGGGCCCCCCTATCTATCACAAAAATCCGAATGTGTCCCATACTGAGCCTATTGTAGTCTATTAAAAGAAATCCTTCCCTGTGGCAACCGTTTTGCAGGTTTCAAGTAGATAAATGCCTTCCAAGAGGGATAAGAATGCATTTCTACAAAACTGCATTAAAGAGTAATGTTTGTCAACTACTCCGATAAAAACTTCACAGTCACAATTCTTTTTTTTCTTCTTTTCTCAGACGGCAAATGCATTGGCAATGTGTAAAGCTGATTGGTCTGGGGAGGCTGCCTACAGGTTAGCAGGCCTCATTTCCAATCTCTGACAGCAATATGTGTCGCCGCGCGCTTCATCCCGATTGCCCGTGTACAACACAAACCGTGGTCACTCTATATATGGAAATCTCTGTCTTCAGGGCGGAAAAAAATTAAAAAGGTGAGATTGGCACTTTAACCTTGGTGCCCCCCTGAAAATATGTTTTAGTCCGATACATTATACTACTGCGAATTATTTATCAAGAAGATACAAGCTTGATATTTCTGAAAAATAATGAGATGTTGAGGTGGCAGCTGGAATGTTCTGGTCCAGCGAGCAGCATCTATGAATCGGGGGAAATGAAGTAAATATGGCGGGATGGGACTCACCATGTGCAGAATAAGAAAGAGTGGAGCACTGCGTTTCGAAGGAAACAACTAAAAACTCCAAATGTTTCCTTTGTGGCTAATTTTTCTGCCCCTCTGAAATAACAGCACCAAATTTAGACACATGATTTTGGTGCCATTAGCCTTAGTATACACATACAGAACTAGACATTTACACAATAAGATGTTTGCATATTTTGGTGTGTAAAAAGGGGTTTTTTCCCATAGTCTTTAACACTTAGATCAGGGATGGGCAACTTTGATTACTATGATGGCCATAGTCATGATTCACACTTGCCAAGGGCCAAATTCATAAATACTTTAGGAAACACTCTATGAGACAGACATACTACATATGATCCAATCAAAGGCATGAATACACATATAGATTTGATCACAATTTATGATTTTGTATTTCTAGCATTGCAAGCAAACATAAAAGCTACGTTTAATGTAATAACATGGAATCAAACACAGTTGAAGGAACTATTTCAATGTAGTTATCCAGTTTATATGAGTAATTAAAATTCATTTTACTTACTTTTCGCCAAATGTACTCAGCAGTGCTCTGATACACCCTTTTATGAATCATTACAGTAATACAAATCTTCTTATTTCTTGAACAGAATAAAACATACACCAGTTACAGAGGATAATAACAGAAATATATTTAAAATATTCGTGTTGTAATGCATTTTGCCTTTGACCTTAGTGGTAATTAAGCTGAAATACCTCATGGCAGATTTTGACTTCTTCTTGTGTAAAAATTTTTCAGAAATTTGAAGTTTACCAGAGGGCCACATTAATTGAATAAGGGGGCTATATGTGGCCCCCAGACCTCCAGTTGCCCACATCTGCTTTAGATGTTTCGATGACTGGACCCTCTCTCATAAGTAGGCCAAAAAGAACCCATGTTAGAGCAACCAAGTTTTTATTGTATTTAAGTTTTGTGATTCAAGTTGGCAGTATTCATATGTGTTGTATTCAGTATAGTTTGGTCTACATGAGAAAATTTCATTTTAGATTTGCTTTTTTATTTCATCATAATGTACATATACAACAACTCAATCTATACATCATGTTTTTGTATGCTTATTTATCTTTATTCTTGTGCTTTTCTGCTGCTGTACCCTAACGTGCAATGTATATTGTTTATTTTCTCCAATACTACATTATTTTATTATTCATCATTCTTTCCTCACTCTTTTATCTCAATTTTACACATCAAAAACTTAAAAAAAATAACAAACCTGGCATGAAACCATGCACAATATTTGTTTTTTTATTTTCATTTTAGCATAAAAATACAAATGTTGGTATAACAAATTACAATAGATGCCATTTATTTGTCACTATTATTAACTAATAATACGCATTATTGTCCTTTTTAAAAGTGTTCTACAACATTTTTTACAACTTGACCTTTTAACAGTTAGAATAGTATCATATTTGTAGCCCTCTTAGTAACTAAATTTGCCCATCCCTGACCTATGGTGCTGGCAACCTGATTTGTCCCTGATAGTCATAGTGTATTAAAATAAAAGGTTCCCATTATGGTCCACAGACAATGCATGCAAGTCATTTGTGATTTACTTTTAGAGGCTTGGGGAAGTACTTTGAAAATTAAAATATCCAAAAAATTTTAAAGATATGTTGAAATTATTAATGAAAAGACAGAAGACACATTCTTTAATGAATACCTGGAATGTAAACGATAGCCACTTACACTTACAAAAATACTGCACGAAAACAACCTCACGCACCTAAGGGTTCAATGATTTGAGTACATGCAGCAGAGATTAAAAAAAATTCTTGAAATTTGAACATTAAAAACCTACCTCAACAGAAAAACATCTATTTTTTTGTTCTTATCAGACGGCTGAAAAGCTGTCGAGGGTCCAACATGGAGTCTGGAATCTCTCAGGCAAAAACAAAACAAGTGTTGTGTTGAGTAGAGTTGAAAGAGCCCACCTGTCGACACGGCGCATTCAGAGAACAAGTCAGCCAGTTGTTGCACTTCATACAAAGCGGGCGAGGAGAAGAAATCCATTCACACACTTTGAATACGGTTGGAGTGTGTCTCTCCTCAGATGACTGTTAATTGAAAGAACAAAAGCAAAGAGAGGCCCATGTATTAATTTGGTTCAGACGCCGTCAGTTATTCCCTTTCATTTGCTTGTTTTGTCCCTCACGCTTTGATGAGCACACAGCAATCAAGGTGAACCGTGACTTGTTTGATTCTTTAAGGCAGTGAGTGACATGTTTTTCTTCACAATCTTTTCATACCTGCACAATGGCGTTTAAAAGTGAGGATTGATTTTAGAAAATGTGGTCTTAAATTATGAAATCTTTCCCTTTAATTTGCTGTTTGTATGGATTCAGCTTTAAATGCATGTAAAATTAATGTAAAGTTAATAATTTTATTGTTACATCATATCATTTATTAAGTATTTCAACTTGTTGACTGAATTAAGTAAACAAAAAAACATGTTTAGAGCTTCCCCCCTCCCCAGCCCAAACTCTTGTCTTTGTTTTGATTTATTTCATCCTCTCAAAACATCCCGTTGCTTTCAGGGCTCTCTTTGTTCTTGGTGAAGGGGTCTTTTATTTGGGAGAAATCTCCCATCTCAGACCAGAGCTTTGCCTTGATGCAGATCTTCATTAATCTCCGGGGCCACTGTGGGCTCTACAGCAGCCTGCCGTTTTGATGGGAATTGAATTTGATACCGTATTGTGGCTTGTATGGAGCCTAACAATGGCCTGTGTTCCTTCCTGTGTCTGCACACAATCAGAGAGACCCAATTAAATAATTTGGTACAATAAAGGGGAACAAAAGGAAACCCAGGCAGAAAGTGAGGGCTGCAACATTTGCATTCTACCTATTTCTGTATCATGTTAATTAATTCGCTTTGAAACCACAAGGGGAGGGCACAATGGGAAACAGAGCAGCTCATTTTAGAGTATGACTGAGGACACTTTATGTGCAGGTGATGGGCTGAAGCCACATTTTACAATCTATTTTATTTTCATAGTGGTAATAAACAAATAAAACATGTATTAATTAATAAATAAATATAAGTTTTATTTTCTATTTTTCAACCTAAAACACTTTCAACACATATACTTTTTTCACTCAATTATTTAAATTTTGATCAATGCACACATATTCTTGTTCACTTATCACCGCTATAACCCACATATATATTTACTGCTGTTTATTTATACATTACTTGATGTGCATGCACTCACATTATTTTTTAATTATTACTTAAGTCCATGCACACATTAATTATTTTTTTACAACTTGAGTTCATGCACATGTACTTCTGTTAATTCACTTCTTTTAACCAAAATTGTTGTGTTTGTTTATCTGTAAGTTCAAGTCAGTGCACATGTTCCTGTTTATTAATCTTTGCCATTTGAGTCCTGACAACCATACTAATTTAATGCATAAATAATCTTTTTTTTTTTTTACTTGTTTGTCTATTTATATATTTGTTTATTTATTTACTACCCCTGCCAAGGAGGTTGTGTTCATGCCAGTGTTTGACTGTTTGTTTGTAAATTTGTCCGTCTGTCCATCTTTGAGCAAGATAACTAAAAAGTTCTCGACCGGATATTGAATAAATTCTCCAGAAATGTTGGTCATGCCACAAGAAAAAGGGTGATAAGATTTTTGTGTCGATCTGAATCTGGATGCAAAGCTCCCATGTCCTGGTGTGGTTGACTGTTTATATCATGTCTTGGATGTCTTTGGAAGCAAGATCTGATTTAGGCTGAATGAAAAAGGAAAATTTTTGTCTCTGTAGAGCATCAGATGTAGCTCTTTCTCCCTCCTCATTGGAAATGCTTGGATGAGGGGGCAAGAAGTCATGTGATCTCCTTGTGACTTCTTTTTTTTTTCCACATTTTTGATAATAACTCAGCAAAGAATATCAGAAATGCCTTGGTGGAGGTTTGTGCTCGTGAGGCACTCCTACTTCATTTATTGATTTAATTTTTTCTGCTTAATTTCATTTAAAATATACTTTTCATTTAAAAATCAATAAGTACATGCAAAAATATAAGTTCATTTATTCATCTATTATCACTTATACATTACTTTAGTCCATGTACACATACTCCAGTTCACCATTTCAGAACGCACACATGCTCCCTTTAATTCATCTATTTATTATTTACTACCTTTTAATTGTTTTATTCTTTTTAGGTTGTACACTTTTATGCTTATTCATCCTTATTTTTGTACATATATACTTGATTTTTTTCTTGTCCTTACATTAACTGTAAATGAACATATGAAACTTTGATTGCCTTCAAAATCAATAAATTCGTTTTTTTTTGTGCTTAAAACAAAGGCCCCCCCTCCCACCCTGTGAACTAAAGTCAGCTCTGTTTGAATAGAATAATTTAGCATCTAAATAAGTGTCCGAATAACCTGCTCTTAATGAACGATGTGTGAATTGTGTGATATAGAACTGCTTTTGTTGTGGCTAATATGTCACATCCAATGAAGGGTAAATGAATTATCCACGAGTGGCCTGTGATAAGCACTGATGGGACCCATATGGAGCTGTCAGTGGACCGCTGGTGGGCTCTGCTGGTCCAGCGGCTGTAATTGAAAGAAATGAGCCATGGAGCTGACACATTAGCAGTCTCCCCAGAGATGGATCACACAGCGCGCACACACATATTCTCACTTTTTTATACATCTCCACGCTGGCCCTATCTCACTGAAAGTATAACCCAGACAATGTCAGGCAGGCTGACGCAGGACAGCGCCCTACTGTAACTGAGACAGGGTGTAAGATTGGGCAGGTCTCCGTCTGGGGTAAGGGGATAATGAGAAACTGCCCTGCAGTGAGTTAATCAGCTCATCGCTCTCCCAGCACTGCCATTTATTTGCTGTTTATTCCCCGGCACAAGGCCCCGGGGGGGAGGCCTGTCTGTGAGGCAGCACCTGCAGCTTCCCCGCCGCTTGATTTAGTGCAGTAAATGCTGCTTGTGGGCCAGATTACGCTGGACACTGATCAAACCTTATTTGCACTCTGATTAGACAAACTGCTCCCCGCACTGACCGCGCCGAAGCAATTCTCCTTTAGCAATTTGATTCTGCTGCCCTGTGAAAAAATGATTAACACTGACTGGATGAATGCAGCAGACATTCACCGCAGCCTAGGCCGGTTTCTAAAGAAAGCATTAGCCCCACTGCTACAGCCAAAAGTGCGTAAAATGTAATAAAATATCATGTCTCACAAAGGACTAAATAAGGAGACATGAGAATCTGTGAAAACACATGATCAAATCCTGAAAAAAGTGAAAGACAGGCTACCAGTGCTGCTGTTGGATCTCAATAGAACAATCCTGTGGTTTAAAAAAAGCTGACCAAAGATCTTAATCATAACTCTTTACGTAAAATCCCTGTGACAACAATATGAAGGACAGAAAGAACCTGTGGAGTTCTCAGCTGCTCTAACAACAGTGACAGACTTTGACTCTGACAAAACTAGTATGCAAGTCTTCATCTCACGATGAGCCCCCCTGCTGTGTGAGAGCAGACACCTTACACAGATTCCTGTTACAAAGAAATGAGATTTTATTCAGATGTGGATCAAGAACCGCTTGACTTTTTTGGACTGATTGAGTGGTTTGTAAATTACATTTTACCATTTATTTTCAGGCCATTCACAAAATCATTATATATTCTATTTTCAACTTGCAAACCAGTAATATCCAGATCCAGAAATAGCAGCACGCAATCATTATCACCAAGGTAAATGTGCAAAATACAACAAACTTTTTCACAACTAGAAGTACTCCAAGAGCAAAAACTTCCACCAAGGCATTTCAAACATTGTTGAGCGAGTTATTGTCAAAAATGTAGAAAACTATCCCATCTATCACTGTTAGCAAATCCTTTTGAAGAATTCATGGATCACCACCAAAATGTATTCAGTTCTCTCTTCTGCCATGACCAACATTTCCTGAATATATTGTTGTTATTAGGGAATATGTGTAAAACTGCTCTAGCTCACAATGTCAACAAACTCTTGAAAAAATTCCTGGATCTGAGTCCAGACTTATCCTCTTCACAAATAAACAGAGAAACTAACACACACTGGCAAAAACATGATCTCCTTGGAGGAGGTAATGAACATTTGTGAAATATGTCTTTGCCATCTCACACGTGGTTGCACATGTCCTGCCACTTAGTTTTCTTGGTTGCCAACCTGGGGACTGGGCATCCCTAAGAGATTTCAGCGGTGGCCCATGGCTGTGTCTGCCATGGTTTTTGCTAATTACAAGTATATCAAGGCCTATTCTATCTGGATTTTGTGCAATGAAAACAGATTAACTGATGCTAATTTTGGGCAGCTACTATGTATCACTATTTTCATGTGAGGGTGGTAGCTTGACTCTTCTCTAAGATACAAAAAACAATAATAATACAGCTAAAAACAATTGCTAAAACAATAATAATTACAGCAGAAGCATTCAGACAGTGATGTCAATCGACTGAAAGCTATAGCTAGCTAACTCACTTCAACTGAGTGGGCTCCAAGCACAAAACACTGTAGAAATCATAAACTGTTGTAAGAATGGGACAAAGGCTGTGTGAACCCACTATTTAGTTGAGAAGCTGTCTCCCAAAGCAAATCTGTGATGGTCTCAAACAAACTTTCAGTCATAAACAGATAAAGAGGGTGAGTGTACGCAGGTCTTGTACCTCCTAACATACAGCAACGATGCACTTACTTGCAGTCATATCAGTCATGCCCCTAAAAATTTATAACTCATGTCCTTCAAAGAAAAATGGACAAGTTATATAAAAAAAGAATCCCCTCCAGCACAGGGTGTGCTCCATAAATGTCTAAACTATTCTACTCTATTCTACTCTCTTATTTCGGACCAGTTATGATATTAAAGCTTGTACTAATGTTTAAAATAACATTGTAACTGACTGACAACACAAATAGTTTAGTCATAACTTCTTAAAGTTCAAGATTCTCTCTATGCCAAAATCTTCTCTCACACCTGACCATGATAAATCATAAGTTTGTTCAAAATGTCTCCTCCTCTTACAAATGAAGAAAGTTCTTTATTTCAATGTTTAGGTTGACTAGATGCCAGAACTAAACTGGTTGTAAACTAAACATGACTTGATGGCTGCTGAAATCAGTTCATCAATTCATCCATTTTTAGCGCTATTGACCACTTCAGTATCACAGGAGGGTTGGAGCCTATCCCAGCTGTCATTGGGCAAGAGGCAGGGTGTACCCTGGACTAATCACCAGTCAATCACAGGGATGATATAGAGAGACAAACAACCAGGCATGCTCACACTCACAAGCAGTTTAGAACTACAAGTGTATCTGACAAGCATGTGTTTGGACTAAGGGGTACTTGAGAAGAACCCATACATGAACACAAAATACATGCAAAGGCCCAAAATGAGAAATGAACCAATAACCTTTATGTTGTGAGGGAACAACACTACTCACTGCACCACCGTGCAGCCCTGACATGGGTTCATGCTACATTATTTCCCAATGCTTGATGTTTGTCAGAGCTGATACTGGCCAGATGTTTAACTGATCCATTTAACTAACTAACATTTTTATTTGGACTGTAAAAACTGGCATCTTTATACTGGTGATGTGATTTTAGATGCTGCCAACCAGCAGCCTCAAGTGGACACTTGTGAAACTGCAGATTTTTTTGCACATCCACATTGGCTTCATTTTTTCCAGACAGATTTTGCAACTTTGAACAAACAGAAAATCTGTCCATAGAAATCAGGACAAAAAGTGTGAATCTACCTACCAAGCACCCCCAATCCTTCTCACTATAGCGCTTGATATACTTTTCAGAAAATGTGTGCTCAAACATTTTGTCTGTAAATTTTCTCTTACTGACATCATTAGAGGATATGTCACCTCCCTGGGCCAACAGGTAGCTCCAGTTAAAGAACTATGTCCAGGCCTCTCTTAGTGGCTGCAGTAAACATTAGAACACAGCACTAGAAAGCCCAAAGCCATGCCAAGAGAAGGGGATGAGCAGAGACAGCTCATGAGAATTTACATTGGAAACATTTTGTTCTGAGCAGGGCAGAAACAGAGGGGTTTTATGGGCATGTCAAAAAACAAAATCAGAGTGGATTTTTAGAGGAGAAACCTTGACTATTATATTTTCAGGAGACATCTGGGATCAGTGTCCACATGTTAAAAAGGAGTAAAATGTGCACTTGTGCAGCTTTGCTGTTTTCACATTTCTCATCATACTAAATTAGAAAAAAAATAAATTCCCTACTTCCATAACTGAACAACGCTTGTACCCTGTGACCTGCTTTAACACCCTCTTGAAAGGGCAGAATTCATTAGCTGAAAAGGTGTTTGCCTGGTAAAAGCACTTCGCATTTTTAAAGCACCGGGCACACAACTGAACACACTCTTTGAGAGACTGAATCTGCTGACCAATTTTGAATGCAAACTGCCTTAGTACAGGATAAACAAAGAGACCAGCCTGCTAAATCATCATAAAACTAATAATGAAGTTGCTGATGCTGATATAACATAACTTTTCAGAGGATGATTGATTTTCTGTGCATCAAGCCACACTACTACTTGTAATTGTATGTATCATTTCCTGTTGTATTTGAGTGACATTCTGTCCCCAATAAGCAATCGATGGCTGTGCACACACACTTACACACGATACATCCTGCAACCTTCAAACACATTGTGTTGTCTTTATTCCCCCTGTTGCATTCAGAGTGGAAGGCACTCCAGCTTGGCCATTGTGCAGCAGATTTTCATGCTTTAGTGCAACACAAAGCAGCTCTTTTCCATCAAATGATCAGGCCATCTTAAATGTTGCACCTGAGACTGAATACATACAACATACTGTATGTGGTGCACTGGCAAGGTCTTGCTCTTTCATCTACTAGTGAGCAGAGGCTAGCAAAGTATTAATAATGCCATTTTCTAATCTGCTCTCTTCACCCTGATCGTCCCTCAGAATGATTCTCCATCATTTTTCTAGCATTTACTGTATTACCATAACCTCGATGCAGAGCCCATTTAGAATTGCGCTCGAGTGACTGGGAGGCATATTTAGGCAGAGAGGTCTTATTGTAAAGAAAGAGGTACAGTGTAAATAGCTGCAAAGAATGGAGGGCAACACTCATAATGGAATCTGAAAGCTTTCATTTTTCCCTCATTGTCTCTCCTTCCTTCTCTAAACAACCTTCCCTTTTTTTGGCTATCAGAGCAAAGTTTTCAGAGAGAAAATGAAATGCATTCATGCGCCCTGAAAGAGGCTTTTAAGGTTGAGAACAGCTCAAACAAAGATGAATGTGAGCCGAGGCTGGCCTGAGTATGACTCAATGTTTATAACCTTGTGGTGCAGAATTCAAGAACGCTGATGAAATAAATGAAGACGACTATAAAGCACATCTGAGCTCACAATGCTGTGAGACTTATTGGTATTCATTGACATGTTTTGTCCAGGATACGAAAGGGATGGGGCATGGTGTAGGTTTCCGGAAACTTAAATATAAAATCTGTGTACAGCTGCTGTACAAACATGGCAAAGAAATATGGTTTGATATCTATATATGCCTCTTTTTGTGGAAAGATAAATCTTTGAAAGATTATTGATTTAGAGTGTGCCAAAGATATGCCTTTTGGAATTGAATGTACAGCAACAATAAGATATAAAGAGTATTTTTCTAAGCTGTCAGGCCCCCTCCCTTTGCTCTCAGCCCTTTTCTCTCTTCATTTTGCAAACTGGTGCTCCAAGCTTTTCCACCGCTGACCAAGCATCAGCTGATAAATGGGCTTCTTTGAATTAATGGCAGGCTGGAGGAAAAAGAGATAATCCCAGATAATGTGGACACAGTTTTCATTTCTTGTCACCCAATTAAACTGCAATTATCCCAAGAGCAGGAGAGGAGAAAAGTGGGAAGAATGGTCGAAGAATGGAAGAGCCGGCCTCCCTGGGACCCTCTCTAGCAGACACATTAGCCCAGATTTGCTCCATCCTGATAAAAGGGTCCCATTTCTTGCACTTGGCAGTGCACAGCAAGTGGCAGACCAGCTGCAACCTTGGTTTTCTTTTTAAGAAAAGAATGCTTGTGCAGTGTTTGTGCCATGCCTCAAAGTGGCTGGGAAGAAAAAGATCAAAATGTATACAGGTTGTCGCCCTATTAAAGCAGGGTGGCTTTTGTGTGGCGCTCCATGTGTCTTTAGCCAAGGATATCAAGGTTTTATCCCCTAACAGCCCGTATAGATTTTCATATTATTATTATGCTAATGCTCGAGAGACATTGTCGTGTATTTTGTGAAACCTTTGTCATCACTGACTGACCAATACAGACACCCTGGAGCTGACTACACAGGGGCTCAAAAAACCTTCAAACAAACCCTTAGCGTATCCAAAAAAGTGCTTTGACTCGAGAGCGACTGTTCCTTGAAAGAAATCGACCGCTGCTGTAAAAAAAGGGACGCTTCCTCTGTGAATTGTTCGCCTCCAGATGAATCAACCTGATGTGAAACTCTCCCTTGGCACAAAATCTAAGAAGTAAATTAATGTCTTTTGTAATTACTGTTCCTCTTAGTAATTATCACAGCGGACAATTTATGGATTAACATATTGATTTCACTTGACCCTCGGCAGGGCTTAATTTGGACCGAGAGGAGACTTTTGGCTTGTGCTGCCAAATGCAAACATCCCTCAGGGCCCCCCGGCGCGGCTCCTCTTTAGGCGTGTCACAGCGTCTTTAGTAAAAAAAAAAAAAAAATGTCCCATGGGATGGTGATGTGACTCACACAGAGGTCCTGGCCTTTTGGGTTTAGCTGTCTATTCAGAATGCAGCCCTGCACAGAGATTGACTTCAGCCAAACATGGAAAAAACAGCAAGAAAGAAACTGAGAGGAGCATTCGCAAGAGTAATTCATTAATCTCCACGCAGGCGATTAGCACTTTGAAGTCTTTGATTTTGAAAAGGCGGGCTCCTTGCTTTACTATCCCTCCCCTCGTCGAGTGTTTAGATAAACATTGCAAATAAACAGATTAGTTAAAATCATTAGGCAGACATCTTAACGCACAAACACAGGCCGTCTGCTTTAGAATGCTGATAAATGCAACCCCTCTGCATCGGCGTCTAATGACTCCGTAACATGCAGCGTGTGGCGATGATGTGTCTCTGATTATGAAGAGGCGGGAGAATACTCTGTCAAAATATGATCAATATTTCCAATAAGTGCCTCGGCTGCTCTGCATGAGTAATGGCGTGAATGAGCAAGCAACACGAGAGAGGCCAGTGTGAATGCAGCCTCTCCACTGCTGTGTCCATCAAATAATGAGATCACCTGAGACAGCCGCTGTCACCCCCCACTCCAACACCTCCCCCTGAACAGGGGTGTGCTGACAGGACACTTGCCCTCCCATTGATCATATTGTCATTCTAGCCAGCACTCATAGGTTACACATGTACACACACACAATCACACACCCACTTGTTTGGATCCAAATGTTGAAATGTATCTACATGCATGGGTTCGGCTCTAATTCAGCTATCAACCCTGCAGTTATCATTGAAGCTTCTGTGAAAGAATTATTTAGTGTGTTGATTTTGTTCCCCTATGAGTATTTTCTGAGAGAAGTATTCAATATTTCTGTTGTGCATAAACCAAAATTATTTTTTGCCCCAAGACCCATTACATAGAAATTGAGACAAATGTTTGGACAGTAACAAAGTAAATTTACTTACAGATAGGATTTAAAGAACTTTCAGACACTTGAAAACTTTTTTAACTACAAAGCTGACTGTTTCTACCTAGTATATGTTCATTATTTGAGCACCTATATCACCTCAAATATTTCCTAAAGTTTTCAAAAAGTATGAAATTATTACTTTTGATTGCTGTGACAAACAATAAAGCTTGTTTATCATTGCCATGAACATTCTTGAAAGACTGCCACACAATGAAGCTGGACCCACCACTTTTGCTGGTATGTTTCCAGGTTTTCTTCATATTTTGTGCTGCTTAGTTGTGATGGACCACAATTGTTTTTACTAATGTTTGTGCTGTCACCAAAACTCCTTTCTGTGACTCCGTTCCCTTGCCCCAATAACAGCGCAACAAACCAGGACACCCACAAATTATATTGAGATCTGCTGTCTCTTTTGACTGTCTTCATTGTTTACAACCATTTGAAAAATTGAGGACTGAAGTCCTCCAGGTTTATTCACTATGGCAAAGCAAAGATTCTGTTTTATGTATAAATTTCCCATATCAAGGGAAAAAAGCTCTCTAAACTGGACTTCCTGATTCATGCTTCAAGCAATCCCAGAATACTGTGTGAATAGCTCACTGTAAACCAGAAAGTCCTTTTTATTTTTTTTCTCTTTCATTCTAAAAATGTTTCCACAAAATGGAATTGAGGTTTAATCTTGCAAAGCAGCTGAAAGGTTAAAGGTCTTAACAGATGAACTGGCTTGTATTGTGAACTTTATTCCTCAGCAGCAGTGTCCCCCTAATACATTATCTGATTACCCAGTAATGAATGTAATTAATGAGATGATTGTCCATAACCATTCAAATACGTTTTTGAAAGTTCTGCCTTCCCTTAACACTTTCTCTTTGCTGTTGCCAGGATGGCTTTAACCAGGTGATATATTTAGTTGTTCATCTGGCATGTCAGGTTGATGTATGTCATTCAGTAAAAACATCTCAGGGTCTGTTTCAGTTCAACAAAAGTAAATGGAGAAGGTGGGCCAAGCTGACAGTGGGTCACTTATCTATTTACTCTCTTTGGTCTTGTGTGGTTTGTCTGTACGATGTTGACATACCTGTTCTATGTGGCATGTCTCCATGGAAGCACAGAGGATAAGATGTATAAGTGACTCAGGTAAACATTTCAGTTAGGTAGTGGTAATGAGGGACACAGCACAGAAGGATGACGATTCTTGAACCAGTGGACAAATCTTGAGACCATGTTTTAGGTTTTCAAAAACTAAAATAATTTGTATAGGTGTAAATGTTTGCTCAGTTTACAGCACAAACCTCATCACAGGCCACACTAAGTATGACTGTATCGGCAAGTCAGCCTCAGAGATGATTACTATCAGTACTGACAGCAGAAAATAGTTAAAAGGATCATCTGAAAAAAGGTAAGTGAGTAAGGATAGGTAATCACAGAGGCCATTTTCTTCATATGTTTTAGCATGTTGTATGTTAGTGCTAACATGGCTGTAGAGAAGAGAAAAAATTAAGGAAAACTATTCAGCACTCCCTATAAGAAATGGTGCTCTGTTGCAGAGTTCAAAAAGCCTCAAACTTCCTGAAATGGCTGTTCAAAACTACAAATGTTTCTCACTGTTCAAAGTCTGGTTGTGGTCATCAGCTACTTTTGGTTGTTCAATTAACTCAGAGCTGCAAATCTGAAAATTTGTAGCTTGAGAATTTAAAAAATGTAAACAATGGTTGTGACAACACCTAAGCATTGTGGAATTACAGCCTAAAAATAAAACTACTTTGAGTGCTTAAGTATTCTTCAAAGAAAGTACCGTAATTTCTCGATTTTAACATGTACTTTTTTGCTTTTAAATAAGCTCTAATTTTTCAGGTGCGTATTATACACAAGTACAAGCAAAATAATTAACATATTTCGTCCCGCCAACATCGCAATTGCAACACATCTGATAAAAAAGCTGAATTATTCTCTTTCTTTGCGAAAACAGTGGCAAACACAGGGCGCTGCCATCTTGTGAGCAAGGAGACGCAAAATAGCTGCGCTGTGATTGGTCGAAGACATCGGCACGTTGATAACTGCTCGCTGATTGGTCGGTACACTACGACCGAGCATGCTCGAGCAGAAATCGAGTAATTGCGCATGCATGAAGCAAAAGGTGTGTCCGCATTAAATAAAGGTAATTTTTGAGTTGTCTAAGAGAGTAAGGGTCTGGCAAAATTTGGTTGTGTGTTATAATCGAGTACAGTGTTTTTCAGGCAAAAATCGTGAAAATATGGGATGCATGTTAGAATTGAGTGCGTGTTAAAATCGAGAAATTATGGTACATTTTACTAAGTTAATACTTTGACTGATCAACTTTACCTTGTGCTTCAGAATTCTTTGACTATAAAGTTGTGCACTTTGTCCATCACAGCCTACCACTGTAATAACAGCATGTAAGCTAAAACTACACACGTAACACAAATGTGCTCACTTTAAATGTGATAATTCCATTTTAATGTTATAATCCCACAAATGTGATATTTTTTAAAAAATGGGATTGCAGTTACCTTTGAAATTTTGTGCCAGTTACATATTTTAATTAAAATTGGCCAAGGGTATTTGATTCCTGATAATCAAGGACATATCTAGGACCGTTAGAAACACAAACTCAAGTATGTGGTTTTAAAGATGTGGACAAATTTTATTTAAATGTTTAATGGCTTTCTTTTGGTACCAATAAGCTCAACCAGGTGAATTGTATAACGACTTTAGATTCAGCATTGGCAGCAAAAGGTTGACAATATGATGGAGTTAAGTTGTATCAATACTTGATTTGACTGAACCATCAAGCACCTACAATAATGGGCATTGTCAAAAGTAGTGATGTTTTAGTGAGGGGGTTTCAATAGAGTGAGAAAAAAGACTATCCTACTTGTCTGTAGACTACCTCAACATAGATGATTACAAGGTTTATTTTCACATTCATATCACATTTATGGGAAAACATCTCAAATTTTGAAAGTCAAGACTTTCACCTTTCTGCAATAAGCAAATCCCGATACAGGTAATAGCTATTACATTTGCAGTACTAAGGTAACATACCAGAGAGACCATTTCACATATCCATGATATGTATTTCACATCCATTAAGGCAACACCCTATATAAAGAGATTGGGGGAAGGGTAGCTCCTTTAAAGCAAAACTGAAAGGTAAATTACTTAGTGCTTTGTCTTTGACATTCATTATGGACCAGTCAGAGGCTTGCAGCCGTTCTCAGCACAACTAACTCTAATCCAAACTCATACTTACAGCTGCTTTGTCCTTAATAGGACACTGATAAGCCTGGTCATTTTCAAACAGGGAACAATTGAAACAGCCGTATTACTTTGAAATATTGAGAAATTACTAAGCTTTAAAAGGCTTTAAATGTTAAATGTAAGATTAGTTAAATGATTTTTCATTTTTACCTAAATGATGCATTAATATTATATTACTATCTATAGAAACAAATGGATCAATGGTTGCCCCTATCTTATTTTTCAGCCTCTTTAATGCAACTTCATATATTTTTTTATTGCAACTGAATGTGTCTGAACATTTTCAGCCCTAAATCCAACAAATGTATGAAATTCTTCACTCCCTTTGAATTTTGCCTGATAGATCTCAGTTGTATCCCTTGTAATTTTATGAGGAATGTATTTTAAAACTAAAACAAAACAGGCTTAAACTCTGCCTTCACTTAATGTATGATAATTGTGGAAATTTATGTAAAAAATCTCCCTCAGATGTCAAGAGAAACAGAACAGAGTCAAGGAAATTTTGGTACATAACTTTCCAAATTGGCAAATCAGGTTAAATCTATTTATCATATTTTGACAGAGAGTGCTGGTTCCAAACCTGGGCTCTGGTCCCCCAGTGAGGAGCCGATGATTTCAGGTGGGCGCATGGCTCAGTTTGCTCTGAGGTTGTCAAATTAGATTTGTTCTTTACCTACAATCATGGAAACACATTTAATGTACAGGATATGAAAGTGTTTGCAGGTAAAAACATAGGAGAACCGTTAGATATTCAAAATGATCTTTGCTCTTTAATGAAAACAACTTTTTTGCCCAAATGATAACTATAATGATAATCTGATTTTACATTTTAAATCTTAACTTTGAAAATTTTATTAAAATAATAGCACAGACTTCAGTGTGCTAGAGTCAGTGTTCCCTATAGAAATAAACTATACTAGGGCAGCAGGGGTACCAGATGGGGAATAAGGTTGGGTATCTCTGCCCAACTTCCTTCTGTAGGTCTGTTTTTGGTGTTTGTGCTCTTTGACCAAATTCATCAGCAGTCGTGTCTATACATATGCTCAGATCTAACTACCTGTTTGTTTACATGATGGCAGAAGAAGCTATACTTTGATCATGATGTGGCACCAGAGTTGGTGAATTTAATGTGAGAAGGTATTTGTGGAAAAAGTTAGCTCTGTGGTCCCCAAAATGTTTGTGACAATCACACGTTTTGTTCAACTAGATGGGTAATTCTCAAAGTGGGGTCAGGACTCTCTAGATGTTGTAAAACACTAACCCTTAACTCCCACATAGTCCGTCTGCCTAGCATCCATGCAGCAGCTTTGCTTCGATCGACAGCACATCCTTGCCCACTTGAAGTATATTTCTGCTGCTCAGTGGAGGAAAGCCCTAGAAGACAACAGGAAGTGCAACATGTAAACAACAGACTATTACTGCCAGCTTGATGTTAATTTGTCAACATCATTTCCACTATTTCCATGTATTTTGAAATTATGGAAGCTCTGAGTGCTTTCCTGTTTTTCGGTCCTTGTGCTTGGCTGAAATTAATACAGGGTTGAAGTGGCTCCCACTGAAAATAGACTCGTTATGTATATCCAGTGTAGAGATGCGCAGCTTGCACATACCAGTGATGAACCGAGGTGCAGGCTGTGGAAACTGACTGACTGACAAGACTGGTGGCGATTTGCTGAACAGTGTATAGCGCACATGGAGCACCATGCAGGTTGACTATATGGAAACTGGGGTTAAGAAGGGGGTCAAATGGTATATTTTACCCACTGTTTTGAGAAAACAGACTTAAAATAGTTTGATATAAATAAAAGCCAATCAGCAGGATTCAAAATGAAACAGGGGTAATATGCCAACCTCCTAGACTAAAAATTTCCACATGATAATTATACTGTAAAGATCTGCTGCTCTTTTGGGAGGAAAATAGTGTGAGTCCCAAGTCTTTGATATTGCAACTTGGGGCCAGAAATTTTGAAAACCCCTGATCTACATTTTCTTCACAAACAAACTTTACTCACATACGTTTATATGAAACCTGTTACGTAAAAATAAGAAAGTCTGGCTTTTGCAAAGATGAAACACAGATAACTGACGCCCATGTCACCACCATTAACCCTTTAACTGACATTGTAACCATGCGGTTGACTTTCTGCCACCATACTACTGTAATTAAAACTCTGAAAGCCAACCTTTGTCTGTTTTTCCTTATTCGCCTCTCTGAATAGCATTTGTGACATCAATATGTATCCACTGGGTGGTGCTTCTGTACATGAATATAATTGTTTGAAAACCAGAAAAAATTGGAAGTGAATCGTTGCTGCATAGCCCCTCAGAAATCTAACAGTAAGAAAAAATCTTTTCACATATTTACAGATCCTCTAACAATCAAAATTCAGTTGAAGGAAATAATTTGATGATAAAACATGTATCTATGATTCCTCAGAAAACTGGGTCAGCTGCTACATATCTAAATTTTGCCCTCTGTGACGTTTTCATACAAAAAAAAAGGAAAAATTTGTTGTGGAAATAAAAGAAATCCATTTATGCCCAGGAAACCCTTAACGGGCAAGCCAACCAACTGGTTGACTTGCATATCTGCTTCCCGATTGGGTAATCTGAAAAATAAAACCTGAAATGTTAAATGAAGAGGAAGGAACAAAATTTACCAACAAATACTTTGTTGCAAATGTATTTGGAAGTCAAAGGGTGAAGCCTTCATTTAATTTCAAACTCTGAAGTTAGTGAGGCCTTTCATATGAAGTGATAAAGCTCCACAATAAATGTCTGGGGCATTTCCAGATGTATTTTATGTCACATAGAAAATAAAAAAATCAGATGTCTTAAACTTGTGTTTTCCACAGAGCTGATTTCAGGCACTTAGCTAAAAACTTGTTCAAAAAGCTCATAGATTGAGACAACGGGACCAGAAGTGCTGAAGTGCTTAATCATCTAAGCGGTTTAGGATTTGTCACCACACCACTTCTGGTACATGGACAATCAATTTGGATGAACGGCTTCCAGACTTGCAAACTTGGACCATCTTAGTAGCATGTGAGCAGTCTAAAACATCCCTATTCTCTCCTTTGTGTTATCATGTGTCAGACATAATGAACTCCTCCAGCATGTGACATGTCTTACAGCTCCATTTGTTGTATTGGCCACATGTTTTGTCCTTGAAGTTTGTCAGACTGCACCGCCATACACCTAGAGACGTGACACTCGTCGACAACAATGAGCCATCTGCAGGAACTCGTCCGTCTCCCTCCTGTTGGAGAAAAAAAAGAAAAAGAATAAGTGAGAGTTTTTTTCCTCTCTCCCTCTCAATGACACGGTTATTATCTTGGTCACTTAATCTCCTCAAATAAGATTGATTTGTCCTTTCAGGCTGTGTTCGAGAGCCTCTGTCAGGCCATGGGAACCATAGAGGTCCAATGCATCCTCACAATTTTCCCATTTGATGGAGGTCACAGTCACTCCGACTGCTTCTTTGACATACTGATGAGTAGACGCACAAAGGCTCTTTCTTTGTTATGAGTAATAGAGAGAAGCACGGCTTCACGCACAATACGCAACAGGAAGAGTTGCAGGAGGCGTGAGCATGTTGTAGAAATGCAGATATGCACTATGAATTGGAAGGTAATTATAGACTTGGAAAAGTGAAAGGTTGATCATACTTATAGATGTAATTCAAAAAGAGGAGAAAGATTAAGAACTTTTTTCTTGTTTCTGGTCACACTTTTAACATAACTTAGTAAAACTTCCAGGTGTTGGCTTAAAATTGTTGCAACACTGACGCAATTGCAATATTTATTCATCAGTTTCCCCAAAAACTTGCAGTATTATCCACAACACTTCAAAGTGACTTGTCATTCAAAGAAATATTCATTCACAGCATCATTTGGTCCCGATGTCAAGGTCAGCATTCTGGTGCAAGCTTAATTAAATCATCTGTTTTTGTATCTTCTTTAGTGTCATCTTTTTCTACAAGTTGATTTGAGTTCTAACAAACAACAGCCCATCATTTCCACTGAAGAAAAACAGAAAATAAATCACAAAAGTTCTTCATTAATTGCAGACCTGTGAATACAGTTTTAAAAGGTTTTACAATTTGATTTGATCATATGAATAATTCTTGACCTTTGAACCACAACTTTTCTGTGTGTTTCCACCTTCTGTTCGCCAAACAAATCCTCAGCTTCACTTTCTTCATTTTCTATTCACAACACCATGGAAACTTGCAATACGGGTCAAAGATCGTTAATAAGCTGGAAGCACTACACTGTCAAATTTCTCATACAGGAGTGTTTGTCGTTGTGTGCGATGTTAAAGATGAAGGCACCCTCTGGAGTTTTTTTTTTCTCTTCTTTCTCCCCTCACTCTGAAGGACGACGGCACACTATGAAAGCCCAAATAGCGTGTTACTGCACTGCCACGGGTTCAAGGAGATTGGATCACTTTTTTGTTTGCGGAGCAACCTCAATTCAGCTTCCACATAAAGAGAGAGAGATGGAGAGGGACTGAGAGAGAGCAGTCTTTGTGGGGTTGAAGGGAAGGGGTGGATGGAGAAAAAAATTGCCTTGGTGCATCAGTTTTTCTCTGATCCCAACTGGAACCATAAATGTATCTGAGAGATGAGCTATCTGTGCCACAAGCAGGGCCTTTTCTTCCCTCTGTCCCTATGATGAGTTAGCAGGACCTGCAGTGATAAAGCTGATAGAAGGGGGCTGCTATCAGGTGGCAGTCTGGGTAATTACAACTCTCTATTTGGGGGCTTTGCAGTGATGCTGCGGCGATAAGGGGAGTATAATGAGGAAGAAAGGCCGGCGATAATGTACCCGCTAAATGGTTCAAAATAGTCTATCATGGGAAAAGTCATCTACAGAGCCTGGAGGGGGACAAGAATCTGTGGGTTTGAACTACAGGGTGATGCGACAGAATGTGTGTATGTTTAAAAAAACATGCGCCCTGCAGGAGGTAACCGCAATCAGAGTTCAAAAATCTGACTTCCTTAAGAAAAGGTGGGATTTTCTTTAATGATCCAGGAAGTCGTTTGATTGCCGCCGCTTTTTTGTTTGCCCCTCAGGGTGTCTGAGATATTCTGCAGTGTGAGATTACACATAATACTTTGACAAGCGGCGGTTTAAAAGATGAAGGTCTTATCACCCTTGGCGGACGCCACGTCCTTCTGTGGAAGCCTTTCTCCCTCCATAATGTGCTTTCAAACTTTGTTGTATCTGTCAGTTCGGGTCCTCGAAGATTGAACTGACAATCACTCCTCTTCTTCCTCCCTCTTTACCATCATTCACACACACACACACACACACCATCCATCCTCAGGGCCATTTGCCTGTTTCACTCCTCAGTCTTAAACACACACTGCTCTGTGTGTTTTCTATCTTGTATGGCTGTTTTATTGTGAATTACAGATCCCCTCGCCGCGGATCATGACCACTATCAATAGTATTTCCACTAATGTGATTAACTTAATACTGTGCTCTATGAGAGGATTATTTCTCAATTCCTCTTGATATGCGTAATATTTAGGTTGTGGTTGAGTAAATATTTTGGTTCTCTACCAGAATAATTCGCACTGAGACAAAGACACGAAAGTCTGCCCTAAGGAGCAATAAAGACTGTATAATTAGAATGATTAAAGAACTGCACAACTAATTTGGCACTTATTGAATATATTTAGAGAACACAACGTGCAAAATAGGTCACATATTCACGCCACAAAAAATATTAACTTTATTCACATTAATTATGTATTTATTCAGACATTCTGTGTGAGTCATTGGGAGTGAGGTTGAAGTCGCCATTGTCTCCAAACCAATCCAATCATTATGTTTGCCTACACTTAAGCGTGTTTTCTACGTATTGTTGGCGCTGCAAAGAAACCTCATTAGACAAAATGACTCCTAATCTAAATGCAATCATCTTTAAATAGTAATCAATTGGATCCTTAAACTGTTTGTCATTAGCACTTTATCAAAGGCTCACTTAAGATAAGATCCGGGTGTGAATGGTGTGTGGTGGTGACAAATTGACTTTCAATATTGACTGTATCAACAGGAAACACTTGTCTTTTTATTTGCATTGCTATAAAATGTGATTATTTTTTATTTTGTTCCCATATTCAGTAATCTATTTCACATGCACACCTTTCTACAGCCTTTAAAAATAGGCCTATGTGATTAAAAAGAGTGAACTGGAAATATACAGTAATTATATTGCGAACAATCATAAATTCCCCTTCCTGAAAGCTGTAGTGTCTCAACATCAGTCATGCTTTTAATTGGGTTTTTAGCAAAACTAATGAAATATTTTGCTCCAGATTTTTGCCTGTTTATCTTCAGCATAAACCCTTAATCTGAAAATCAGCTGTAAAAAGTGGAGCAATTGGCGTCTTCGTGTGAGGATTAATGAAAATGAAAGGCTTTCATGTAAGGTACATTTGCTGCTTCCTTTGCTTTGGCTCGGCCTGCATGGGAGCAAATAAATATATAAAGTAAAGCTGGGAAAGGAGTAAATAAAAGGAGGGGAAGATCAGGGGTTGAGCTGCAATCAGACAAGCAGAAAGAAAACCACATCAGGTACACGATCAGGACCACTCCCTCTCACTTTTCTTCAGACCTTCCCCGATAATGAAAGAATTTTCATGTGGCTGTAAACTCTGTTGTGTTTGAAGTGGCAAGATACTGTTCATCCTGTTTGGGTTAAAGGAAAAGATCTGACAGCAAGAGGTTAAACTGAAATTTATTTATATGAAGACTTGATTCAACAATATTTGATTTTTGCAGATATTAGAAATGGCAATATTTCCAAACTCAATTCAGCTGACACTGATATAAGCATTTTTTTTGTAAAAACGCAGAGTCTTTCCCCACATTTGAATTAAGCAATTCTTCTTAATATGACAGTCTATTTATTTTAGAAAAGACACTAAACAAAACACAATGAAAAAACAGCAGAATTTTTATTGTCCTGTTGATAAAAATGTAGTTTTACTGTTGTTATACATCCAGAGATGAAAATCTAAGAATTAGTTCATATGGACAGCATGGTCATGATAAGAAAAAAATACTTTTACAGTAAGCTTATTAGGTGGAGCATGATGTGTTATTATGATGGTTTCAGCCAATATTTATGATTATGGATGTATGACACTACAAGCACTATATCAGTATGGGCATTTAATGACCTAACGTGTTGATTAGCGGCAGATATTGAAAATTTTGCTAATAGTTGCATCTGATATTTATTAACCACACATATTAAGTCATTTAAATCACATATATTGGCCGTAATATCAGTAAAATATGCAAATGTACCATAATGCTTCACCTCATTATCAATAAATGTCTATGATCTAAAAAAATAAAACAATGTAATTTATTGTAAAATATAACATTTTTTTTCTTATTTATAATCCATTTCATACTCAGATTGTGTCACAATAAGAGGATAGGGTTAACACAGTAGAGACACTTTTCAGAATAAAATTCGAAAACAAAAGGTAATTGAAGAACATATGTCTGTGGCCTACTTTTTTTCCATGAAAGTAACCAGCCAAAAATAAATCTTTGATGATAAGAACTGTCATGGCGTCTTTTTCTTTTTTGTTTGTCTGTTTTTTATTACCAACCAGACCAGACAAGAATAAAATATTAGGGGTGTGCTCTCAAAAGACTGAGCATTGCATTAAGTTTGAATTTCAACTAAAAGTTGGGATTCCTCCAATCATCATCAATCAAGTGAGACAAGACAATCAAGATTAAACCACTTATACACTTTATGTTGTCCTTGTTTTGTCAGTAATGGTAAAATATTTAGTTTGTGTCATATTTCTAATGTCTTTCACCTTTTGTAGATATATCCATGATTTCCAACTGACTTAAATAAATGGCTTGTTTTGTAAGTGTTAAGACTATTACTTACTCGCCACGATTATTTGCCTCAGTAATGAACAAGAGGGGCTTGAGATTTTCCTCTTCACAAATATCATGATATAATCAGTTAATTAAATTCAAGGGACCTGTCCAACACAAGGTGTGTTTTAGACATTTTAAAGATCTGTAACCTCCATATGACAGCTCTGCACCAAGTAACACCTCTGTCACAGGAATACAGGACAAAACTTATCAGAACATTGTTTTTGCTGGGGGAGGGGCACAGATCCTTAACAATACATAAAAACACACCTGGTATTGTAAACATATTTGAAAGTGGTAAAAGTGCTTCATGATATTTGGTTGCAGTTTAAATAAAGAAGAAAGTCTCAAGCCCCTCATTTTTGTTACAGATGTAAATAACAATGGTGAGTTATATAAATGCAATCTCATTTCAACCAGAATAATCATGATTATGATTTTTTATTCAATGGAGCAGCCCTAAGCTTTTGAGCACTTAAATTCTGTGATATTTCAGTTATTTTAAGAAGAAACATACTTGTTTTAAACATGAGGACATTGGCTCCGTTAGAAACACATAATATGTTATTAAACTTGATAATGGATAAGAATTTATAGTGTTATCAATAAAAGATCCATGGGGGTATCAATGAAAATAATGATAATAAAAACAATTTATGTTTTATGTATTTTACTTTCCTAGACAGAATTTTATCATTAACCATTACACATAATTTTGTTAGACTGTTTTTATTGTTTTATTAAGTCTGACTGTTAATTTATCATTCTGTGGATATCAGTATGTGGGTTTAAGCCATTTATATATATATTAGCTAACACTCGTCAGTTGCTGTTTGTATGTCACTGTATTTTTCTGTTTTTATTGCAAAAGCGTCAAATACATTGCCCCAAGAGGTTTAAATAAAGTTGTTTGAACTCAAGTGAGACTACTCTTTTAGGAAAAAACAAAACCAAATAAAAGCCCTTACATATTCCTGGATGAACCAGTATTGTTATAGTTTTATTTTGAATTAATAGCAGTAAAAGTAAAAGTAATGACACAAATATCAGGTTTTTATTGAATGAAATTGTTTGTATTTTTGTCAACCATAAAAACAAAAATTTAGAGGACAAAAATGAAAAAAAAATGTGATTTAAACGGATATTTTTGTCCTTAAACAAAGACTTGAGACTCAATCTAAAATGGCTGCCATAACTCCTTACAGTATTCTTTACACCTGAAGTCTTTTTATGCAAACTGGGATTATCCTCATCAACTCTCTCTATAATTTGTTGTGCTTTTCTCCCAGAGTTGGTGGAGTGTTGAGCAGAATAAACTGTTTGCTGCTATCATGAAGATCCCTGCACCTCCAGGGAAGGGAGGAGGAGGGGGGCTCCTATATTTCAGAGTGATGGCTTTAGCACTTTAGAGTGAACTGTGTGCGATCTCTCACCGGTAAGAAAAAAAAAAATGTCCCCATGGGCTTGTTGTTGCTGCTGCTGCGGCGGCGGCTGCTGCTGATGTCTGCCTTCTATATTTGCATGATATTTTTCTATTCAGTCTTATCATCAGTGTGCTGTGAGGTGGGAGTGCTGGCTCCGTCTCAGAGGCTGGACCCGGGCTTTATCGGCAGGTAATTCTCCCACTCTCACTAACTCATCTTGAATTATTTAAGTGTTATTTCCAGCACCCTGGCAGAGGTAAAGGAGGAGGGGTGGGGAACACTGTGTGGATTATTTTTGTTTCTTTTTCAATTATCAGATCTTTGTGTAATTACTAAATTCAAAAAAATAATAATGTGTCTCATTTTGCATAAAAAGTGGGTGTTTGGTGGAATAGTAAAGCAAATCTTGATCAGGAGAACATGCTGGTTACATTAGAGCAGGCTCTAGTACAGGCCCTGGAAATCCTGCAGCATGTTTAATTAAAAAAGGGAGGCCATGGCTTAGTAGGAAAAAATAAGAGTGTGGAGGCATTCCTTTAAAAAATCAGACAAAACAAAATATTAAATGTAAATCTGCTTGGAGATTAATTTAAAACAAATGCATGATGTAGAGGAGGAAAAAGAGGGCATGTGCAGATACAGGTTTGCAAATCTGCATCTTCTGATATGAACTTCTCCTAATTAACTTATTCTCATAATTAACCTTTTTTTCATTGCTCTCGCGAGGGGCTTAGGCTCGTGCCGAGTGACTGGAGTAATGTTATCGAAGTATCAAAGGGAGCGCGCGGTGTTGAGAGATGCTGCAGCTCCTCGAGCTGGTCTGCACGCGGATCATCTTCACCTTGTCATTTTTCTGAATACCTGAGACAAATAAATAGCGGACCCTCAGCGAGGTGCAAGAAAAAAAAACTAATCCTTGTTGACAGAAATATTCAGACAACCTCAGGCTCACGTGCGCAGGTATGAAAAAAAAAAGAAAAAAAAAACGTGCGTCATTTTAGGGCCGTTACGTCATCACTCAACTTGCATCCACTCTTCAATTAGCACGATTAATATTTTATTTAAAAAACGAACAACTCACTTGTATTTCATTATTTGTCTCACAATAAAAGCATAATGAAAATAAAAATTCGTCATTATTTGTTGAGTAAACTCCCTAAGATTAGCTCAAACCGTTAAAAACAGAACAACAGCACACTGAATTGAATTTGACATCCATTTAAATCCTAATTTAAACGCTCGACCTGCACCCTAATTCGTCATTTGTAAAATTGTCCGATACCTCCCCTCCTCCATTCCCCCCTTTTATGTACCTATATAATTACGTGCGACGGTGGAAAGTGCGAGAACAAACCACTTAAACCTACAATTTACTCAACAAGTCCCGCAGATAGCTGTAATTGCTTAGTTGAATATTCGACAACCTAATTTCAGTTGTCGACTCGCTGCCCTTGGGAAAGTCCTTTGAAGTGAAAGTGAAAAGGGGGGATTTCAGGAAAGTAATTAATTTCACCGCGCCGCGATTAGAAACACTTGAGACCTCCTCGGTATTTCTGCGTATTTACGGACAAAATGCAACAATATCAGAAAATTAAAGGAGACGTCCTTTTACCTCTCTTGTCGTCTGCTGCGCATTACTTTTCAATAGCAGTGACACCCATGGGGAGAGGGGGGCAGAGGAAAGGTGAGGAGGTGGGTGACACCGGCTGCTTCGACTGTAAATGAAACAAACGAAGAAGAGAGGAAGAAGCGATTAGCCGTGTAATGATGCTTTTGAATAAGCTTCGTGCGCCTGCTTTTTAATACAAACTAGTTTAAAGTGATGCGAGTTCAGACTGATCTTCTACAGGGGTGGAGCTGGAGGGGGGATGCACCCGGGGCTCAGCCCAAACGGAGGAGGGTCCTACAGCAGGTATGGGCAACTTAATATACCAAGAGGACCAGTTTGTAGGATACACTCAAGTATAGTAGCTCACATTTTAATGAAATGAGACAAATATTTATGCCTAAGAAGAAGGCATAATTTCAACATTTATAAATTCAAACTCAAATGCAAGTAAAACTTCATAAACTGAGCTAAACACAGAATTCAAGTCAATTACAGCTAATTTTACAATACAAGTTACTAGTTTACTGGTTATTACCTCCGCCAAGAGAATTATGTTTATGTTTGTGAGAAAGATAACGCAAGGGTTAATAGCAGATTTTGATTAAAATTTCAGGAAATGTTGTTCATGGCTCAACTGATTACATTTTGGTGATGATCGGAATACATTTGTGGATCCAGGAATTTTCTTAAGGATTTGTTAACAGTGCAAGATGGAGCAGTTTTGCATTTTTCTGACAAATACCTGGCAATGTTGAAAATGCCTTGGCGGAGGTTTTAACTCCTATATTTTAATTAGGTTTATAAATTTATTTTTCACAAACACATTTAGTAATGAATAAAAAATGTAGCCAACCACAGTATTACTATGCCTTAAGTGTCATTATTATCATTATTAAAGTTAAGTTTATTTAAATCAGGGACAATGTACAAAGTAACATTGCTTCTAAATGAGAAGAGACACTTTGCGCCAGATTTATCTGACTAGCTAAGCTATGTATTTATTTTCTTTCTTTATTAATTTATTCAAAATGGACATACAGTTACATTGCACTGTAACATTTATCAGTGTTCACGTCCCAGATGCACTGCTTTAAGTTTTTGTAGAAGAACGCTAATTTGCAACACCTGTCCACAGGAGGCTTTTGGAAGTTACAGAGAGAAATGAGTTAAAGAAAATGGGAAAAAACAATAAAACAGTACAACTATAAATACAGGAAGAATATCAAGAACACAATACAAATACAAATACAGTGAAGTTACAGATGTTGGACATTTCAATCGGTAGTCCCTGAGCAGTTCAGTCTTTGCAATTGTTTGCATTGTCATTTAAGATTTTGTCACGTGTTCTTCATGTAAATTCATTTTAACAAAATTTTAAAGTGACTGGCGACTGAATTGATTGAGCTGGGGGTCCCATCTGGCCCCTTGGCCACCGGTTGCCCACCCCTGTCCTACAGTGTGTTCCCCTTTTAATTATATCACCACAAGGTGATGCAGTAATAAGTCCTGCAACACACAAGTGAATTAGAATTTTGCACCTTTAGTTCCCCTTTCTTAAAATCCAGGATTTTAAACAAGTATTATGTGGGATACCTGAAATCAGTTCCGTGGTAAACACAAGCTTAAGAGAAAGTAACTTTTGTTTCTAGTATAATATATAAGATACACACGTAAATTCCACAAATGAAAATTTTGAAACTTTTTTTCACATCTCACAGACCAAAATGCAGTGGCAATTTTAGTGGCAAACTAGCACTAATTAGCACTAGTTAGAGTTAGTTGGGGCCATAACAATAAACTTTTTTCACAGTCATAAACTGGCCTACCTTGTTCAGGTCACACTAAGAATAGTCTTTGGTAAAATAGGAAAAAAGGGTGAGTTAGAGGGTCGAAGTTTAGCTGTCACGTTAATTTTAGTTAACTGACCTGTAAGTAGCTCCTAAATAGCTTAATGTCAACTTTCTACTTTTGCTAATTATGTTTTGGTTTCAAAAGCTTCAGTTTGTGAAGATTAGCTCTTTCTTAAAAGAGCTTAATTTCTGCAGTAATCCAGAAACCATTAAAAAGTTGGATTTTTGTTGATGGAACAAGCACAATGCTAATTTTGGAGTTGGCCAACAAAATTACATCATTTCCACACCAATACATAAAGTAGATGCTATATGAACTATTTCCAAAGCCATTTACCACAAATACAGATTTAAAATGTCAGAACAGAAGACAATGAAATTATACCAGGGCTTGAAATATACAGTAGATTTTATCTCTTAGAATCTCTTTTTTTAAATTTTGGGATTGGTGAAAGACAATGAGGTTGTTTTTTAATAATCAGTTTAAAGCTGTGGTCACTGTTGTATTCCAAAATTTTGTTGACATTTAATATTCCAGTATCACTTTTATTTGCTTCCTCTGCAGTTCCTCTCGTTCCTCTCCATTTGTGGCTTTTCTCATTTTCTTGCCATTCAATGAAATTGCTGGTATGTCATTTTTTTGGGGAAAAAAGTATAACAAGTTAAAAAAAAACAACAGGAAATTGTTGGCAGAGGTCAAGACCAACATGATGTGAGAGGTTTACTTAAATATATGTGAATGGATTTGAGTGGTTTGGGGCTTAAGAATAGAGGTTAGGGAAGTTAGCGAACCACTGATTACTGAACATGTCTATGTGCAACATGTCTTTGTTAAACTGTATATTTTTGCAATATTTATAAAACATGTTTTGCCTCCATGTAGGTTTTACTAGATTTATGAATCTTAAAAGTGACATGTACCATGAACAACAGATGGAAGTAATCACCAGCTATAATCTGTCATATTTAGTGTCTCGTGCTATACTGGTATTGTTCATAAATAAGCACTGTTCCACCTCAAATAAAGGTAATCCACATCATTATCATTATTATTATACTGTAGATCTACTACTCATTAATCAAGGTATAACTCGTTCATAACATAGGACAAAAAACAGAATGTGGTCCCAAGCCGGGATTTATTACGGCAGGATTGATATTTATTTAAAAACTCCACTGATTAACCGTTGTTGAGTCAACATTTTGAAATGACACAGGGTCACAATTTTATGAATGACCTGAGAGACTTGGGGCTTGTTAGTGATCTTTTAGGGCTCATAGCCTTTTAAGGAAACCCACTGTCTCCGCTGATAGATCTCCAACATCCACCTGCCTGCTTCAGTCTTCACAGAGCCTTACAGTGTGTTCGAAAAAGGCTTCAAATGCAGGTATTTCAGGTATATCATTCATAAGCCTGAAGAGATAATTACTTTAATTGAGTGAAACAATTAGAAAGGGATATGCTACTAATTAGAATAATTTTACATCAGTATATGAAGCTAATAAGGGCCAAACAACACCGAGGTCACTGCTCTGATGTGTGAGGGAAAAAAACTCTAGTGGTATAAATAAAGACATATAATACGAGCTGCGTCTCCTCTTCAAACAGGGTGGGATTCTTTTTCCTTTTTTTCTCAAACAGCGCTTAGCAGTCTGTGCGCTGTGAGTGCTGCAGACTGCGCATGCGCCTGTGGCACTTTCACTACCTGCCACACAAGCCTGTATTTCACATGGGGCAAGCGGGAGTTATCATCCACTTGCGTAAACGCTGCTGCTGAGTGGTGGTTGACAGTCTCAGGCGACAAGAGGGAAACAAGACAGCGTTTTTTTCACCCTCTCTTTCCTCCTACACCTCCTCTTCTTCTTTTTTTCCCTGCTAAAGGCGTATCGACGATGGATGCCACCATGGAGCAGAAAACATAAAGTTGAGGACGCGTAAGGAGGCTGCCACTTTTACTTTTAAGAAGATAATCAACGGTGGGATGAAGAATTAAAGTCTTAAGTGAGTAACTATTGCACGTCTGCTGTTTATGTGAATTTGTGACTAATAATGGTGTGTTACAAGGACTTGTAAATGAGTTTTGCGCATGCTTTGGCTCTGATTTAAGCTTTTTTTTTGTCATATTCATTACTTTTCATAGAGAGTTTGTGCCGACATGTCGAAGCCAATGGATCACGTCAAACGCCCGATGAACGCCTTCATGGTCTGGTCCAGAGCCCAGCGCAGAAAAATGGCTCAGGAGAACCCCAAAATGCACAACTCGGAGATCAGCAAGAGGCTGGGAGCAGAGTGGAAACTTCTCACCGAGTCTGAGAAGAGGCCATTTATCGATGAAGCCAAACGCCTGCGCGCCATGCACATGAAGGAGCACCCAGACTATAAATACAGACCGAGGAGGAAGCCCAAGACTCTCATGAAGAAAGATAAGTTTTCCTTCCCGGTGCCCTATAACCTCGGGGAGCACGACGCGCTCAAAGTAAGCGGCCTTTCCTCTGGAGCTCTCTCCGACTCCGTGCTTGGGAACCCGGACAAGGCTGCGGCGGCTGCAGCGGCGGCGGCAGCGAGGGTTTTCTTCAACCCGTCCATGTCCACGAACCCCTACTCCTTTTTTGACCTGGGATCCAAGATGACAGAGCTTTCACCGCCCTCATTTCCGTACGCGTCCCCGCTGGGTTACCCTCCTGGAGGCGCCACGGCTTTCACCACCGGGACTGGCAGTGTAGGTGGCGGGACGCACACCCACACGCACTCGCACCCTTCACCGGGGAACCCGGGCTACATGATCCCTTGTAACTGTACGGGCTGGCCCTCTGCGGGGCTCCAGCCTCCTTTAGCGTACATCCTGCTGCCCGGGATGGGCAAACCTCAGCTTGAACCGTACCCTGCGTATGCTGCGGCGTTATGATAGGCCCGCTCTGGACTTTCTAAGAAAACCCAATGTGAAAAGAGACAAACAAAAAAGCTACTCATGCAAGAGTTTTATTATGCATGCACAAACTTGTACATGTGATGAAGTGCTCGTCGTCTCAGATATCACATGTGTATGTATATTGATTACTGCCTTTATCTAAGGTAATGCTTATTTAGAGATATTCCTCCGCCATCAGCTCTCAGAGGAAAAGGACTTAAAGGAGGAGACAGCTTGCCCTTTTATGTGATTTTTTCCCCCAAGGTACACTTCTCCATTTCTATCTTTTTGAAAGTTGCACCTGCTTGACTAACCTGTTGGACTGAAGGCAGCACACACAATCACAGGATCTCCTCAATGGGTTATAATCCACGGATCAAGGAGGATTGTCCCGGCACTTCTGCCCTCTTCACTGACTGTAAATGTGTACAGATAAAAATGACTAGTTTATTTGCCGTTATAGGCTTAGTGTTTGAGATATAGGGCCAGCAGGCCTACGTATTTCCCTAGAATCCGCTGTATATTATGAGTTTTTAAACGTTTTATAGATGTCTGTAATATTTATTATTGTTTAGTGGAATCTATGGTGACCCGGACAATTTTAAAAAGGACACGATTAGTTCTGTGATATTTGCACATGAAACGAGGAGGATGTAATTTATTTTGAAGGGGTTTACATTTTCTGTGCATTGCAGCTTTTCGGGTTTTTCCTCCCCTTCCTGCAAACAGTAAAAAACTCAAATTTAAAATGGAAAGTTTATTCAAAGATCTTCTACTGATGCATCACCCCTCACTGCGTATCATGTGCAGCAGCAGAAGAAGAAACACCATTTTTAACTAACTCTGATGGAATTTGTATGTTTTTTGTGTTTTCTTTAACCTCCGTTCTGTACTTCAGACTATTGCTACTGTTCACTTGTTGAGCAAAAAAAGGACTACAATAAAGCGTATTCGGTTGAAACGGAAGGGAATCGCGGCTGTAGTTCTTGATGAGATGAACAAGATTGTTATCTTTTTCTTTTTCAGTCCAGGTGAAGTGTAAGGTATCCTCTAAAGGCCGCTTTTGTCCGCGCTTTGAAAGGCTTTACTTTGGTGAGTGTGCGTGAGGAGGGGGGAGAATCTAAATCAAGCCATTGTAATCATGAGCCAAAACCGTATTTATCACAATTTTAATCGTGAATAGGGAGGAAGATAAAACTGTGAGGTAGTAGGGACTTTTATTTTCCCAGGAAGAAAGATGCAAAAAGAACAAGCTCGTCTTTGAGGCTTTAAAAACCACCTGAACTGTGCTGTAAAAAAAAAAAAAAACATTTATTTTAAAATGCGTCACTTCTCTGAAGGCCTCCCTCTCGCGCGCACCTTGCGCTTCCGTGTGCGCGCGTGCCCAAATACCCCCTCAAAATTAAACCTCCACAAAAGGGAGCCATGTACGTTTCTTTTTTGGAGCACAGCGGCCCTGTAGCTTGCTCTGAGAGATTAATTCATAAGGATCAGGGCGATTATGCAAAACTAATTTGGACAGTCCAGGGATAATTATCTCCGTCACGGTTAATTAAACCCTTTGAGCACTCTGCTCTCCATTGTGACACCCCGATCACTCCGCGCTCCACGGAACTTCCTTCTTGGCCCCGAAAATAACGCGCACTGTGACCTTGTGTTGCATTTACAGTGTGAATAAAAAAGCTGTCAAAAACTGGTGGCGTTTACACTTCAGTCCCAGCAAACTGAAGGGGAAAATAAAAACACCTCAATTCGTTTGTTCAGTCTGAGGCCTGACTTTTATGTCAATTCTTTTTCATGATTTCCTACGGGGTGACATTTTATATTAACCATTTGTAATAAGCAGCAATTGATAGTTTAATATCACCTAAAAGCCTTTTAAGATGTCTACTAACATAAACAAGGCTCACTAACATAAACAAGGCGATGTGCGAAATTATTATTGCAAAAAAGTCACTTCTTTTGTTTACTGTTTCTAGTATCTGCCCTAAACAGCAATACTTACTTTAACCTAATTATTTTAATGAACACTAATGTGGATGCTTATTTACATACCAAGACTAGTACACTTTTGTTTTAAGTCGCTGACAGGTCCTTGTTCCCACTTTATTTACCTGACAGAAACAACAATTAGATATTTAATCTTAATTGAGCTTTGAATTTTTTATTGACACTTATAGTAATGCTTATTAACAAAGACTATGTACACATTCATAATTGAGGCTTTTATTAGGTAACTGGTGACAGTTTAAATATCTAAGAGAAACATAAGTTGGATATTTATCAATATTACATTCATTTAATCATTTAATCGTATACTTATATTAACATGAGTAAGCCACTATTCAAATTTATCATTGTTTGTAAGATAAAATAAGCCTTTGTAAGGAAGATGTTACCATGTATACCCACTATAAACACCAGTGAGATAATTACCTATCTAATCTTACATAAATTATTTAAATTAATACTTATATACTTGGATGCTGATTAACATGACAAGACTATGTAGACACTTATTATCAGTTGTAAGACACTTCAGGGCTTTCATTAGGAATGTATTCACAGCTTTTATACAGGTCAAAGACTAAAATTAAATATTTATCCATAATTATTATAGTTATTGATTTTAAATAAAACTAATATGGATGCTTTTTTAACCAGAAGTATGTTTATTTTTGAGACAATGTCAGAGTTTTAATTGGGAATTTGTCGTCAGTTAATATATGTCATGAAAAATTAATGACACACTTACAAATCCTCGTTTGATAATTTTAAGTAAAACCATAGCAAAAAGCAAATGTGTTAAATTCAAGTGTTTATTTTAATACATGAATTTGCTTCACACTTTCTAGAGCCAGATGCACACTTAAAAATGTTATATTTAAGTCAAAATGGATTGAAAAACACTTGGCAGTTAGGTTAAACTGTGAAACGTTTACGTCTGATATTTCAAATCTTGAATTTTGCTGTGTATTGATGCTTTTTTTTTTAACATGAAAAAGACTATTTTGAGAAACTATAGGGCTTTTATTAGGAGCTTGTTGACACTTTGCATAACTTTCAGAGACTACAAAAGTAAATTTATCAACCTTAACTTCGGTTGATATTGTTAATTGACACTAACAGGTTGCTTTCTAACAAGAACAAGCCCTAGCACACATTTATTACCACTTTTTAGACACTTAAATGAAACTTGTTTACAGTTTGCATACCTTTCAGAGGCTACAACTGAATATTTGTTAATATCAACTCAAATTGATGAATCTGATTAACACTAATACTGATGCTTTTTATTAAAAACAAGTCCATATTCACATTTGTTATGGCGTTGGAATACCCTATAATGCTTTAATTTGGGACTTTGTAATGGTTTATACCCCTGTCATAAACAGTTTTAAAATATTTATTAGCATAATTAAATCTTAATGATTTTAATTCACCCTTTATAGCTTCATGTTGAAAAGCATCTTGTTCCATTTAAAAGTTTTTTTAGGTTGCTGAATTGTCTTGCAAGTCAGAAATGAAATAAAGTCTAATTAATTTTAATTGAAAAAAAAACTATTACTATAACAGGTATTTAAACCATTTAGTTTTACTGAATTGCTGCTCATTACAAAGACCTCAATATAAAGCGTAACCAATTTCATGTATTTCTTTTAACTGGTGCCAAATTTGATTTTAGAAAATGAAATTAAATGTTAGATTTTTTTCAAAGATTAAAATACAAGGTCGTGAAGTCAGAAAGAGGGCCTGCATTATGAGTTCAGTGGCCTTCCTTTCCTCTTTCTCCAGCCTTTTTATTATATTTTCCCCCAAAGAAAAAAGGGGGAAGAAAGCTGAAAGAACTTTTTTTTCCCCCTCCAGCTCTGGGAGCGTTTAGACGGTCGAGGAGGTTTTGTGTGGGAACAAAACGTGGGTTGGGAGGTTTTGTGAGGGTGTTGTTTGTTGAAGTGGAGCTCAGCAAAAGCGGCTGCTCTCCCTCATTGTGATGAAAGCAATCAGTGGTATTTGGAAAACTGTTAGCATTGTGCACTTCTTCTGTGTCCGTTGTGGAGGATTTCTTTTCACAAGCCCCCTCTTTTTTTTTCAGCCGATCCAGCTGGCCGGAGTGAATAGCAGTGCAATGTGTACACGCTTTGTCCCTGCAAGCCCTTCAAGTAGCCCACAGTGAATGGAGTGAGTTGACACTGCATGACAGTGAAACAACATAATAAAAAATACATGAGCGCATGAATGGAAGCAGGCGCATAAATAAATAAAATGGGTGGCCAAAACTGGATAAACTGAATGACAAAACGGTGAAAGGGGAACAAAAAGATATTTAACACGCTAGATTAGCATTAGAATGCAATCTACAAGCCAGAACAATTGATGAATGGGTTTACCGGCCAAGAAAGAAATGGACTAAATGCCTTTTGAATAGATAGCCTATGTTTTTTTTTTAAGTAGTCCAAGATGGGAAAAGCATGTGAAAGGTGGAGATGCATGTGGCAAAAAAAGTTTTTTTTTATGAAATGTTTTTTTCACTCCTGATTCAAAGATCTTCACAAAACTCGCACATACATATTCACATTCCAAGGACGGCATCTTACAAAGGTTATTTTTTGAGCTCTGTAGAAAATATTTTACCAAAAAAACAGAAACACTGTTGAACAAAGGTGTTCAGGTTTGGGTACGTTAGACAAAATGAGTAGATTTAATAAAAGAAAACAGTATGTATTCAAACAAATCCAATCATTCTTTCTACTGTAGTCTCATGCACCTAAACTAATGACAGAAATATTTGTATTCAAGCATAATGACTATTCAGCCTTTGTGTAAAGAAGCAGTGAAATGTAAGAATAATTCTGGATTATTCAAGCTTTCTTAAGAATCTAACGAAAAGTGTACCTTTAGCAGATTCATTTTTAAAGGAAGAAAATAGCAGGACTTGTTGGTTTGTTTGCCTCGTAGTCTTGGCCTTGGATGATGAAATTATAGATCCTCAATAAACTTTGAGTGTGTCCTTGAGCTGAAGAGGCCCTCAACAAAAGCAGGTTTTATTTGAGTTTCATATTTATGTTAAATCCAGAAAACTGGCGCTTAAAATCACTGAAAGTTTACCTTTTTCAATACTACACAATAAAGAGAGACCTAAAATTTTAACTGGAGTATTTCAAATTAAAGCAAAAACCGGAGTGATCGCTCCATGAGTTTGTGCGCACTGAAGCAATAAATTTATTGATTTAGGCTGAGAGGAAATTTTAGGACCAACCTCTTCGCAGTAGCTTTAACCTGACAGCAAATACAAAAGGTCTCACCGGCAGATTTAAAGCTGCGTCTGCCTCATGTTTTCATAAGCCGGCCCGTCTGATGCCCTGATATCATTATGTCTTAGTGTTAAACCCTTTATGTGCCTGTAAGACATTTGTAGAAGTGAGATTAGGCAAATTAGCATACATATGTATCACCGGTTCAACCATGTTGACCTCAGAGGGATGTACAATGGTTTCCTCATCCCTAATTCGCCCCGGGCTGCCCCGCCAGCACGTGGATTATCAGCTGGCTTCAATGGCTGGAGATGGATCATTTTAGTGTTTTTTTCTCCTTCTGACATGAATAATACATCAATATCAACTCTTTGAGGATTTTTTTTTCCTGTTTTTGTTTGCTGTAGCTCGCTCCTCGCTCACCTGGGATGTCGTAGCGTTTGTGATATACACAGCCAGAACCTCAAAGAGCCTGATCACTGACTTCCCCATCTCATTTTAGGCAAATCAAAGTGTGAAAAGTCTCTCCTCGAGCAATCTCTCCATCATCAGGTCGGGTCAAGAATGTCTATGAAGGCTGTGTGCCACATTACCTGTAATCTCCCCGCTCTATTTCTTACTTCTCTGTGCTCCCAGGAGGGGGAAAAAATGCCCAAAATTATCTTGCATTGCACCTTTTCCGCAACACACTCGACGTGGCAAATCAAAGCCTGGAAACCTGTTCGTGTCACTGTGCCCAAGGTCACCGGGAGAAATGAAAAATGTGTGTGTGCGTGTACTGTACGGTCCATCCCTATAAACATGGCACACAGCCTCTGAAGTCTGCCCCTGCCTTTAAGAAGTCCAAGTTTGTTTAACAGTACATAATGCAATAAGTCGAAGGACCCCCGCCGGAGTTCAGGGAGGGTACGCTTGGATTAGGTTGGGGGCAGGTGGGTGGAGGGGGGAGGGGTGATGGGTTGGGGAGAAGTGGGTGAATTAACTGTGAGTTTTGCAGGTAGGTTTTTTGATTAAAAAAGCCTCTCCATCCAACAAAGGCAGTAACAAAATCACTGCCGCACTCCTTTTTGTTATACGCCAAATGCATTTTAGGTTACCTCTTGTTAATACCAGAAGCATTTATCTACTTTATTCACTTATAGCTCCTGTGAGATGCTAAAACAGGTTGTAAAATAAACTAAAATAAACATTGAAGCTTCATTATTACATCCAAAGGCAAACAAACCATAAGCAAAAATGTACACTGTTAGTATCTATACTGTTATTGTCATTGAAGTGTGAAAATGCTGCTGGGGAGTAGGTGTCAAGGGTGGTACTAAATTGAAAAACGCCCTTTATTCAAAAATGTCCTCTAAACATGTTTATTTTTGACTGTAAGATGATATCAGGATGAGATCTTATGTGAAAAACTCAACATTGCTAAGTACAGGACAGGGAACCAAAAATCTCTTACAGGAGCTTTAATGTATATTTTCTAGGGACAAGAATGCCAAACAGGGGCATCAGTGGCTCAGTCTGGTGGTACCAGGGCGGGGTATTTCCAGCAACCTCACGTACGAGAAGTATACTAATACTGAAGCCACTATACAATAAGTATCACGAAAACTATGATTGTCTACACCTTTGACAGAATTCCTGGCAAGTTTTAAGGTTTAAGGATTCAGAGACATTTCAATATTAGGTCCTCAAAGATCTTAGAGGCCATTTTAATCTGGAACCTGTGCTGCATCATGTAGTTTGGCTTCTACTGTCATCTTCTGAATAGCGCCATCGATAGCATTACCCAGGATGTATTTAAGAACTGCTGTCACAACATTTAGGGTTGTAACAATTCTGTAGAACCTGTACTGATACACGTAGTTGCAAGGAGCACATGATAATATTTTGCTGTATCCATATTTTGAGCACAGGCCCAGGTAGTACCCTCAACCAGAAATCAGAAAAGCACAAAAAGCTCAAGTCAATTTAGCAAACTTACCCCCCACCCCCATGAGTGCTTGAATCACTCATAATAGCAGTGTTAATTTTGTTGACTTATTATTTTCGTCATAATTTTTGTCAACAATCTTTTTGCCCGTGACAAAAACTAGACTATAACTACTAAATACAATTGCACATAGACAAAAACTAAATCTAAATTAACTGACATTTTCGTCATCAAACTAGACGAAAATGTTTAACTGAGACTTAATCCAATCAGACCTAATTTCATCATGTAGAAAGTATCCAATCACAGCTACTTTGGTTGTGTGGAAAGGTTGGATGAATTTAGAGGGATATCCAATCACAACTGCCTTAGCTTCATGGTGGCGGGATAAGTTGGGGAGTGATCCAATCAGAGCTGCTCTCTTTATGAACTGATATATATTCATGTAGAGCAGGTTCACTGTTTGTTGTCAATTCTGGTATCTTAACTGAGATGCTCTACCAGGTTGCCTAAATAAAGGTGAATGCATTTCACACAAAAGTTAAATTTGTTTCTGTTAATGTATACATTCAAATTTTACAAGCATTCAATAAAGGGCTATTGGATGTTTCATTTGATCCAAATGTAAAACATGACTTTAGACATTCAAGGAAACATAAAAAATGCCTTAGCCTTTACACTTCAAAGTTTAGTCGACTAAATTTACAGTAGATTTCGTCGACTAAAATGTTGTGAAATTTCATCAACTTAAACTGCACTAAAATTAAAACAATTGACTGAATTATGACAAAAACTAAAAGACATTTTAGGCAAAAGACTAAAACTAAAACTAAACTAAAAAGTGATGTCAAAATTAGCACTGCACAATAGCAACAAAATCTCAGCCATATAAAATGTAATTCAGGTAACTTCTTAAATCACTTATAAAACTTCTTAAATTCTATTTCATTATTATTGAGTTAAACATTTACTTTTTTTTAATCACATATAAGATTCACACTGTTCGTGAAATAGACTCTGATTTTTACATTTTTACAACCTGTAAAAACAAACTTTTTCTTTAGTGCTTTTGCTGACAATGTTTGGAGTTGCTGCCAAGGACAAATGTCAGACAAAATGTCAAAACTGATCAAAGCCAGTTTAAGATATGAAAGGTAAAAATTTAATCAGAGTTAAGTAGTTGATGATAAGAAGAAAGAAGAACAAGATTAAAAAGCATTACTTTAACAAGCACATGACAGACGACCAAAAGTCCCTCACAGGAGTTTCAAATGTTTTCAGAGACAAGGATGGAAAACAGCAGAGCATTTCTAAACCAAGCTAATTTGCAGTATTCAATCATGAAAGCAACAAAGACACAACTCTGTCGTACATATCAGTATATGCTAAATGCATTTTTTTCACTTCTTACATCAAATATTCATATACATTTTACTTGAGGCTAATCACAGCTTAAGGAGGCATTACCCATCATTTGACTTAAAAGCCCTTGCAAGGGTTTTAATCTTAAAATTAACGCTGATTCCTTTTTATGATCTTTAACGCTAACAAATCCTGATGCTGGGAGCTGATACTGGGGTAAGACCGGCAAACTTAGTGGTCAATTTAACACCATCTTAAAAAAAGACAATTAATAACAATAACTGACACAACAAGATGTGACTAACATGTAAAGAAGTGGGCTGTTGGACATTCAAAATGAAAAGCGATGATACTGGAATCAATAAAGTCTCATTCGTAAAGGATGATCAATAAGGCTACTGACATCAATAAAAACTAACCTACTGAGAAATGAGTCCTCTAAAAACAGAAGTCCTTCATTTAATGAAAGTCTATCAGTATTTTCATCACTATGTTTCATTATTAATTAAAGCATCAATAGTGGATTGATAAAACTGCAGCATTAAATTAATAAAACAACTTTGCTAATTAAGTTAGTTTAATAAGTTTGATTAAAACAAAATCAAAAAAGCACTAAATAGTAGGTAATAGCACTAAGAACTATTGTTTTTTCTGTCTTAAAAATACATAGCAATCCCAAACAAGCAGACAAGAGCTCATAAAAACAGAGTCAACATAGATAGAGAGAAACCTGATTTAAAGTGTAACACAACAAAATACTGGAAGTAAACCAGGAAACCTCGACGACATGACTGAGCCTCTTCAAAATCACCCACATTTTTTTTCTTATAGCGTCTTCCTGCTTGTTTGTGGGTTCATCTCTTATATGTTTGTAATAAGAATCTTAAATCAAATCAAGCTGAATATAAACCATACCCTCACATATCTGTAGGGTTAGTTTAGAAGTTTTAACCCTGATAAAGTAAGTTAGAATTCTTCAACTCCTAACACTGATTTCTCACCTATTATTGACATTTTTAGTTAAAATACTTAAAATCTCAGTAACCTGTCATTAAACACATCTTTTAAAGCAGGCTTCGATCTGTGTGTTCTGTGTTACAGCGTATTTTAATTCTACCAATTACATCTTTACTGTTGTTGCAGTTGTGGTTTATGTTGGTCTGAAGTAGTTGATGCTTGCACAATTATTGAAGCAACTATTAATCATGATCCTGTAGCACTTCTTACAGAAATAAACTCAAGTTAAATGGTGAGTACTGATTCTAAATGCTAATCAAAAAGTAAAAATACACAAAAAGTTGGGTTGTTACAGTAATGTGAGTAAATATTATTAATAACCTGCCATCCTTGATTATTACTTACTTGTCCCATCATCATGCTTAAGTATGCGATTTTTGGAGAAACATCCATTCAATCACCTCCCTGAACAAAGACACAGAAAAGTCTGTGAGAGGAAACATATTTCAAATGCTTTACACCAAGATCACGCACCATTATTTCCTGGGTTTGACTTCAAGCCTGTACTTTGACATGTGATATCTAGAATATATTTCTTAATGATTACAATTTTTATTTATGACTTTCATTTCTGCACCACCTTTATGAACACTTATTTATGTACTTGTTTGTCCATGAGTATTGTGCATATATGTATATTCTTTGGAGTGGACATTTTGGTTTGTATCTTACTTTTGTAATCTATTTCTGCAGGCTTAATGTCTGAATGTAACTATACAGTGGTAAAAGAAAAAATAAATAGTTTTCATAATGTAGTGTTGCTGATGAGAAAAATGAATAAAAACAAAGTTCCAAAAACAATGCTTTACACCAAGTTGCGAATGAATTTATTATAAAGTTAGCCTTCTACTACACAAAGAATTTATACTTTTATTCAACAGTCCTTCAATGTTTATTTGGCGACAAACTTAAGCCACAATTTATGACAACTGATTCATTGCCTCCTTTCATGAAGCTCTATTGAATCTATTCTGTTTTTGCTCTTCTGCCCTGAAACATTGCTGTGTTTCAGTATGTTTAATATTTAAAATGTGCAAAGTAGATTGTTTGTGATCTTTGTTTTCTTACCTCTGCCAAGGAGCTTATGTTTTCGACAGGGTCTGGCTGTATTTGTTTCTTTGTTTGTCTGTATGTTTGTTAGCAAGATAATACAAAAACTACTGGATTGATTTACATGAAAATTTTACCAGAGGAGTGGTTTGGTCCAAGGAAGAACCCATTATATTTTGGTTGTGATCCGCCTATTTGTCTGGATGCAAAAAAATCCCAAAATTTGGGAAAAATCCCATAACTTAACACTGGGCCGTATTTTTAAAAAATCACATCTTTGAGATCACTGAATGGATTCGCTTAAAAATGTACAGGATAATATATATACTATCACTCTATAATCACGGTCAATTTCATCTGGATCTGATCCACATTGATGTCACAAAAAACATTGAAGTTTATAATGGCAAATCCCATTAATTTCTCCTCGACTGCTGTGAGGGTTCTGCCCCCTTTACTTCATTATGGGAATTGTAGTTTATTTGCAAACTGACGTCAATGTTTTTCAAGCCTATGTCACTACATTTACCAGCTTCCCTTGCAATGCCAGGGGAGGCATGGTGATCCAGAATTGTATCTTGGTGTAGGTCTGCGCTCTCCGAGTTCTTTTCTAGTTTTACATGATTTAGAAATTTCTGCCTTTGGACACAGAGGTAGATAATACACAACCAGTCAAAAGTTTTACAACACCCCAATTTTTCCGGTTATTTATTGCAACTCAAGTCGTGCAAGTCCAATGAATAGCTTGGAATGTCTGCATAAAAGCATACCCTGTGGTACCATACCCTTGTGAGCATCAGTTGGACAGCATTGTACTGCAGAGAGTCGTGTGTTGCTACAAAAATGGTAAGAAAAAGGCAATTAACAATGGAAGAGAGACAGACCATCACAAAACATAAAAATGTAGGTCTTTCCTACAGAGAAATTGCAAAGAAAGTCAAGTTGTCAGTGAGTACAGTTTTCTTCACCATCAAAAGGCACTCAGAAACTGGGGGAAACTCTGACAGGAAGAGGTCTGGCAGACCCAAAGCCACAAGTAAATCAGAGGACAAGTTTCTGAGAGTTAACAGTTTGTGTGACAGGCGGCTCACAGGACAACAGCTTCAAGCACAGCTTAACAGTAGTCGTAGTAAGCAAGTCTCAGTTTCAACTGTGAAGAGAAGACTTCGAGCTGCAGGTTTGACAGGACGAGTTGCAGCAAGAAAGCCATGGCTAAGATGTCAGAATAAGACAAAGAGGCTTGCCTGGGCCATGAAACACCACCATTGGACTACTGAGGACTGGAAGAAGGTATTATGGACTGATGAATCAAAACCTGAAATCTTCGGTTCATCGCGCAGGATCTTTGTACACCGTCGAGTAGGTGAGAGGATGGTCCCACAGTGTTTGACATCAACTGTCAAACATGGAGGAGGAAGTGTGATGGTCTGGGGCTGTTTTCCTGGATCCAGGGTTGGTGACTTGTACAGAGTGAGAGGCACCCTGAACCAAAACGGCTACCACAGCATTCTGCAGCGCCATGCAGTACCCTCTGATATGCGCCTAATTGGTCAGGGGTTCCTCCTACAGCAAGACAATGACCCAAAACATAAGTCCAAGTTATGCCAGAACTACCTCAGGAATAAAGAACAAGATGGTAAGCTTGAAAACATGGAGTACAAGTATCCATGTGGACCATGTGGTTTAACACACACGCACACATACTGTGTTTATAAATAGATATTAGCAGAAAAGCAGTTCATAACACATCTCAGAAAACTTCTTTTCTGTGAAGAAAATTGTAAATTTGGATAATTCTGCAGCATAACGATACCCGATTTCCTCAAACTGACCACTTGCGGTCATTCTGTGGTTAACTATACTTCATTATTTTATGACAACTATTGTTGTTATTTTTTTCTGAAGCGATTTTTGACTTTGTTCTGATTAAGGTGTTATATCAAATCAACTTACTTCACTTACTGACTGAGTTACTGTCTGATACCACAGTACAGAAACACAAGTGCACTAATGCTTAACAACACATATGGTTTAGACATCACAGCTGCAAAGTGATGCTTTGCAATGGTCAAATGGTCAGGGGATGAAGGCAGAGATTGCATGTTTCCTGCAAATAAAATGGAAAAGCAACAGAAGACATTCAGAGACGCCATGTTAAAAAAGACTTTTACCAGTCCTTTAGTCTTCCATTAGCCTTCTTTTTTTAATAATTATGAACTTACTTAAATATGTGTCCTTTTCAGGACCTTTTCCAAAAATGGTCTTCATTGAGACTACCAAAGACTCTAACCAGCATATCACGCTGAGCTTTTAGAGGTCAAGAATACAGGGCTGCTCACGTAGAATTCACTTTACACAAGGTCAGAAATGGTTAATATGTTACAATGACTTAATCACGAACCATGAGTAATTAATAAAGTCTATGAAGAAACATTTTACTGCACTCTCCCTCTGTGTATTTATGTGTGTGTCTCACAGTTGCTGTCAGAGGACTGTAGTGTGTTAAAGACGAATGAGTGGGTTTATAGAAAATAGTTATACATAAAAAGAGACAGCATTTACATGGAAAGTTCCCCCTGAGTATTGCAGAACATACCATGTAAGTATATATTTTGCATTATTACTTTCCGCATTGACAACATAGCTGTGCCTCAGGGCCGTCAAAATTGAAAAACTTGTAAATATGTGTTTCAAAATGTTCAGGGTTCAAGAAACTTATAATCTAAAGTCATATTTTTTATCATAGAAAGAGAAGTGGCAACAAAGCAAACATACTTTGGCTTTAGGGCTGTACAGTACTATCACAACAATATCTGTATCACTGCTGGCCATCCTGTTTAAACATGCCACAATGCTTCACCAGATCATCAGTTAATGTCGATATTTTAATCTTGCTTTGTTTCTTACATAAATAGACACTGAAAGAAACAGATCCGTCCTAGTATTAGGCTTGTGCTGAAAAAAAGTTGATATGGCAAATACACATTACCATCACAAACTCCTTGTCAATACAAGTGTTGATTCAGATACTACAGAATCAGCACAGCCCACAATGGTGTGACAGAGGTTGTAAAACACACCTTTGCTGATATCACCCATGCTGCAGTTCACAAATAATTCAAAAGGTGGCAGAAGAAGCCAAACTACATGACATTTCAAACTTAAGTTTATCAGTAAGATCCCCGAAGACCTGAAAATTGAAGTGGAATTGTGAAGTTTCTTCAGTAGGATCCTTTCAACCTTGACCTGGCCTTTAAGTTTTTTTCACCGAAGAGCAAAATTGTCTGAAATTCTGTAAAAGGTGCGGTCAATGTCCACAGTAACAAGTACCCCCATATAAATTGCACCCAGGCCTCTTTATGAGTATGTATATCATACTGTAAGGTCAGGGTAATACCCAACCTTACCTAGTAAAGCAGAGATTTGGAATTCTATGCATGACAATGTATAACTTGGTATCAGCTTCTGTATCGAAGGGCTTGGCAAATAATCCAGTTCTCCATTACAGCTACACCTTCCCACAATCACTAAAATAGGATAATCAATCGTAACAGATTACTGAAAACTGTTGTTTTATTGTCTTTATTAATCAGTTCTACAGTTCATTATCGTTTTAAGTATTTCTGTTTTTCATATCACTGCCCAAGTGGTCTACCTTTTAACATGCTTAGTGTTTAAAGAGTATTTAATAATAATAAACCCGAAATAGGCACAAGTCACTTGTTGCACGTTCATGTCAAGTCTCAAGTCTCTGAGTGGCATCTGCAAGAAGGTCAAGTCTCTCATAGATTAAATTCATAATGCTATCTACAGCATTGATCAGCTAACAGTCCATGTCAGTCAAAGTTTCATTCACACTGGCAAAAACAGTGTAAGTACATCACAGCCAAATGGCCTGATGACATTTCTTTACTTTATTGAATATTTCTGAGTAAAATGTAACTCCCTGTTGGTATATAATTACGTGACTGTTTTGGTCTGTTTTAAATAAATAAATAAATAACGCTAAAACGACTAAAATAGACACAAGATAATGTTACCCAGAGCAACAGGAAAATATTGTTACTGCTATTCAACACATCATTCTAACCATATGAGTTGAGTTTGTATAATTATACTGGGTCATAGAAACATACTGTAAATAAGAAAAAACTTCTAACCTTTAAAACAGAGCAATAATATCCGATTAGGCCAGTAAAACCAAATAGCATGGTCAATGACATACCTCTCACCTAAACCTGCCTTTGAATGCTGTCTGGTTTTATTAGGTATTTCTCTGTTTAATGATGTTATTGTTGAATATTTGAGGTGACTGGGTCGACTTAAACACTTCCACATGTTCTCAGGTTAATCTGGCACACTGTTGTCATCTTTTAATAAAAGAAACACAAAAAGTGCACCACTGGGCATGTGCAGTCTTATTGTCAGCACTCTAGCTTGCTTCTTATTGGAAGAATTTAAAGTGTTACACCTGTCCCTGTTCTCCCCTATTGCAAAAAGCTGGATTTCACTCCCACAGTATATATTATCTACAGATCATGCAAAGTAGAGCTGCAGTTTTTTACTCTTTTCATTCTCTGTCTCTGCTTCATCTTTCTCTCTCCATCATACAGTCGTCTCTCTGTCTGTGTGCCTAACCGTCTTAAATAGGATGTACATGTTTTATGCAGGAACGTCCTGGCTTGGTAATTAAACGGCAGAAATATCAATGAAGACATGATGCATCATGTTGATCATGTAAAACAGCCTTGCATGAAAAGTTAATGCACTAGGTTTCTCAAACCTCCTGTTTCTAAACATTTATAGGCCCTTAGATTCTAAAAGAATCACTGGAGAGTGGGGAATTACTTACACTGACTTTAACAGTGTATAGGTATCTTTATTAAAGCATTTGGGGTAAACAGTCAGGGTTTGAGGCAGCTCTCCTCTTGGACATGGCACCCCAGGCAGTCACCTGAAAGTTTAAAGCCTGTCCCTCCGTGGCAGCAGCGGGTGCCTTGCTCATCTGTACTGAGGTTGAGTTACAGGCCACTCATATTTACAGCAAGTCTGACTTACAAAAGTAATGATTGGGCACCAGTCTCAGACTGTGGGTGCGTTCCAATAGTCCTTTCTGGTTAGGAACCTTCCTTATTGAAGAAATGACCTGGAAGCATTTCAGCATCAGCCATGATGAGGGCTGTTCAAATTCTCCAAAAGTTAAGGAAAGGAAGGTCGGTGCTTCCTTTATTGCCTCCTTTAGCTTAGGAAACACTGGACCATCCTTTACGAAAGGAAAGGAGAAAGGAGCACTCCATAATGCCTTGTGGCAGGTGATGTTTATAAATGTGGCACCTGCCAAACATTTACCGAAACTTATGAAGGAGAAAGGATGAATTTTGTGGGACTATGAAGATATGTATATAATACTGTGTAAATGTTTTTGGCAGGTATAGAGAAAAAGATATGCTTCAAAGTCAGTGCTTTCAAAAATATAGCTTTTAGTTAATTTCTTCTTCAATCATTTTTAAAATGGTGGACAGATAAACAATTACATGTTATAACTTATAAAGCACTTTATTTAAAATATTTCTTTTCTCCATAACCGCCTACCATGTTGATGAATATTAAACATACAATTGTAGTCCTTATTTCCTATATTAATATTATATATTAATTACCACATTTCCGTCTATCTTAATTTATGAAGTATATCATGCCAATAATAAGACAGAACAATTGAGTCTCTAATAACATTTATTAAAAAACAATCAATAAACGAAGGACAAATGAGGCATTTCACAATCCTTCAAATATAATGACAAATTTAAACAACGTTCACGATGATATATGTGAAAGAAACAGGGAGAATAGTGCTTCTGAAACATGCATTAGCAGACTTCAGGTTTCATTGCCCTGTAAAAGATTTCAACATTTATAGATGCTCTCACCTAACCTCACAGCTGTTAGCAGAAAACACACACTGCATGACCAAAGAACAAAGCACCAGTCACAGGTAAGTCCTCTGATCATAGATTGTTAATGTTAATAGGTGAAGCTGAAACAAAAAAATGCTGTGAGGACTATGAAGATATGCAGATGACAAAGACGCTTCTTGTAGTTCTCATATGTGGAACATTGTAGTTCGTCATGGCTTATCTACGTCACAAGAAAACGTTGTTGCATAAATATAACACCAAGAGAAAGTGCAGTCGAATTCATCTTTTACTGCAGTTCTCCTTTCCTTCCCTCTTATTTGCTCCTTTCTTTGACCCTGTGACGTTTTCCATCGGGGTTAAGGTAAAGTGGATAGGAAAGCACTTAGGAAAGACTTTCCGAATGCTCTCTGTATGTCTGAATTAAGTCTGAAGTCTTTCAGGAGTGAGTCCAAGTAAAGTCTTAAGTTGCCTTTGGGTACAACTAATATGCGGCTTGATTAAGAGGCTCTAACTTGAGTTTCTCTCTGCATTAAACACACATAATAAGGAGATCTAAAATCAGTTAATATCCATAATCAAGATCTCAATTTAAATCGAAATAATCACAATTCTACTTTATGGCATGCTCGAGCAGCCCTACCACATCATCTAAAATGAGAAATATCGGCAAATCAGACACAGACAAAATCCAATTCTGTGCATCTGAAGTTCCCATGTTCAGAACCAACAAACTGAAAAACCCCTTTGTCCCTCAGGCCATCAGACTGAACAACTCCTCACTGGAGGGAAGGGGGAGTAACAGGAAGACAGAGGATGGGAAGAAGCAGTCGTAGCCAGCCAGTAGCCATATTTTATTTTATTTTTTACTTTTTGATATCCTGTGTTCTTTTATACCTGTGTGCTATATGCTATTGGAATCTTAATTTACCTGAAGGAGTCTTCCCAAGGGATTAATAAAGTTCTATCTGATCTAATCTATTCTACCTGCCATACATACCCCGGGAGGGTTGCCATATTACTTGTGCAGTTCAGACAGTGTGCAGGATTTTGTCTAAAATCAATATATTGGGTGTCCAAGTCCAGGATTTCATAGCCGTGGATTCAAACAGATGTTGATATAATTTGTTTATTACTAATATGCAAATAATCCTTAAAATAAAAATTAATCAATGTGTTGATAAGATATTTCAAACAGATTATCTTGTGTTTAGAATATTACCATGACTGTAACGATCGTATGACCGAGCAGTAGGCCTGGCATTTAGTTATTAACACATGGACTGATATAAACAATTGTCCAATCCAAAATAGAATTTGCTAATATATCAATTTTTTTTCAGGAGAAAAACTTGAGATGATTTTCATCTCTACTATGCATATTTAATTAGGTCAGGACAAAAAATAATGAGGAAAATGAAGCACATATTAGTGAGTGAGTTAAAAAAAAATGATAACGTTAAACACAGCTTCTGTAGTTAACATGATGTATTCCAAGTGAACTGAATCAATAAAAAGCAACAATAAAAAATATGTGAAATAGTTTTTAACATCTTAAATCTGTTTTGCCTGAAGGACTAAAATGAGGATGTTGAAACAATGTGAAATGTATTCTGTGAGACGGACTGTGATCTGTCTGTCTGACTCTAGAGCACCCACTGCTGCCTGAAAGAACTACTGCTCCAAAACTCCTTGTTTAGATCCAGGATTTAAAGAGGGAGCATTATTTAACAGCCATCTTTAGACACTATTACAAACACCACATACAAGCACTATTACGCAAAAAAGAGAGTTCAGGTGTTTTCAGGTAAAGTTATTTAATTTCTGACAAGATTAGACTTCCTCAAAAGATCCTATAGCTGCCAGGTAGTCTGTGAAATCACTACATTAATAACCTAAAATGTGAGGCATAGGATTCCTCCATGAATTCATCAATAAATGAGAAAAATGTTCATGAGCAGCCTTTTTAAAAAATGTTCTTTTAACTGACGTGACATTTTTTGTTCCATTTCCAAATGACCGCTGGCAGAGATTGCCGGCTCTCCTATTAATTCTCAGGTTTTTAAGGGGAAAAATATATCTATCATGAGTCGAAATAATGAAGTTGAAGAGCTGATGCCCCGAGGAGCAGTCACAAAGAATTATATCTTTCTTTAACACAGGACACAGGCAAAAAAAGATAAGTACCTGTCACTTGGCATACTTTCTGCTACATGTGCCTATCAATAAAAGAGATTATTTTTCTCCCCAGTTATTACAACAAAGATCTGCGGGGCTCGGAGATTGCACCTTTAATGAGAAGGAATGATTTCTTCCTGCCTGCACACTCACAGACACACTCCAAGTGAGTGAGCTGGGCTAACAGCAATTTCCTCACCCTCTTTCTCTCTTTTTCTCATTTTTTACAAGAACTTATTAAAATGAAATATTGCCAACATTAATTCACAGGGATTATTTATTACATTTTAACAGGATTACGAGGTGCAAAGCTTGATTTGGGGGATTCACACACCGCATTGTGATATCGTGGTTTAGCAGTCAATTTCTGTAATTAGTCGCAAAGTAGATCACTGCCCACTGATACATCTCCGGGAAATTAATCTTTGTGCAGTGAAATACCAAAAACAGAGGAAAGTTTCTGTTTTTTCAGTGCAGAAATTCATGTTCTAAATGTTAAAGCTGATTATTTAACAATTTAAAGACATGACATACTGAAGCTTTAATAGGGATTGACAGATATTTAACTTATCATGAATGAAGCATCATAGCGTGTGGCTTTTATAAACATGGCTTCAGAACTTTTTTGATGTATTATTAAAGAATTATGAGACAAATACGTACATACACTAATCAAATTTAAAGTATTATTAATTATTCATGAGTCATTGATATTAAGCTTTACATGTGTTATTTATGCAAACATAACCCATTAGTGAATGTTAAATCAATCACATAAAAGCATTACTAAATTATTTTTGCCATTTATAAATGGTTCTACACAACTTTCTAATAAGTACTAACCTTATCATCTTGTAACTATAAATCTACTAAAACTGATGCACAATATTAACGGAGCAATATCAGTATTGGTAGATAATAATCTAAAAAGGTGTTTTTCGGTATTAACAGATATAAAGACTTCTGCCACTATTTAAAGACGATATTTTAGACTTAAAAATTGTCTGTAAATATCTCATATATTGGTAGTAATACTAGCAGAAAGTACAAATGTATCACGATGGCTTACCTCATCATCACTAAATGTTCTCTTCTCAAAAGTATCATTTATTAAAGAATTAAATACTCTTTTACTTACTTCACATCTTTTTCTATCACAAAAAAGTGTGTCACTATCAAAGGAACAGGTCAGATTTTGTAAATTGGAGGCTTTGTGCTCTCAACAAAAAATGTTGGCAACAATGGGTTTGAAATTATCGGATACCAACAAACATTCAACATTGTGTTTAAAACAGCTGTAAATTCTTTGTTGATACACAAGCAAGACATTGGTGAATACTTAACTTTTCAGAAATAAACTCTGATTAATTATTTATAATAATTAATCAGACAAATGCTACATCAACAAATGCTCTATTTATGCGTAAGAGAGAGTTTATGCAGCATTAGTAAATCTTTTTTGTCTAATCTAAAGCACTATGAATTATCTTTATGTGATTTACTAACACAACTAAGAAACAATTTATAAGAACTACTTACTATCAAGTCTAATCAAGCATTAGTAAACACTTAATTAGCATCTATTAAGCCAGTAATTTCCATCTAGACAATACAGAGGCAGGTCAGCCAGGTATAATAAGTCACTGAAGCCATTTGTGAATACGCAAAATTAGTTAATAACCATTATCAGCAAGCACAAGAGAAAACTTCCGCAAGTACCTCCTGCCTACAAATTTGAGGTGCATGTTAAAAATAAGGACTTTTATGCCAATGTTTTATGCTGCATGCAGCACTGTGTAGAATTGCATATAAATATAAACAGAATATTTATTTGATGAATACAGTCAAAAAAGCAAAATTAAAGAAAAATAAACTGTGAAGCAGAATGCTGTCATGCACTTCTATCACCCTCGAACAAGCACCATGTTGTGGGAAAACATTCATCAGTTATTGAATGATCATCTAAATGCACAATTAAAAATGCTTTATTGATGCATCAGTAAAGCGCCAATAAAAAAGTATCTGATAACTTGTCCGTAGAGCATTATAAACTACAAGTTAATGCTTTGATGACACATAAGTAAAGTTTTGGTTGGGTAAGGGTGAATGTTAGGGTCAAAGTATCCCTTATTAATATATCCTTATGTTTGCTATACAACATTAAGCATTGGTTAAGCATAAGTTAAGTATCAGCAAACGCTCCACTAGCCATATAAAGTGTTCTGAACATTTATAGAACATTAGTAAACAAAGTTAGAAAGGTTTTATTGATACATACAGTATATTAAGTCTTAGTTAAGCATTAGGAGGCATTAGTAAAAACCTAACTCATTATCTGTAAAGAGATTATTAGCATTTCATATCTTATCTCTCTCACAGTTGTTACAACTTTATTAATATAAAAGTTAAATGTCTTTTAAAGCCATGGGTTAACATTAGGGAAAGGTTAGGGTCCATCCATCCATTATCTATGCTGCTTAAACCTTTTCGAGGTTGCAGGGGCTGTAGCAGGTCCCATCTGACACTGAGTGGCAGGAAGGGCAAACCCAGCCAGTCAAACAACGATGACATTTTCAGGTAGTGTTGGTCACGGGACAAAAAAAAGTGATCAGATTTGGTGGTGATTCAATTACAGATGCGGATCCAGGATTTTTTTTTAAAGGATGTCTTTACATTGTGCGATATGCATTTTTAATAATAACTCTGCTAAGAATGACAGAAAGGCCTTGAGGAAGGTTTGTGGTGTCCGAGCACTTGTAGTTTATTATTCATTAAATATAAGTAAAGTATTTGTTACTCTCCTTACTGGTGCTTTTAAAAATACATTTCATTTGATAACACTGTTCATAAATAAATAATTAATAATACAGAAATGCCCTTTTAAATGTAAGTTGAATACTTATTAATGCTTGACTTGTGCTAAATGGTTGTTGCTAAAATGTTGCCCAAAAATCAATTTAGCATGTACAACCTTGTTAATAAGAGAAAAAATCATTATAAATATCATTTGATACTTGAGGATAATGAGTAGAGTGTTTATTCATTCTTAACTGAGGTTTCACTAATGCTTTATTTATGGATAAATTATGTATTTATAGCTGTTTATAAATTACACATGCATCAATTGGTAAGTCGTTATGAATGATAACCTCAGCATTCAGATTTTTTTTTTTACATTAATGCATCAATACAGCATTTACATCTGTTTTTAAGATGTTTACTTGTGTTGAAACAATGTTTCAGCTAACATAGTGTTAGTGTTATCAAACTGATCATCAGATATTATTGGCTATTTTATAGTTAATTTATAATAAGGCTTTTATTGGTTTACAGATAATCAATACATTCATTTATTTTGCGTTAAGAAAAAAATGATAGATTCACAATCATCATCCTCATCATTTAGATCAACTTTGAACCAGTTATCATGGAGCTGTGATCACAGAGATGTGATCATTTGGATGCACGTTTTTGCATCAATTACATGGATAATAAAGCTAACTCTATTTACAAATGCATGAAGCATAATTAATTGTGTTTACAAATGACAGGAATCACCTAATGATGCTGTAAAGATGTCAAGTATACTTGTGTTTTATTAGTGTTTAAGGAATATAGTTACTGTAAAGTGTTTCCCTTTATTTTGTTGTTCCTGTTGAATTCTAGTGCTGACATTGATCTCGTGTGCAGCTGTCACATATTCTCCCCACATACTTTTGCAGCCATGCTATAACACACTGGAACAACCATATAGATGCCTCAGTGATGTCGATGTAAAGAATCCAAGTGTCGGTACCTTGATGACAGTAAAGCAATAATTCATACGGACACCTTATCATATTCAGCAGAAAATCCCAACACGTGCGAAGACACATCTTTAATCTCTAAAACATGGAGAAACGCGCCATTAGTTCTACTGATGAAGGAGCATGACTTCATACCTTAATTGGGAGGCAATGTGAAGGTCCTCAGAACAAATCTATTATGAATGGTCCTAACAGACATCACACACAGGGTTTCTTCAGACGCCCCACATGCTCTCCAGCCGCATCATCACGCTGTGCCGAGTCGCATTGTGTTGTGGAACATTTTCCATGTTCTTTGTTACCGCAGAATGGGTTACTTTGAAGGTAAATGGCTTTTGAACATTGTATTTATACTCGCTTTGTTTGCCTGTGTGTGCAGGAAGAAAAGGGGTCTATAAAAGGATGTGAAAACAGGGGAGTGCAATCAAAAGTCTGGCCTTCACTCTCACTGTGCTGCTAACAAAAATGTGGCAAGGCTAGGAGACGCTGAAGTACCTGCAGACAGAAAGACATCTGTCTCCATCGCTCCAGAGCCACTCAGAGGTTGTACTCTTAAAAATGTTCCCCTTTCTTTATTCCTCATTCTTTTCATTCAGCCTCCACAGCACAAATATCTGTGTATGTTACCACTTTGGAGTATAAGGATGGTATAGATAGAGCCTGTAGCTTTGAGCTGTATGACAGATCCTCTGGTGAGTCTGGAACTTTGAGCACTTTAAAATCATGTTTGTATAAAAAAAAAAAAAAAATGGGTCAAGTGGAACAGTGCCCTTTGACAAGCCTTTTCAAATAAAACGAAACCTGGGAATAGCAGCGATATTTTTCCACTCGTCAAAAAAGATGGCACCCTTACAAACTCTTACAGGAGACACAAATGAACTTGAATGTGGAAAAGCAGACCTCTACACTCTGATATTAGCGTAGACAGGTGTAAAAATATACATCCCTAACACAGAGCAATAATAAGAGATTTATGCATGTAGGGAGCTAAAGAGACGCCTGGTGCTGTCAGGTTGGCTTTCCTGTTGCGTCATTCACCATGCTGGTGCTCTGTGGAGCCAAATATGGCAGGATCCTGTATTTCTCCTTCCACGTGCAACATGATCTCTTGTCAGGCAAACAGATGTCTGAGCCGTGTGTTTGTAAAAAAAAAAAAAAAAATTGAGTAAACAAGTTGAAATATTCCCTCCTTAATTTGATGCACAATGCATCCTGACAGCCAGTTCAATTCATGCAGACTTGGGATCCAGTGTCACATGCCGGGCCTTTTAGCTTTGGAAAAATGCGTTAGCTTAACAGCGGGCTGCTAATAGCTCAACAAGGCTAATCGTGTGTTTGAGCTTGTCCTGTCATATTATCACCTGATTCTGACCCTATCTAACCTCCTACCTGTACAGTGAATACACTCGGAGGTGATAAAAGACCAGCGGTGAATGGAGAGTGTGTAATGTTGCAGCCAGCAGCGATTACAGAGGTAACATGAACACTTGGAAGCAAAACTGAGACAGGGCTTTTTGTGCCGCCTAAATTGCTGGACGGCTCCAGGGCTGACATTTAAAACATAACATCACCAAACAAAAACACATTAAAAGAGAAAAGCTGAGCAGGGGGGCTTCAAGCAAGAAAAACCTGAAATTCAAGTTTTGGCGAAGGCGACTGACCCAAATTTCCTGCCCCTTCTTCTTCTCCTTAACATGCTTCTGCAAGCCCGGGCCCTGGGGTGACGTATCCCTTACACAGGGATTGCCAGTGCATTTACATAGCATGGTTAATGAGAGATCAACACCAGGAAAGCGCCTTGAATATAAAGCTTTCTTGTAAAAATAATGAGCGAGCGATTGATCCATACTCAAACAAGCCGGTTTGCTGAGTTAATACCAAAGGCAGATTATAGCCAGTGCCAAAAGTGCCCTGGCGTGCGACGCCTTTTGCTTAGAGGGTTCCCAAACTTGTCATCACATTAGCACATGGTCAAGGAGTACATCCTACCACTCTCATAATCTGCTTTCCTGCACAATTAGCCTTCTATAATAAGGCAGCCGCCTGACAGCCGGCAGGGAGAAAAGAGGAAAATCAGTGAGTTTCACACAGGACGGATGGGTCGTTTACAGCTGCTCACATATATACACTCTCTGAGGTGATTCACCACCTACTGCTGGTCTCAACGTTATGACAACATGGAGGCTTGCTCTTCTTTATTGTGCCAAGCATCTATTGCACTTTGATGAAGCCAGACAAAGCAGGGTGAACAGGGAGGGAGGAGGAGAGAGAGAGAGAGAGAGAAAGAGAGAGAGAGAGCACCCTTGGCCACAGCTGATGTGTTTTTAGCTCAGAAAATCTGAAGGAATCAGATGTTGGAGAGGGTAGAATGGCAGGGGGAAGGCAAGTTTTCTGAATAAAATAATAGATAATTTCATTCTGACAAAGGCAAGGAAACTATGGGCTACAGAACAAAATAGAGGGAAGGATGGAGAAGGGAAGGGGTTTGAAAAGAATAAGAAGAATTCGGTGCTGCTTCTTGCAAGGGAAAAGAAAAAAAAACATTGATGACACCCGGTTCCATTCTTCCGCTCTCCCCTTTCTCTGCTCCTCGCCTCGCAGCACGGCGGGCTAAGCTGGGAGCTGTAATGTCATTAAATTGCAAATGCTTTTTTTTCATTTCCGACACACACTGTTTACTTATCTGGCAAAAACATATGTTGGAAGGAATCCGTTAAATTCTGCCCATTGCCTTGGGTGAAAGTGCAATAGAAACGGGCCCACTGAGCTCCTTCTGTCGTCTCCTTTTAGCACTTTGCCTTATCTACAAGGCTGCTTAGCAGCAAACTGGCGAGTTCAATGAAAAATGAAGATACAGTGCGAGATTAGGGAAGAACAGTGAGGGGAGAAATGCTTGGAGAGAGGGTCATCCCATTGCAAATGATTTCACTCCTCTCCATCTGCATAAATGACTATTTTTAAGGCATCTCCAGCGTCTGTATATTTTTCTCACTCTGCCACACATTTAATTTCACGCCCCGTGTTCTGAATATGCTTAAATGCATATCTCTGATGCACCTTTAAGCCAGAGGAAAGAGGATGGGGGGGAGTGGGGAGGGTACGAGAGCAAAATTAAAGATAAAATGGTGTGATTTGCACTACAAGTCTATTACTTTATGGCATTTACATATAGTTTACCTCTGCAATTCCAAGATTTTTTTCTACCACCTTCCTATCAGTATTTGGGCTTGTATAAATATGTATAAATCTTTGTTGAGAAAAATAGAATTCCTAGCACTGCACTGGAAAGTTTGAAGGGTGCACTTTTCTTGCTTCAACTTCTTCTTGCTCCCCTGAGACTGTCAGCATATCTGTCGGGGGTGTTCTCTCTCCCCACGCTTTGCCTCAACAAAGGCGCAGGCTTCAAGCACTTTGTGTCCAATGATCCCCCTAGATACTCCTCCCCTCATAGAGCGAGCGGGGAGCAGGGATCCCGGGTCAAGGCTTGGCCATGGCTTAGGAAGGGAGGCCCGGCGAAAAAAAAAAAAGCAGCCTGAGAAGTGTCATGGTTGTGAAAACGCGACACGGCCTCAAAGTGTGGCGTGAAGATTTCTGTGGATTGCGATACGCAGACGACACGCTGGTCTATCTCAGGGGCTGCATATGTGCGCTATCAGGTTGATTCTGTTGTTCTACGACGGCGAGGAAGTTTGAGCAGCAAATGGAGAGCCCGCCCTAAACAGCAGAGAAGAAGAAGAAGGCTGTGAATTGGCTTGGGAATGAAAAGCAAAGAGAGAGAGAGAGAGAGAGAGAGAGGGAGGCTATTCAGAGCACGATTCCTTTCCTTCATTGTCTGCCCCGCAAAGATTTGAATACGCTCACTCAAAGCAGACGAGAAAAATGCTTCAGACCCTCGCATTGTTGCCTTTCTCTCTCCTCTTTTCTATTTGCAATTAAATGCATTTCAAATGGAACAACTGTACAGAGAGCATTTCTGATAAGAAGGAATTCCATTGCCTTTAACCTCTTTTGTGAGGGCGCTGCAATTTCCGAGCACTCTTATTATGAGTATTGCACAATCAAAACACATCACTGAATAGAAAAACGCCATACAAGTTAAGTATTGCTTCATTGAAAATTAAATTGCATTTAAAAATCATTTTTAGCCCTGTGTGTTCCTCATTTCTTAAGCCAGTCTTTAGTGTTTGTGTTTTGCTGCTTTGTGCTGCGGGAACATTGTGCCTTGACAGGGCCCTTGTGTCCTGAGCACTATCACACACGCTGGTCCTAAGCATGGGATGAGATCAGTCAATTAGAATTAATGTCATCTGGTCATTTGGAGCTAAACACCCTCCGTGTGTATTGTGTTTGCTTTGTGTGCAAAGCATCAACTGCAAAACCAATCTCATCCTCCAGACATGAATTTTTGAAGGATTTGAACGCTGTAAATAACTCCAAACCCTCTCTTACGAGGTTTACCCCTGGAGCACTTTGTAACTTATCAGGGCTGCCTTGTGCCTCCTCTAATGCCTGCATTATGCTCAAATGTAAATCGGTAAGCTGCCAGAGAGGTGGGCGGGAATCACTGAAGAAAGAATCACTGAAGGGTCTAGCCAATATTCTGATTGGGGCATAGCAAAATAAACAGTATAGTTTTGTTTTTGAAGGAGCCGTAAGAACAAAATATATCAAACTGCGCAGTTATACGCACAAACAAGTGCTCTTTAGTGTCACACAGATTAAAGCCTGAGTGATAAAAAACTGACACTCCTGCCTTAAAATATTCTAATATTTGACAAAGTTTAATATATTCTGAATATATGATGCCCAGGGGTCTGTTTTGTATTTCTAATTTCCATCTCTAATGGTACAAGAGCCTGATTAGTAATTAGGACAGACTCATTTAAATGCATGTAATGAGCGTTATAGGTTTCCCATATACTCTGCACTTCACAGCGATGAAAATGGATAGCATCTTCATCAATTTGAACGCATGTTGACCTTTAATGCCAATTAATCTAAAACACTGTTCTCCATCCTAATGAGGATATCGCTGAAATCTCCCAAATAATTGACCCCGAGCGTGTTTCGCAGCATAACTATTAATCTTATTTTCCAGTTTGAAGGAGAAGTAGGTTATACAGGGTACAAACTAGTGCAGAGGAATATGTGGCCCCTAGATATTAATTTGGAGATGGATAGGAGTCTTAAAGAGGATTAAAACTCTATGCAGGGCTAGTCATTTCATACGGCTGCATACCACCCAGTCCGCCGTATATTCTGTCAGTCACCGCTCGGCATGGTCCAAATTTGAAATGGTGACAGTTAAAGTACAAAGATGTCCAATCCCAGACTATTTCATGGCATATTTCGTGGAGCATCCTGAAGGAAATGCAAACTGTTAGGGACGTTTATTCCTGTGAACCGAAGGGTCACTAGAAACAGCAACACTGCCCCCCTGCTATTGTCTACAGATACTGCATGTAAGCCTGTGACTGAACAGCAGCACTCCTTCTCTGGCACTATAGGGGAGACTGCATACTAGCACACAAACTTCTCTGAATTTATTCAGAGCTACACATTTTAAGGCCCACATGGGAATTTCTTGTGGGTCTACATAGAATTCTTCCTGATGTATCCATGGTCCCATTCGAATAGCAAAACTAAAAACACTGAATAATCACAAATGGCATCCATATTAGCTTTTTTTTAATAGAACACAAACAGAGAAAGTGCTCCCATATGCTTAAACCATTTAATTCAATTAGAAAGTAAAGAGAAACAATAGATGCTGCAGTGAAAGGGGGTCATGTATTCCTTTGAGAGGAAGACTGACTATGAAATATCTAAAAACAAGTCCTACAGATTCACAAATGAGGTCCATATGAGGGATTTTATGGAATACAAACAGGAGAAGCATTCAAAACATGCATAAAAACACAAGGTTTACTTCTTTCTTTGTGATTTAAGTCTCTGTCAGGGGTGCTGCCAGTAACTGTTGGCCCCATGTTAAGGTTTCACCGTAGGGCCCCGAAACCACAGCCTAAATATAACATTCTCAACAGATTTGGATGAAATCTTCAGGGAATGATGGTCATGGCACAAGGAGGGAGCAGCTAGATTTTGGTGATGATCTGAATCTGGATGCAGATCCAGGATCCATTTTTTAAAAAAAGATTTGTTAACATTGTGCATTAGAGTAGTTTTCCACGTTTTCCTAAAGAATTTGGCAAATAATCTCACAAATGGTGGAGGTTTGTGCTCTCACAGCACTTCTAGTTTAATCTACTAAAGGTATTTCCAAAAGTTTTAAGACAACTTTACTTTTTTTCTGTTTAAAAACAGTGAATTGACTTACAAAGTACAAGATAAACATAATCTTGTGAGCTTTAATTTCATAAATTATGAATACAAATATGTTACACAAGCCCCTGTCTGGCCTTGGGACTGTAACAATATCTATCAAATCATTTAGCAAAATAGAAGCTACCTAAATGTTGCATTTGATGCAGTTAAAACAATCTCTTTATAAAACAAACATTTGCACGCTTTGGAAAGTTTCTCGTGAAGGCATGAGTCAGAAATCCTTTTGGTGCAAGATACTTACATAAGATGATTTCTATTGGCTTTATCAGTATAGGCCCTTGGTATTGTCCTATTTTTTCTCCCCTTTACAAACTCAAGAAGTAAGACTAGATCAAAATAAATTTGGAAGTCATGACTACGGCCATGACAAAGACATTTATAGTCATATTCTTTAAAGAGCATAGATACAACAAGCGTGCCAAAATGGCTGAAAATGTAAAATTTTATCAAAAGAATAGGCGGATTGGATATTTCTTAACAGAATATAATGGTTTCTGCGGTAAAAAGGTAGATCTGAATATCCAAAAAGATGATCACAAATAGAAATAAATCTGAAAATAACAACTAAACATCAGAAATGAGATATGAATGTGATTTATGGACCATGAAGAGAACCAAAGAGCTAAAACTGCTTTTAAAAATAACTTAAACTGTTAGACTGATATTTACTTGTTGGATACAAAAGTTTCTGTATTTTTCTAAATCTAAAATAACAACTGAAGCAGCACAAAAGAAATGAGGAGTATTGTTTTTTTATGGCGCATAAACTGCAAGACTGAACTGCAAAAGCTTAAAAATGTGAAATTATTTAAAATAAAAAACACAGCTGAACCGGATATTTCCTTGTAGGTTGTATTCGTCACTCTGACAAAAAAACACATATTCTGATGAATCTTACGCCTGATGAAATATGAAAATATTCATATATGTGTTCTAAGTATGTTAACAGATCTTCACCGTAAAAAACACTAAAATAAATCACTCCACTCAAAAATTAAGGTTGGGTTGGATGTTATCTTTAAGGACAAATTGTCCCTCTTATAATAAGGTTAAATTACATCTCTCATCCACCATAATAGATATGAAAACAGTGCATAAACAGAAAGTAATTTTTAAAGGCTTAAGAAATAACCGAAAAAATCTGGACTGAATATTTTATCAAAGGATTTAATAGTGTCTGTAGTACAAAGGGTCTATGCCTCCTAAAAGAAGATAAAATCGTAAAAAAAAATAATGAAATGTTGCAAATGAGATTTGTGTTTATATTTTTACAAAGCACGGCGGTGAATTGGCAGGTACAGTTGATATTTTGTAAAGATTAAAATTCTCACTAATGAATAGGACTGATTCATATCTTTAACGAAAAAGACAACAAATAAGGAATACAAGAAACAACAACTAAAACATCACAAATTATATTATGTGTGTGTGTTTTGATGCTGTAAAACCACAAGAATAGAGCTGACTTTTCATAAAAAATGTATAATGAACTCCAACAATGCAGTTAGGTTAATATTCCCTGCAAGCATTTAATACTTTCTACTGAACCTACTGTGTTTATGAAACATAAACAGGGCATGTACTCTAAAAAGTTTATGAATATACAATTGACTCAAAAATTACAGGTGAATTGAATGTTTTGATTGGTTACAATAGTCTCTGTAGTGTAAAGAGTTCATTAACATCTCCAAAAAGAAGACTGAAAGATTAAACTATATAAGAATACCTTCTGACACATTTCAAACAAGAGTTGTATTTATGTATCTATGGTGCAAAACAAAGCCAGAAAGCTAAAATGCTTAAAATGCAAATTGAATAAAAAAACACAGCTGGAGTGATGTTTCCTTGTGGGATACAAATGTCTCTGTGGTGAAAAGAGTTGATTTACATTTTAAAAAAGAAAGACTGCAAACAAATACATCTTAAATTGACGACTTAAACATCACAATAGATATGCTTATTTATGCTGTTATAGAAAATAAACACAAAAATTGTCCTAAAAAGGCTTCGAACTGTAAAATTCAACTCATAAAATCGGTTCTTTTCAAATCCTTGTGGGATGTAATCTCTGTGGTGGAAAGGGTTGATTTACATTTTTAAAAATGAACACTACGAACAGAGGTATTTCCGTAATGAATACTAAAACATCACTAAAGAGATGATTATGTAGGATTTATGGAGCACAAACAGAGCATTAAAATGCCTAATGATATTAAAGACAGTCTACAAAAACAGTTGGGTTGGATATGACCTTATTTAACACTCTCTGATGTGACAACCAGGTCTCCAAAACCAAGACTAGATCGAAATATATTTGAAAACTACTACAGAGACATCACGGATGAATGGGTTATCTATGTTTTTATGGGACATAACCAGTGAAGAGGGTCCTAAAAATACTTTAAATAATACAAATCCCATCATTAAATACATAAAGATTGGATATGCCCCTGTACATAATGTGTGTTGGACTTTAAACAAAGACTACAAACTACAAACAAAATATCTTCATATAACGTCTAAAACTGAACAAAGATCATGAGTTTAAAAAACATCAAATAAGGAGGAAATGTGAGTGATTTTTTTAGGGGATTTCGCCATTTAACGTAGCAAAAGGATTGATTTATACAAGCGTTCCACAATAAGACAGCAAATGCCATCCTATATTCAATACCTTAAAAAAAGAGTTGTAGTAGTTGCAAACAGATCTGTGAGCTATTTTGTTGAAATAACTGTTGTCATGTGGGGTTTATATTTTGGGGAAAAAAAACACGCTTCATTTTGAAGGTTAAAACAAATATTTGTTTCTTCCTTGTAATAACACTTTAAGTAAGTTTGATTGCTGACAAAATTTGAGATTTTTTTTCTGTCTTTCACAGTTTTTGGTGTATGAACACTATAAAACACTCAAAATACTTAGTAGATTATTTTAACAGAGTAGAATAAGTGGTATAAAAAGCTGACAGCCCAGCGTTGGTTCTCAAGGTTTCTTTTTTAACACAAAATTTCCAAAACAAAACTCTAACTACATACTAAACATTCCATTTAAAACAATTAAAACCATTCAATTTGGTAATTTTATACCAGTTTCCAGTCCACTAAGCTCTGCAAATGTAACTCAAGTGCTCACACTTAAAACTACAAAAGGTCTCCTATTATCAAGCTAACATGTGTCTCTGTTAAATGTATGCAGAGTGGTGTGATACTCACAAAGCTGTCAAACAAATGGATGTTTTTCCCCATCCACATGGTGGATAATCCCACAGATAAATCATCTCTTGTGTGATTCTCTTTGAAACACTATCAAGAGAGTGTTTTCTTTTGTTGGGTATAAAGATGCTTTACAGACTATTATGCACATCCTTATGTTGAAGAGTTCAGTATGAAAAGATGGTGGATAGATGAAAACAGTTTACTGAGTGATATGCAAATGAAGACCTGTTTGTGCCACTTGTCCTGTTGTTTGTATGTTTATTAAATGTCCTCTCTGGTAATCCCACACTAAGATAAAAAAAGGAAGATTTTGTCAAGAGCAGCCGTCGTACCTTTTTGGGAAATATTCATCTCTCACTCAGCGTTGTCTTGTGCACCATTATGCTGCGGCTTGTTTCTCCGTGGCTCTCTGGCACCATCCTGTGTTTCAAGAGGAATAATGGATTCTGGTTATTCACATATTTTACAGCTCTGCATCAGAGAAACACTCAGTTAAACCTCTACTGCATAAATTATTACTCAGACTAGATGATTCTTCCATTTGTTTCCATCGTATAACAAGAGTTAAAGACCCCTATAATAAGACATCAGGGACAATACACTCTCTAACAAAGAAAACTTCAGGATTTCTTATGGAATTTCATGACACTACAATCCTACAGACAGTAGCATTAAGTTCATTTGATAAATACTGGCAAGGGTGCAAAACAAGTTACAAAACTTCTTTACTGTGAATGAATTTCACCTCTTGCCAGGATAAAAGTCAAGATGATGCAGACGAACAGGGTAGTCACAACATTTCCTCTTTCATTTAATTTAATGTCTTTCATTCAGTAATATTCATTTGATTTAATTTGGTTGATTCATTTCATTTTGAAATCATCAGGTCATGTACATTAACATTACACTCTTCCCTCTGACCCAATGTCACTCCTTGTGGAGGTTAAAGAAGCAGAGGAGCAGTCTCCTCCCTCTCTAGCTGGGTTGTATGTTGAATAAATGAATGTTTCAGTAATCTGGCTTTACTTCAAAGACGGTGTTGGAAATGCATTGTGTCTGGACTGCAGCCTGTCAACAATCTACAATGTACCATACTTTAACAAGAAATACACAAATAAATGGACCAGCATACAGTTTGAGTGAAATATGACATTCTCTTTGTTAAAATAATCATCGCTTCAGTGAAATTTTAAACCCAGTTGTGATGATATTAATAACTAAATGTTTAAAATTATGCTTTCTTTAACCCTTTAGGAGAAAAACAGACATACAAATTTGTAACCCTCTCAGAGTGGTCTTGCAATATGTAAGTCAGTTACAGTCCAACTGACCTGTAAGCTCTCTGATTGGTTGCCTGACTTGCCCATCAGACAGCAACTGTTGCTAAGCTGCTCTGTTTAGACAAACTTACGCCTGAGCAAAGTCTTTCTAGTGAGCTGCTATGAATTTATAACCTTGATTTTGTTACTTTAACAAGGTTAAATATTGAGTTTGGGCGTCCGTGAGAGCAATTTAAGGTATCCATATCACAATCGTACATTCTATCCTATTTCCTGAAATGAAGGTTAATTGAGAAAATTGGATTTAACTCTGTGCATGACCACACTGACAATCCTAACAAATAGGAAGTACGTAAATATGCTTTAAGGTAAAAGGGAATATTTGTATCAATGTCTACAATATGTGATGTGCTGGTAGATGATAAATAGCCGTGAAATTACTTCATGGCAAACTTAGCAACATAATATTAGTCATAACATGACAACATTCAGTGCTCCTCTGGAAGTCTAGCTCAGTACTGGTAAGGTTAACCTAGCACAGGTCTAATCAGATTAATTGACATTTACATCTCAATTATCTTTTTATGCTAAAAAAACACTTGGTTGGTGTTTTTCTGTTGGGCAGCTCACATTAGCAAACATCTGTCGCATTAGACAATGGTTGTTTTTGTACAATTTCAAGACTTTTTAATAGATCTTTTGATATTTTCAAGCACCTCACTGTATATTTTACGCAAAGGCAAGTTAATGAAGTATCAAAGTTGATTTACATGACATGAGAATTTATCTTACCAACCAACAGTAATCAAGGAGGGTGACGCTTGGCAAAGTGTCAATTGGTTTAGTACACCAAGATCAATCCAACATTTGCCTTTGATTGACACATTTATTTAAATTAACAACTGAAAATAATCACATCTGGTTTAAATTATGGAAAATAAAAGTTATCTTTAACTTGCTGTAAGCGTCATGAGCCATATGCAACGGAATTTCGTTCACTGTGTACTGCTGGTATAAAGTTGAATGACAATAAAGAAATCTTGAATCTTGAATCTTGAATCTTGAAAATACCCAACATGGTATATTTTGGTACAACACAACAGTAAATTACATTGACTGAACAAAGAATTGGATAAAGCTACATGATGTCAGCTGTTTGTCAAGGGAAGCGTTAAAACATTTTTGAAACAAATCCCTGGATACAACCATTCTGTGAAATAAAATTGTACATGGACAAAGTGGCTAAACTGATGCAGGACTTGGGGCCATCTGACCAAAAGTGAGAGTGTGTGGGCTGATTACACTGTTGACCATGTCCTTTAGAGAATGAGGTGTTTTCAGCTGAACATAACTCAAATGTTGGAGATACAAACACAAAGGAGGTACAATGTTTGAAATTTTGAGCTGTTATTCATATAGCATGAAAACGTTTGCCAGTTATAACATAGTGGCTGGTAAAATAAAGATGAGATGCATAATATTCTATTTAAGCCAATGTCCGGCATGCCGATATTTCCAAACTCATAAACGCTGATAACTTTATCAATACTGACATTTTTTTCATCTTGGAAAGAGCCCGTAGAAAGTGTTTTGGGAGGGCAGAACCTTCCAAAAGAATATCCTTCAGGTGATTGGACAATCTTTCTGTCAATCACATTTATTACAGGCATTACAGGCTACATTTAGAAAATGTAGTAGGTGGGTGCTACTGCACTACTGAGCTTGAGCCACTTTGTCAACCAGAAACATGTTGGAACTGGAGTGGAGAAAAAATATCTTTACTTTGAGAAGCTTGTAGTGTTGATATGCGTTTCTCATTTAACAAATGACAGATCTGATAAAACTGCTACTGAAGCTGTTAGCATCTATGCTAATCTCTGTATGCAGTCATCTCGCCCATAGCTCCTACCTCTTCCTGCTCTAACAGAAGCCCGTTGGGCTGTGCTGCTTCGGGGAAATCGTTGTAGATTGGAGCTTGGCAAGATGAATCTTCCCGATTATAGACATTAAATCAGGCAGATCCAGCTGCTGCGCAAGGTTACAAAGCCTCCATTTATCAAAAATAGACTTGGTCCATTCATGCTGACAGTACCTTTATGTTAGAAACATATGTGAAGCATGAAAAACAAAACTTAATTCTAAATAATGACACTCTTAATTTATAAAAGTGGACATTCAGTGATGATCATTAAATCATAATTCATTATGGCACACTGGTACATTTTCCCAATACTACAGCCAATGTATGGGATATTTATGTCCAATTTCTGCAGCTAAATATCATCTGTAAATACAGGCAAAATTTTTCATATTTGCTGATATTGATAATCACCTCTTTAGCATTTATCTGTCGATACTGGTATTGTAGCGATAATATCATGCATCCTGAGTGGCAGGCATATTTTGGATCTACCTGCCACAGTGACAGTGGAAAAAATGGATGGATAAAAAAAAGTTGTAAAACCAAACCAATCCTGTTTCGTCAGGTTTTAAATGTGGCAAATGGATTCAAAAATCTACCAGCTAATCATTTATTTTACCTGCCACTTGATTATTCTCAGTCATGTTCCAGACAAAGTGTTATCTAAAAAGTTCAGACCTCTTACAAGTGAAAATAAGACTCTTCAACACATTCATGAATTCCCAGAACATGAATTGAAGGATTCTAATTCAACACCTTTTATTTTTACATAAGACTTTAAGGATTCACGGAAATCAAGGTTTTGTAAGCCTTTTGGTTTGGGTATATTAAAAAAAATCATTATCTTTAGCCCAAATTAAAAATGTATTTGTACAAGCAACCTTGTTTTATGGGTTGCATCATTACTTCCAAATCAGTAAAAGTCTCAAACAATGAACTCCTCTGTAATACTAGTAGAATCAAAAACACCCTGGGCTTCACTTTCTTCTGCCTTTTTACTTTCCTGCTCTCTGACGTGTTTACTGATTTTAATGAGAAATTATTTCTGTACAGAGACATTCCATTTGACTCTTTCCTGGAATTCATCTCACTAATCCTGCGGAGCGCAGTGAACCTCACTGGGTCGCTTGTGTAAAAGACTCAGTGGTCACACATGAGCTCTCCCTGAGGGTGGGGGGCCGTGTTTACGTCTGCCCCATGGTCTGGACTCACAGGTCTGTCTGATATTTTACACTATGACGTCTTTTGGTAATGTGGCGTTGATAATAAAAAAAAAACTGTTGTAATTCTGTACTCTTGAAAATATGCTCACTGGAACAAAAGAGGAAAACAGCTGAGCAAGAAAATCGTTCGTAAACAAAGTTTCTGAAATATATTAACACTGTATACAGCAGCCTGTAGTGCAAGACATGATGACAATGAAGACAACACAACAACCAATCAGAGAACAAAACACAAATTTAAAGACAAAAAAAATGTAAACCTCAAAAAGAAAAACAGCAAACCAAAAAAGCACAACAAAAACTATGAAAACACTTAAAAAATGTTGACTACAACAAAGCAAACAATGAAAAACACAACTTACTGTAAAACAACACTTACAAAATAAAATACATGACCATCAAAAACAACAACAAAACACAACAATAACAAACGAAAATATATATATACTAGACAGAAAAACACAAAAAATTAAGACAAAACTTTCAAACAACAGCAAACAATGACAAAACACAACGTATTGTAAAACAACACAAAGTAAACTTAAAAATACGTGACCAAAAAACAGCAACACAACACCAAATCACAAAACACCACAATGGCTAATAAAAAAGTAAGATAAAAAAACAAAAATGTGAAAAACAAAGGAACAAATAAAAGCACAAAATAAAATGGGAAAAACAACAAATCACTAAACACAGTCAAGCTTTTCAAAACAACAAAAATAATTAAAAAAACAACAAACTTAAAGCACAATAGTGATATAAAAACCACAACGTCTTAAAACACTGCAACAAACTAAAACACATGAAATTTAAAGGCAAAAGACCAACAATTCAAATCACAGCACTACATATATGAAAAAAACGACTACAAATTTCAAACAAATCATTTTTTGATTGAGTTATCTTTTTTATTCATTGTTTTTTTAAATTGTTTTTGATGTCTTACTTTGTCATCCTGTCCTTTAACTTTTGCTTTCTCGTTTTATGTTGTTGTTTTGCATTTTGATTTGTCATGTTTTCTGTTTTGTTTTGATTTGTTGTGTTGTGATCTGTTTTCTACCTTGTCATTGTGCTTTGCACTTTGAGGCTACTGAACCCTGCTGAACCCTGGTGTCAGCCATTAAATATTGCTTAAATGAGTGGACTTTAGACATGCTGATATGAAAATATTTACTGTTATTTATGAAAAGAGTGGTCAAACAAGAGAAATTAAGAACTGCAGGGGTTTTTTGAGCACCATAAAGGTCTGATCCTAAAATTTCCACATGTTGGACACTAAACTGGAGCTACTTGAGAAACATGAACGCTCCATAATGTCAGAGCTACTGCATCCGTTCATCTAAGATAATGAGATTTTTTTTTTTCTGGTAGCAGCTGAAGGATAGAGAAATGAGAGGATTGGCAACATTAATGCACTTTATGGATTTTTATACAACTATCACCATAGATTTAAAATATGTAGAATATCTTGTGAAACAGCCCCCAGTTCCCATATGAGGTGGCGGGCTAAAGCCTGTCCTTAACTCTTAATACTACATGTTCTCTTACTGTCAGGAGTCACATGCTGTACCACAGGAATGTATCAGGAGTGCAGGTCAAAGAGAAAAATGTTACCATCAGGAGTTCCTCTCAACAATGCATCTTTTATTGATGTGAAGCCTCTTTTTTTGAACAAGGCAACTTAATGAAAACTTTCTCAGAATCATACTGATGGTCTGCAGTGATAAAACTCTCCCATAAGACTGTCTGTGAGGACTTGTGATGAAAACAGAGCAAGTTATTCATTCAACTTAGTCACAAGTGTAATCTCAGAAAATTCAGTAAATGTTATCCTAGGCTTTGAAAATGAGGAGTCAATAGATTACTGAACAATTAAAACAACAAAACTTTGCAAACTTCAAGGTTTGTTCCTAATTATTTCAGATTCTCATGAGTTTTGAGGCAGTGACAATAACAAAAAGCACTATGGCAGAAAGTCATGTTTCAGTTACTCTAGCGAATAATTTAAGAACAAAATTCATGTTACTAAATCAAAGTATTAATTGAGCCCTGTTTAAAGGTTGACCATACCTGACTTGCAGCCAAATGTGTCTGCTACTGTTGTATTCGGCCCTTGTGCAGAGAATAGTATAAAAAAATTACAAAATATTTCAAAGCACACATAAGTGAATTTACATACAGACTAGAGGTTTGTATACTTACGGTGACTTGAAATAGTACAACTAATTTACACTAAGTATATTTATCATATCTCATGCACTAAGATGTGATTTTTTTAATCTAATAAATATTGGGGGGTGGGCATTACTGGTGATTAGAGTTTTGGATACATAAAAAAGTAGCAGCAACATTGATATCACTGTATTAGTTTTTTATGTGGTATAAGTGTTTAAATGTTTTAACCTCTTGGGCCAAAAATGTACACACAAACAAACTGCTATAAAATCATCACATTTTATTTTTGTATGTGTTTTTTTCTGTATAAATCTCCTAAACCACTTCAACTCTAATCAAAACTACCTTATATTCAATTATTTTCAGGGTTTTAACGCTTTCAAATGCCAGTTTTAGTTGTTGCCACTTATTCAACAAAAATGCATTTTTAGATATGTTTCACGTGTTGTTGAAGTAGACAGATAATTGAACCCGAGTTTGGCCTTGACCCTCCTCATCCGGCTGTAAGATTCTGCTGGTAACATTGTGCAGAAAACAACAACAAACATTAGTGTGTTTTTGCACCTGATTGCTTTTATAGCAGTTATAAAATGGTTTTAAAACTCAGACATCTGACATATCCAAGACTCTAATCATTACATAAAAATAACCATTGTATTAAAAAACCTGGTATTTTAAAGGGTTAAAATCCTGAAAAATGTTTTATTTTCAGTAGTTTTAAGTAGAGTTGAAGAGATTTATGCAGAAAAAAAAGCAGAAAAATACTAATGCATGATGGTTGTATAGCAGTTTTTTTTTTTGTGTGTGAACACTTTTGGCTGTAGGGTCCCCAGAGGGGGCAAAGTGACAGGGGTGTAAAATTAAATTTAAATGAATTAATAAATAAATAAAATGACAAAAATCAACAAAAATGTAAGAAGGGTCCCTTAGGCTTAAAACAAGGCAAACTATTTTGAATACGGACATATTGAATTAGTTTTAGGAACACTGTTATCAAAGAGAGTTAATTGATTACCTGTTGTATCTTTCATATCAGTTCTAACAACAAAAAACACAAATGCACTTGTTGGCTGAGGGGGCATCAGTTAGCATGGCCACAATTTACGCCGCTACACCAGGGCAGCACTAGTAAGCAGAAAAACACGGAAACATAAGAATACAACATATATCTATAGGAATGGCGTGTATCTGCGTGTTAACAAAATACTTCAGCTGTAAAATAAAATGGCGGAAGCCCCCCTAAAACCACCAAAGTTGTGAAATTTACACCGTTTTAGGTAGATAGTTACCTTCTTAGCAGCTGCAACTGATGCAAACACAGAACATTAATGCTTATTTTCAGCTAGTGAAGTTTACTCACGGTTTTATTGTGTCTCAGTCCGGCTGTTTCTCCTTCAATGGTCCTCCACGGTGTCCTCATTACCATTCATATTCGGTGGAAAGATGCTATTTACGGCATTTAGTAATTAGCAACCTCATAGCTGGATTAGCATCTTTGTGTCCCACAGCGTTTTCTCTGAGGCATCATCAACTCATAATAAACATGATAGCATGTCTAATGCGCGATATGGAAGCACAAAGTGTATGTAACCTGAACAGCGTGACATTTGTGCTCATTTGTGGCTATATTCACTTAGATAGATAGATAGATATTTCTGTTGTTCATGTTGACCTGTAGCGATCCTGTCCAACCACTCAAAACACACAAGGGGCAAAGGTCACCACTGTACAACACTACAACTAAAATGATGTAAATTATATATTTATCTTTATATAATTGGTAGCATGCATTTTCTTTTACTCGTGATTTGCATTTAATCCTTAATCCTATAATTATTACGAAAGACAAATTTTCTTTGAGGGGACTCAATTTTTTCACAAGAAAGAAAATCCTCCATGTAGGCCAACCCCTTCCTCTGCCATGACTGCTTTTAGTGTTAAATGATCATACTTTGCCACATGAAACATAGTCAAGAAAAAAAACTAAAAGAAATAAAAAAAAGAAATAAAAAAAAACTCCTGATAAGTCGGATTAGTTACACTTTCAGTTAATAACAGAGGACTTATATTCTGTCTGCTTGTAAGGTTCTTTAAAGGAAACTAAGCTCTTTGCTTTAAAAAGCCATATCAGTGTTTTGGTCAGTTTAATTTGCTTGAACACAAATCCATAATCTTTACATTAGTGTTAACCATCTCTGTGGGAAAATGTGAAACCCATGGCTGGATAATGAGCCCTCGAATTTGAGGCCTACTATGCAAAAAAAAAAAAAAAAAAAAAAAAAAATCCTACTCTTAGAGCTTAAATCCTTGGATCCGATTAAATTTTTATTTCCCTAAAATAAAAGTTCTGATGTTATATTTGTTTAATCTATAAACCAAGTGAACAACAGTGTAAAGTTTGAGAGTCCTTGATTCATTTTTGGTATGAAATAACATGACATTAATCCCTTGTTGTGAGAGTAAAATAAAACAGAAATTTTTACATTTGACAGAGATGGTTCATTATTTAGGTGTTTGGTGCAGTACATGAATGAGGCTGTAGTACTGTGCTAACACTAATCCTTGGGTTCCTAACCTGGTTGGGTTTCCTCCAGAGGGGTCAGTGGGTAAATCTGTGGCATTAGGAGATGATTCATGCAGACGGGATTAAGACAAAGCCTAGCTCTGCACAACAAATTCACTCTAATTGCTTTATTTTTAGTAAGTATGAGGATTTCACCTATTTAAACACACATTTATAACTGAAATTATATGTTGGTTTGAACTCCTTACCAATTTAAGATTTCTGTATTGCCACCAGAAGAAAGGTGCAGGGATGATGTTGTTTTGAAGAGCAGCCTAAAAGTTAGCTTTGTGTTGGTTCTTTAAACAAAATTCAATTTTTTTTATCAGTAAATATCTCAAATACTTTCTGAAAAAAGGGGGAAGGCATGTTACACAAATATTGTTCATCAAGCTACTCTCAAAAAATAAACAGTACTTTCAGGATTTCTGAAACGTAAATTTAATCTGTAAAAAAACTATAAAGTAACCGTCAGGACATAAATATCACAGTCAACTGGTTGCAACATCACCACCACTACACTTCCAAGATTTGTTTCACACTATTGCCTCTTTTATCAAAGACTTTCTTCCTTGTGTGATCACATCAAGTTAGCAGTTATGACAGAGTCCATCATTTCAAGTATGCTAATAATAATCACATTTAAGAGGTGAAAAGGTTTAAAAATCAATGTCAGGACATTTAAAAGTGTATTTTATGTCACAGAATTAGAGTTAAAAGCTCATAAGATTACCTTGAACAAAACGAACCACATGAACAGATAGACAAATGTATGGATGTAAACACAGAGAGATAAACGGTTGGAAAGACAAGCAGACAGATAAATGGTTGGAAAAATACAGGGTCAGATGAATAGACAGATGAATGAATACAGATCAATGGACAGAAAACAGACGGATTGACAGAAGGACAGACAGACACATGAAAGGCAGAGAGAACAGATATACAAAAGGAAAGACAGATTGACATGGGGTGAACACATAGATCGATAGATAGATCGATAGATCGATAGATAGATAGATAGATAGATAGATAGATAGATAGATAGATAGATAGATAGATAGATAGATAGATAGATAGATAGATAGATAAACTGACAGATAGACAGATGGGTAGGAAACAGACAGATAGATGAAAGACAAAACTTACGGATAGACAGTTAGATAAACAGAAAGAAGGCTGACAGATGTACAGATGAAAAGGGAAACAGACAAGAGGAGCCACAGAACAAAACAGGGACAGACAGACAGATGGACCCATCAGGAAAAAAGAAACAGACGGACAGAATGACACATTTATTGTCAGACAGATAAAGGTATCCCAGAAAATCATTTTGTTTTCTAACCTGGTGGTTTTCATAAGAAGATTCTGAATCTATTTTTATACACTATTTTTCTGTCAACTTCAACTCATGTTATCAGTTAATTCTCAGCAGCTGCTCAGCCTGATATATCAGTGACATCTTTCTAGCTTTATAATAAAACATTTAACATTTTTTTTATTTTTGGTTTTGTGCTAGGTTGTTCCCAGTGTATCTTTATTATCATGTCAAATCACATTATACAATATCTTAATGCTCTGCGGGTAGAGAAATAGAAACAACATATCCAGTATGCCGTATACACAGTAGTGCATAAATCATCTAGAGCAGTGGTTCTCAACTGGTTCGGCTTCAGGACCCACCATCACCCTGTAATGACAAGCTGCAACCCAAACGGAGGAAAATTTTCAACTTCAAAAGTGCATCTCAGGAACATAACATTTTAAGACTATAAATCTAACTGTAGCTGTTATCACCCTGCATCAGTGGATACATACTGACCAGCTCTGTATTAATAATCAATCAGCAGCACTAAATGAGCCATTGATCATAAGGCAGTCACAACACACAAAACACTTCAGTAACTTCAGCCTTTTTTTAACACTCAGAGCTTTCATGCACAAACATGAACAAAATAGTCCAGCTACTGAGAACTTGTTTGAGTACCTACTCACTGAATATAAAACAAACACCTTTGTATCAAAACGGTTGTCAGTTAGCATTACAGGGTATTATCGGCACCTGTTGTTGAGTAGACAGCACTCCAATGCATAAGAAAATCCCCTTCAAGATAAAACTAATATATATATATATATATATATATACACACACACATATGTATATATATATATATATATATATATATATATATATATATATATATTTATTATTATTATTTTTTTTTGCCTAGGCAAAGGCTTGCGACCCACTGAAAAAGGGTCTGCGACCCAGTTTTGGGTCACAACCCACCAGTTGAGATTCACTGACCTAGAGTACCTGAATGCAGGGCTATATAGCACTTAAGCAAATATATGTACAAATTAATTTTCACCACTGAAACAGTCTTTTTCATCAATACTGGCCCATGCAACACTCTTCACTGTTAGCTTTTCTTCAGCTTACATGTGCAACAAAAGATATCAGCTGAGACCTCAGGCTGAGAGTTTGCTGATATTAGGGTTGACCCTCATCAGTACAGAAAGATCTGAACAAAACAGTAATTTCTGGCCGGATTAAAGTGGTTAATCCCACCATGAAGATTTACATCACAGTTTACAGAAGGGGCATGGCCTGAAAGAGGATTTTCTTTAAAATTTACATAAAATCTTTTATCATAATAAACGAGAACAACACAACAAATGGACATTATGGCTGTGAGTCAGTGTTTGTATTTCAAATTAGATTTAAGAGTAATCCTAATCAGCTATTTCTCCAAATCTAAATGTATAAACATAAATATACTTATCTATTTTATATATTAATGGACCTAAAGGAGGCACAAGCTGTTCTCAGACCAAATGTTATGTGATGGCCTATTTGTTTGTCTTTCCCCCTGATTTCTTCATGCCATGAAATCAGACACAATCCATTCCATGGAACAAAGTCGCTATACACACACTTTGTAGTCCCTCCAGGCTGTTCTTCGCTGTTCACCCAGATCCGAGTCCAGCTCCCAGCTCTGCCGTCAGGTGATCATCACAAGACCAGTGGCTTAATCCTCCTAAAGCTCTACAAAAGGAAGAGGAGAAATTAGAGGCTTTCTTAATGTGCGTGAAACCAAGTGGAACACAACATGATTCGGCTGTAAGTGTTGTCTCCACAGACATTCAAAACTATCACTGCATCTAATTCCAAGATACACAACTGTGGACCGTAGCAGACTGAGATTCCACACTCCTCTGAGGGGGGACTATTCGACCGCATTTCTGCTGAAAGTTGACATACAAACTGATTTAACAGGAGGAAATCAAGGAAACCAAATATGAGGAGGGCTCTGGGTCTCGGTCTTCTGTGTTTGCTGCTCTGGTTGGAGCCAGCAGCAGCTCAGTTTCCACGTGTTTGCTGCACAGTCCAAGGGATCCTGTCCAAGCAGTGCTGCCCCGCTATGGGCTCAGATCCCGCCAACATGTGCGGGGTGTTGTCAGGGCGAGGAAGCTGCGTGACTGTTCAAGTGGACGAGAAACCGTGGGGGGGACCGTACAGTCTGAGGAATGTGGACGACAGAGAGAGGTGGCCGACCAAATTCTTCAACCAGACCTGCAGATGTACCGGTAAGTCATGTGTGCTCTTAATAAGAATCTGTCCAGGTGAGATGTATAACACAACATCATCTGCATAGAGAGGTTTCAAGGTGAGGTTTTCTCTTTGTGTTGCAGGTAACTTTGCAGGGTTCGACTGTGGTCAGTGTAAATTTGGCTGGATAGGACCAAACTGTGACCAGAGGAAAACACCAGTGGTGCGGAAGAACATCCACGCCTTGACCCCCCAGGAACTCCAGGAGTTCCTTGATGCTCTGGACATGGCTAAGACCGCCATCCATCCAGACTACGTTATTGCCACTGAGCACTGGCTGGGACTCTTAGGACCAAATGGAAATGAACCCCAAGTCGCCAACATCTCTGTTTATGACCTATTTGTCTGGCAGCATTACTATTCTGTTCGAGACACTCTTCTGGGTAAACATTTACGATTTCCTGCATAAAATTTGTAATTGTCTTTGATTCATTTGGTCAATATTTGGGCAGTGATGAAAAACATTTCAACTTGTTGGTAAAAAAAACACATAAAACTATTGAAAGCAGATTATTATTAGGAATGACTACCATTATTGAGACTTTAACATTTAAAAAGTAGTCTAACTCTATCTAATACATTAATATGAATTTCTTTTCTCATGCAGATTGTGTCATTTGTATAAAAGATACATTACACTGTTCAGAGAGGTTTATGTGTTTGGATGTCAATGACAAGTATGGCACTTATAAACATAAAAATGAGCAGGAATGTAATAACATTGTGTAAAAGATCCCAATTACATGTGTTACTTCATTTATGAAACTTATAAAACAACGTATTAGGTGAAAATTTAGCTTTAATAACATTTTTTATGTTGACTTTAGGGATTTTTATTGTAAGAAATCAAAAGCGGATGGATTAAGCAGTATTAAAATTTCCAATGGTTGTGGAATGTGCGCATGAATGCCTTGTGATCACATAGATTAACTCAAGGGTCACTTTGTTTTCTTTCAGGTCCTGGCCGTCCATTCAAAGCTATTGACTTCTCACACAAAGGACCAGCTTTCATCACCTGGCACAGGTATCACCTCCTCACCCTAGAGAGAGAGCTACAGGTTGGTGATGATGCTGGATTTCTTTTTTTTTTTTAATTTACAATTCTATAAATTAGGGAATTGATGAATGGGGTAAAAAGGCTTTACAAATTTCTTGCCCTTTCACATAGAATAGGTATTATCACTTAATATAATACCCACACGTTGTAGGTATTATCACTTAAAAAAATGTCATATTTTGTCATTACTGATTTGGTTTTCAGTCAGTTTTAACATATCTCTTTATCTCTTTTTAAAACCTTTAATTGTAGTATGTAGTATGACATACTATCTATAATTTCTCCCTTGCCTAATAACCTAAAGTAATGCAAAAGATATTTTTGTCACCATTTAATCTTGCCACTAAATAGCTATTAAATTCAACCTGAAGTACATGCCAAAGACAAATCCTGGATCTGCATCCCGTTTTGTATCATCATCAAAACCTTATCACTTTAGCTTTGTGCCATGACCAACATTCCCTGAACATTTCAACAAAATCTGTTCTTAACTTTCCAAGTTATCTTGCTAACAGATAAAAAAAAGCAAAAACATAACCACCTTGGCTGAGGTAATAACATGATGGTGAACTTGATACCCAAAAAGAGAGCAGTTACCAAATGCGGCAATAGCTGCTAGCATCCTTTAACAGCCATAATTTTTGGCTACACTCTTGCCAAATTTAAGGCAGATTTGGAACCAATTTGTCTGTCTTTGCCATTGGGAGGGCATGGTCTTGTTCAAGGCATGGTACAACTGATAACTTATCCAACAATCCTCAAGTGTTTGGAGTCATGACAATCATTGTTCTGCTCCCAATCAGAACAATGCTTCCCCAACTGACTCCAAATTAGGCTGCCTGCAACATGGGCTACTCATGACAGAACAGGAGCAAGAGGAAGGGGGTGGATTGGGGCATGTCACGATCTGGAAATAATGACTGTAACTTACAAACATTAACACAATCACAGCATCCTCTCAGACAGGATTTAGCTCACATTCTTATCACAGATGTAGGTGGAGACTGTATAGCTATTACATTAATGAACCCCAAGATGTGAAAAACCGTGTTTTAAGGGGCATTTTTTAAGAGGCATAGCACATTTTTCTGTGAACTGAGAGTTTAGTGAAAGGTGTCATGGTCTTCTGCTTCCCAAAACTCTTCTAACCCTTCTTAAAAACACAACGCATCCCACTAATACTAACTAATGACATCTATAATCCATATGTTTTCTCTTGAATTTATGTTTGATCACAAAAGATTTAAGAGTACTTCTTGTATCTTTGGAACCATCTCTGCGAAATGGTTCTCCACACTGAAATTGTGTGGTCTCATGGTCTGACCAACATCAAGTATTCATTTTAAGGGGATGAAACTGTGTAAAATCATTTGACTCCATGACTGTGATCTCCCACTTTTTTACAAATGTGTAAAGATTGTAAAATTTGAATGGTGGGTTGCCAGTCTTACTTGAAATGCCCCTTCTTTATACACCATGTTAGAGACCAAATCAACATTTTGGATAATAATTTAACACTAAAATTTGCTATGTCTTTATTTCTTTCTTTAGAGATTGACTGGCAATCCCAATTTTGCGATCCCTTATTGGAATTTTGCCACTGGGAGAAGAGACTGTGATGTTTGTACCGACTCCATGCTTGGAGGAAGAGACCCTGAAAACCCATCCTTCATCAGCAGCCAGTCCAGATTCTCCAGATGGGGGGTGATATGTAACAGGTCAGCAGAAGATACTGTTATAATCATTACTGGCAGAAAGTAGAAAACAATTTCATATTATAATGGTTTTCTCTTACAGTTTGGATGACTACAACCGCTTGGTTACTCTCTGCAATGGCACCAATGAGGGTTTCATTCAAAGAGGAGTGATGGAGATGTCCAACATGTCTCTGCCCACTATGAATGACGTCAGAAGCTGTCTTGGAATCAGAGACTTTGACAACCCTCCATACTACACTAACTCCTCCTCCAGTTTTAGGTACAACTTATTCTTTTGCTCTAAAAATAGGTTAAATGTTACAAACAAGCATCAAGAATCTCACGCTTACTAGAATTCTTCTACAATGTTGTTTGGGTAGACCACTCTAGCTGTGCTTATAGAGTGGTGCAGGAATGAGTCCAAAATCGTGGGAGTGAGATAGCATTTAACTTCCTGGTTCTTAAGCCTGGAACTACATGGGATTTAGATTACCAGTTTCAGAAAAATAAGGCCTGAAATAAGATTTCTGGTGAACACATACATGTACATGGGATTTCAGTGTTTAATGAGTAATAACAAAATGTATCTGATGTTACCTAAATCTTAAACTGTTGATGTGTGTTTAAAATGACGGCTGCTAACTACCTGCTAACATGGACTATGAAACTGGCCCTGGACCCAACAACAAGCTCTTCTTATTGTGTTTTAATAATCAATTATTCATACACTATTGCCACAGCCATGAGGACCAACTTGATAAGGTCACTTATCATATAATATTTTAGTTTCTTCTAAGGTTGAACTGCCATGTTGTAGTTTGACAGTAGCTTTAAAATAGCTTTTCACCCTTGCCAATTACATTTAAGCTTAAAAAAATGTGAAAGTGGGTTTGTTTGTTAAGGTTATCACAAAGACCAAAACATGTAAGTTCTGTAATTTTTTTTCTCCACAGAACTTGTTATCAGGAATGATCCAAAACACAGCGATAGTTCTCATAGGCTTTTAGTGGGCTTGCAGTCGAGGGAACCAGCACGAGGCTAACTTCTGTGATGGCCTACAAAAATACATCATCCCGGCACCACTCTATTTAGCACTTGATATTCATCAATATTAAATGACATGACAAACAGCCACCTAGTTAGCACACTATTCAAGCAATACAAGCTTCACCAGCACTACCCTGTATCAGCACAACACTCTTGCTTTCAGTCTTGACACAGAAGTCAAACTACTTCCGCCCGCTGCAATAAATGTTTTAAACAAATATTAATACAAGTTGTCTAACTGTTTACTTTGTCTACTTAATTTCATAGAAATGCTCTTGAAGGCTATGAAAAACCAGATGGACAACTGGATGAATCAGTCACTAACCTTCACAACCTGGTCCATGACGTGCTTAACGGGACCAGCTCCATGGCTCACTCCGCGGCCAACGACCCCATCTTTGTGGTCAGAATCTGTGATTTATTTAACAAGACAGAAGATAATAGTAGCTGCTGAAGTAACTTAAGTGTTTTCTGGTTGTTTTTCTCTCAGGTGCTCCATGCATTTACTGATGCCATTTTTGATGAATGGATGAGAAGGTTCGCTCCCTCTAATGCCACCTTCCCAGATCAGATGGCCCCCATTGGTCACAACAGGGACTACAACATGGTTCCCTTTTACCCTGCAATCGCCAACCAGGAAATTTACATTCCTGCTGAACAGCTGGGATATTCTTATGCTGTTGTCTTGGATGGTATGCAAGTCATAAATACATTGCAGAAATTGTTCGACATTATAATGCGATTAAATACTTTACTACTAAGAGCTCAATAAGAACCTTATTAGCATTGGCATATTTACTGTTAATATGAGGGCAAGCTGCGGCTTGTTTAAACACTGTAAACGGACAAAAAGCAAGCCTGGCTGTACCAAAAGCTAACACGTGTGTTAATCTTTCAGGTTACTTTAAAGCTATAAACATAAGCTTGTTGGCTTAGCTTGGCATTAAGACTACAATCAGGTGAAAGAAGGCAGCTGTTTAAATCAAAGGAAATTGTTATGACTTCTCTTAAATCTGTGTCAGAATTTAGACTATCAGCCTCATAAGTGCAGTGTATCGAGTTTGAGTGAAAGTAGGCTAGTTTTGCATTAAGGCTGTAAAAAGGCAAAAGTTAGCCTAGTATTGTCAGAGGACAAAAAGGGCTTTTCAAATGAACACCTGCTGACACCTACCACCCACTGGTTTGCTACAGATACTGCAGGATACAGCTATTCCATTAGCCCAAAAGCCAAGAGCCAGTGAATGAATAACAACAGGTGTAAAACAGGCTACGCTTGAAGGCTTTTGCATCAGTTGAGGGTTATATGAACCTACTGGTTTGGTTACAGTTTAGTTTCAATGCCAAAGACAATACCAGGCTAAACCGTAACCAATACTGAGATCCCTCTTAGTGAGGTATTTATAAGGCTAAATGGACGGTTGGCTCAAAATAATTAATTACTTTTAGCTCTGTAGAAAATGTGTATTTGTCTGAAGCTAACATAATTCCATCAAAATGAGAAATACATTGTTTCAACGTTCCTGCACACTTTTTATGATCAGATTCAAAACCTTATATGTACAAAACTATGGAAAATGTATAAATTTTTTTGCACCTTAGACCAACATCTGTCAACTAGATGGCGGTATATTGATGTCTTTTTTGTAGCTCATTAAATGTCATTTTGCTAGAGTGAGATTGTCACTTTATCAGAATGTGACAAGCTACGGTGCAAAATATTGATCTAATAATGACTTTATGGACTGAGGTTAATGGCTCTTTCAAAGTTAAGAAAAAGAGACACACATGAGATAGAGATGAGGCCAGAGAACTTTGAAATGCTTACTGTACAATTGTCACATTTTTCTCCTAATGCTTTCTGGAGAAGCACTTGAAGTAGTTCAAAATGTCATCTGAAACATAAAAAGATATTTCAGCATTTTTGACCTTTGGCTATATAAGTTCTTGTCAATAGCGAAGTGGCTGAAAGGGCTCACCAGCAGAGCTGCACCTTTGAGGAGTATCTTAACTGAGTGAGTTTTATGAAAAAACAAGCCACAAAACTACGTTGGGCTGAATGTATGATTGGGTGAAAAACTTCAGAGAGCTTTATTTTTCTTCAAGGAAGTCTCTGTGTTTGGCACTATTTTACAATGCAGCAATTAGCTATGTGTTCTTCCCCCTGTGTGCATTGATTTCACAAATCTGCTGTTTTGCTCTATGGATCCAAGAAGACACAACTACAGCTAACTACAACATATGAGTGATTTGACTCATGCCGTTAACATTCTTTTTTTTTAACTGTGTTACCTTTATGATCTGAAGGAAGAAATTCCTCCGAACAAGATTTAGCAGACGTACAGGTGGAAGAACACATATTCTTTTGCTGCATCATAAAACAATGGCTAACACAGAGACTTTCTGGAGGAAAAACAAAGCTCTCTGAAATTTTTCAGTCAATCAAGCATTTGTTTTTATGTAAATTTCACAAAATTATGTGAAATAAGTGAACTCTGCAGCAGCAGTGTACCTGACCGGTAGTCTGAGCACATTCTTCCTAAGGTGCAGCGCTACTTGGAGCCCTTTCAGCCACTTCACTGACTGTTGTCAAGTTCCTTATACAACCCAACTTTTAAAATACAGAACTATCCCTTTAAAATCTCTCAAATGGAAAGTTGAACTTGGTTACTGAGAAGTTAAAGTTCAATTATATAATGTGGAAAGTAAGTTTAGAGCCCAAACTGGTTAATGCCAAGTGAGTAATATATATTGAATACTTTTTCAAATCACCCTTTGTTCTTTTCAAACATTTCATATCTGAAGTCAGTGACTGACTTTTACATTTATTGTTCTACGACAAAAAGGATCTCTGATGAAAAATATCTCCCCCTGTGTCTTTTCTTCACAGAGTCAGATGAAGGGCCGAGTGTGTTCGTGCTGGGCTCCACTCTGGGGGGAATCTTCATCGGTCTCCTGTTGCTTCTCCTTATCTTTGTGCTCTGGCTGCGTCAGCGGAGAAACAGAGGCTTTGAACCACTGATAAAAGCAGACTTCACCACTCGAAAGTACACCGAGGAAGCGTAGACGATCACCTGTTGTTCTGAATCGCACTTGAGCCTTTTTACACACCTAAGAGAGATGGAGCAGCTTATCTACCATGCTCTGTTGGCAAGAGGAAAAACATGATCCTGTAAACAAACACAAATTTCACTCTCTAGATTATGACATTTAATTTCATCACAGATTAAGTGAATCAAGTAGAATCCACTTATGAATAATAATAGAAACTAACTACAGGTTTCAGCTGGGACCAATCAAAATGTATGTAAACTTTAACTGGTTTGGTGATTTTCTTTGACAGAATCACAAACACAAATCTTTTGGAATGTTTTTAATAAATATTTATTGTCAAGAACAGTAACAAAACACAAATGCAATCCTCTCAATAGCACTGTAAAACAATAAGGCATATTTTATCATATAGTTCCTGCACCCTCTTGGTTTGAAGATTCAAACTTTACACTAACATAGCCTCAATAGGACCTGACCTCATACTTCAATGCATTGATTGTAAAAAATGTTGTCTTACAGCGTTTCTGCTACTTCTATTTTTCAGAGAATTTGTCTGACCAGACATCCTTTTTTCAGTATTTTATTGCAAAAATATTACCATGAAAAGTTCAATGATACAAAACATAAAAAGGGCATCCTGTAAGATCATTATTCATAATAAAGAATCCTTTAAAATGACACATCTGACAGATTTCTCTTCTTGTTGTGATGAAAATGATGCTCTAGAAGTGCAGTAATGAGAAAACCTCAACACATGTTAATACTGCTAAGGGCGTAACACTGGCATAATTCTGTGGATATGTAAGCTTAGCTGGCCCTGTGGTTAAGGAGCTGATGGACTCTCAGAGAACAGTGGATGTACATAGCGGTCGGTTTTGTCCGCCCCCCTCAGCAGTGCCAGGCCTCTCACATTCTCTGTAAGTACGCTCTACTGAGGAGCTTCAGCGGAGCATTCAGGCCTGTCCGCTCTCCACAGATTCTCATTTCACAGGTGACTGTGGTCGGCTTCAAGCCTGTCTGTGCTGCAGACACAACCATTCAAGCTTTACAGATAAATTTAGGGACCTTTTCTTTGCATTTCCAGTAACCACTGTGTGCTGTTTGCTACTTCTTCTTTAAGTAATTCCTGTAGTTTTGTGCATAAATGTGGAGGCCAATTTACAGAAAAATCGACTTCACTTTTAGTGCCAGCTGCCAGTACCTCAGCTTTTCAAACGCTGTAGCAGGGGTCACCAGCTACATTTGTACAAGTGCCAGTTTTTTACCTGTCATATGCTGTTAGGGCTGGATTAAAAAATGAATTAAAAAGATAAGAATACACTGCTCCAATAACATAATACTAGTTTAATATCTTCGTTTTTTTCCAAACTGTATTTCTTAGGCTTTAAAGCAAGATCCGTCCCTCTTACTCATACTGCTGCCAGCAGTTAGGGGAGTCGCAATTAGGGATGCACAGTATTATCTGTATGATATTGGTATGGGCAGATAATAGCTCCAAAAGCTAAATATCGGTAACAAAGATATGTAAAATTCCTGTCGATATTTGCAGTTGATATTTTCGCAGTACATTTTGGTCCTTTATATCTCACATAGTGGCTGAAATATTGACAGAACGTACAAATGCACATTGACGGTTTACCTCATCATCACTGAAAGTCCACTTTTATAAATCAAAATTATAATTTATTTACAAAATAAAACCGTTTACTTGCTTCACATCTGTTTCTAACAAAAACAAACTGTCACCATGGAGGAAACAGGTCAGTTTTAGTGAAGTGGAAGCTCTGTGCTTTTGAAAATACTTGGTATCAATATCGGTCTTGGCAAAAATCAGCTCGGAAATATTGCTATATTGGATATCAGCAGAAATTCCAACATTGTGCATCCCTAGTTGCAAAATCTGGTATACTTGTCTCAGGAGCTGTCATGCTTTCAATCACTGGGTTTGAATCTGTTATACTCTTTCCTCTGGTTGAATGTAGGCTAGAAATGGCTTACAGCAGGATTTCTGTAAAGTCATTCCTGATAAAACTGTTTCAATCCCGATTGTTCTAATAACTGTGGGGATTTCAAAAACATGCCCTTACGACTAGGGATGGGAATTTAAAACCAATACCAGTTAAGAACTGATAACAACTCCCTCAGGAATTGATATTCATTCATATCATTAGTGTTTCTGCTAATCAATTCCCTTTTCAATTCCTTCAGCTTTGTTCTGCATGCTTTGCAAATTAAGGATGCTCTGATCTCATGTGAGGCAGTCAGCATAAATGATAACCAAAAAAGTAAAAAATCTTGGCAGACAGGAAGCAAAAGTGGTCAAAATTGTGTCTACTTTTGTAAAAAAGATGCTTATTGCACAACTTTCAGGAAATAGAAACACTAGCAACTTGCAGGAGCTTTTATCTGTGCATCATGGCACAGAATAACAGGAGTGACGTATGTTTGACATTGTTGCTACTGAAATCTCTGAAGTCCAACTTTTTTCCATATAATAAATCAGCAGGAATCAATCAAGAAATTGTTAGGTAGTCAAATAGTCAAATCGTTAATGGCGTTGGTATCAATAAAATGTTATCAATTCCCATCCCTATTTAAGACCACAACAGTTCCCACTATACATTTTCTGAATATGATTATTTTTCTGGGGCTGAATAGGAAGCCTGATGTGGCTTCCGGTTGGTGATCACTGTGCAACAATATCTGTAAATACTTTTTAAATCCAAGGTGTGGATCAACTTATAAGATCGACTTTGGCCAACAATCACATTTGCAAATAAAAAATTGGCACCCTTTTTCTTCCTGTCACCCCTGTTTGCACAAATCTAGAATTACTGGAAATAAAATAATAATGATCATTTATGAGACAAAGTGTAGAAAATACATTTAAAATGTAAAAGGGACCAAATGAAAGTTAGTAGATAAGAAAATAAAAATACAGCAGCACAAGAGCTCTACCTGCAATAGCTCTTCTGTATTGAATTGAGGTGCATGTCCTTTAACACATTAAAAATAACATGATTCATTAACATCAGCTGAGTGTTTAAAGGTCTTATGATGATGTTTGAGTAGATCCATTTTGGTTTGTGACTTTGCGGTAGGTGTGGCAACTAAGGAGACACTGCCCTTTTCATTTAGGGCATGTTGTTTCACCTAAGTTTTACATAAGCAGAAAGCCAAAAGAGAAGATTCTTGGAAACAATGAGAGAATATGCCACAGTGTTATCAACAACAAAGCAGGAGCTGACTGAGAAGGATGATAAATATCTTTCTGTGATGTCAGGGAACGAACCCTGGCAGGCAAAAAGGGCCTCCCACTGTCAACAATGTGCTGTCTTTATGACTGACAACAATTCTCCATTTTGTTCACTAAAAAAGCTTGAATTATACTTCCTAAGACCCCCATCTCAGAGAGAAACCCAGCTAGGAGCAAATAGTGTATCAATGCTGTTAGGTGCTCTGCTGTGTCTGTTATTCCCAAAGACAAATGTGGCAGACTTCTAATCCTAACATAAAATATTGTGCTACCTTCATCAGAGTATTAATTCCTTTGATAAAATTATTGCCTCAGAATACTGACCCACAGAGATAGCTGATAGTAATCCTGAAACAATCACAAAAAATAGCAATATGCTAATGTTAGCTTATTACTCGCAGATGTTTTGTTAAAAAATATGTATCATTTACTCCCAAACAGCAGAACGATGATTCCAACATATTAAAATAGATAAACTGCCCTTGTAGCAGTGGATTTTTTTTTCTGTCAGTGGTGTGAGGGGAAGGGTTCTCCAATATTACAGTATGTAAACATATTTGAAGTGACGTTCTGGCAAAGATTGTGCTGTTTAAAGTGATATGAATAATACTGTGGTTGTTTTATGTGGGTCAAAGTGCTAAAAAGTTATATTTTTCATTTATATCTCTATTTTCCTGCAGTTTTCATCGGGAACAAACTTTTATGTGGAAATGAAAATGGAAAAAGCTTGCGCCACAGCTTCAAACAGCAGTTAATGCTAATGCTTTTTGCCCTCCAGCCCTACGTACTAGGCACATGACTGAAAGCTATCAATTGCCTATACAATTCTTTGGGAAAGTACAAACAACTGGCCAAGCCCTGGACTTAGACTGCACAAACCCAGTGAGTCCAAACCCCACACAAACCCCCACAGACAGCATAGCTTTGCAAACATGCAGGTCAGCTCAGGTAACACGTTCACATTAAAAGCATCTTATAGAAACAGGCTTTAGGTCTCTGGCTCCCATGCCTTAGAGTCAGGCTGCTGTCAGTACAGGGGGGTAACAAAAGCATTTTGGATGTATTTAAAGAATAAAATCTCTAAATTTGAGCTACCCTATTATTTTGTCTGACATGCTGTTTCCAGATGCTATTCAGTGGTAAAAATGTAAATCACTGGGAACAATCCACCAAATAAAATCCAAAAACCCTTACTGATGTATAAATTAATTGTTATACAAAAGGAGGATTTAATTTTGGACCTTTTTTTATTTTTTACATAAATAAATTGGTGATAGTCCAGGACTGGCACCCCAAAGCATTACAGAAAAACCACTCCTACAGCATTGCTTCACATCGGCAGCACCTTTCCTTGTGCCAAACTTTGCATCATATGAATTCAGTGGAGGCTGTCTTCTCCTGAAGCCGGGCCTGATAAACCAGCATGATATACAAATATTTTGCAGATTATAAATTTGTTGCAAGGCAAATGCATAATAAAAAGCCAGTCTAATCCCTCTTAACAAGACGGGAGCTCAGCACAAGGCGGCTGTCGGACAGTTTAAGTCGAGGACCAGAAGCAGAAATACTTCAAGTGCGATGTTTGTTATGGCTGAACTGACACTGAAACATGAAAAAAATCAAATGTTTTATGGATTTATCAAAACTCTGATTAATATCAGAGAATAATAATGCTCTCTTGATGAAAATGTGATCTATGGCACATGTTTTTTTTTTGGACAATGATAGGATTCAACTTAAAGGAAATGTTGAAACCAAAACTTCCTGAATTTTTAACTAATAGATCGAGCTTTGTATTTTTTTTCTCCAAAATATCCTGTTAAACATTTATTAAAAGTTTTCAAGTGCCTCTTTTTTGATGCATCAATAACCACATTCTCAACATTTTCCAACACACAAACATTTTTTTTGCATTTAAAAAATCAAAACAATCAAAGTGCGTGTTATCATTTTCCACAGGGAGACTTACATTAATACCTGCCATATGTGCAAGAAGTCTCTGGAGCAGAGTTTGTGTGGCCGGCATCAGGTTAAGATGGAGGAGAGATGCCGTCAAATATCAAGTCTAAGGATGGCACTGCACGATCTTTGGAAAGTGGGGACTCATGATGCATGACTGCTCTGCTTTTTTTTTCCAGAGCAGACTCATCTCGCAGCGAGGCGAGCAGCCCGGATACTGTCTGCTCGACTGTAGCTCCGATCTGAATACAAAAAACTGCAAAAATGAGAAAAAAAAAAATAACCCTGCTGTCCATGTTTAGCTGGTTCCTCCAGCATTATCTCCATTGTCGGTGGAGTGCCAGGGCTGAGAGGGCTAGAATGGTTGGCAGGGCTACAGAGGGAGCACAGAGCGGGGACGAATCATCCACAGGCCCGCTCCGGTCTGCTTCCACCACCGGGGCTTCAGAGGCGACATCGTCTGAGTCGGTGGGACAAACATCTGTGCAGCCGCTGCCGCTGCCTGAGCCGCTGCCTTCATCACCTGAAATAACACAACAGGGTGTGAGCCGGCAGAGTGAGCCAGAGGGCTGTCAGGATTAACAATGATAATACATGCTTTAAAAGCAAAGCAAAATATTAGTCTTTAGAGCTTGATATTGATCATTTTTTGTTTTTAATCACGAAAAAAGCATACAAATGTCTACATACATATGTTCATTTCTTCTATTGTATTCTTTATAGTGCTACTGTGCATAGTGTGTACATTGACTGTGCCCTATAATATCAATCGCTACTCCATCACTGCATCTTCTGTTGTGCTTTGTCCTTTTTTTGTGCATACTGTACATATTGGACATTTTTTTATGCTTTTTACAACTAATTTCTATTTGCACTATCTTCTGCTTATTTTCATACTTTATCTTCTTCCTCTTGACAATATTTTAATTCTCACAATGTGTCGATTGTCTCAGCAGCCTTTCAGAGGGTTGGCGCAGGTCAGCTATTTAATTACATTTCTTCTTATCCAACAGTGGAAACACCAGTAAATGCGTGCCATTCTAGCCAAACTGAATTGAACTGCTTGGTGGAAACGCAGCTTAAGCATGTTTTTATTACTAGATCACCGGTGGGCAGCTTCAAGCAGGCTCGAAATCTAATGAGCTAAACACAGAATTCAAGCCAGCTTAAGATATTGTTTTGATGCAAAGAACAGCTTTTTCTGATTATCAAATTATATTTTACTCTCATTTTTATTTCTATTTTAAACAATACATTAAAGGTAGTTTCACAGCAGAGTTAATTTTGACAGCACTTTTTAATTTAGTTTTACTTATAGTCTTTTGCCTAAAATATCTTTTAGTTTTCGTCATAATTTAGTCATCTAAATTGTTTTGATTTTAGTCTAGTTTTAGTCAATGAAATTTCAAAATATTTCAGTTGACGAAAATCTACAGTAAATATAAAGTGTAAAGTGTAAGGCATTTTTTATGTGTCCTTGAATTTCGTTCATGTTTTACACTTGGATAAAATGAAACATCTAATAACCCTTTATTGAATGCTAGTAACGTTTGAAAGTATAAATGAACAGAAACAAATTTAACTTTTGTGTGAAATGCAATGACCTTTATTTAGGCTACCTGGCAGAGCATCTCAGTTACAATACAGTGAACCTGCTCTACATGAATATATCAATTCATAAAGAGAGTAGCTCTGATTGGATCGCTCCCCAACTTATCCCACCACCACCAAGCTAAGGCAGTTATGATTGGATGTCCCTCTTAACTCATCCAACCTTTCCACACAACCAAAGTAGCTGTGATTGAATATATTCCTAACTTGTCCTCACTTTCAACATGATGAAATTAGGTCTGATTGGATTAAGTCTCTGTCAAACATTTTAGTCTAATTTTGATCTGTTGATGAAAATGTCAGTTAATTAAATTTGAGTTTTTGACCATGTGCAGTAGCTTTTATTAGTTACTGTCTAGTTTTCGTCAGGGGAAAAAAGGTTGCTGACGAAAATAATTAGTTAACAAAATTAACACTGTTTCACAGGGACTGTCAAAGCTAACAATGGCCATATTTCCTTGTAAATATCGGAATTTTTAATGCTATCACAGCACTTTTTTTCAGGTTTTCTTATTGTTCTTCTTTTTTTGTATTTCAAACTACCTGGCAGACCACATTAAGGGAGTAGGAGGGCTGAATGTGGGCCTCAGGCTGCTAGTCAGCAATCCCTGTATTAGATTATCAACAAAATGCACTTCATTTGGCTTCACTGTCATCGGTTTGATGTTCATCTTCCCTCCTTATCTATCTATCTATTTATCTATTTATCTATCTATCTATCTCAGGCATTTATAAATTACTAGTTAATGGTTTTGTGATGCTTTTTCGCCTAATAAAAAATGATTGCTCCGTTTGTGTATTGTGTACCACTTGTTTCCATTGAAGGGACCAGCCAGAAATTCAGCTAATAGAGATTTAACAATGCAAAACAACATGCACTAAGCACCATTATAGTATTTGTGACTCTCTAATCCCAGTAAATCCCAATGTCAATGCTGCGACAAATCCTTTCTCTTTGTTTACTGGGCTGTTTGAGGAGAACATTCATTGAATAAAAATCCTTCACCACAAACACGCTGCCTTTAAAGTGCCCTTAACTGAGCTCTCATTGTTTCACATTTTAAACAGCCTGTGGTGTTGTTTGCTCCTTCTGTGCCTTTTTCACTGACGCTGATTAGCTCTGCCACAAGGTTAGGTAGCATTTCAGAGCAGACAGCCTGTCAACATGAGTGACAGACTGAAGCATGAACTGGACCCATCGGGGCGGCGAGGGCAGGGATAAAAATAAATCTACTGCCTCAGAAAGGAGAAATATTGTGCCTGTGAAAGAGGGATATGGCTTACTTGAATCTTGAAAGTAGATATCATTGCCGTTGTAGGCGTTTTTTAACTTGTTGGTCATCACCCGCAGAGCCATGATCTGCTGGCGGATGACGGTGTCCGGGCGGGTGATGTCCACACCCACCTCAGGGTTATTCACCTGGTTTGTGAGTCCGTCCTTTTGAACCTCAGGGAAGTACCTTTTGAGGAAAAACATGATTAGAAGGTGATGTTAAATTTTTGTAACAGTCTCTTAATAATACTGAATTTAGAAGCTCTTAGGTTGTTTTGTGCCTCACACAGTTTTAAGGCTCCTTCAGGACAACCGGCGCCCGTAAAATGAACCATTAACCTCATCGTGTTGGGTTACATTCTGACATAATTGTGAGATATTTCTCAGGGGAGAACATGTCAGCTGCCTGCGTTCTTGTTTGATAAATAAGCAGCAAACCGTCATGTGAGGGCATTCAAGAACTCGTACTACACATCAGCATCTGATTGCTGTAAGCTGGAGTCGTTCTGGGTAACATACTACGCTGATGTCTTCCTTTTGGGCACAGAGAACAACAACAGCTGCAGCACCTCCTGCCTCCACAATTATTACCTCTAAAGGTTATTTAAGAAAATCTCTGAATGCTGAACATCTTTTGGTCATACAGTTAATGTTTGGATTAAAGCAACAAAAATAACGTGTGACCTGAGGCATGCTACGTTTTTTTTGGAGCACTGATGCAATATATTTCTTGAATATGAAATTAGACGGATGCACCATGCAGAACGATGTTTAAGTGAAGAGTGGAAATGTTTCTACACAAAAAGGCAAATCAACAAAAGTATGCTCATTCACATGAAAAAAAAATGTCTGAATTGCCGAAATTATATTTTCAAGAAACACCTTTATCAGAGCAGAGCTTCATTTTTTTCCCACAAAAATGTATCTTGGAATTTTTAAATAATCATCAACTTAGAATAAAAAGAATAATGTACTTTTAATTTGAGGTTATTTACAAAATACCGAAGAAAAGGCCAAATCTTTATTCTATTACAAAAAAAAACACATTCTATAATATTCATAGGTGATGACAATAATTCATTAAAAGGGCAAATTTTCAATTTATTACAAAACCTTATCTCCTAATTCTAAGCTTATCATGAAGTAAAGTAATCGTTTTATAAAATACTTAAAATCAAAGACCATGATGTCATTAATCAGAAACAAAGGCCAAATTATTATTATTATTATTATTATTTTTTAAAGAAACACCTCCTAAAATTCTGAGACAATGATGCAACTGAATTATCAAAAAAGAGCATGGCAATTTAAAAAGTAAAGAAAAAGAAAATCCTTTTTACAAAAAGGTTTCTTAAAAACGTAACCATCTCTCTCTCTTTCCTGGCAATTTGCATCTGTTTCAGGATCATGGTATCATTAAATTAATTATGTTTTTCCAGAAAACTTAGGTCATATTTCTGTAATATCATGCTTTTTAGTTGGAAAAAAGAAACATAATAAATTACTTGTTATTACGAAATATGATGTTTATAGTTCAAAAAGCAGATTTTCTTATTTGTTTACTTTTTGCATGCAAGAAAAGACCCTTTAAATGAAAGATAGTATTGTCACTGAATCAGATAACTGGAGGGTTTTATTTATTTTTTTAAAAATCTATTAAGTAATCTGAAGAAAATATTGTCATTTAATTGAAAAAACAGTGCAGAGGTTAATCTTTTTCACAATATCGTATCTCATGATTCTAAGATGACAAAGACATTAACTCAAAAAAAAATAAAAAAAGCACATTTGATTCCCTGTGTGAATGTGATAAACTTATTAATAATCTAATTTAAAGTGATAAATCAAGGAGACTTTTTTTTTTTAAATATTCAAGAAAAGAAAAAGTGGTCTGAGCCCTTTGAATGTCACCAAAAATCAATAATCTGGTCCTAAATTCAAAGATCACGCTGGGTGAAAGTATCTGAGAAGCTCAAACTTTGGACTTTAACGTAACCTTTGAAGAAAAAAAAAAAACAGTAACCTTTGTACGCTGACCCCTGTTGGCCCCAGGCCGCGGTTCCCTCACCTGCCCTTAGTGTGTCCATTCCAGCAGTCCTCGTCACTGGTATTTCCAGCGGTCACTCTGTCCTCCACACACATCGCCTCGGGCAAGTTGGACCAAAATTTCTTTGACAGCTTCAGTTTCTCTTTTATGTCCACCACCTGAGCAAAGACAAGGGTCAATCAAAAGGAGGGAACTAAACAAAAGACACTCCTGAAGACAACTCAAGTGTTTGCTCAAAAACACCAGAAAGAGAGACGGTCTGAAAAATATGAGTCAAAATAAATGAATCAAAATGAGCCTGACAGGACAGCACATAACCACAAAATAAAGAAAAGAGCTGACTGTACAGACTCAGCGAGCTCAGCCTGGCAGTGAAGATGGGACCGTAAAAGAGAGATTTTGGTGCACGAGGAGGAGACGCTCTGCTCCAAATGTGACAAAAAAGAGGTCGAGCCAGAGCTGCACTGCCTCACCTTGATCCCCAAAATACCAGGCTGTGAGGATTACCTTTATTCCAGGAAAAATAAAAACCAAACCTGAATTTAGAAACTCAACATAAACAGACAAAGTCCATTAAATATCAGAAAAAAAAGACAAAATAAAAATACTGAGCTGCAAACCAGAGTATCCGAAAAAAATCACACACACAAGGGTTGTCATTGCATACTGTCATTACACTTAAATCAAGTCAAAATCAGATCTTTTTCTAATGATACATGTTTGAAGACTTAGAAACAAAAGTAGAAGACCTAAACACCAAGTATCACCCATTTTCTTCTCTTCTTATCGAAAATTGTAGGCTAAGTACATCAGGAAAGGCACCGGCAAGAGGCAAGAGGCTTGCCAACGTGTTTGAAATTTAAACAGAGCTCTCCATTTTATTTTTATTTATTTATTTATTTATTTTTTTTAGACAAAATATGACTAAAAATCATGAAGTTTCAGTATATTTTTGATGCCAATGATTAGTACAAAAAGGAATATCTGATCATTTTCAAATGCATGATAAGAAAAACTTCAATGCATGGTAATGTTGCCAATGTTTTAAATCAGTTTATATCGTGAGGTTTGTCAGTAAACTTTCAAGAATTAAAACAAAAAAATACCCTGTATTGGGTGCATAGGACCTCTAGTTTTGCCATTGTGGAACCAAACTTGAGTTGATATTGTTTGATCTTTTAATTTTATTTACATTTAACAAGGACAGTGAAAAAGAAAACATCCACAATACTCCATGACAAATAACATACACATCCAAGCATTCAGACATTGAAGTAACTCATAACTGAAGAATAAATCCATGTTCAGTTGCAGAATTGCTGTCATATACTCCATCATGTAGATCTGTTTCAGTCTCTGAGTGCACCGTGCAATCGTTGGCAGAAATGCCTTCATCCAATTCACAGTGATCAGTAACAATATGTATAGTATATCCCTTTGGTCTTTATTCATTTCATTCTTTGGTGACACTCCAAGAAAAATAGCACAGGATCCAATGGAAGACTAGTTCTTAGTATTTTCTCAATTTCTGACTTCAGAATTGGACAATCCCAAAGAACATGGGAAAGATCTCCTATTATCCTACATTTTCTCCAGCATTAGGCCAACGCTGCATCTCCTCTAAACCATGATACCACCAGGAGGTCCTGAAAACACTCATTATTATCTTCAGTCAAACTCCCTGAGTAGCCCACTGATGATGTCTTTGTGGCATCTCACACGTATATCCCCTCCATGTCTCATCATCAGTACTTACATTCGATTCCAGCTCCCATTTCTCCTTCACATTATAGGTATTTTATGCCAAATCCTCCGTCAAAGTTAAATATATGTGTTATGTGTATTGCTGTTGGTAACTGCTTTTCAATTTTGCTAATAAAGTACGGATCAACTTAGTGTTTGATTTCTACTAGAATCATATCAAAGTTTTTCAAATCCTGATATCTGACAACCATGTCTTATTTCCTTATAGAAAAATATATAAATAATTAAACTTATAAGACCCCATCTCAGATCATTAATATTAAGATGGGATTCTATGTCGATATTTTAGGAAACCAGAACTGATCATTTGGTTGTTACCACAGTTGCAGGGAAACACCTGCACACTGTCTGAACTGCACTACAGCATTTGTAGCAGAACAATAATTCTGAACATTAAAATAACAGAAAATATTGTTTTAAGACTCATCCTTCAGAAAGAAAGTATTCAGAATTTTAACACATACAGGAGCAACTATGCAAAAAGCAAACAGTCGAATGCACATGTGCTTACAGACAAACGAACACAGTGTCAACATTTAAGTCTTTTAAGAAAACACCCACCATCTGATATGTTGATATTTCTGATTTATCTGATGCAGATGTAAGAACAGATCTGTTTATATCTCTTCCTTTTATTTTATAAAGAGCATATTACATTTTCAGTTGAAAATAATACATCATCTTTTGTCAACAAGAAAAATGTTATGTATATGGGAATTTGCTGAGTTGGATGACTGTCGTTTTTGTTCAATGGAATCAGAGTCAGTGGTACATCTCTTTTAGTATTGCCCAGTTGTGTTTGTTTTTTGGAGGAAGGTTCAAAGGATGTGTATTGCAATGAAATTATGTTTTCAGCCAGATTTTTTCTCTGTGATGTGATATAATAGACAAACAATTATACTATTAATCTCATTATTTTGTTAGGGAAATGATTTATATTAAAAACTGCTGATTTGGATTCCTTGAATAACAATCACTTCAGAATGTTATTAAATGTTACTTTACCTTGAAGGGATATATATTGTGAGGACAATGAAAAATATTTAGAAAGGTGGAAAAAGTTTATTGAAGTGGAAGGCTGGGTGATGAAGTTCACGATGACATGGATGTTTTGCTTTTATTTTCAGTGTCAAGTCTGTGTTGTGTGTATTGTAATCTGTAATGTTCTTATGTTATGTGTTTGTTCTTGTAAATTTAAATGTAAATGTTCTTTACTTATACAGCCCTTTACAACAACCCTTTCGGTGAACCAAAGCGCTTTACAATAGATAGTAAATAAAAAGGCATAAATAAAAACAGTAAAAAGCAATAAAAACAATAAAAGCAATAAAAGCAAAAAAATACAATAAAATAAAGTAAAAGTGTCACTACGCTACTGGGTATTAAAAGCCAACCTAAATAAATACGTTTTCAGTCTAGATTTAAAGAGGCCTCTTGTCTTTTTTGTCTAAATAAAAAAAATGATACTAATAA